>JBBJLS010000032.1:8504112-8529073 GCA_037577275.1 Bryconaethiops microstoma | reverse complement strand
GAGAGAGAGAGAGAGAGAGAGAGAGAGAGAGAGAGAGAGAGAGAGAGAGAGAGAGAGAGAGAGAGAGAGAATCTTGCAGGCCGAAAGTGCATTAGTGTAATCTCTGAAGGGTTTAGTATTAATATAACTGACTGCATCTCCAGATTCAGCTCCTCACAGTGAACTACCTCCTCCTACACACAGGTGCTGGTGGGAAGCCTGCATTGTGTGTGCGCATGTTTGGGAATTGTTTGCTCCTGTGCGTGAGTGTGTGCCTGTCCGTGTGTGTGTTTGCCTGCATTTATGTCAGTGTGTATGCTTGGGTGTCTTTGTGCGCCTGTGTGTGAGAGAATGAGCGAGGACTTTATGAATAAATGAAGTGGGACAGCAGCAGGTGTGATTGGCAGGTGTTGTGAGTGTTGCACCGAGCTGGAAGAGCATGAGGAAAGAGGCAGAACAACCTCAGCCTAATGAGCTAATGAATACATCAACACACACCAATACACACCACACTGTATGAAGCAGAGAGAAAAGAGAGAGACAGAGAGAGCGGGAGATAGAAACAGAGAGACAGAAGGAGAGAGAAAGAGTGAGAGAGAGACAAAGAGAGATCCTTCTTTCTCACAATAACATCCATCTACTAAAGGTCAAACACTGTTCAAATAGAAAAAAGCAGAAAGGGAGAGCTAGTCAGCTTGGCCTAATATCAGTGTCCAGAGAGCACAGGGCAGTAAAAGCAGATGTCTATGTCTCTGTAATACAATTCGGAACAATATTAACCTGAAAAAAGGAGCCTATGCAAGCAAAAACACAAAGATAATAACAATGCATAAAACTTAAATGCCTCCCACTTTCACTATGGGATAGAGACATCTCAGCCTGCCTGTGCATACACAGTGTGGTGTGTGGCCTGTTTTCAGTGTGTACAAGCTCCATCAGCCATGCCTCTCTACTGAAGAGTGGATGGGTATGGGCAGAACTGCCATGACTCACAAGCAGAAGAAAGAAAGTGGCAGAGAAAGGGAGGGGAGCACGAAAGGCATGTGTTCATTCCATCATCCACAGACTGGAGACTAGGATATTTACCCATACTATATTGAGTAAGATAAAAAGATGAAGAAATATTACTATATACACAGATAAACACATTTGACCAGAACACATTTCATTATTGTGAATAATTAAAGCAGCAGCACTATCTTTCAGATTTAAAATTGTTTGTATGAATGTATAAATACAGCAATAAAGCTTTATGATATAAAAATATGATGACCAAATCTCCCCCTAGCAGTGCCAACCCGGCTGATTTCAATTTACTATAATGACATTCAATAAAATGAGTGCAAATCAAGTAAAGAAAAAAGACTACTTTCAAACGTAAAAAATCCCCCAATGATTGTGATCATTTATAAATAGATACGGAGCTTCATATTTGTGCATTTAGTGTATTTTAAGAAATAATTCTGTACCAGAATAAACAAATTAAACAATTTTGATATTATGCATTGCACTGCTCTCTAATCAGATGTAATCAGATGTAAATCAAATCGGTAAGAGATTCACACCTGTACTGAGCGCTCAGTGGCCTTTCAGAACCAAAGCCCTCTGAAATGAAGCCACAAGTGTAGGGAGTGAAGAGGACACATAGAGGGGAGGATGGAGGGAGAGAAATGGAAAGAGGGATGATGAAGTGAGGGAGGACAAGAGGAGGATGAGCGAATGAGAGAGAGGTGAAGGCTGCGAAAGAGGGAGTTGAGAGTTGAGAGATAAACTGCAGGTGCAGAGAGGGAGAGGCATGAACAAAAAGTCAAAATAAAAGGAAAGAATGTGAACGATACAAGCAGGAGGAGGAAAGAGGGAAAGACATGCACACTCAATTGAGTGAAATTTTCATACCAATATGTCAGACAATTATGGCTGTGTGCTTAACTACTACTAGTTCAGAACCAACACCATTCAACAACCCCTAAAACAGTTCCTAAAACAGTCCCTAATGCTAAACGGCACTGCACACTGCATGCAGTTGCAGATGCAGATTAATGACACTAAACATCCAAAAACAATGCACCGCTCAGCATCTGACTATCACTATAATAAATCCAGACCCAGACCACAAATCCATAGCCTATAGGTCACGTTTGGCCGGGGAAACAGTCAATCTGAAGCACATATGTCAGACTCCAGTTCTCACAGGCCACAGCACTGCAGACTTCAGCATTCTGTCTCATCAAGCACACCTGATTCAACTCATTAGTTAATTAGCAAAACCATCATGAATTGAAATCAGACAATGGGCATTTCTCAGTACAGTGTACGTCAAGTACAGACTCCGATCTCCCCATCGAGGACGGGAGGATGCAGCTCGCTCAGTCTGCATTCGGAACAACAGCATGCTTTACCGACATCACAGCTCTGCTTGAGAATCTTGATGTGAGGATTGAGACACAAATGATATTTATGATAAAACAACATATGATATAATACACCAAATTGTGTTTGTTTTCATGTAAAAAAAAAAAAAAATCAAACTTTTGAAAGTTGGTAATTGTGAAAGACTAGTTTGTGTTTGCTGAGTGAGGAGGACAAAACAGTTTATAAAAACAGCAAATGTGCAGAATGAGTTAGACAACAGTTATTTAAAACATACAGTAATGGGGTGCTACCTAATATGGAATGCTTTTTGGGAAACAAGACTCCCCAAATTTATACAAGACACCTCCTAAGGCATCCTTAATAAAACCCATGAACTAAGGACACTTCAAAGAATTTGATCCGTACTTGAGTAGATGAAAACTTTAAGTTGAGACACCCAGTGCTAACCTCTGCAGTGATGCTGCCGTGCAGTAACCCAGTTTGACATGTCAGGTCTAAAGTGTTTAAAATACCAGTCAAATGTTAAGAGTCTTTTTTCACCTCAGCTAGTGTTACTGGCCTCATTACATCATAACTGTTTTCACTTCATACCTTTGATGTGGAAAACAGTGAGTTTGTCTAGAGTTAGTCAGCCGTACCAAAGGTTTTATTCCATTATATCTATACGAGTAGAGTGTTTACTCTAAGCTAGCTTTTCATCTGTGCTTTTCTGTGATGCTGATTGTGTGCTATTGCTACGATAGTATTTGCTTCTTATGCAGTGTACAGCAACTTCTAGACCACTAACCTCAAATTACTTGGGGGCTGCTGAAAGAAATGCAGAGAAAAAAAGCATCCCATAATTTTCTGAAGACTAAATCTGAACTACATAAAGTTTCCCATGTAACATTTTACCCAACACTGTAAACTATAAAATCTTAGCTACATAATACATATAGTATTTCAAGCATTTTAGTCGATTTTAATTAAAAACTCAAAACACCACCACTACTAGTAATGACAATGAAAATCATGATTACTAGAAGTAGTAACAGAAACAGTAGAAAGTGTAAGTGGTCGCGCTTTATTCTGCAGGATTAGACTGATAAATCCTTTGATTTCTTAATTCTTATACACAGTATCACCACAAATGAATCCATTCAGGCAGAATTATATAACTATTGATGTAAATTAGAATGAGAGTCAAGTTAGTTAGAGTTAAATTACAGCCATGTTTTGGTTTGAATGGTTCATTTTGTTTCTATAGCTTTATTTTTGCTTGTAACATAGTGAGAATGAACCTAAACTGATTTTATACAGCTTTTGTTAAGTAATCAGCCAGTGTCTGGTGGTACAGCAAATCCACCTGTATGTGACAGGCTATATGTACTGTCTACTACTATGAGATCCCTGCTTTAGAAAACTGCAGGCGATGCTTCCTTATTTGGATTTGGCCGATAAGAACCTTTGACAAAAACAAAAGACACAGGCTCTTCACTACCTGCTAAAGCAGACTTTAAACATCTCATCCTTTTAAATGTGAGAGTGTATTCCGCTAGAGAATGGACAGTGAGGACGGCCAAAAAGATCACCGGGGTCTCTCTCCCCTCTATCACGGACATCTACACCACACGCTGCATCCGCAAAGCCACCGGCATTGTGCATGACCCCGCTGATCCCTCCCACACTCTCTTTCCTCTTCTGCCATGTGAAAAAAGGTTCTGTAGCATCCAGGCCTTCACTGCCAGGATGGGAAACAGTTTCTTTCCCCAGGCCATCAGAGTGCTAAACCAGAACAGAATCAGAACTATACTTCCCACACACAAACATGCTCCTGAACTGAACTGTTTCACTCTCCTAAACACACATGCACACACACACACTTAAATTATTAGCCCATAAACAAGAATCCCGCCCAAACTGCCACCACCCACTAGTTCTCACCCTACTATTCCTTTATGTAACCCTAATGTTCCTTTGCATTTTTTTGCACCTTTACTTACCCTGATGCTAGAATGCATTATCTGACACAATACTATGTTCACTCTCAGTACTGTTACTGCTGCATTGTATGCTGCCCTGCCCTGTAGTATTGCATTATTTGCTCTTGCGTTTTAAGGCTTTCTTCCTTTACGCACTGTGTGTAGTCCTGTCCGCACTTGTGTTAGTGTTGTGCAGTGTTCAGTCTTGCACCTGGTTCATTTTACTGTGTACTATGTAGATGGCTGAAATGACAATACACACCTACTTGACAATTTAATTTCATTCATCTATAAATAGCACGAATTTAAGGGCTGAGTGTGTCATTACATGACAAACTAAAGTTAACGCTAAAAATAGAGGTACGGAGTCAAATAATGAGTGTCTCATCCACTACCACACAGGGTGTTTTAGAAAACCTCATGACGACAATGAAAAGGGGGAAATTAATTTTTGTCTTCACACATAAGGTAAGCAAAACAATACCACTTTTTCGGATAGTTGACTGTAGATGCTTTGAGGACGCTCAGCTTGTCTTTCATTAATATTGAACTAAATTTATAGCAAATATAACTAAACTCTACATTAAAAAGAAAAGTTCTATTAAATTTAACCGTAAACATAACCTTAACCCTAACCCAACAGTAAATCTAATTCGAATCCTAATTCTAAACCTGACACTGTCGATAACACCAGTTAATAATTACAGGATTACCTAGGGAGACCATCAAAATAAAGTGTGTCAGACCGTACCCTGGTGTGTGTGTACTTGTAGCACTATTTTTGTGTTTTGGTGTGTGTGTGTGTGTGTGTGCGAAAGTGTGCAGTATGACACTGATGCAATTTGTGAGCATCAGTTTCATTCCATTTACTGTTCACTGGTTCACTGGTCTAAAGAGAAAATGTGGGCAGGAAAGGCTAAAAGAGTGTTTGAGAGAAGAGGCAGATGAAGCAAAAAAACAAATGTGTGTGCGTGTGTGTGAAAGAGACCAAGGGTGTGTGTGTGTGTGTGTGTGTGTGCGCGTGTGTATGTGTGCGTGCGTGTCTGTATGTGTGTGTGTTTTGTAGCCCTGAGGTCATTTTTATGAAGTGCGAGCAGCAGATTGCGGGTTGTACTGCAGGTTGTATGGAGATTGTAGATGACAGATTTGAAATGCTGAGGCGCTGCAGAAATGCGCTTAGACGGATTTGTGTGTATGTGTGAGAAGGAGTGTGTGTGAGTGTGTGTCTTTCACATTAAGATGATTTGGCTCATATTTCTGACAGAGCCCTGGCATGCCTGTAGCAGTGAGAGAACTCGGCATTCAAAGCCCATCTGCGTCTCACATCACAACATCACACACACATACAAACACACACACACTTGCCTCCTAAATGACCTGTCCTCAAGGTCACTGCATTGTTGAAGTTCCTATTTCTAAGCAGGGTGCACACAAATACACACAAACACGCATACATTCAGACCCAACACACTCATCGCTGTGGTTCGATGCATTTATCGCTGTAGTTTGATTGCCTTAGTTCGAACCAAAGCAGAAAATAAAACATTTTTGTCCTGGTTAGCACTTAGCATTCACACTGACCAAAACCGGTAAACAAAAATCATATGGGCAAAAGACAATAACTGCAGTAATATCCACAAAATTTTCTGATTCACAGTTTCCTGTTCTATCTTGGCTTGTTGATTTTTAATGATCTCGTTGTATCTGTCTAGTGATATTCTACATCAATAAGTCGTTGTAGGTTGTGCAAAACTTTGTGTGACATAAAAGTGAAACAAAATCCTTTTAAATGACATGAGTGGCTGACTCATAGAGAAAACCTGGTGCATTAACACATGATACCATTGTCATGTGTACAGTAATGTGTGTATATGGAGTATTTTTACATTGTTTTAAAACCAAACCTATCTGTATATATTTAATGATTCAGAGCCAGGGAAAACATAAGCATGTGTCAAAACAGTGTAAAATATTGTCTTTGGAAAATCTCGTCTGGTTGGACGTCTTTGGCTGATATTACATACATACATAAAAAGAACGGTGCCAAAGTTCATTTGGAAGTGACCTGAGACCAACCTGCTCTTGCTCTGTTTGGTTGCTCCAGACCAGGTTGTATGCCAGTGTTTTCACTTACTCTAATAATCTGCACCAATATTTGTTTTAATCATTCAAAACAACCAAGCCAAACATGAACATATGCTAAATCTGCAAAACTTTGACCTAGTGACCCTCTACAGCTCACTTCTCTGTCTCTGTCTGTGTTTTGTTGTCTGTGTTGTTATATATAGCTGGATATCTGCACAGTTATGGCCCAAAATGCTGTTCTGCTACTAGAGTGCAGAATCTGCCAAAATGACACTGTTTATCTTCATTAGGGACTGAGAGGCATCTCTAGCCATTCCTCTCTCATTCTCACTCTCCTTCGCTCTCTCCCTCTTTTTCTCTCTCTCTCTCACGCATGCTCACACACACTCATACACACAGTTCTAACCTTAAGCAATAGACTAAACTGCAGAACAGAGCTCACATTATTAATGACCCCAATTACCCCTTAGAGCGGAGGAGGCCATATGAGTCCTCTTGCTCTATAGATCACACACACACACACACACACACACACACACACACACACGCATAGTCTCTCTCTCTCTCTCTCTCTCTGTCTCTCTCTCTCTGTCTCTTTCTAAAGATTAGCCTCAGCATGCCATTATGGAACTGTTCTTTCTATTCAGCAACTCAGCCATTCCCTGGATGGAGGGATGAGAGAGAGGAGAGAAAAAGAGAGAAACTGAATCACCTCTAAGAACAGCGGACCATGACATACCTCGTCTATGATCACAGTAGAGTGCAGCATTTGCATACACGCACACGTGCGAACATACACACACACCCACCCACATACACACCCACCCACACACACACACACACACACACACACACACACCCACACACACAGACACACACACACACACACAGAGTTGCTGCATCTAGAAATCTGGGAGACTGCAACAGAGAGATTTATCACTAGTGGAGCGTAGATTTAGCGGAGCGGAGGGAGGGCTGCTGTATACATTATCTCAATTAAGGCATGGGTAGAAAAAGTAGCAAAAAGCAATAATATATACTTTAGATGTACAATATAGAACACTCACACAAACACAAACAGTCGCTCACGCTCACACACACACACACACACACACACAATTAATGTAAAAACTAAATCACAATGTGATTATAAAAAGGAACAGGTTCATTAAAAAGAGAAAAACAAAAATTATAGCAAAAATATAAAAAAGGATGATGAAAAAGAGATATAAGAGAGAGAAATTAGACAAGGAGATAAAAAAAAACAGGCAGAGAGAGAGAGAGAGAGAGAGAAAGAGAGAAGATGTGCATGAGATGTGAAGCTTCTACCACATTAGCTCCAAACTGAGAGACAGACAGTAGCACAGGGATCACAATAACACTGGCAGTGCACACAAATCCCATGTAAATATCCATCAAAAAGACAGAAAGAGAGAGGGGGTGGATGAACGCTGGGCAACACATTCTCATAATTATTCTTCTCTCTTTCTCTTTATCTATCACCCTTTGCATCTCTCCATCTCCCTCTGCCCTTTTTCTCTCTATTTTGACTTTCGTCTCTAGCACCTGTTCAGTTCAGGGAATACATGACACAGTTTTCAGCTCTGTATTTCTGCCTCCTCAGCCAGCCTACGTTTCCCACAGTTCTTCTCCCTGGCTGTGGTTTGGCGGCCTTGCGCTGTCTGCTGGACTGGCTCTGTAACTAGCCTCGTTCAATTGATTTCTATTGATCTCTGGCCTGAGAGGCAGGCAAGCTAACCAGCAGGCACACAATTCACAGAGCCTTAGGAATACAGCGTTTACAGACATAACCAACACACAATGCATGTAAAAGCATCTGTAGAAACCAACTCATTCAATATTCCTTTTCAACTTAATATGAGATTTGTCTCCAATCTGCTGCAGTAACAGCAGATTCATCTGAAAGCATTAGTGAGATCAAGTACTGATGTTGAATGATTAGTTCTGGATCACAAACGACAAGTTTGATGTTCATAATTGGGCATGGTGACCTCAGGCAAATGTGAGACTGGATGGATGCAATACAGTGTCTTGGAGCATTGTCATCATTTTTAAATATGAGTCAGTTACTTTAGCAAAATTCTGAATTATTTTACAAAGATAAAATACAAAGATATTTACTGTCTATTTCTTGACAGTATAAAGACACCAAACTTTTTTACATCAGAAAATAAGCCACGAAATAAATTTTTAATGGATATTCTCATAATCAGTTTTAACATTTAGAAATTGTCGCCCTCTGACTATGCAATACAGTAGACACTTTAATTTATTTTTAAACTCAGCTTAATACATTACCCTAAAAAAAATGTAAAGGAAAACCCGTATCCGTACTGTAGAGTGTATACTGAACTGCTGTCTCCCAGGGCTGGAATGTAAAATACCAACATTACCCCTGTATATACGGTACCGTATCTCATGCAAGCGCATTTTCTTTGGTATACACTGTCGTTTTCTTTGGTATAAGCAGGGTAGACACAGTAATAATTTAATTTAATTTACAGTAATAAAAATACAGGGCTTTAAGAAGAACAAAATTAAAAACATGAGAATGTCACAGGGCAGCAGCCAATATACGGCTGCTTTGTGTTCTCTCGACAGTACTAAAAAAATGCAGTTTACGAAATGCAAGTTATATTTTATATGGAAATTTAACTGAATTTATGTTAATATTTGTTACAAAATTAACCAATTGTATTTTTCTTAATAATTTAGCACTAAAATGCATGAAAAATTATATATTGCCAAGAAAAAAGCAAAAAAAAATCCGGAGGATATTTGCGGTTTCTGTGAATTTGCCGGGGTTTGAACAATTATTAGTTCGGTTTTAAGAAAAAAAATGCAAACGAAGAGAAATTTAGTCATTTTGGCACATGAGAAAAGCATCACAGAAAATCTAGACATGAATTTGCCAAAAGTAACCGCAGACTGGTCCTGTAGATAATATCCAGGTTAAACACTGGACACCGGTATCCTATAACCTCCCCTAATGACTACGATGAGCAATTTTTCTTGCTGTATTGCATTTTACTCCCCTGCTGAACACTCTAAACATGAAATGTACAAGCTATTACTGTAAACCCTATCAGTATCCAGTATGGCTTTAAGCAGCAAGCACTATTTAACTCTGCTCTGTATGATGAATACTCATCAGTTTAGCAGCATTTAAAGATCTTGGATTTAAGGCATATTACACTAACAAAGTGTATTTCATACTCATCCAACTCAAACTGTGGTGTGTGTATCATTACTGGTTCAATATGTGCTCATAAGTCTACAAGAGCAAAAGATCGCCAGCCTGAGAGGCGGGTAAGATGATGAGCAGGCCCTAGGTATAAGGGTAAAATAGGGTTCATTGCAATAGTTTTACACACTTCAAACAGCAAACATACAATCCAACGCTAATCTACCAGTCCAACAGGGCCATTCTGCTCAGCTCACACTTTTATGGGGAGCCTGCATAGAAAGGACACCTCACAAACTCTTCCCCATTAAGGTGCTATAAGAACACTTAACAGGCCCCATAAGGCTCGAATCGGTCAAGTCCAGAGAGGGAAGGTTTGGCTGGACAAGGGTTCTGCTCTTACTGCTTTGGACGTTGATGTAGCTGGTGGAGTTCTCCTTCCCCAGCGAGTTCTCAGCCACGCAGGTGTAGTTCCCAGAATCCTCCAGCCTCACTCGGCTGATCTGAATCTTTGAGTTTTTCCTACGTGGGAGAAGAGGACAAGAAAGGTAGATAAGGTTTATTATGTACCATTTTTACCAGCAGAACTTTTCTGTTATGCTATTTATGTGCTTTTTTCACATAAATGGTTTTAGGCAAAAAATATAGCCTCACAAATCACATAATTCTGTTTAAATTAACCAAACTCACTTCTGGTAAGGGAACCAACTGCAACTGACCTCAGTGGTTTTAGTATTCACAATGTAACTAAACTCCAAGTAGGTCCTCTTTTGTCTGAGATGAGACGTCCGACTACTTGTTGTTCACAACACAGGTCCTTCTAATTCCAACCCCAACCTGAGAAAGTACAGCTGAATTCTAGGTAATGTTGTTCAAGGGCATAGGTAGTGTTGTTTAAGTTCAACATATAGTATTCAAGTCTGTTATATAACTGATCTGATTTACTAAGCTAACATATACTATCAACTGTGCGCCTCGCCACCATGGTACTGATGGCAGGCTTTGTCTTTTTTGTTTTTAATGACTTTGGCGCAATCAGGATGTCAAAATCCCCAAGCTCCTATTAAAGTTTCACGAGGGGAGGTGTTCTGTATGTGGAAGGCTGGAGCATGAGCTGACACAGACTGTTCTGAAGCCAGGACTGATTCAGCACATAGACAAATGTAAACAGACTACGCGAGAATTATGCTTTGTTTTGTGTACCTTGACATTTAAAAAAAATCGGACTTTTAAATTGTAAAACTTACCTGAAAATTGACTGCTGGAAAATCATGATATTATCGTCAGTAGCTCTAAGTGTATAACATGAGGTTCCTTTACTGCTCAGATTTTTACAAAGATGTATGGCCTTGTGTATATAATTCCAGGTTCACTATCTGCTCATAAATCTACATGAGCTATGAACAAATGCATTACCGCTCCAGTGTCTGTTCTAGTGCTCAGGCTCTGAAAGTTTCAGGCTGATGTTCATATTATAAGAGTGTTCCCTCCCCAGGGGCTGCATGTGGACGAATCATCAGTGGTGTTGGGAGCTTTAAAGAGGCTGATGGAAAGTTGTGTGGAGAGTATGATCGCATCGACAACAGTAAATCTCCTGTCTGTTATACAATGGCCCCATATAACCTCTACTACTACATTCCTCTCCCCCACGTCACTCTGCTCTCACTCTCACTTCATCAGAGTGTTTGTGTGTGTATGTCTGCACTATAGCTTCAGGTATACACACACACACACACACACACACACACACATCCTCACATATTACACGAGGGAGTAGTGAACACACAATCCTGTTAGAGTGATCTGGTTCACAAAAACCTGTGCATCAGCACTTTCTTCAGTCGAGCGGCAGAAAAAGAGAGAGACACATTGAAATAAGGCTCTCTTTCACTCTCACACTATTGCAATGGACAAACAGAAATGTCACTCTGCGTGACCAGAGGTGTAAACTAGTCCATCTCATATTTAAAACATTGAGCTCTATATAAATTGATTTATTGATTGAGTACATTTTACTGGACATAATGCAATAAACAGAGGAGTAGATCTCGATTTGTTTGAATCTATTTAATAAACGATTCAAAGCATCGAAATTTGACCACAAATTTGGGCACAGAAGGAACTATAGTCTATACAGCAATATTACACATATGCAATAACAACAATAAACCAGTTCTTTTTAGTTTTTGTATGAAAATAGCCCAGAAGGAGTGCATAAAAACTAAATTGTTTTATAGTTGTTTATGATCGGTTATAGAATTGCAAAATTCATGTAGCTGAATCATTGACAGGCATTTTCAGAGATGCATTTTACACCATGAAGGGTTTATTGTATTCGAAATTATAATTTTGCATTCAGTGTATTATTTGTATTCAAATAAGATTGTATTAAAAATTAAAATGATAATAGTTTAGACATTCCTGGGTAGTTTGTTCAGTTTGGAACACAATCATAATACTGGCTATATATTGTGTCTATATATTTCATTGTATACATTACTGGGAGTGGGCTTACTGTAGAAACATCAACACCCTGTCATGATTAATGCCACCAATTTTACTGAAATAAACATGTATTTTCAAAATACACAGATCAGCCATAACTTTAATACCACCTGCCCATTCCGCCACCAAAGCAACTCTGACTTGTTATGGCATGAACTCCACAAGATCTCCGAAGGTGTGCTGTGATATTTGGCACCAGTACATTAGCAGTAGATCCACAAACTCCTGTAAGCTGTGAGGCGGGATCAGAATAGTTTGTCTAGCACATCTTACAGATGCTCACTCGGATTGAGATCTGCTGAATTTGAAGGCCAAGTCAACACTTTGAACTCCTTGTCAGGTTGAACAAACCTGTGTGTGACCGGGTGCATTATTCTCCTGACAGATGCCACTGACATTAGTGAATACAGATGCCATGGTACCTTGACTGCGATGCTGTTTAGGTAGATGGTATGTGTCTATATTTGTACTACAGCAGCTCTTCTGTGGGCCTGAAGTATATGGGTTAGCCTTCGCTCCCCAAACGCATCGATGAGGCATAGGCACCCATGACTCTGCTGCTGGTTCTTTGTTCTTCCTTGGACCACTTTTGGTAGTTACCGATCACAGCATACACTGCATACCAGGAACACCCAATAAGACCTGCTGTTTTGGAGATGGTCAAGCCATCACACTTCAGACTTGGTCAAAGTCTCTCATTTTTCCAGCTTCATCTTCAAGAACTGGCTCACTTGCTGTCATTATATCCCACCTCTTGACACCCCTTAACAAAATGATCAATGTTATTCACTTCATCTGTCAGTGGTTTTAGTGTTATAGCTGATTAGTGTTAATCAGCGGTCAGGAAACATTCATCCAGAGAGAGTGAGTCCAGTTATGCTCTCTTGGCCTTCCAGTCATGGATGGCTGCGGCTTCGCTGAGGACTAAACTTGTGATCTCCAAGCGATAGGGCCAAACCTTAGACGGATGCACCACTCCAGACTCCCAAACACTCGCCTT
Source organism: Bryconaethiops microstoma (assembly GCA_037577275.1). Classification (NCBI taxonomy): domain Eukaryota; kingdom Metazoa; phylum Chordata; class Actinopteri; order Characiformes; family Alestidae; genus Bryconaethiops; species Bryconaethiops microstoma. The sequence continues at coordinate 8,515,965 of JBBJLS010000032.1, read as the reverse complement.
CTTCCTGGGAACATTTCTTTGTTCAACTTTTCACAGACAGAGAGGAGAACTGTCATGTGCCGCATTCCCCTGAACATCTATATTTATAAACTAGAGCAATCTTGACAGGAAATGTCAAGGAAGTGGATTTTTAAAAATATTTCTGATACTAATATTAGCTCTGTATATGTGTGTTTGTGAGAGAGTGCATCTGGATTTGCATCAGTGCATGTGCGACAAGCAAGGTCTGTGTGTGCGTTGCGTGCCTTACTTGTTGGTTTTGATTTTGACGTCTTTGCTCTTGCGGAGTTCGCTGCCGTCTTTGAACCAGCGAAAGGACGGGCTGGGGTTTCCCTGGGCCTCGCACTTCAGGGTCACGCGGTCACCCTCCCACACCCACTGAGAACGCATGGCCTTCACCTTTGGAGCTGATGCTACAGAGACAGAGAAAGAAAAAGAGAAGGGAGATGCAAAGTTTAAGTAGGAACATGTAAATGAAACATAACAGAAGTGAAAGAAAAATGAAGAATGGATAGATTTGCGTAGAGGTAAACAGAGAAAATAAGAGAGAAGAATAAGAGGGAATATGACAGTTGAAAAGGAAGCATGTTAAAAACGTGTAGAAAGAATTGCATGCAATATGATGGTGAAATATTACACAGCAGAGAGAGAGAGAGAGAGAGAGAGAGAGAGAGAGAAGTGGGGGTGAGGAGAGAAAGAGAGAATGTAAAAGATTAATGTGGCTCATCTCACAGTTTGCCTTGGTGGAGTAATCCATCTAGTAGCTTAGAGAAACAAGACCAATATTTTTGGTGAAAAGTGTGAAAAGTAATAAACCACAGTATATTTAGAAGAGGAAAGAATCGCTCTCCTCTTCTCGCTCAGACACAAGCACACACAGACTCGTTCTCTTACACATTCACACACATTAACGAACTCAGTGGTTGTGCTCATTTTGAATGGCCTGGCCTACATTGGTGACTTGCTACTACACAGCACACAGACCAAAAGACTGACACACACACACACACACACACACACACACACAGCATTTTAATCCTGTTTTTTACATTTCTATAGAAGAGCTACTTTTTTACTGAAAGAAATAACTTCACAGAAGTGTGCTTCTGCCTTAGGCTTTGCTTTAGTACAGAACTAGTGCAGAGGGACTGAACCTAGCTATCACAGCTGCAGCTTTCCTCTTTCACAACAACCATCCCAACCCCCTTCTCTCTCTTGATTCCATCATATTCACTGAAATCACACTTTCACAACTCCAGCTGCCATCGCTGCACTCTCACTGCCACAAATACTCTTACACCACACACACACACACACACACACACACACACACGTACGCTTTCAAACACATACCCTTAACACACTTCTGCTTCCCTTTTGTAATTGTGCATCATGTTAAACTTTTAACAAGTCCTTGTGAATCTGACAACACATCAATACAGCACAGAGAGTTAAAGTGTGAATATGTCTGTCAGTCAGCGTTTTGCTGTTTGTGTCAAGGCTTTTCCGGTGCATGTTGGGGTTCCTTTAACAGGCCTTAGAGAAAGCATCTGGGAGAACGTATTCAACTAGCTGAGACACTGGGAGTGTGTGAGGGGTTTGTAATGTGTCACTCAGTTCAATAGCAGCCACACTGCAAACAAGCATAGCTCACAAAAGCACAGAAATGAGTGACAGGCTCAGTGACTTGGTATGAAACGGAGAGGATTTGTCAACTATTCTGACAAGGATTTGGAAAAATATCACAAAACTCACATACATCAATGGCTGTTTGTCCTGTTATGACTAACACTGTGGCTGACAACAAGTGTAGCCATTTTTAGATGCGCACGTGCACAAGCGTGCGCACACTTCCATCGGTCTTACTCTTGGATATCTTTTATTACAAATATTTCAGTGCATATCTTCCCTGTACTCTTTCTTTCACTTTTTCTCTCTCTCTCTCTCTCTGAATCTTTTTCTATCTTCCTGGTCTATCTCAGACAAACCCTATGTTGAGTCTCATCGTGCTGCAAGGTCAGGCCTGCTTGCATCTGCAGAGATCTCTCTCTCTCACTTTCTCTCTCTCTCTCTCTCTCTCTCTCTCTCTCTCTCTCTCACACACACACACACACACACACACACACAACATCTCACTTCAACACAGACACACTGCATTCTCACAAGCTTCCTACTATACACACACAGTGGGAATAGAGTTCTGCTCACACACATCAAGCCCCTAAACGTCTCCTGCTGTTCTGCTCGGTAATCTTGCCCAGGATAATGAGCTAGAAGGGCTTTTCCAGCCCCTTAACAAGCACAGCCTAATCATTAGTTATAAATTAAATGAGAGGAAAAACAACAAAAATAGTTCTTCCAAAATAGAAACTTTTAGAGGAAGAATCGCTGTCTCTTTGTGGAGAGAAAAGGCAGCTATTCATAGCTTCCCTTGATCATAAAACCACTGTGATCTGCAGATGATGGGTGGTGAGTGCAAAAAAAAGCTTTTTAAAGCTTTCTGCATCAATCAAGGCCTAACGGCCACTGTATATTTATGTGTGTGTGTATTTGCACGCGTGTGCTCATGAAAATTGTGGACCTGAATCCCACTGCAGTTGTGCGTAAGTGCTTTCGGTAAGATCAGCATTTTCTGATGGTTTTATCACTCTCACTAAAGAGAGAGAGAGAGATGGGGGATGGGATAGAGAGAGAGAAACAGAGACAGAGAGAGAAAGTCATGTACTCATGCGCATGCATGGACACATTTATAAGAGCACATGCATGCACACATACAAACACACACACACACACACACACACACACACACAGACACCATGCACTGACAATTACAAAAGCATTTGGAGATTAATAAACATGCAAAATAAGCAGATTCTGCCCTTGAGGTGCTGAAAGATCCAGCCTGATCAGGAGCTAATGCATGGCTTGGCACTCACACCACGTAGCATGTAAAGCCCAGGTTAGTTCAATAACACTCAACAGTAGCTAAATCCATCACGGTGCAGTACGACAAAGCTCAATCCACTCAACCCAGCCAGGCCCTTCAGGCAGACACACAGACACTCCGAAAACACATTTTCACACGCACGCGCGCGCACACACACACACACACACACACACACACACACACACACAGGAACGCAGCAGCAAAAAGTACCGAAAATGCATTTGAAACCATTCCACAAGATCAACACTATAGCCAGTGCCATTAAATCAACTTCAAATAATCAGTAAAGCACTGATCCCAGAAAAATGCCTCAAGAGACTTTTTTTAACCCCTTCAGTCAATAACTAAATTTAGCATAAGAAAAATGCACCAAAACATCTTCTGGTTGTCCTAAAGCGATGACATTCTGTCTAGGACAAACATCTAATAGCAATCACTTCATGTTTTGGATGACATTTAATCTATTTTCAATACTACCTTAATTTACAAGCTCTGTTTATGATCAATATTCCCTTGCGAACAAAGGACTAAGTTCAATATCATACATTTAGTAATAAAAAAAATCACTTTTTAAGCCACATGATTTGATCAAACTGAAATTTGTTCCGTATTTGAGATCAAGCTCAGAGAACGTGCGGAGCGAGAGTAAACAAAAATCTCACAAACAGCCACCCATGGGTTAAAGTACCACCCAGTTCTCAGACTGACTGAACCATCCATCAGCGCAACGGAAACCCTGAATGCTGTTCAAAGAAACAAAATCCGTGTTGCAAAAGAACTTTGATATGAAATATAGCAGAAAATCAGGGAACGGCAGCCTGGCCACTTTTTCCCCCTCACAAAAACTTTTCACCTCAGCTGTGAAGCAAACAGCTGGCCTGGTACAGCAGACACGCTAACGCGCTGCGAGGAAACGGCAAAATACAAGGATGCATGCAGGTTACCAGAGACAAATCTCACAGTTCTCTAGAATCAAGGATTAAAACATGCTTCAGTCTTCAGCACAGCTTAATGTCACTGCTCAATTAACGCCCTTCCTCCTCTCCCCCTTTTCTTTTTTCTCTCCTCTCTTACTTTCTCACACAAGCACACACACACACACACACACACACACACACACACACACACACACACACTCCTGTAACACCGTCAGCAGAGTGACTGCACTCCTTGGCGCTTAGACTTCTGCGGAGTGACGCATACTTTCACATCTCCCACACGCTGATAAACGAGTGATTGTCCCCCTCCTCTTCCCTCCCAGCCGCCGCTGATCCTTCTTCACTCTCTCCTTCTTCTTCTCTTTCTTTTCCCTCTCTCCTCTCCTGCTGTCTCTGCTGCTGTGGTCTGTCATGCTGAGGTGGGATTAAGGAGTGTTAGGCGTATAACTGAGAAGACGGTATGCGTGCGGGTGTGTGGTGTGAGAGAGAAAGAGTGGGAGAGGGAAAGAAAGATGCGGAATGCTCCAACACTATCTCACTGCAGGAGAGACCAACCCTTCATCAAACTAAGCAGGGATACACCTACCGAGAGAGAGAGAGAGAGAGAGTGAGAGAGAGAGAGAGAGAGAGAGAGGGTGGGGGTGGGGGAGAGGGAGAGAGAGAGAGAAAGAGAGAGAGTGCAAGAAAGAGAGGGATATGGAGAGAGAGAGAAAGAGAGAGAGTGAAAGAAAGAGAGGGATATGGAGAGGGGGGAGAGAGAGAGAGAGAGAGTGAAAGAGGGCGAGGGATAGGGAGAGAGAGAGGGAGAGACTAAAAGAGGCAGAGGGAGAGGGAAAGAGAGAGAGAGAGGGAGAGAAAGAGGGAGAGAGGGAGAGAGAGAGCGAGAGCAAAGAGAGAAAGAATAAAGGAGAAGAGTCCGTGTGGAAATCTTGTGACAGCACTAGTGAGAGAAGGATTCATCGAGGAGAAGCAGGATGAGTAATATTAGAGCCTTAGAGAAGTGTAGAGAGAGCGAAATGGAAAATCAGAAGGAGAGAAGGAGAGTGAGAGAGAACCGTGGAAATAAACTACAAACAGTCTCAGTAGTGACATGGTTTACTTGAAACTGTGAGTGAATGTAAAAATGAAATCTTAAGCTGCAGTTCATGTTGTGTTACTTGTTTGGGTCACGGTGAAGAAATGTGACCCTGCAACTTTTGGTATCTGCTCCATTCATACTGCGTAAACAGGCTTATCAGTTTTAGTCTGCGGACGTCTTAAGTGATCTTGAGTCCTGTAACTCTGTAACAACACACACTTCCACAAAGAAAGACTAAACAAAGTAGTATTTCCTGGGTGTAATAACAAATGCACTTATCTCAGACACGGTCACAGTGCAGGAGAAGGGAAAAAGTCAGTGCAAGTTAATGTAACAAGAATTTTTTAGTGGTTCATTTATCATTAAATGCTCAGGCAGCTTAAAGGGCAGCTTTCAGAACCAAATAACTCTCTTCTCACTTACAGAGTTGTAAGAGATCAAATTCAACAAACATTGTTTAAACATTTCAGCCAACATTTATATATTTTTTATTTGGAACATTATCTCTTTTTGGAAAGAAAAGAAGAGCATTATAAAAAATAAAAAAAAGGAACCATTGGTTGCTTGGAACTATTTCAGTTTCTGAGGGAACATTAGATGATTTGTAATCTCTCTCCATGCCAAGTATCAAGAAGGGTAAAATGCCCAAGAACTCTTCAATTACAGGTTTGATTTCACTTCAAACATGACATGTAGAATACAGCAAAACAAAAGAAGCCAAAACGAAAGCACTTACTAGTATGCTGACATGATCATCAGAATTTAAAACGAGAAAAATATGAATAAATGCCAAAGTGCCAAAGATAAATAGTAAGGATGCAGCCTATACTAGATAAAAATTAGACAAATAATAATATATGAAAATGGTACAGCCATTTGAATAATTGGCACTTTTATACAGTTTTTTTCACACTGCCTACACCAGCTTGTCTTCATCCTGTGATATCTCTATCCTAGGTAAATGACGCACATCGGGGCCTACATATGATGTGAAATAATGTGATTCATCAGACCACGCCACCATCTTCCAGTGGTCCAGTTCTGACGCTCACATGCAAATTGTTGGTGCTTTTGGTAATGGAGAGAGGTCAGCAGCTGCAAACACAGCACTCTGTTTTCTGACACCTTTCTATTTTAGTCCGTCTTTGGACCACTTTTGGGAGGAACAGACCACTACACTGTTCAAAGACCCCAAAAGACTTGATGCATTGAAGATGCTTGTCTAGCCATCCCAATTTGGTCCTTGTCAAAGTAGCTCAGATCATCACGATTGTTTATTTTTCCTGCACATCAACACAAGAACCGCCTAATATATTCCACCTCCTGACAGGAGCCGCTGTAACAAGATAATAAATATTATTCACTTCCCCTGTGGCTTTATTATTGTGGCTAATTGGTGAGTTAAGTGTGACTTAAGAGAGTTAAATGTGTTTTAATTATATAACGAAAGCCTGCATAAGATTATGGTAGCGGAGGCGTGACCACGAAGGGGCTGGGATGGGCACTGCCCCCCCAGAGACAAGCCATGCCCACCCTGTGAAATGCTCTGTCTGTCCAATGAAAACTCTGGAGAAAATAAAAAAAAAAAACAACCAAAAACTTTCCAATTGGCCCCTTTGAGTAGCGGCATATCCCCTCAGTTCCTTCTCCACTAGACAGCCACCGAGCTGCTGCTCGCACAGTTTACTTCGCAATGCATTTTTGCACTGCGTTTTGAATCTGTTGACTGCATTCTTTAATTAAAATGGCGCATAAGTTCCATTCTTCTTTTATTTTCTGGTTGGTAACACCACAATCTGCATAGGTGGCTTATTAAAAAGCAGACATCTTCAACCTCTGTCGCTCTGCAAGCCCCTGGCTCCACAGTTGAGTAGAGCACCACTGCTACTAACATGGAGCACAGCACATGGCATTCTCACTCCAGTTCCCTGAACAAAACTATACAATACTGTTGACACCCCAAAATTTGCGGGGGCTATGTTCCAAGAGTACCTGCGAATTGTAAAAAAACGCGAATTTGTGATGTGGCAAAAAATTCCTATAAATGGCCATTTTTACAGTCTAAATCCAAAATATGGCCCAAAACACTTTAATTTCATTTTAAACTCAGTTTAATACATTACCCTTAAAAAAATGTAAAGGTAAACCCGTATCCGTACTGTACAGTTAACACTGAACTGCTGTCTCCCACAGTGCTAGAAACCGCTCATGCAAGCACAGTTTCTTTGCTATGCGCCGTCGCTTTCTTTAGTATAAGCAGGTAAATACATTAGTAATTCAATTTAATTTACAGTAATAAAAATACAGGGCTTTAAAAAGAACAAAATGAAAAACGTCACAGGGCAGCAGCCAATATATGGTTGCTTTGTGTTCTCTCGACAGTAGTAAAAAATGTATACAGTTATATTTATTTGGTATGCGCTGTCGTTTTCTTTGGTATAAGCAGGGTAAATACAGTAATAACTGAATTTAATTTAAAGTAATGAAAAATACAGTAAAAAAATATATAGTTGTATTTTATATGGAAATTTAGCTGAATTTACGTTATTTGTTACAAAATTAGTAAATTATATTTGACATTTTTTTTGCACTAATATGCATGAAAAATTATATAGTGCCACGAAAAAAGCAACAACAAAAAAATGCTTAGGATATTTGCGGTTTCCGTGAATTTGCAGGGGGTTCCGCGAACAATTATTAGTTTGGTTCTGAGAAAAAAATCCACAAACGACTAAATATTCGCGGAAGAGAAATGTTGTCATTTTGGCACATGAGAAAAGCATCACAGAAAATCTAGACATGAATGAATTTTTTTCTGAATTTGCCAAGAGTAATCGCAGACTGGTCGTCTAGATAATATCCAGGTTAAACACTGGACACAGATATCCTATATGACTACAATAACTACAATGAGCCACGTTTCTGTTCTTGCTCTCAAATGTTGTATACAATTGACTTTATTGATATTTACCTTGTAAATGTAGTTCTATTATGTATGTTCACAAACATAAAAAAAGTTCAATTGTTAATTTTATTGAACAAAAGATAATAAACAAACTTTATTATTATTATAAGCAAATACAAAAAAGGGGATGGATGGATAGACCCATGATTTTCCCGTCCCACCTCTGTATTGTAGCCTACTCTACAAGCCTTTATTAGCTGCTATGAACAATGGGTTCCCTGGTAAGATCCTGTGGTCAAACAGACCAAGGAAAAATAGTTTAATTTTCTCAGCTTCTGCCAAGGTGGAGAAACAAACTTGGTGTTATTATTTTTTTTGAAACACAGCAGCTGTATGCTCACAGCTGAAACCCAATCCAAAATTTTTGAAACCCAGCAAACCCAATCCAAAATTTCAAAGAAAACACACTATTACTAATAGCATGTAATCAAAACACTTTGAGGTAAAAGTAGAGGCTAACACCATTGTCCTGCATGCTTTATGTCACCACCACCTGTGTACCGTCACGGTTTACGGGCTGAAAGGCTGAGTTTCCAAGCTGTTGTATATGATGGCACAATGTATATGATTGCAGTTATTCTTCTCCATGCTGGATAGTAATCCAGGTTGGGCAGATTCAGGTCAGAAAATTAGAAAACTGTGCTAGTGCAGGTGGATAAACAAGTGACCAGGCTGCATTCCTACTAAGTTGCTGAAACACTGCGTGTTGGGTTTGGGTTCTTGATCTGCTGGGCAGGTTGGCTCACAACACAGGTAGGGTGGATGTGGGCCATAAAAACCCAGGCCTGCGTATCATTTCTTGGTGGGAAGTAAGTTTTCACCTTTTCAGTGAGAAAAAGTTCCCTGTCTGCTCCTCCTTCTGCCATGCTGCAGTTGATTTCACTGGGATTGTTTACAAGCTCCTCTCAGAGGAGGGACCACACCACGTGACCAGAGTGTGATAGCACATTGGGAGCTTGTGAAAGCAGAGCTGTTTTGCTTTTTTTAAAACATCTTCAGTGAAACTGTGGCTTATTTTGACTCAAATACAGTGACAGCATTTCAAAGTGTCCACGTTAATGTTTCCAAGCATGTTTAATATTGAAATATACTGAATACCAGCACAGTACAGGACATAACACAAATATGAATAACTCTGTGGGATCAAACATAAGACTAAACTGAAGATAATATGATAAAGATGTGTGCCCATACACAGTTACTCACCCCCCCCGCCCCCCACACAGACACACACACACTCACATGCACATATGATGCTTTTTTAACATGAGCATATCATGTATTAGAATTAAATAACGGAAGTGAATAAAATGTTTTAACATGAACGTTTACAGCTATGTAAGTCCAAATGAAGCAGCAGTTAAGGGCATCACAGTGTTTTGAAAGGTGCTGGGGACAAGAGTGATAGCAAAAATGCCTTGCTCAGCGAGAAACAAGTTTGCAATGACAGTCTTGTTGCATATACTCAGTGCAACTGTTTGTTTATTTAAATAAACGCATAAAAACATTGATTGCTCTGTCCACTCTTGCAGCAGAAGGTCGCCTACAGTACACAATGATGAAAGAATTCAAGAAGATACAGAGCCTCTCTTTCATTCCCAGTGATGCTTGCTAATTATAACTATAAAAATGTGAAGGTAATGTTAAGAGAAATTCTTAGTATGTGATCTACTTTCATGTTGAGAAGATTGGCAGAAGATTACATCACCTGTGATGCATTCAATGCATTTCCATTATTAATTTCAGAGACTGAATAAAAACTCAGATTGGTCTTCGGTGGGACTGAATGGGCATCAGCCTATGGTGGTTCTCTTACAAAAACGATATTCAATTAGTAACATGTAGCAAAATACAAACAATTTAATGTAATGTCATGTAGAAATCCACATTGTTGCCATATATTTAATGTTCCATGTAGTTTTAGCTCATTAACAACTTTCTTTATTTTGTATAATATGGTACATTGTTTGAAATGCCGATGCACAAATCAAACATTCAAACAACATCAGTGACTACACAGTACAACAGTAAGGCCAGAAATGGCTTTTTTACAAAAATAGTTTGTACGAAACAGCAAAAACTTCATTTACATTCTACACATGCACATAATACTTGTCACTTTGGAAAAAAGGAATGAAACATATTCAAATACTAAAAGTAGAGTGGTGGTCTGACAAATAAATACACTTTTAAAATATGAAATGTATTGGACATTTCGTATTTTAAAAGTGTATTTATTTGTCAGACCACCACAATTTAAGTTCTGAAAATTCACTTGGGACCATAAGGAAAAGCAGCGGAGTTTCAACGGCATGTCTATAGTCATGAGGTGAGCTCATAAACCAGCCGCTGTAACCTAAACAAACACTGATTAAACACCTTAAGCACATGAATAGAGGAAAACATAGAGAGAAAGAATACAGACTTCTACATGCCATCTGACCACGGTGAGCCAGTGCCCTCAACCCTCCCTCAACCCCCACTTCTCGCCTGCTCTGTAAGAATCCATGAAGTGGCCTGTCTGCAGACCTGTCTGCACTTCAGGAGCTTGCTACTCAGCCCAATTTACAAGATTTTCCCTGCTGTACGAAGAATGGCAAGCCTAGATCGTTCTCGGCCAATTGCTACACCCAGTTTATATTTTCTGACTCAGCACTATGGAGCAAATACCGGGGACGCTGGACTACTGTGTGTCTCCATGAGATGAGTAGGAAGGATGCATCAGGACAGCAATTTGTGTTCATGGAAGTTAGGGACAACTGTCCTCATGACATTAAAGACCTGTTATGAAACACTGTAACCGTCCTCATGACCTCATGCACTGCAGAACGTGTCTTCCCCCTCTCTTCTTAATACAGTGGCCAACAGAATAAGGAGCTCAGTTTTACAGAATTTTCTGAGCCATCAACCCCCTGAATACACACACACACATACACACACACACACACACACACACACACACACACATACACACACAAATACGAATCATAATGTTCTATTACAGCATAATGTTAATTTACATCTAGCTGATGTAAATTAACAGTTTATTAATGCATTTGTTCTTTTAAATGTGAACTTAAACAAATACTATTTCTAAAAGGGGGTCTCATCACGTGACTGTTTCACAAAAATGTGACTGTATAAAATAGCGGCCCACCCTATTTAAAAAATTCTGGCCTCCCCTCTGATACCACCACTGCCGAGGGATTTCAAAATGAGAGGCTAATCCACTTGTGCTGTCATCATCAAAGTAAGTGACCAGTTTAACGCCAATATATGACTGACTGAACACACTTTTCCTCTGCATGGTCTTAGTGAACTTTTAAGTCAGGTTTCTGCTGATTTTCAAATCTTCAGGAAACTGCGCAAGTGGTGTGGATATTCAGAACTTCATATAAATGGTCCCCAGATAGCAAAATTCTAGTTTTATAGTTGCACAAATTACAAACACAATTTAAAAAAAAGAAACAAAGAAAACAATACAAATAAAATAAAATGAAATAAATAGATACAGTAAATTGTGAAGAGGACATCATTTCTGCTATCTATATTTTTCATTAGAGATCATGTTTGACACAAATTACATATAAAATCTCTACACTTAAACAATGTAGGACATTAAACAATTACTTCTACCCCTTATAGGTAGAAGTGACTCTTACCCTGACTTTATTCTGGTTAGACAAAAGTGCCACATGTGTGCATAAATTATGCACTAAAATCAGGTATGAGACAAAATGAACATTCTAGGTGGATGCTAGTCATTTATCGTTACATATTTATCCATCAGTGATGCTGATGATATCTTGTTTGGGATATGCATTTAAGTGAAAGTGACCGTTCTGTCATACGTGAACACACTACAGCACACAGTGTGAACAGCACAAAATTCTTCCTCTGTATTTAACCCATTCACCAAGTGAAG
>JBBJLS010000032.1:8485705-8500705 GCA_037577275.1 Bryconaethiops microstoma | reverse complement strand
ACTCACAAACATGTCCAAATACCCTTATAAAAAAGAACAGTGGCAATAGTCCCAACCACGGTCCCTGTGGGGGTTCAACTCACCCAACTAATTCAAACCCTTTTCAATTAAGGTTGCCACCTCAGGGCAGTAAAATTCCTGGACACTTGATCAATGGCTTGCCTTTTTTTTGCTAAATTGAGTGAATAGATGGCTATGCTTACAATGCACTGTGAGGTAGATAGATGTAGCTCAGCTTCAAAACCTAAACTTCTTAGGTGTTGCATTACAGTAGTACCTAGTGTCTAAACTACCTTTCCTAAACAGTTGTCCTTTAACTGAGAGTAAAGTCAACCCATCAGTCCCATTCCTTGTACATCAATGGCTTGATTGGACAACATGCTGACATATGAAAATCCTCATGAGAATTTTTCATAATTACATACAGTAACAATTCAAAAATATATCCCAAAAGGGCTCTGGAGTATGAAAACTGCCCCGTGCAGGGAGTCCCCAGATGTGATACTGGCACAATTGAAGTTACCACATATCTTCACTGAGGGTGGGATGAATGACTGGCAGTGGGAGATTGAAGAAGCTGCTTAAACAGACAGCATGTCAGCCATGCTTTACACATGCACTCTCATGGGAGCTTTAGAAGGCAGAAGTAAATAGATTCCCCAGGGAGAGACGTGCCGGAGGCTAATTGAAAAGCTGACACAACACAAATCACTTCGAGCCTGACCATTACAGCCAGGTGGTGAGAGTCAATTAAAGTATTTGGACCAAAAGAATGTGTTTATGTGAATAAATGAATACATTCATGCAGCAATAACATGTGCATAGCTGCATCTCACACATGCGCACACAGGGAGATATGCATCATAGTTTATGGCAATATCGTGACTGCGATTTGATGGCCTACTTACCTCCGCTAATGGCTATTAGCCTACTACTCATCATGTGCTAAGCTATAATATGTTGACCTGCTACTTCAAGCGCTGCACTGTTATCAATTCATTTCAATTAGAAGTTCCTGACACCTCTATGAGGAAAGAGAAGCTGGGAGAGAGAGCGGGAGAGAGAAAGAAAGGTAGATGGATGGGAGAGAGAAGGAGAGAAAAAGAGAGAGTAGGATGTGGAGAGAGAGAGAGAGAGAGAGAGAGAGAGAGAGAGAGAGAGAGAAAAGTGATGAATAGTTGATGAAGCACTTGCAGGCAGAGAAGAAAGGAAGAGCTATTCACTCTTCCTCCTTCTTTCCCCCTCCCTCCTTCTCCCAAGCAGTGTGAAAGCCAAACATCCCCCATTCCTTCTCCTGTCTTCTTGTACCTCCCTTCCCCCCGGCTCTCTCTTTTTCTCTCTCGCTCTCACCTCCTATCCTTCCACCCTAATTTTTCTCAATAGCACTTCACACACCTCTCTCTCTTTCTCTCTCTCTGCTTTGCTCATAGATATGTGCTAGCTGATTCACAGAATGTGTAGCAGTTGTTTACTGAAGGGTACAATTCGAACAGGCTATCAATTTCTTTTCCAAGCCTTGTATTCATCTTAGCACCATATGATAGGTTGAGGTTCATACATTCATTTGTTTGCTTGCAGTAAAAATAATAGTTTGAGGGTTTATATGTATGAGAGACAAGTAGTAATGGAAGACAGTCAGAAACACACAGAGCTAGAAACGGCAAGCTTATCCCAACATGAAAATGTCTTTTATACAGATTCAAGTAGAACAGTTCCTACCTCAAAATACAGTTCTCAATTATGGCATTGGAATCATATTGCTATCAGCAAGAATTTCGAGATCTTTTGGCGATGCTGGCCACTTAAAATGTCTGTGTTTTATTCCTTTTATTGATTTTACTGATTCTGTAACCCTCTACAAAGAAATGTTATTAGTGATGGGCCGATCCACGTTTTTCCAGTTCCGATCCGATTCCGATACACGACTGTCGATACCGATACAGATTATGATATAATACATCTTTTTACTTTAATATTAGAATTGTTTTTGTTGAAATTGTGCTGCTTGTTAGTAAGGTTACATCACAGAATAAATAAACTACTAAGTACTTATTAGAAGAGCAAAAAACATACACAACTACATTGAATTTAAAGGCATTCCAAAGGAAATTATTTATGTCACACGTCACAAAAAGGTAGCACAAAAGATTTTGTAAATATCAAAAACACAACAATTTGGGCTGAATCATCTAAATCTTTCAAGCTGAATCATCTAAATCTTGTTTAGCAGCAACAACTATATAAAAAATATAGTGCAAAACCAATACATTTTAAATAACGTGAATTCTTAGACACGACATGGGCAGAGTGTAATCTAAGCACTCTGTATTTAAGGTGGACCGGCCGAGTTACGGGATGCCCAACTTCAGCCTCGCCGTGTTTTGAGAGATAGAGAGAGGGGGAGAGGGCAAAAACAGCCAGCAAAACACACAAAATAGCCCCTGAAAGAACCCCGAAGAGGTCTAGAGGGAGAGCTAAGAGTCTTCTCTGATATTCCTTTCTCTTTTGGGTTGTCTGGTGTTAATTTGCTGCGTTTTTGGAAAACGTCACCGAGCGTCTGCTGTGAACTGCTGCCTGGTGTCTTTTCACTGTTTGCTGGCATAAACTCCTGGTGCTCTTTGTGGTGAAATCGCTGCAGGTGCTTGATTAAATTTGTTGTATTGTACGACGCAACCGTACTTCCACCAACCGTATGTTATTCACTCGCTCAGACTGAAGTTGCCGCAGGTTCATGGTGTGGAATAAGGAGCGGTGACGCATCGAGTTTAAGGTCCAGAGCAAGATGCGAACTTGAATATATAGATCGGGCCTGTCCGACCGATATCCGATGATGGACTTACGGTTATATCGGACCTGATACCGATATCATATCGGATCAGGGCCATCTCTAAATGTTATGATTCCTTTCAATACTAAAAGTGCTAGTTAATATATTTGATCATTTTAATGCATTGAGAGATATATAGGCCTACATGGAAAATATTAGATCTCAGCATCAGTCCAGATTTTCCATATCTATACTGCTTTAAGCTAACAAGCAATGCTAAAGTAGAAATAATGCCATAAGCTGTTGCTTTACTTTAACGAAAAATGTAAAAGTGAACAGAAGTACGTAGGCTACTGCCTTAGGCTAACAAGCAATGATACAATGAAAAAGAGCCAATGAGTACCACTTTAAGCTAACAAACTATGCTTAAATGAAAAGAAAGCCTCTCTACTGCTTTTTTGGGCAGCTGGTGGTTAGGTGGTTAGGCCATAGGTTTGAATCCCAGGATCCTAGCTGCCACAACTGAGGTACACTTGAGAAAGTTACCGTCCCCACACACTGCTCCCCGGGTGCAGTGTGTACTGGTGGCAGCCCACTGCTCCACTTGGTGAATGGCGATAAAGAATTTCACACTGTCCACACTGTGTGCTGTGCTGTGGTGTGTTCACGTGTGACTGTAAAGGGCCACTTTACTTTAACCAGCAATGCTAAAATGAACAACAAGCCATAGACTGCTGCTTTAAGCTGACAAGCAATGCTAAAGTGAAAACGAAGCCATAGATTACTACTTTTCACTAACAAGAAATACAAACATCAGTGTTACACTGACAAACAGTGCCAAAGTGAAAAGAAAGCCACAAACTACTGGTTTATGCTAAAATGCATCACTGAAGTGAGAAAGAAGCCATCGGCTAGTAGCACTGGTGGACCAACAGGGATCTTGGAGTAGAAAAAACACGGAGAGTTATTCAATAATTCAGAAGCTGCATAGACTTTTGTGGTCCTGCCACTGCCAAAGGAGACTCACAAACACCTTTTTCTTACAACGACATCATACTCTTTCACTGGTGTTGCTCAGTTGGGCAGGCTAGAATATGCACATGCAGTCCTTTAACAATCTGTGAAAGTGTGCGTCCTAGGGCTCACCCCCAAAACTAGAGCTGAACTGCATTCCTAGAATAGAACCAACAGGTGGGGCTATTCCACTATTCCACGGAGGTCTTACCATATGGCAAAGAGGACAGTAGGGTACCAGAGGGAAAAAAACTCCTGCAAAATAGCTGAAGAGCGCAGCAAAAAAGCCCAGGATGCTAGGTATGTAAGTGAATGCAGAATTCATCTAAGGCCCTATTGACACTTCATTTACTTTGCACACACATTCAAACACACACACACACACACAAATGCACACACATCACAATTCTGTCGGGGTTGAAACAAAAACAATGGCAATGTCAGACCGAGTGTATCAAGTCTTCGGTAGTAACACATGAAGAAAAAAAGAGCCATACTCTAAAATTCCGCATAGCAAGTTGCATTATTCATATAAGCCCCAGATCTCTCTCAGTTACCCAGTTAGTCAGCCTCTTTCCTACTCTCTCTCCCTCTTGGCCTACTGCAGTGTGCCTGGGTATGGGGTGAGGTAGAGTCACAGAGGAATTCAGCATATGGCCAAACTAACTCAGATCTGAGTACCCACCACTAACTATGCTACTAACAGATGGACCTTCATACACTATGCCAGCCTATCTGTCACTTCTTTTGTGTGCTTGTGTGTACATATATTCTTTATGCAGAAGCTAAAATCTCAGGAACACATGACTGTATGACAGAACTTTCTATAAGACCCTATGTACTTAGGGCTAAAAGAGTACTTATAGTCATATTTTAGCTAAAAGTCAAGTGTGCACAATTTTTCCCCTTACCACAATTACTACAATGTTTATGCCCTTACACCATAAAGTTATGTATAAAAATGGACCCAGATATAGACACAGTCCAGGCTTTCCAAGACTATTTTTAGGTATGTGACTTCCTTTATCATTTTTAGATACACACATAAACCACACAAGTGTTTTTGAAATTACTTGACAATATAAAATTACCTGAAAGAAGGGAGTGATGATTTAGGCACACAGCTTGCAAAATACAAAACCAGTAGCTGTAAGCCACTACTAGTTAGCTACATTAGGCTCATAGCTGTAGCGCAAAACTAGTAGAGTCAAACTAAAAATGCACGGTTTGGCTGATCATCTACATTTTGTGGTAAAATGAAACTTCACATGTGGGGTCTTTCGACAGTCCAAACCTTCCTGTTTATGCCTTTTATGTGACCAAGCCTAGGCCTTCTCTCTCACTCTCTGCTGGTCTTTCCCTGACAGTTAAACTTGTCAAATGTAAAACAAGATCTCCATTGCAAACAGCAGCTACTCCTGCCACACAGGTGGATCCATCCTCCGCTCGCTGGCAGTGCTCAGAAGTACTGTAAGTTTTGTTCTGAGAGGAAGTCTGTCTGGAAGGTGGTGAAGTGTCTGCTTGATGAGCCAGATGGTGATGTAGAGTGTAAAAGATGACTAATCTGCACCCACTTTAACCCAAAGTGTCACAGCACAAAGATCACTGTAGCATACTCTTTTCTAGCAGTTTAGGTGGGCTTAACTCGGATGTATTTATATAACACTATAGGATATTTCTATGTATTGTCACTATTGGAAATAACCCTTGTATCTTCAAAATATTGTAAATATTATAATATTATAAACATTATAAGAACAGGAAAAATGTTGGTAACTTTTCATGTAAATTAACGTACAGGGCCCCAGTGGTGACGCCCTGCCTTAATAAAAATAATACATTGACACAATTTGTTACAGAATTCAGGAATGGTATTCTAATACACTATATGGACAAATGTTTTGGGACACACCTGCTTTTCAGGGTTAGGACTAGGCCCCTTACTTCCAGTGAAGGGCAGTCTTAATACTTTTGCATACCAAGACATTTTGGACAACGCCATGCTTCCGACTTGGACACAGTTTGGGGAAGAACCTTTTCTATTCCAGCATGACTGTGCCCCAGTGTACAAAGCAGAATCCAAAAAGACATGGTGGGATGAGTTTGATCTGGAAGAACTTGACTGGCCGCACAGAGTCCTGACCTCAACCCCATCCAGCACATTTGGGATGAACTGGAACAGAGATTATGAGCCAAACCTTCTCGTGCAACATCAGTGCCTGAGTGGCGTGGTGGTGGCCTAGTGGTAGGATACTTGCCTCTGGACCGAGAGGTCATGGGTTTGAATCCTACCTCCAGCACACCAACCGCTGGGTTCCTGAGCAAGACCCTCAACCCCAAGTTGCTCCAGGAGACTGCCCCCTGTAGTTAGGGAATGGAAGTCGCTTTGGATAAAAGCGTCTGCTAAATGCCGTAAATGTAACTCATAAATGCTCTACAGAATGACTGGGCACAAATTCCCACAGAAACTCCAAAATCTTGTGGAAAGCCTTCCAAGGAGATTGGATCTGCAAAGGGGGACCAGCAACATATTATAGTCAATGAATTCGAATGCAGTGTCATTAAAGTCCTTGTTGGTGTAATGGTTAGGCGTTCCAATACTTTTATTCATGTAATGTATGTTGGCAATGATTTAGTAAAGCCTGGAAACAGGAGAGCCAAAACTTAATTTAATTTCCATTCCTTGCCAAGCCATGGACATATATTTTGTATTCTGTATTGTTCTTTGAATGTGTTTTGCTTTAGAAATGACAAAATACAAAATACAAAGGAAACTCAAGGAAATCAAAAAAGACATATGAGAATACAATTAAACATGAAAAAGGCAAGCTAAAAATGAAACAAAGATAATAAGGTACTGTTACAGGATATAAGTGCAAAGCAAACAGTGTGTTAAACTGAGCTGAAAGTCTGGTGAAACAGAGACGTTTTCAGTCCGCATTTGAGAGTGCCTAGCTCTATTTTTGCTTTCCGTCAGCTGGTTCCATTCAATAGCAGTGTAATGTGCTTTCCCATGTTTTGTCTTTGACTTTGGGAAGACTGACTTTTCTTGTTCCCAATGATCTGAGAGTTTTGTTTGGTTCATTCTATTCTTGGGAGTGAAGTCTACCTTTAGTCCTAGTGAGAACTCTGGCAGCTGCATTTTTATTCAACTGAGGCTGTTGGTCATTTTTGGGAGTTCAGTTGACAGACCATTACAGTAATCAGTTTTGGTAGGAATAAAGGTGTGATTGAGTTTCTCCGGATTTGGTTTAGTCAGAAAACCTCTATTCTTTTTGTTCTTACACTGATACAATTCTGATTTAGTAACTGCTTTGATATGACTGTCAAGGCTGTTATCAGAGTCCATTAGTACACCAAGGTTACTTGCTTGTACTTTAGATTTTGGGGCTCTCAAATCCAGCTAGTCTGTGCCTCTCATTGCTCTCATCAAATAAAATAATATTTGTTTGATCATTTTTCAAGGCAGATATGTTACAGTAAAAAGGGGTGTAGTTGTTAGGACAGAGGGTCAAGTATATCTGAGTATCTTCTGCATCACTGTGGAAAAACGGTCTTAGAGGATTTGCCCAATTAAAAAAGAAGCGGCCCAAGAATCAAAGCATAGAGCACACCACAGGTTATTGGCAGTCTCTCAGAAACATTATTTCCTTGCAGGTATGAACCTTTTTAGAACAGTTCCTGAGAGCCCAACCCAGTTCTCAAATCTATCTTTCAGAACTCCGTGGTCAATGGTATAAAAAGCAGCACCGACATCAAGCAGTAATAGAACAAATAAGCCATAGAGTCTGTATTTAAGTCTGAGTCTGTATTAATTAAGAGTCTGCATTTAAGCGAATGTCATTTATAACCTTAATTAGAGCAGTCTCAGTTCTCTGATTAGACTGGAATCCTGATTTTTTCCCTCTACACATCTATTTAAGGAAAGAAACCCATTAAATAACTTAAGAATTTAAAGTTGTTTCTTGATTTGGTATAAGAGGCTTCAAAATTGCCATTTTTATTTTTGTGTTAGGTAAGATGCGTTTACATGCATGAGTGCAATGTTTACAATCTGAAGTAAGTCTGCTGATATTAAATGAAGCCCTTTCTTAAAATAATTGGTTGACAATCATGTCAAGATTACAGGCAGATGATTTAAGTAAATAATTTCCTTATTAAATACCTTAAAGGGGGACAATTTAACCATGATATCATAATGCAAGAATGGAAAGAACACAGACACAGATGTACTATTGGCTTTTCTGATATTTTGGTGTTAAGTGTTTGCAAAGATGTTTGCAAACTCATTATATCTCTCTGTTAATTCTAATTCAGGGGCCACACATGTAGATGACTTTCTTAGTTTTTCAACCATGGCAAACACTATTTTGCTGTTTTTGATGTTATTTTTGATAATAGTGGAGAAGCAGTAGCATTTGTCCATAGTGCTCTCTGTTGGCACAACACAGTTTTAACTTTAAATGGTATAATCTCATCTTTAACACTAACAAATGTTTAAAGCTATCCAGTTAAAGCTATCCAATAAGACACCAACAGAATCAGTTGTTATGCATGGTGGAGAGCACATTTTGCTTAAGTGTGACTGTGGTGTGATTTATAAATATTTTCTTAAAGCAAACATCTACTGGCTAAAGAGAACAGTATAATAACTTCATAACCCAATAACTTGGTGGCCATGACTGTATGGAAATGGCAGGGGAATGAGGAGGAAACTTTTATTAAGAGGGGATATTACCAACAAGGCTATTAATGTTAAGGGTTTGTTCTGACAGTGAGGACAGAGCTCCTTTATGGTACACATTTAGGGTTCTAAGCAACTAATGCAATGCACTTCGAGTCAGCATTGGTAGAACACCAGCTGTGACTGCCAGCTTACAAGCTCCAATCCAGCTGTGGTCACGCCATTGCTAAAACACTTATAAAGCCTGGTGATGGATCTAAAAGGATGAGTGAAAAGTCCTCACTGACAGTGTAATTGTTTCAGCTGTCAATAGTTTCAGTCTGTCTGTATCAAGCACTCCTCTTCTAATGCAACAGCTAAAGTGGCTGAGAATCAGCTATTCTGATTATCAGCCTAGTTCAGTGTAGCACTGCTCACACCAGTGCACACATATAAAGCCTAGTTGTAGATCTGAAAGCATTTTAAATGAAGTTGCCCCACTGAAAGTGGAATTTTATCCAAGCTGCAGTAGTCAGCACTGTCAGTCAGTCAGTAGCTCCAGCATTCTGTTATTAGTTCAGTAATTAGAGGTGTAATTAAATGCTCAATTCCATTCACAGGACTGGGTTCATGATTCGACATTATAACTATATTTTTTAATACAACTTGAACGAAGAAAAATTGTGCACACTGTACTAATGAGAGCTGGAGGCAGGAAGGGTGAGGCATTTGACATGAATGCGCTGGAGTGGGTTGCTAATTGTAAACAATGCAACTGCATTAGAGTGGTATAATTAATAGAATGCCCATTCTCCCCAATGTGTTGTCACATCTCTACCATGAGCATTTTTCCATTGCTGGAATGTCACAATGCATTGTTGCACCTTTATCAAGTGAGCTTTAGTCTATGGACGAACACATATTCAGGTATTCAACATATTTAGAATTAAGAGCCTGTGTTGATGTTACGGTTTAGTCCAAAATGAAGCTAGAAAACCAATCTTAAAGCTTTAAAGCACACAGGGTCCGTTTCATGGGCATGGATTAGACATTGCCTCGAACTAATTTACCTCTTTTGAGTTAATGTTCGTGCTTAATCTTAATCTGAAATCACGGAATACTACAACAAACCCATACCTTATTCCTTCAGGTGTTTCTCTCCCACGTGTCAAATGCTACACACTCCTCAAATAAACAAACACCCACCAAACCCCCCATTTACCCTCATTTTTCAATACACTGTTATGTAACACTTTTTATACCCTGTTGCTGCTGTTTTTGACATTTTTTGTAATTCCTTAGCCAATTAGAAACCTTTTTCATTTTGCACATTTAATTAATCTGCTTCTAGAATTCTGACACAACACTGTATTCACTGATGTATATGGTGCCCTGCACTTTTCTGACACACTGTGTAGTTCTGTACGCACTTGTGTTGCCTTGTGTTTTGTGTTGAACCATGGTCTGGGAGGAACGTTGTTTTGTTCCACTGTATGGCTCAAATGACAACAAACACCTACTTGATTTCTTGACAAAATTCAGGATGGAAGAGCATCACTGAACTGACCACAGCACAGAATCGGCATCATCGGAATGATCCGGGCTGTGGTTCAGACTTCCTCCCATCAGTGCAGTGTTTTGTGCAGCGTTACGGCTTAGTGACACCCCTACCAGATAATAACACAAAGCAGAGAGGAAGGCTCCTCAGACAGTTTCGACTCTGCTGGAGGGCTGCATGCATCAGGCCTGGCTTTAAATAATGCCACCCCTGGCAGGTCCGTCCAGCCTTTCACTGCATTTCTTCTTCAGTCGTGGCCCCTGTTCCCCATTTCCCACCACCACCGTCCTTTTGTGGCCAATAAAAGCTAACTGACATGTTGACATCTGCAATACGTTACACACACACATACACACACACACGCACATACACACACACCTCACGCCCAGCACCAACAGTGAGATTCAAATAAATGGAAGATACGTGTCGAACATCCCACTTCACACATACACACACACACAGACTCGCAGTGCCTGGGAAAGGATTAGATGACAGCATGACCTAACGCTGTATCGTGTTCTCGGGCTGCATCGCTTGAAATTGGGGCTCGAATTCACGACAGACCAAAAAATCTGTGTGACGCAAGCTAGCCAACTGATTGGGACTCGTAGCAGGAGAGCTACAGATAATAGCTAATGTAATGCAGGCTAGCCTTATGTGGCCAGACTGTGTGTGTGTTCTGGTGTGTTTCTAAATGTTTATAACGTGTTTCTAAAGGTTTAGAACAGCACTATTGCTCCCATTCGCTTCTGCACTGTTTATCTCTGAAGGCGAGTCGCATCCTCGTTGGCATTATTAATCACAAATTATGATCATTCACACCGAATGCACCGAATCGCATCGCCATAGCAAGAGCAAAAGCGCCACACACACACACACACACACACGGGGGGCTAATGAAGAAGCCAAACTTACCGCAGTCTTCACACAGCACGCTCTCCACTTCTTTTTTCACGCTCTTCTCCGCGCTCTCGAGCGGAGCGAAGGACGCCCTGAACACGAGCGGCTCCTCCGTGGGGTCCATGAAAAACACGTAGCTGTGGTCCTGCTCCAGCGCCGCAGCGCACGGCTGCGCGTCCGAGCCCAGGCCGCCGACAGTGACGAGCTGCTCGCGCTCCAGCCCGCCGCTTTTGCGCGGCCACACGTCCAGCACCCGCACGCGCACGCTGTACGGCTCGGGCCGCGCGCGCACCTCGCCCTCGATCACCACGGCCGAGCGGTGCGCCCGCTCGCGCGCCGAGTCCAGCGTCGGGGCGTAGCACGCAAAGGAGAGGCCGGCGAGCAGCGCGGAGAGGTGCACCGGCGCGAGCCTCCTCATGCCGTCTGCTGGGGACCGGGGGCGGCCGCTCGCGGTGGTGCTGCTGCAGTGCTCTCGAGGGGCGCGGAGCGGGAGGAGGAGGAGGAGGGGGAGGGAGAGGAGGAGGAGGAGGACGACGGAGCTGGGCGACGGGGACGGGGACGGGAGGGCGGTGCGAGTGGGTTCGCGCAAGTGTCCATGCCGTCCGCGCGCGCCGCTTTCTTCCCCATACGGTGCGTGCACGGGGGCGGAGAGCAGGAGTAGAGGGGAGGGGATGGGTGATGGAGGGGTAAAGGGGGAAGGGGGTACACACACGCACACACGCACCGAACACACACACCGAACACTTACGAGCCGGAAACGGGCCCGGTCAGCGGCGCTGCTGGGCTGCGAAACACCGCAGCTGCATTCTCCTTCAGCCCCTTCAGCGCCCAGGCCTCGCGCCGGTCCGGGCGGGATCAACGAATCACGGACTCACGCGACACGCTCCGCGTCCGATCAGCGTCGCCGTCGTCATGCCGTCATTGAAAAAACAAAAACGAAACGAAAAAGCCATAAAGTGGAGATCCGCTCTCCGCAAACACCGACTCAGCGATATCATGAAACACGGCGCGGGGCTCTTCGTTATAGCTCGTGCGAGACACACACACCGCATGCAGAGCGCGCGCGCGCCGCCGGGAGGAGCCGCTCCGGCTGGCCGATGCGATGCAACAAGCGCGCGTGCCCCTTCTGCTCGCTGCCCCATGCACCCCCACCCACCCCTACAGCTCCGCCACCACCTTGCACCCCACCCTCCCTCTCTATCTCTCTCTCTCTTTTGCGGAGCCCGGGGCGCCTCGTTCGCGCGCTAACGCCTCTACCTGCCCGGTTTTTAATTATGAAGAAGCTCCGAGCGAGCTCCTCGAACCCCTGCCGAGAAAGCCGGTCAGTCAGTCTGCCTCGCGCTCGGACTAAAAATAATAAAGCGGTGCTATGGCCTCGCGCGCTACGGCACGAGTCGAGAGGGGCGTTAGGAAATGAACGAAAGAAAAGCGGAGCCGCCCGCAAAGCTGCGGAAAAGGAGCAGCACGGCAGATCGCGCGAGAGAAAGTGGAACCTTTTACCAGCCCCATTTACCCCGGCAACAGGTCCTGCGGGCACCTGGAGGGGGGGCTGCATGTGGGGGTGTGCTGAGGGGGGTCTGTTAATCAAGCAGGAAAACAGGGCATTGGCGCAGTATGATGATCATGAGTGAGAGACAGAATGTCACAGTGATGGACCTCTAAACTGTAAAGGAGGTTCTGGTTCTTTAGAGGCCCGGCCATAGTCCACAGCGGCCGGCTGAATAAACGCGGTATGAGCGCTGGGGGACATTAAGCTGGTAGAAGGCGACATCTGCAGGCTGTGAGAGAAACTATAACCAGAAAGCCCAACTCTCTACTCTAAACTTATAATAAAGATATTTTTTACCTGTTGCAGTACATTTCTTCTGATTTTTTATTCAGAAAGTGAAATCATACATGGGCTTCTTGTTTGCACAATAAAATTTAACATCTTCAATCATTTGTAAATGTGGCAAGAATATGGCTAATGAACAGTATAGTCAGACTCACAGTCTTTATGCGTTTTCTGCTGGCACTGTTTTACACAATTTACAGTGTAAACAGACTGATTTATTTTGATGATAGCCGCAGTTTTTAACGTTTGTAGTCTACACCGAGTTAAAATAAAATAACTGAAAATAAAAACATCAGATCAAACGTATTAATGATTAACTGTGTAGATGAAGGTATTACGGGTCCTCAGATATCAAGGAGCATTTTAAGACACTTCTGTATATTTAAAAAATGAACCGATTCTATCTAGTGTATTAGATTTAGGCAAAAATGAACATGTAAATGTTTTTATGTTTTTGGAAATGTATTTTGTGGGACATTTAATAAATATAAAAATGGCTTTAATCCGGGGCCTTTGGAACGTTTCATTTTGCCTGACATACTGCATCACCTGATGTCCCATACTACCTGAATCCATCCTATTCTCTCGCTCGGAGATAAATCTGGTCTGCCTGCTATCTTGGTCTCAAGTAATAAGTTTGCTGCATTTTTCTGGTCTTTGGTCTGGAAAGGACTGATGAATCCAACTGCCTCCAACTATTCAATAATTCATCCATTCATTAGCTGGCTGTGAAACGTACGTGTTCGTCATTGGGGGCTCTGGATCCGGAGCTGTCCGTGGTGCTGAATCGCAAACCGCTGCTTATCTCCTCCCATCCCACGCCCTGGATGTTAATTTTGTCCTCCCTCTGTGTCAGTCTTCTCCTTTGCTACCACCCCTTTTCTGAAGTGTCCCATGACTGTTAGTGCAGACAGATGTGTAACCAGATGTGATTTTACACACACACACAACCACACACCTACTACAAATTTAACCAACAAATAAGAGGGAGCAGCGACTAAAGGGGTGGCACAACTACAAACTTGCAGCATACAGGTGAAACTTTCTTTGTGTGTGTTCTCAACCCTGACCAGAAAACATAATACTTATACTTCCACAAAATACCTGGTTTTGTGTTGGCCTAGTTCTATTACATTCTGCATACTTATTTACAGTGATGCCGCACACTATTCCTCTGCCTAATGTTAGAGAGTGGAACTATTCATACAGACCACAGCTAGCTTTTATCATTTTAGAAACTCCCAATACAATTATATAGCAGATTCATTTATTCTGTTATATTGCAATGCTTTCTGTTATGCTATTCAGACTGCAAGCTTAGCTTAAGCTAAAATGAGAACTGGAATGAATCCCATTGGCTGTTCAACATTTCTGCAGTATGAAATAGTTACACAGTAAACAAGGCATCCAGAGTGGTGTGAAATGCTACATTCTAGATGAACATACTTGTTCACAGTGGTAGTGCTGGTAGGAACCAGATGTCTGAGTAGTTTCATGGCTATAAAAAACTCCCTCGCAGAAGGTTATTACAAAGGAGCATGAGACATTAAAACACTGCTCGAGACACTGTTTTATGATCGTGTCATGAGAAAAAGTAATTCACATAGAATTTGTTTTGCAAAATTAACTTTATTTCTGTCTTTTCAATCATTACATTTAAAAGTCATAAGTGTAGATTCCCTGTCATTTAGGCAAAGAGTCGGTTTCTATAAAATGAATGTGAATACCCACCACCGAGTGCCTCAGAGGCTCTGCCTTCATACTGCTGGAGTTAGGGGAGTGATTTTTTCTCTGGTGGTTAATTAATACTGAACTTTTTCACATATATTCAGTACTGTTCTGTCTGTTCAGAGGAGGAGGATGGGATTTGGTGTGCAGCCTTGATGGACCCAAGTACATTGTAAAGAAGTTTCATTTAAATAGGAGGAGCGACTTGCATTTATCAGCATCTATAAACAAACACACCTCTCTCTCTCTCTCTCTCATACACACACACACACATACACACACACACACGAACAAGCTCAAGCTGTAGTGAATTCTTGTCACACTCCAATGTACTGCGCAGTGGTTGCGCATTTGTATGGCTGCACTGGTGTTAACTAACACACCCTCCTCCTCCTCTTCCTCCTCCGTATCCATCTCGTCCAGCGCTCCGGCTCCAGCAGGCCTGCGGATCTCGCGAGAGCGACGCCGGTGTGTGACTGGCTGTCGGGGCGGCAGCAGCAGCAGCAGCGGGGCAGAGGGAGACGGAGAGGAGGAAC
>JBBJLS010000032.1:8435131-8452894 GCA_037577275.1 Bryconaethiops microstoma | reverse complement strand
GTGTGCGTATGTGTGTGTGTGTGTGTGTGTGCGTGTTCGTGCGTGTGTATGTGTGTGTGGTGTGTGTGTGTGTGTGTGTGTGTGTGTGTGTATGAGTGTGATTTTGTGCAGCATCCTGTAGGGAAAACCATCCTGTAGGGAACTGTGATCTACTGGCAAACAACCAGGATGGAATAGAACCAGACAGGAAGTGTGTGTATGTGTGTGTTTGTGTGTGTGTGTGTGTGTGTGTGTGTGTGTGTGTGTGTGTGTGTGTGTGTGCATATGTGTTTGTCTGAAAGCTTATATTTCTAACAAAAAGCAGAGTGTATACAGTATGTATGCGTACATAGGACACATGTATACATAAGAAATATGTAACCTTCACTTTGGATAAATGTAAACATATGTGTATATGCTTAAAAGAGAGAGAGAGGGAGTGGGAGAGAGGAAACGCGTGTATGTGTGTAAATGTATGTGCAAATGTGTTTTTGCACGTCACCATGCGTGAACAACAAAGACAGATATCCAGAGAGGAAAAGATACAGCAGGCTTCCAAAATCACACTAATGGGAAGAGAAGAGAAGAGAAAAGAAGAGAAGAGAAGAGAAGAG
Organism: Bryconaethiops microstoma; assembly: GCA_037577275.1. NCBI lineage: Eukaryota > Metazoa > Chordata > Actinopteri > Characiformes > Alestidae > Bryconaethiops > Bryconaethiops microstoma. The sequence continues at coordinate 8,452,301 of JBBJLS010000032.1, read as the reverse complement.
AAGAGAAGAGAAGAGAAGAGAAGAGAAGAGAAGAGAAGAGAAGAAAAGAATGAGGGGAGATGAGTCTGTGAGGTGTGACAAGTCCTTGGTGACTGACTAAGTGACTGACATTCTGAATGCTATCCAATACTTTTGACCCACTGTTTGTTGTGCAGACTAATTGAATCTAAACTCAGGGGTCAGTTTCAATTCAAGGGTAATGAAGTGTAGAGAGAGTTTTCAAGCCTCTGAAAATGAACAAATTGATCCTAATATGATGAGAGGGAGGTGTTGTTAGTGGTTTTTGTGGCAAGGGTCTCTAATGGGAACTGTTTCAGTCATGAACAAGACAGCAAGCATGACAACGTTTGAAATCTCTATGTAGGAATAATATTATTCATATGCATTATGTGAGAGATAATGTACATGTATATATATACAGTAATATATATATATATTAAGCCTGGGCATGTTAACGTGTTATTAACACATTATTTACTCAACTCAGACAAATATTTATAGTTTTTAAAATCCTTTTATTTCGAAAGGTTGGTGCTTTTTGTGCCTGTGTGCACGCAGCACGCAGCTCTACGCATAGATAGAGATCTGTGCCTATGGCTCTACGTCTCAGCTGGTTTTCGCAGGGACAAAAGTAATGGGACAGCTAACCCCCGCGAAAACCCGCCGAGACCTAAAGTGCTGCAGAGACTTTAATGACACTTCATTCACCAACAGAGACTTTAGTGACACTTCATTCAAATACATAGACTTTCATATGGAGTTGGGCCCCCTTTGCAGCTGCTATAATGGTTCCACCCCCATGCTCTGGACTCTTTTCTATAACAAACTAGATAAAACGTGAATGCCCTAGCAGGGGCAAATAGATTTGTTTTAATATTTGATTTGATTACATTAATGTAAAGTTGAGATTTACAGAAATATTTGAACTGCAGCTGTGTAACTGTGTTGATATGAACATTCCTGTTAAAAAGCTCCTTGTTTGTTTGAAGTGTTTGCAAAACCAAATGTCCTGCACTTTTGTTAATATAGCAGTACTTTAAAAATAAAAGTGAGCAATACACTACTTTTAAATTAATGATTTAATTTTGCGTATAACAACGCGATTAATCGCACTTAAATGTAGAAAACCACGCGATTAATCATTATTAATCATTGCCCAGCATTTATTTATTTATTTATTTATTTATTTATTTATTTATATTTTTTCTAAGATTAATCCAAAGCCTAACTCTAATCTTAACCTTAGTAATTAAATCATGAAGTTTCTGTTAAAAGCATTTTACAAATCAGGGCCTATTTCATTGGTGCTGACTGTTCAACAGCCAAGCCCACACATACATATGTGCACAGTCAGACATGTATAACCGCAAAAGGTCACATTAAACAAGTAAAGGATTGGTTGATAAACAGTTTGTGATTCTTCCAAAAGGCTCAGGGAACTGAGGGACTGCCAAATGAACAGCACTCACATGATTTCAGTTCCAACGCGCTCTGAAGAAAGCTTCAGATTTTGTGTAAACATATTTTTGCTGTAAACACCTTACTGCAGCATACAGAGGAGATGGATAAACACTCCAGATCTGGCCCAGCAGCCCATAACCAGGCTATAAACTCTCATCATAAGATACACGGCGAGGAGCAAAATAACAGCCTAGTGTCCTCAACACAGGAACACTTAAATGCTTTATTGTATGATTTTTGATGCTATATGGTTTTTTTATACAGTTTTTATGCTGTTATATTTTCACCACAGGGTTATAGCTGATCTTCATTTAAAGATCACAACAGGCCATCCTACATTGGTCCTCTTCTAGTATCAGTGTATCTGCTAACGAACATTACATGCATGTAGATGAAAGAAGTTGCACACCAGAGGGGGCCAGCTATAGGCCTTGAGGGCCACAGCGCTTCACACTTTAATGTGTTTCCTTTTAACATAGCAAATACGTCTCACAAAAGGCTGACTGATTCGGATTAGCCTAATCGTGCTCTCGGGTAGTATAGAGCCCTGGACTGTGCGGTAGTGATGCCCCTCAGGACAGGAAGCGGTCGGCCCTCCCCACTATTCATCACACATGTAGCCACCATGCTGTGCTAACCCACCAAAGGGCGGCTAATGAGCAGCACATGCGCTGTAGTGTTATGGTCCTCTAATGGACTGTAGGCTGATGATGTTAGCCACCAGCACTGAGATGGGCATTTTGACTAATAGTCTTTTTCACACATCCACCACACAGGTGCACAGCTACACTGCTAAAGTAGCTTTAGCCCCCCGCAGTCAATGAAAAGTGAGCAGATGACACCTAGTAGAGCAACAGAGGAATGAAGGTTAATTTACTGACGAGGCTAGCAGCAGTTCGGGCTGAACAATGTGAGTGAAATCTGGAGCAAGGCTCCCGCCGTGTGAGAGGAAAGCCAAACGCAATGATGTCACCCTCCCAAAAACAATGCTTCATTCAGCCACACTGGGGGGCAGGAAGCTGCTAGTCGTTTAAAAGTGGGGGCAAAAAAAGCACAAATCACAACATCTGCTGCTTTGCATTCCAGACGGACAGAGAGAGAGAGGGAGAGAGACAGGAAGTGAGCGGGGGGGGTTGGTTCGCCACAGAACCAAAAAAGTCTTTTTGAAACAGAGATATCTACTCAGGGATAAGTTCCTGGATTTAGCTCAGCTGCTGTCCACCTCTGTCTCTTGGCAATGGAATTCTTTCAATACGGATATTGGCTCTTGGTCAAAAGCAGGCAGTCTAAAGACAGCAGCAAGCTACACCCCCGGCTCAGCGGCCCCGAAACAGCAGGAGAGAACATTAAGTCCAAAAATGTTGGAGGACAGTATGTTTTTCTCTGTGCTGTACTAGTTTCTCTAGTGGAAATGTCTACCATATGTTCTGGCCTTTCCACTTCTATCAAATATCTTAATCTATAAGTCTGTGCAAAAGTGGCTTACTGAAAGGGAGTTCACCACCTTAGAGTCCGCAGCCATAACAGACCTGGTTAGTAACTGAGCTCTGTACGCCACCTGCTGGCCACACTGGACTAAATTCAGTCATGATGACACAGGTGGCCAGTTATCATTAAATTAGATCATTGTTTCAGAAAAAGGGTGTCCAGTTCAGCTTCTGGAGATCTAAACACATGCACACACACATACACCCTCAAATTATGCATATCAGAAGGTGTTCTTTTGCTTTTAAAACAAATATGTGTATTCACTGGGTCATGCGACAGTATGAGTGCTGTCAGAGTGATCATCAGAAATGCAGTAGTGTAGAATGCTTAGTGGTCTTAGGCTGCCATACACAGAAAAAGGGGAGAAGTTTCAATCTTTCAAAATGACAAGATAGATGGCTGCTCACAACTGAAGAGCAAATTTCCAAAATTGTAGAGCAAATTACCTGTTTTACCTATTGGAAAGCAATTCTTACAGGAAATCATTTTTGAAATTTTACAGTTACTTGTCATTTTTCAATGTAGAAAATATAGAAAATCATTTTTAAGTAAATCGATATTCAATGTCACAAAATTATGTAGGATGAGTTGCCCTAACGTGGAACATTTTTTGTAGTTTGGACTTCTATAGTGTATTACAATGTTAGGCCAACATTAAACTACAAAAAATGTCCCACATTAGGGCAACTCACTATACAAGTTTAATATTTATATCCTACTACATGACACAGCATAGAGTCATTGACAGCTAACTGCATAAAAATTCTAAACATACCTCTGTCTACCAGTAAGTAAGTAGCACTCGCGACTGTGCGAGTGGACTGAGTGAGTTTTGGAAATTCACCTAATCTTGTACCGTGTGTTATGCAAGGACTGAGTGAGTTTTAGTTGGTTATACTATTGCACATAAAGAGGTAATGTAAAATTATGCCAATAGTCGTGTTACCTAAAAAATCACAAAAAATGGACTGACTGAGTTTTGGAAATTTGCTCTTCAATTGTCTATGCATCTGAGGACATTCAGGCAGCATTCAGGCAGGATTTTCTGATGTGAGGGAGTCAGTAATGTCACTTAATTCCCCAACAGAACAGCACGCGATCTGAAGTGATACCACCCGACTAAAACTCCAATCACTAGACAGTGAGGAACATGGTGTACAGTGTAAGAATAATGTACATGGTACTTGGACTGAAACACTGGGTGCCTCACCCTTACCTGACAGAGCTGGGGAGCATTTCTGGTCTCTCTCTGTTGCCGGACATATCATTGTGGAATCCATTGGGAATGCTCCACTGTGTTGGCTGGCTCAGGACATTTTCAGACCTGCTGCCTGGGATGGAGGTCCGGAGGGGGCTTCCAGAGCCCGCTTCATTCCATCCAGCATCTGTCTCACCTTCCCCCTCCTGGGTCTCAGTTCCTTCCTGCACGGTCTCCAGTTCCAGCTCTGGAGGTTCAGGCCCTGCCAGTGCCCTCTGCTGGATGAGCGGCGTGAGGGGTGCCTCGAAGCTCACGCAGCTGTCCGTCTCGTCCGTGAGCGACAGCACGTCCAGTGAGTCTAGGCTACTGTAGCAAGTGCCGCCTCGCAGCAGCTCTGACTCTACAATGCGCTCAAACGTGGAGCTGAAGCCGTCCTGGGTCTCCTTGGTTCTGTCACGCTCCTCCTCACCACCATCCTCTTCCTCCTCCTCGTCCTCGAGTGTGGTGGATCCACCAGCCTGTTCCACAATACGCTCAAAAGCTGAGCTGAAGCTGTCCTGGTTTGGTGCCTCCTCTTCCTCCTCTACCTCTGCGTCTGCTTCTTCCACCGAAAGCTCAAAGGTGGAGCTGAACGTGTCCAAGTTCCCCGGAGCTGGCTCTTCATCACAGCCTTCGTCTTCCTCCTGCCCTTCACTGTCCTCGCCAGTGCCGTTTTGCACCCTGCGTACACATATACCCTGATTAGTGCATCTACTGTCATGCCATAATCGTGTAGACCTGCTCAAATTCTTCTATGTGCTAGACTGCACACTACACGAAATCTGCCCAGGCTACCTTAGCAGCTTAATGCACACAGTGGAGCAGCTGGCTGGTGCATGGCAGTGTTTGTAGAGCAGGTTGCATACTTCTTCTAACTATAGCTCCGCCACTGTCACACTCATGCATCAAGACTGGAGCAGTGGAATCCCAGCAGAGCAACGCTTCATCCAGGACAGCTCCCCTGCCACTCAGCCCCTAAAATATCTCCCTCCTCTTTGCTCTTACACACGTGTCATGGCCCACCTCTGACAATGCTTCACTGTTTCTACTGAATCACACAGATAAGCCACTACATAGGTTCTCAACCCTGGGCCTGGAGCCCCCCTGCTGTGCACATTTTCCTGCTCTAACACACCCAACCTGGTAAATGCTTACTAATGAGATGATTAGTAAGGAGTGCAGGGAAAGTATATAGAGCAAGGGGGTGCAGGACTAGGACTGGGGCCGTATATACCACCCACTTCCAATCCCATCAACCTAGAAATATTGCCAAAATCCTGCTCTACGTATAAATGTGAATAAATGTAAAAAAGGATACCAATCCCTCTCATATTGGACTGGTATAAGGCAAAACAGACATTTAGGAAAAAAAAAACTTTATCCTTATTTCACCCAAAAGCATGTCCATTTCTTGATCATATGACTAGGGAGAGAAACATGCTTTTGACAGCGCTGACCTTCAAAGGTTTTCTTTCCCTTTCGCTCTTTCTGTATCTCTCTCTCTCTTGCTGTCTCTGAACAATGACGATTTGTATGATTTAGATTTATTTTGTAGGCTAATCCTAATCTGTTCTTTGGTAGGATGATATAAATCATTAGATTACTGACCTCACAGTGTGCGGTGGCTCTGCTGAATCCCCTGCCGCTTGGCCCGCTGGAGGTGGGGGGACACAGACACTGTCTTCATCGCTGCGGTCAGGATCTGCCTGCTGGCAGCAGCTTTCAATCTCTGCATTCTTTCTAGAATCATCCCTGATCTGTTGGTCTTTTTCTGTCCTCTCCTCCTCCTCGTCTCCATTTGCCAGCACATCACCATTTTGTGCATCTTCTGGCCTTGCCTCTTCTGAAGCTACCTCTGGCTCTCCTTCACCACCATTTGCCAGTTCCTTTGCTCCACAGTCTGAACTGTTTACCCCCTCAGCATCATTCTCCTCCTTTTCCTCCATATCTCCAGCCTCAGGGCTATCAGATTCTTCCTGGGCCTCTGTGAGTGTGTCAGGAGGCGAGGCTTGTGTCTGGAGGGGGTCATCCTGACCCTCCTGGCTCATGGCGGCCTCTTCAGTCAGAGAGAGTGGGCTGTCCAGGGTCGCAAGGTCAGGGACCCGCACAGGGATTAAGGGTCAGAGGTTACAGCTCTAAGGGTAGAGACAGGGAGAGTGTTAGTTGAAGGTGAAGGTGACTGATGGTAGACGTAAATGAGCCCCTTCTGCATAGCATTTACATTTTATGCCCTTGCATATTCCTCTATGGTAAATTTCTCTAATCCTGCTTCTGTGAAGCTACCCTCCTGCAGATGTTAACATTGATCTACTCCAGTTTGAGCGCATTAACATTTCTGAAGGCATCCACACACTAGAATTGTTAGACCAGGTATGGAAATTCTGCTGTTCAGAAGGTGATCAAATATAAATAGCAGCAAAAGGACAGTAGCGGTCAGCCGGGTGGGGAGTCTAGAAAGCAGTTTTTAATGCTAAAAGCAAAGAAACCATTTCTCAACTTTCTTACTGTGGAATACGTCATGAGATTAAACTAATTCCGCTGTCAACTGCAAACTGGAAAAGACTATTTTAATATAGTGAAGACTTTAAATACAGTCTTGTAGGTTTGGAGAATAGTAGTTTTTGAAGCTTATTTTGGCCAAGAACTGCTTACTTTGACAGGAAGGGGCTATTTGACTAACATGCAAACCAATCAGTCACAAGCCACTGTGCTAAAATGGCACTGCAACAAAAAAAGACTCATGTAAAACAAAAGCCCAGTCCAAATGAGCTATCAGAAGCTAGCTTGTTTACTTCTTGCTTAAGAACTGACTTGATCGCTTCAGAACTCTTGAATGACTTTTAATGATAAGATGAATTTTACAGATTTTTTGCCAAAGCACTCACATCCTTTTCATTTGGTGCAGAGCAATAATCTGTTAACCAGCTGGTATTTAGCTTTTAGATCAAATATTAAGATTTGTTTCCCACAGGACTGATCAATACTGGTGCGAAGGAAAAGGATAGCCGTGAGAGATTCTGTAGAGCCCGTGATGTTGAGACTAGCAGAAAAAAGGCAAAACTACTTCTGCTATGCATAAATACCTCAAATTGAAGCATCTGCTGTTAATACCGAGCTACAAATAAAATATATTTAATTTTTATAAATAGTAAATGATGATTTACCAGCTGGTAAGAAATGATATTTGCAGCAACTACTGCAGAGTAGCTTTACAAGAAAGGGAGCAAGTGTAGTGATATTTGGATTGAAAACAGCTCTGCATCCGCAATCAATATGCCATAAAAACACAAGACAACTTACAAATGACAACATTTCCCTTGACATATATGCTCGTTCTGTATTATTGCAAGTGTTCCTAGGTTTATTGTGAAACCTCCCTGCACTTGAAATGTCAAATAAACCTGAGAAGCTCACCAGACTGCCTGATAGCTTGGATACAAGATAAGAGCATAGAAACACACAACAGGTCAAGTAACACCTGACAACTGCAGTCTGAAGGAGGCAAAATTCTGACAGGATTATACCCAGCTACTTGGCGCTAGTCTCTTATATTGGCCTTGAGGCAGTGCAGCTCACTGCTGCTGTACGGTGCTGGGTCTGAAAATTAATGTTCATCAAACTGCCACATTCAACATGCAGCCTGACAATCTCTATCACTATTTTCCAAATACATAAATCAGCTGTAACATGAAAAATATACCTGCCTAATATTGAGTAGGACTCCACAGAAGATGTGCTGTGCTATCTGGCACCAAGACGTTAGCAGCACATTCTTTAAGCCCTGTTAGTTTCGAGGTGGGGTCTCCATGGATCGGACCAGCTCGTCCAACACTTCCTACAGATGCTTGATCAGACTGAGATCTGGAGAATTTGGAAGCCAAATCAGAACCTTGAACTCTTTGACATTGTACTCAAAAGATTGCTGATTGTTTTTGCAGCGGCATTATCCTGCTATAAGGGGCCACTGCTTATGGGGAATACTGTTGCTATGAAGGGGTGTACTTGGTCTGCAACAATGTTTTGGTAGGTGGTACGTGCCAAAGTAATACCATAAAGGGACATGAAAGTTTTTCAGCAGAACATTGTCCAAAGCATCACAATGCTTCTGCTAGCTTGCCTTCTTCCTATTTGAGTATAGTGTCAAGTGTATCTCTTCCCCAGAAAAGCAACAAATAAGCACCCAGCTGTGCATGGCATAAAAGAATATATAATTTATTAGACCAGGCCATCCAGTTCTGATTCTCATGTGCTCACTGTAGGCCCTTTTGGTGGTGGACAGATGTCAGCATGGTCACTCTTACCATTCTGCAGATACGCAACCCCATATGCAGCAAGCTGTGATGCAGTGTGTGTTCTGATAAGTTTCTGTCATAGCCAGCATTAACCTTTTCAGCAGTTTGTGTAGTATAGTACTTGTAGTATAGTCTTCTGTGGGATCAGACCTGTTGCCAGTTCACCATTTGGACCATTTTGGTAGTCACTGACCACCACATACAAGGAATACTCCATAAGACCTCTGATCCAGTCATCTAGCTGTCACAATTTGGTCCTTGTCAAAGTCAATCAGATCCTTACGTCTGCCCATTTTCCCTGCTTCCACTACATCAACTTTGCTACCTAATTTATCCCACCCCTAATCAGGTGCCATCATAACGAGATAATCAATGGTATTTACTTCATCTGACAGTGGTTTTAATGTTGTGGCTGGTCATTGTATACAGCGGGTAAAATAAGTATTGAACACGCCACCAATTTTCTAAGTAAATATATTTCTAAAGGTGCTATTGACATCTCACCAGATGTCGATAACAACCCATCCAATCCACACAAGCAAAGAAATTAAACCATTGGTTTCCCTTAAATTAAGTTATGTGTTATAAAATGGAATGACACAGGGAAGAAGTATTGAATACATGAAGAAAGGAAGGTGCAAAAAGGCATGGAAAGTCATGACAACAGCTGAAATCTATCAGTAATCAGAAAGCAATCCTGCCGCAAATTAATATCAGCTGGTTCAGTCCCAACTAATGGCCTATAAAAAGGTGTCTCATTACCAAGGTGTCACACAAGAAACATCTCATGATGGATGAGTAAAACCAAAGAGCTCTCTCAAGACCTTCACAATCTTATTGTTGCAAAACATACTGATGGCATTGGTTACAGACGAATTTCTAAACTACCGAAGGTTCCAGTGAGCATTGCTGGGGCGATAATCCGGAAGTGGAAAGAACATAATTTCACCATAAACCGGCCACAACTAGGTGCTCCTTGCAAGATTTCAGACAGAGGAGTGAAAATAATTATCAGAAGAGTTGTTCGAGAGACAAGGACCAATTGTGGAGAGCTTCAGGAAGACCTGAAATTAGCAGGTACAATTGTTTCAAAGAAAAAAAAAGAAGTAATGCACTCAACCGCCATGGCCTGTGTGCACACTCACCACGCCAGACAAGACACTGTCGAAGAAAAAGCATTTTGAAGCGCATTTAAAGTTTGCTGAACCACATTTAGGCAAGCCTGTGAAATACTGGGAGAATATAGTCTGGTCAGATGAGACCAAAATTGAACTCTTTGGATGCCATAATACACACCATGTTTGGAGGTCATGTTTGGAAACTCTCAATATAGCTGCTAGAATGGCCCAGCCAATCAAATGACCTGAATCCTATAGAAAATCTATGGAAAGAACTAAAGCTCAGAGTTCATAGAATGGGCCCACGGAACCTTCAGGATTTGAAGACTTTGTGTGGAAGAACGGGCCAAAATCACACCTGAGCAATGCATGCGACTAGTTTCTCTAGTTTCTCTATACAGGAGGCGCCTTGAAGCTGTCATCACTAACACAGGTTTTTGAACGAAGTATTAAATAAATTACAGTAAGCATGTTCAATCTTTTTCCCTGTATTGTTCCATTTAATTACACATAACCTAATTTATGGACATCTATGGTTTAAATTCTTTGCATGTGTGGATTCGATGGGTTGTTACCAACATCTGGTGAGAATTCCATATCAATAGCACCTTTAGAAATTTATGTAGAAAATTGGTGACGTTTTCAATACTTATTTTACCCACTGTAGCTCCAATCAGTTTGCAGCTGCATAGCCCCTGTCCTTTCTTTTAAGGCCAGTATTAACCTTTTCTGCAATTTGTACTGCTTTAGCTCTTCTGTGGGATTGGATCAGATCAGCTAGCTTTCTCTCTTATTCTCTCTCTTTCTCTCTCTCTCATCACTCAATGTTGGGCATTCATGACCCTGTTCCCAAATCTCCAGTTGTCCTTCCTTTTACCACTTTGGTTGATACTGGTCACTGCATACCAGGAACGTCCCAAAAGACCTGCTGTTTTGGAGTAGCTCTGACCCTGTCATCTAGCCATTACATTTTATCATTTGTCAAAATTGCTTCTTTCCTTCCTATTGCCCTGTTTCAACTTCTTATTTGCTGCTTAATATATCACTGATGACAGTTTCCTACTTCTTTATCTCATACAATAAATCTGTTTTTGCTTTTAACTGCTGACTGAAATGTACAAAAAGCTGCTAGAGTATGAGAAATTAGAATCCTATCAGCATAAACTGACATGAAACAAACGAAACATGAGCAAGTGCTGAACTGAATATGAAACCTGATTTCATTGGATTTAACCAATTGAAAATCAGACATGTACTTGCAGACAAAAAGAAACTATAGAAAATATAGGTCTAGATAAATCATACATTTGTTTTATAGAGATGTTTCATGATTTTATATTACATGTGGAGTATAAGATCTCTCTAGATAGAACTACCATGAGTAATTTTGGTAGATACTGACCTCTGCATACCAGGAACACCCCACAATATCTGTCACCTGTCGAAATTGCACCATTCCTTACTATTGCCCTGTTTTCAATGCATCATCTTCAAAAACTGACTGTTGACTTGTTGCCAAATATATTCCACCTACCAAAAGCTGCCATTGTAGAGAGATAATCACTGATGACCATTTCCAACTTTTCTTTATCCTTTAGAATTAGACTGTTTTAGTTTTAGTTTTTTGTCTTTAAGCCTTATGGTCTCTGTACTGTATTTCCAGAAGAAGATTTTGCAGCATATGACAGTCTTTTCTTTGTCTCATCACAAATGAAGCATCTTCTTTGCTGGGCCGGTTTTTAAAAAGGCTTAAATGTAAAATGTAAACATTCACTCTTATAGCAGCTGTGTACAAGTTATGTAGTGTAGAGCAGGGTGTGGTGTTATGTAGTGGAGTTGACAGTTCAGTGTGGGAGGGGGCAGCATGGTGTTCAGGAACTGGATTGCTTGGGGGAAGAACCTATTGCACAGTCTAGCAGACCTGCTCCTGTGGCTGCAAAATTGTCTATCAGATGGGAGAGGGGTAAACAATTTGTGGCGGAGAACAATTTGTGGGTGGAGGTCATCCGCGATGCTGGTGACCTTACGATGCAGCGAGAAGTGTAAATGTCCTGCAGGCTTGGTAGAGAGCTGCCAGTGGTGCGCTCAGCGGTCCACACAATCCTCTGAAGGGCTCTGCATTAGAGGCGTGGCAGTTTCCATACCAGGCTGTGATACAGCTGATCATGACACTCTCAATGATACCTCTGTAGAAAGTGATGAGAATGCGTTTGGGCAGGTGCACCATTTTCAGTCTTCTCAGAAAGTGCAGGGCTGGGCTCTTTTGGTCAAGGATTCGGTTTTATTGGTTCAGGAGACGTCTTCTGTCATGTGAACACCAGGGAATTTGGTGCTCCTCACTCTCGTCACTGTGACACTGTTAATGCTGAGTGGAAGGTGGCTAGCCTGGGTCTTTCTGAAGTTAATAATTAGCTGTTTTGTCTTGTTAACATTAAGAGGCAGATTACTGTTCTTGCACCAGACGGCCAGCCGTTGCACCTTCTCTTTGTATGCCATGTTGTTAGATGGAGGTCCAGTCAAACGTGAAAAGTAGCGGGTTTAGCACACATCCTGGGGGGCGCCTGTGCTCGTCGTGATAGTGTTGGAGTTGGTATTTCTGATCTGTACTTTCTGTGGTCCAGTAAGGAAGTTCAGGATCCTAGGTGATAATGGTGGATTATAATGGTGTAGAATGCTGAGCTGAAGTTGATGAACAACTTTCTCACATGGGATTTTCGGTGTTCCAGGTGTGACTGGGCCAGATGGAGTGCAAGTGAGATCACGTCATCCGTTGACTGGTTTGTGCAGTACGTGAACTGTTGTGGGGCCGGTGTGAGAGGGCTGATTCTTAATGTGGCTCAGGACTAGCCGCTCAAAGCACTTCATGATGACTGGAGTAAGTGCTACTGGGTGGTAGTCGTTGAGTCTTGAAACTGTGGTCTTCTTTGGAGCAGGTCTGATGTTGGTAGCCTTGAAGCACTGTGGGACAATATCTTGGCTGAGGGAGGTATTGAAAATGTCCGCTAGGACGTCAGTCAGCTGGTCAGTGCAGGCTTTGAGCACAAGCAGCTTTGCGTGGGTTGACCCCGGCGAGAGTCTTTCTCACACTGGCTATAGATAGGAACAGCACTCGGTTGTCTGGTGGGGGTGTGGTCTTCCACACTGGCTCGATGTGACTACGAACCCGGTAGCCTCTGAAAGTGGTCAGTATTGGCTTGAATGCCCTGCCACATGCGTCTTGCATCTCTCGAACAGGTGAAATGGTTATTGTCTTTCTTTGTGTATTCCCGCTTGACGCCCCGGGACAGGTTGGTCCTTGCTGTTCTGAGTGTGTCGGCGCCATTTGCTCTGAAAGCAGTATCCCGTGTTTTCAGCAGTTTGTGAACTTCTGCTGTAAACAATGGCTTCTTTTTTGCGTCTTGACAGGTTTGATAATGGTAACATCTTCAATGCATTTGTTGATGTATCTCATTGATATTTGTCTGCTGGCCAGTGGTCACCGCTTCTCTGCAGATATTTTAGTCTGTGCGCTCAAAACAGTCCTGCAGGGCTTCAGTAGCTCCCTGTGGCTTTGTTACAGGTTTTGCTCTTGTCAGCAGTGGATTGTATGCTGGAGCAGTGGATTGTATGCTCTGTATGTGCTCTGGTGTTTGTGTAAACCAAGTCCAGTATATTAGCTATATTGGTGGAGTTTGGGCAGAACAGTCTTTAAATATACATGATTAAAATCCCCAGCAATAATGAAAAATCCCTCGGGGTGGTAAGATTGCAGGTCGCTGATGGCCTTGTATAGCTCATGTATTGCCTCCTTAGCATTAGCATAGGAAGGGATGTACACCACCACAATAACAATGACTTGCTGCGAATTCCACCAGCGATGAACAGTGTTTGGAGATCAAACCTGTGTTTCCACACCATTCTGTTTTGATTTAGACACACAGGCCATCCGCTTTTCCGGATCTGCTGGCATCTCTGTCCGTGCAGGTAGCCCTGTTAGCTGAATGGCAGCGTCAGGGATGTTGTCGTTCAGCCAGGTTTCCGTGAAGATGAAAACGCAGCAGTACCTCATTTTGCACTGTGCATCTCTCTGTAGTCGGATGTTTTGATGATATATTTCTGCCACATCGCTTACCTTTAAATTGAATACTTGCTTGCTGTTGGAACAGGGCACAAGGAACACTTTAGATCAGAAGAAGGCTAGGGAGTATGTGCTGAATTATATAAATAATTAGGGGTCCAAGCATGCAGTGCTCAGGATCCCTATTGTATCAATGCTGATTTTTAGGGGTCCAAGCACGCAGTGCTGGAACCCTATTGTAATCGTGCTGATTTGTATTATAATTTTTCTGCCTCAAAACGCGTTGGGGAGCAAAAACCGTAAGGCACACAGCCTTGCAATTTGGTAGGTGCATGCCGTACTCCAACCGCTACTCAGGCCCCAAGAGCCATGCCATTGCGCCAATAGGTGTCGCTATAACAAGCACTTTTGCGTTGAAGTTTTCAAACTTCCTTTTGCATATTATTCCTTGGCATCAGCCGAATCAAAAGATCTCGCCCATTCAATCTCGCTCAACATTTGGACTTTTCTGAACAGCATGGCCAAGATCTCCGAGTACATTCACGTGGGTAAACTGAAATACACTTCAATTATGGAATTTCTGAAATGATGCATCCCGATTGCAGAAAAATTTGTTAAAGGCTTCCACATTTGTGTCTTTCAACACCTTGTAAATTTTGTATCATTTTGTCAAAGACTGGTTAAATGGTAGGCAAAAATGCATGTATGTTAATTACACACAGGAAACAAACAATACTTTTGGGATTTCAAGGCGCATGTGTCTCAAAATGAATATGTTTATATGTTGTCATCATCAGAATAAGCTTGCCAAGTTTCCTAAGATTTGCTCTTTTTTGCCAAAAATAGACATTTCAAATCATACTTGTGGCTATTGCCCCTTAACTGTCTTCTTAGAGCTAATTAATTGATACTGGTTATGATTTGTGGTACCATCTCTTCAATCAATTTCTGCAAATACAAAAACGTATAAAATATTGTCTCTGTGCAGCAATAACTCAGTGTTGCACCACACTTCATTTTAAATTTAATTTGGAGAAAATGCAAAGTAATAATGATATAATTTAATTGTAATAGATAATAGCAATGAGACATATATAATAATTTGGTTATACATAGTCTTTCAGGTATATATGAACTTGTGTATATTTGCACAAAGCCATAACATGCCACGTTACTAGAAGTATTGACAAATGTTTTTGGACTATTTGCGTAATTGAAACAAATCCTTTACAACTGTGACTCTAATAAAGCTTAAATTATGTATAGGAATAGCAAAATGCAAGGCTCAATGTTAAGCTATACTAGTATAGATAAAATAAATATGTAAAGTAGTTGTTGGACAATTGCTTCATTCTGAAGTATTTTCTCATTGCAATGTCACTAGATGTAAGGAGAGAGTTACATAAGAGTTCTGTTTTTCTGTGTCAGTGCTAAAAATGTGCTAGAGGTTTCATAAGTAAATGGCTCCATAGGTAAATCCGTGGAGGGTGGTGTGCTCTGGACATTTAGTGAATATAGCTGTATGCACTCCTCTGATGCATTACTGCATATGTAATTTTAATGTAATACCATGTTCATAGCACTTTTGAGTGAAAAGACATAGACATTTGTCAAGATGCCAAAATAAATTTTATTAACATAGGTTAATTATATTCTACATCACGCTGATATGTAATAAAGTTTCATGAAGACATATTAATACACAGTAAGACAATCCGGTGTAAACAACACAAATAAACACTATGATGTGCTGCTACATGAACAGGATAATCAAAAGATGCATAGATGATATGAAGTCAGAGCACATATACATTCATTTAGACAACATGAGTAATTGCAAGAAAGCATTACATGTACAATGGCATGCAATGACATTAAGGCCTTATGCACATGGAACTTTTGGAAATTGGAATCAGTGTTTTGTAATGTACTGAGCTGTTGAAAAGCCTGTGCAGTTCAACGCTTTCTAACCTGTCAGCATTCCGGTTATGGTGGACTGGGCGCATTTTTTTTTTTTCAAAATGCACTGCAGAGAAAAAAACGTAAGGCGCACAGCTTTGCAATTTGGTAGGTACATGCAGTACTCCAACCGCTACTCAGGTACCAAGAGCCACGCCATTGCGCCAATAGGTGGCTCTATAACAAACACTTTTGCATTGAGCCTCAGCAAATTTGAACCGTATGTCTGATTTTCTAAATTCTTTTTGCATATTATTCCTTGCCATCAGCCAAATAAATTGACCTCACCCATTCATTTCTGCCTAATTAGATTTTTTGCTAATTTGCATAATATGCAAAACCAACTTTTGCAAACTAGTCCCTGGTTTTTCCACAAATCTGCACAAGTGTGGTCTCGTGGAATCGCAAGACACTCATTGTCAATAATTATCAAAAACGTGCAAATTAAGCTTGTCGACTTTTGCATACAATGAGTAAAACTGCAATCATACCGTGAGCATTGACAGAAGGGCTTAAGCCCTTCCGTCAATGCTCACGGAATGATGCAAGGTATCACTCAACAGCAGTACACCAATTTTTGTCCATTTTTACGACTTGGTGGCGCTATGACAGGTCACAAAGTGCTTATAGCACTAAATTGCCTCTATCTCTCAAACCATGTGGCCAATGAGCTCACAAAATTGCATTCTATGCCAGAAGACATTGCTCTAGCGCATTCTGGAAAGTAAATGACATCATGCGACCGTATCATGAAATACATGGCCGATATCAGACAAAGGGGCGCCAAAAATTTCTACAATTCCCAAACTTGGGACATTTGTTGACATACAAGCTCATATGATGCAGATCTATTTTACTTCACTTTGCCCATTGGGGAGTGCACACATTCACATTATAACACACATTCAAACATAGTAGTGTTTTTCTGCCCATGACTCATGAACCATGAGACATACTAACAATTGCTTTTTACTGCTGAATTCTGCCCTCTGTCACAAGTTCAGAAATGAGTATGTTTTTACTACTACAATAACATGTGCAAAGTGTCGTGAACTTCGGCCACTTGGAGGTGCTACAACAGGCCATTTGGATTTCTTCTATATACTTAATGAATGGCCTGTGCGGCGTAAAGTGTTCTAACCTGTCAGCATTGCGGTTTAGAGGACTGGGTACAAACAACTTGGACGCTGCTCATTGCCGTTCATGACTATATTTGTAGATTGTATTTACATAACTACATAGTGTAGTCACAATATATTAAAATATATTGTCATAATGTAATGCAACTGAAGAATATCCAGCATTAATTTGACTACATTTCATTTCCCTTTTTGTTGCATTATGTGAATGCCTTAACTCATCAAAACACCCACAGAAGCTTATCTGCAACTGTGATTGGTCAAAATGTTCCCAACACACTTTTCAAGTATTTTTTTACCTCTTCCTCTGTCAGCACTACACACCTGTCTCCCCAACAGTGCAGAACTCTGTGTGTGTGTGTGTGTGTGTGTGTGTGTGTGTGTGTGTGTGTGTGTGTGTGTGTGTGTGTGTGTGTGTG
>JBBJLS010000032.1:8423175-8435031 GCA_037577275.1 Bryconaethiops microstoma | reverse complement strand
CAGTTTACACTGAACTCCCGCAGTGCTAGAATGTAAAATACTGACGTTACCCCTGTATAGACTGTACTGTAATTCATACATGCGTTCATAATTAGCGTTCTCGGATTGGCTACCTTCAAACCTTTCGCCTCTGAGTACAGCGGCATTTCATCATCCCAAGACGCGCTTTCTTTGTTTCTCTCCACAGTACCAAAAAATGTTTTTGTTTTTTTATAGGAAAATGTGGCTGAATATTTGTGTTACAAAATGAGTCAATTATATTTTTCTTAATAATTTAGCACTTAAATGTATGAACATTTCTATATTGCCACGAAAAAAGCTGTGACGTTCGGGCCTCATCCGCCACGCCCCCTCATCCTTGTGCTGGGTTTATGTTTTGGTGCGGTGCTTAGCAGCCCAGGACTTGGGGGCGTGGCAGACGAGGTCCGGATGCCACAAAAGTTAAAAAAAACAGAGGATATCTGCAGTTTCCACGTTATTGCGGGGGTTTCAGCAAACAATTATTAGTTCGGTTCTCAGAAAAAATCCCCGTTGGACTGAAACCGGGACTGCTGATCCGCGTGAAAGTGGGGGTTTACTGTTTTTGTTTTCCAATATTTTACACTCAGCAAATAAACAGAAACCGTGCTCTACATCTTGCAAGAGAAAGTCATATTTAGGTTCCTACAGAGGTTCCTATATATTTAAGTTCCTACAGACTCAAAAAAACATATTATTTGACCAGGAGTGTCTAGCACCACGTTTTAAAATAAGCATCAAATACAGTACTGTGCAAAAGTCTTAGGCTCCTTTGCAAACTGTTTAAAGCCATTTATCAGAGCAGTAAGGGACTTTTTGACAGAAGAATACACACCTAAACATTAGAATAAATACAAACAAACAAAAAAACATTAAATGATATCTTAATTTCTTTTGTATGTAAAACGTTTTGTGAGCTGGTTAGAATTACACAGGTTTGATTCGCCTCGAAGCCTATCGGCTTTGAATGGATTTGCGAAGCTCCATCAACACCTGATTTAATCTAATGAAGTAGCAATTGAGCCAAACCAGGTATTTGAGCCATGTGATGAGATCTACTATGTAATACTGGGCTTCCATGAGGAGAGATGTGGGAATGATTAAGCAAACACCTAGACAAACATAGAAACACTATTTACTATATTAGGATTATTTTATATATTCTTATATATTCGATTTTAAAGGCATATACTGCTCAGCTAAATGGGTTTAAAATATAATTGTCTAAGACTTTTGCACGGTATTGTACATATCTCATTGTCTCAGCTTCAGGCACTCTCTTGCCTTGATTTCGCCCTCTCGCACTTTCTTTAGGCCTGACTCTTTATTGATCATATTAAAATGAGGCACCGTTTCCTTAGGGATGACCAAAGAACTGTCCTATGAGGTGGATGACTAACAAGATAGACAAAACGAGACAGAAGTGTCCCAGAGCAATGGGGGGGGAAATGGACTAATACACCAATACAGACGAGCTTAATCAGCCTCTCTGAGCTAGGGATTATTCACTGAGATAAGAGCCTGGGTTCCTTCACTAGCAAAGGAAAGCATTAACACGCAGCTAATTAAACCTACTGAAAGGTTTATCATTTAAAATCAGCAGAAGAGGCAGCACACTGCGTCTAGGCTGCAGACTGGAGGCTAAGAAGCGAAAGTCTAGCCAGGCCTGCGCAAACCAAAGAAGCTTCAGGGCTTTTCACAGTAATCTCTACCTGCTTTAGCATACGAATGTTAATCACAGCAAGTCTTTTTGACGCATTTCCCTGTATTTAGAAAAAGAGCAGAAAGGCCATTGTCTCTAAATGCAATTTTAATAGAAGCCGATGGGGAGGTGATGAAACATCTTCCTTTGTTCTTTGTTAAGCTCAGGGAAATTATCGCCTGTGGAAATCAGTGGTGAACATGGAGGATTAGAGTTTGGGCCAAAATTTCGAAATATTGTAAAAAATACACTTCTATGATAATGCACCTTTCTATTAGTGTCTCTATGGGATTCTAGTAGCATGTTAGCGTTAAGCTAGTAGCATTTCCCATGATCATTTCCCCTGAAGCTTGTAACAGGCATATTAACATGTATTTGATTTTGTATGTAGCATTTATACAGTGACTACTTCAGCAAAGAGTCCTGGCATAGAGCTGCTCCTGTTTGGTGGCCTCCGTCTTAGGGAGTTGCCCCTGCGATCAGAAGGTTGTGGGTTTGAATCCCAGGACTGCTAGTGGCACCACTGAAGAACCCTCGAGCAAGGTACCATCCCCACACACTGCTCCCTGGGTGCCCCCCATTGCTGACAGCCCGCTGCTCCACTTGGTGAATGCAGGGAAAGTTAAATGCAGAGAAAGAATTTCACGTTGTTCACACTGTGTGCTGTGGTATGTTCATGTGTGACTATAAGGGGCCTCTTTACTTTACAGTCTGACAGAGAGCCACTGGTTAGGCTGCCATTGTCATGGACAGTTATGTATCCCTCACAAAATGGGTCAAAACATGACTCACTGATTCCTTTGTCACTTCCTAATTGCTAATTATTAATCTGACACAGTGGAACTTCAGTCCAGCTCCTGAAGGCCAAACCAATGTTCTTACCTGGCTTTATGTACCTTGGAAAAGATTTGAATTGGATTCATTGTTGGATGTTTTAATAATTTAACCCAACTAATTCAAAATCCAAACCTAATGAAAGAAGAGAAGTTCTGCAGTATTCTTTTGAGTCAAAAATAAAGAAGTGCTTTTCACAGTAATATCTACCTGCCTT
Source organism: Bryconaethiops microstoma (assembly GCA_037577275.1). Classification (NCBI taxonomy): domain Eukaryota; kingdom Metazoa; phylum Chordata; class Actinopteri; order Characiformes; family Alestidae; genus Bryconaethiops; species Bryconaethiops microstoma. The sequence continues at coordinate 8,432,260 of JBBJLS010000032.1, read as the reverse complement.
AGCATACGACAGATAATCATAGGCAATCATTTCAATGCATTTCCCTGTAGTTAGAAAAAGAGCAGAAAGGCTATTGTCTCTAAATGTAATTTTAATTGAAGCCAACTACAGACATGTAGTTTAGCCTAGAAGTCCATTGGAAATTGAGCACATGCTACTAATTAAGCAGATTAAGCAGAGGTATAGACCATAAATAGACCAGGTATAGAGTGAAAATGAAATGTTTCTTTAAAGAAAGGATGCACTGGTCAGTGAGGCATCCCAATGTGATGAGATATGGTTTTCTCACAGGTCAGTTGAACACACACACACACACACACACACACACACACACACACACACACACACACACACACACCTCACTCTCCCTATTGCTCTCTGCCACACACTGCATGCAGCCTGCAGTCTGATCGTTTGACCCACTAACCCTTTTCAGTCTCAAGACACACACAGACACACATGCATATACACGTAACGTGCAGTCACTATTAACTCTCTACATCCTTTACACAAACTGACACAGCTCACTGAAACGGAGAAGTGATGAACTGACGGTTAGAACTGTGTGCTGAGAGTGGAGCTAAGCTAAGGCAGGGCTTTTTTTCTCCCTTTCTTTTTTTGTTCACTTCTGACATATCAGCAGTCTAAGAGGCGTGTGTGAACTACCCAGCCGTGTTAAATCACCCCGTTCTGTCACATCCACTGCTTTCAAGGTCAAACGTCGTGTTGGATCGTCGTCGTATCACTTACAACGTCTTCACTTAAATCATTCTCAGGGATAAATCTTATTAAGCTCATCCTCTACAGTCGTTCTGTCGGAGGAGGGACTCCTCATGAGGAGGGGGGGGAGGAAAAAAAGGAAACAGGGAGAGGAGAGAGAGGGAGAGGGAGAAAGAGAGAGAGGCAGTAAGCGAATCTTTAGGCGTCTAGTGTCTCGTCTGGCGCTGCCATGTCTGTGCGTCTGACGCCTTTATTTGGGCTGAATTAAGTGACGAGCGCCGTGTAGCTCAGCTGAGTGTGCGCTGCCGCCACTGACAATGAACTGCTCACCAAAGCCTGAACAATGGGCAGCTTTCTGAGTATCTCGTGGGCAGCTTTCCTAGGTCTAAAACACCACAGAGCTGATGGACACTCTAAGTATCCAGACACCCCTTGTATCTGAATCAGATTAAGAACTAGAAACCTCTATTGCTCCCTGAGGAAACTGCATATGCTATGACTGCACAGTCACACAGAGACACAAAGACAAGAACAATATCAAATAGCTATAATCCAAAGTCAAAACACCACACTCCAGAAGATACTCTACACTATATACACTATGCTGTATACACAAAATGTTGAGGTCAGTAAGAAAGGTGCATATAAATACTATAGGATTACTACTACTGAACTAGTTTACTCATTAACACCAACAGTGGTTTGGAGTTGTTCTCTATACTGAGTCCATTCTTGCATGTACTATTGACATTAGTAGTTATACTGCACATGATAAGACTACTGCACATAGTCAAGTATTGCACATAAGGATAATAAACTCAGCTACTTTACCATGCACTGAGTGCTGACACCGGCATTCAGGTGCTGTTTAAGATCCAAAGAGAAGCACGGCCACCAGAGTGAGACGCTCTGGAGCAGCCAAACAGGCCACACATGCTGCACATCAGGAGCATAAAGCCCTACAGCCCAATGCTGTGATGGAGCTCCACCCCATCACTACCTCTGAGATAAGCTGGAGTGGCGTTTGTGATCTAATCATCTAACATCAGTACCCAATCTCCTCACTCACGGTTGAATGCAAACAAATCCTCACAGCAGTGTTCCAACATCTAGTGCTTTCCCAGAAAGTGGAGGATGTTGTCGCAGGAAAGATGGGGACAGTCTCCCCATGAACACTCCTGTTTTCAGAAATAACAGCAGAAATCTGTGTGACATGTCATGTGTGAGGGTGCAGTGTTTTTTCGTGCCGGAGGAGTGGCAGTGTTTTGACTAGGAGTTTGGAGCCCACCTACAATGACTGGTTTCTGCCGCACACCTGCTCGGGGCTGCTCCTCCTCCGGAGATAGAGATAGAGATAGAGAGAGAGAGAGAGAGAGAGAGAGAGAGAGAGAGAGAGAGAAAGAGAGAGAGAGAAAGAGAGAGAGAGAAAGAGACAGAGAGAAAAGAGAAAGACCAAGATATAGACAGAAAGGAAGAGACAGTGAAAGAGAGGAGAAAGAGAGAAGAATAACAGAAGGATGAAGAGGCAGAGAGAAGAAGTGAGAAGAGAGAAACAGAGAAAAGGCAGAGAAAAGAGAGTGTGAAAAAAGAGAAAGACGGAGACAGAGGGAGGGAAAAGGACTGATTGAGTAAAATGCAAAGAGAAGAGAGGAAGACAGAGAAAGAGAAAGATGGAGAGAGATGAAGAGGGAGAAAGAGAGAGAAAGAACGATAGATAAAGAGAGCGAGATAAAGAAGGGAAGAGGGAGAGATAGAGAGACACACACTCAGGGAGTCGTTGTGTTAAGCATGGTGGAGTAAACCGCTCTGAGCCTCAGCCATGTTCAGCCGGCCTCCCCGCGCAGTATCCATGGCAACAGCATGGTTGGGGGACCCTCTGTGCTGCTGGTGCTGCCTCTGCTGAGCCTCGACTGCTGCTGCCTCTCTGCCTTTCCCAAAACCTGCGAGCCCTTTTTAAAAGAGCGCCTCGTCCCCCATGCAAATCAGCACGGCTCGCCCGAGCGCCAGCAGGGAGGGAGAGAAGGGGTGAGAACGTCTCGGCACGACCCTGAATCGCGCCCACGCTGCATATTGATTGCAGCGCATTGACACAAGCTGTCCGGGGGAAGAAAGGGGTGGAAAGAGAAAGAGCCTAGCACGCTATATGGAAATCTGGGGCTGCAGAGACATGCAGAGAGGGGCTCCGTGCGTTTCGCATGAAGCCCCCGTATGTTTATTTAGCCGTGCAATCGCCTAAATGGCTCCTGAGGACGGGGGGCGCAGCGCATCCCCCCCTAAACGCGCATGCATCATTGTGCTCACCTGCAGCAGAAGCTCGCCTCAGACGAAACCCTTCTTCTGTTTTTTGTTTGCAGCAGCCCCAGCAGGTCCACGCGCCTCCTCCCACCAGCGCGCAGTCAGGGCTCACGCTGCAGGTCCGGCCGGCGCGAGGCGGTAGTCCCGACTGGCTGCGCCTGGATGATGGGGATCTGTGTGTGTGTGCGTGCGCGCGCGGTATTCTGTGTGTGTGTGTGTGTGTGTGTGTGTGTGAATGTGTGTGTCGCTCGCCTCTCCTCGCTCTGCATGTGGGTAAACAGGGAGCGCGAGGCTGGCGGTTCACGGCCCTGTTGCTCGTGGTCTCTGGGTATCAATTATAAATTATACAGCTTCAAGGGGATGTTTATGCTTTTTGATTGTGCATCTCCACTGCTCTCAAAGACAGGGAGCAAAGACGTACGCTGGGGATGGTGGGTGAGTGGGTGGGGGGGCAACTCTTAATCACTTTCACCCCAGAACCACTAGACAGTCTGACAGAACATCAAAGTATATCTGTGCTCAAAGTGTTTTACTAAAAGATCTGTCCTGGTAACAGATAGACAGACAGTAATTAGTGTGTTGCCTTGGACAAAGACAGGACTGGAAATACATAAAGAGGCAGGGTGTGACTGCTGAAGATGCTTGAGGTGCAGCCTGACCCACAGCCGGAGGAATATCTGAATAACGCGCAGCTCAGTGTGTGAAGAACCCAGCATTCCGTCTCCTGCTAATGATGCCAGAGAGATACCGGGTCCGCTCTTGAAGATAAAGGTGCCTCATCGGTTCTTTGGAGCGATGTTACAGAACAACAGCCTTGAATACCTTAAAGAAGCTTTTGGTATCTTCAAAGGAATTGTCCAGTGCTTGTAGGGAGTGATCCGTCATCAGACAAACATTTAGACACACTGTGCTTAGTGGAGGATCATAAAACTCAAAACACAAAACTCTACTCAAATTGCCAGTACAGATATATCATAGATCCAATGCCAGGTATCAAACTGATATTAGACGGGGGGGAAAAGAATGAGTCCAGTCCAATCCAGTAAAAATCTAGCTCAAAGTAGCACACACACACACAAACACACAATGTGAGATGTCCACACACACACACACACACACACAAACACACACACACACACTATGTGTTTCAGCAGTAGTCGAGTGTTTGAGTAGACTGATCATGCAAGTCTACATTTTTCAAGCTTAGTAGTTTTCTGTAGTACAGGTAAACATCTAAATTATCGCAGGTTTAGAAACACTGCAGTATTCCTTTAAAAATGCCCACTGGCTTCTATTATAAGAGTATCTTTTCATGTCTTTTTGGTCTTTTCAAAGTACAACCAAAAGTATCTAAATGACTGTCTACAACAGATGTTCAGTGATAGAAACCTTCCATTTACAGAACCATCCAGTGATAGAAACCTTCAAGGAATCTTTAACCAGAGTTCATTCAGTGACATCTGTCCTAAGAACCCTTTTGGCTTATTTATTTTTGAGAATGTGAGAGGAAAAAAGAAAGAGTGAAATAAGACAAGACCAGGGAGGAGGCCAACCCAAGGTCCAAAAAGACAGCAGGGCCAAAGTAGACCCCAGAAGCTGGAGACTGGCTTGGTCAATCTTAATTGCTTATTCATTAGTCCTCCTCCCTCTCTGAATCTGTCTGTCCCCTGGGACAGGGGCCGGGTGGGACGAGGAAAGATGAGGGCTGTGTTGGTCTAGTGTCTGATGGGCGTTGTGTGTTGGGTGTGATGGAGAGGAGGAGCACAAGAATAGATGGTAAAGTGGGGGAGGGTGGAGAGGAGAGGTGTGATGGGGGTAGATCGCTTTCTGATGGAGTGGAAGGGGTGAGGGTGAGGAATGAGGTGTGTTCTGAGTGGATTTAAGTGGAATATACAGTAGTAGGGAGCAATGGATGGCTAGATGATGGATGTATGGATGAATGGACAGATGGATGGATGCAGATATGGATGGATGGATGGATGCATGGAATTATTGATGAACAGATAGATGGACAGACAGATGGAAGAATGGACAGATGGATGGATGGATAGATGGATGGGTGGATGAACAAAGAAATGCATGAATGTGTGGATAAACAGATGAATGTATGGGTGGATACCTGGTTGGATGGACAGATATTATAATGACCAGGCAATGGGATGGAATTATAAACACTATCAAAAGTGAGAATGTGGTGTCACAAAGTGTGGAGTTTATGGACGTTTGGATGAATAAATTAGTTGGTTGGCTGATGTGTGAGTGATAAACACATGATTTTAAGAAACTCAGAGTGCTTAGGGGTGAATAGTGAATCCCTGTACAGGTGATGAATGGGCAGAGGGAGGAATGAAATGACCAACGGTGGATGGATGGATGGATAGATGGATGGATGGATAGGTGTGTAGAGAAGAGGAAGATGCAACTGAACTGACAGATGGTGGGGGGGCTTAAGTAAGCAGCTCTGTCAAGGGCCCGAGGGCAGGACAGAGGCCAGAGAAAAGAGACAGGGAGTGTGCAAAACACAGGAAGACTGGCTGAATGGACTCTGTAATAGGACAGCACAGATGGAAAGTGGTTTCTCATGTGCATTCAGTTTGGAGGAGAAAGTGATGGTATCTGAGGTAGCATCTCAATGAGCAGGTCTGATGGTTGAACACTTCAGTGCTAAAGTGCTGATGTAGGATCAGTTACATTTTTGTATAATGATGTTTATTAGACTAAAGCCAACTCACAGTCAGCATTTACTGGAAAGTTTGATGCATATCACCTCTAATGTGTAACCCTGATAGTACCATTGTCACCATTCTCTAAGGGCAATGTGGGAACACTCTTGACACACTCTTAAAGTAACAAAGGTTTCCTCAGAGCAATGCCATTGATGAACCACATCTTAAAGAACATTTTAGTAAATAGTTCTTTTAAAAAACATAATTTGAGTAATGGTTACATGATATAAACACTACTATCTATTTTTTTTTTTTACCTAAGACTGTACATATAGTATGTGAAGGTCCTTTAACCTTTTTTTTAATCACATTTTTATTTATCACATGCATAATCATACAAGTACAACCCACAGTGAAATGATTTCTCTGCATTTAACCCATTCACCAAGTGAAGCAGTGGGCTGCCACCAATGAGGCGCCCTTTTAAAATATTCACATTTCATTCAGAAAGCATTTTTAGAGGCACATACAGAGAGGCAGAACCTTCCAGCAAGAAATGGCAAAGGGACTTGGGGGTGTGTTCAGAAAGCTGGTTAGCCGTTCTTTTTTGTTTTTTTTTATCTTAACGTGGGGGGAGGGATGCGGGCTGAAAGACCAGAGGCTGTGGGCGAGGCCCATGGGGATGGCCCTGCTTAGAAAATCAAGCATCATGAGGCTGAGTCACGCCCAGACTGGATCAAGAATTGGGTGTCGGGGCCTAAAATGAGTTGGGGGATTGCATGTGATGGAATTAGGGCCCGGGGGGGCGAGTCGGAGGGGTGGGTGAACTGAGCAACAGGAATGGATGAGTGAGTGGAAGGACAGTCCAGTGTGCCCTCGGGCCAGCTTGGCATTGGGCGTGGAGTGGAAGAGTGGATACTGAAGAGGAAGGGTAGGGCAGTGTTGGCCGCAGAAAGGGCCGAGGGAATAGGGGCGTGCTGGGGTGGATGCTGTTGGATGGACGGATGGATGGGCTGGCTGGCTGGCATTCATTTTCGCAGGGGGAGGAGAGAGAGGAGGGAAGGGGGAGAGGATGGCGGATAATGGGGGGATGGGAGACTGGTCATACTGAACAGTCTTCACTCATAGCTCTGGTCCCACAGTAACCTTTGGCTGGAAGATAACATCCTCAGAAGCATTCAGTGTGTGTGTGTGTGTGTGTGTGTGTGTGTGTGTGTGTGTGTGTGTGTGTGTGTGTGTCTGTCTCTATCTGTCTATCTGTCTATCTGCCTCTATATACCATCACTGGTGTCAAATGAAAAAAGCCTTACTGTAATGTTAAGGTAATGAGGTTTTATTCAGTGCCATTTTTTGGACCATTTCTGTCGAGTAATCATTAACTCTTTGCATTAAAAAGGGCAGCAGACTTTTTAAAAATGTAAAAAGGTTTTGACAGACAGACTGAGACAGTTCATGATATGAACTAAGACTTATCATAATATACGGGCCAGACAGCGACCAATCAAAAAGAGGACTAAAAATGGGCTTAAAGTATATTCATTGTTCAGAATGTCGTGATACAATGGACATTATATTCACTGTGAATCAGACAAGACATGAGGAAATGAAAACCCTTTGTGGTTTAAATATATCTACACTCAGGCCCCCATTATTCTTATAATGAGCAATGACAGTAATGCCACACTGAAAGGTCAGACAACTTAGCAGCAGTAGAGGAGGGAGACCAAACAAAGGCAGCAATTCCTTAACGTTCCTATAGCTACAGCTACACACACAATCAGACAAAAACAACATTCAACCACATTGTTTGTGCATGCTTTCTATTTGTTTGTGTGTGTGTGTGTGTGTGTGTGTGAGGTGCAGCATCTGTTACTGTGTGTGTGAAATTGGGCTTAATTGTGTTTGTGCGTCTGCATGAGTGCGTGTTCATGTGTGTAAGTGCTTGTAGTCAGTATGCACATGTGCTGAATTGGTGTGGGCATATGTGCAGTATGTGTGTGTGCATGCACGCTCGAGTCCTCCAGACTGCTGACTTTGCTGAAATAAGAAAAAGAAATTCTACAAAATTGATCTGCCTGCCCCTCTGAGCTTTGTCTACTATAAATCCCCTGCTTTTACAACTGCAGATGTGTGTTTACCTGTAAACCTCTACAGTGTGTACTGTATGTACAGAATAGTTTATATACATGTATGACATATTCAGTACAAATACATTAAAAAAGCAAATTAAATGGATAAATAAATGTCAATTCCTCTTTCATTGTTATATTGTTATACATTTCAAACTGCTTTTCATTGCAGTTGTAAAATGTGCGTTGACAATAAAACTGAATAAAAGAATAGCGAAATCGAAAGATAAAATAAAAGGAACACTAAAACTATGCAGAATGTTTGCATCCATTTATTTATGACAGATGAATTCTACCCAGTCAAACAACATTTGAGAAACATTTGACATTTGACACTGAATTTATAGCTAATTATATCTAGTTAATTGGTTACAGATTGTAGCAAAAAGGAAAACAAATTACTGTAATAGTTTGATGTGAAGCGGTTTACAGTGTATTCATTGTATTGTATTTCTTTCCAGTGGTTGTGGAGGCATTTAACTCTTTAGATGTCTGCTTCCTATCACCACCACTGCACTGTAAAAAAAAAATCAAGTCGGTTAAGCTTAGAAACAAATGTTCACGGGCTGCCTTAAAAGTGTGAGCAATCTCAATTTGAGAATAAACTTTGATTCAGCTCAAAAGATTAAGATGTACAAGTCATGTAACTTATTACTGTGTTGTTTAAATAAAAATATTCAGAGTTAAAACAACTAATAACATTATGTTATTAAAGATTTGTAGCTTTGTCAGCATACTATATTGTAAATACCTAAAAACCCCAGTCTGAACTAGTGTTTGGTACATAATAAGAAAACAGCAATAGACAGAGAGGACAAATGGCAGTGTGAGAGAGAAAGGCAGAGAGCAATACTGGGGAAAAGAGAGACAACTGAAAGCGCCTGCTAGTGTTTTCTGCTTCCAGCCTGTGACATTTATGCATGAGTGCAGTCAGAAAAAGCTGTTTTCCTCGTATCTAATATTGGACATGTTATGAAGATGTCACACACAGCCTGACATGCCCAAACTGAAAAGAAAAACAGAAATGCAGTGCTGAGCGAAGAGGGTAAAACAATCACATACGAGCCCCCCGTACTGGGACAGAAAGCACAGGCGCTTTACATGTCCAGTAATTAAGCAGTCAGCAATAGTTATTATCAAGCGCAAGAATAAGCATGTCTGACACGTAGACTTATCTGTGTAATTAAATCCACCAGCCAGGGGAGAGAGAGAGAGAGAGAGAGAGAGAGAGAGAGAGAGAGAGAGAGAGAGAGAGAGAGAGAGAGAGAGAGAGAG
>JBBJLS010000032.1:8405167-8415812 GCA_037577275.1 Bryconaethiops microstoma | reverse complement strand
AGTTACACTGGAAAGCTTTGTTTGTGTGTGTGTGTGTGTGTGTGTGTGTGTGTGTGTGTGTGTGTGTGTGTGTGTGTGTGTTTGTATGAAAGTTTTATTGTCAATTCTGCCAAATGTACCGGATGTACACAGCTAAGAAAGTGTGTTCCTGTCAGACACACTGTGTATGCAAGAACAAACAACATGCAAAACACTAACAAAATAAATGAAATAAAAAAATGCAGTGCAAATACGGTGGGTCCAAAGTGCAAAGGTGGATAGCAGCAAAGTGCAAAGGTGGATAGCAGTTCAGGAAACATATACAGCTCTGGAAAAAAAAAGTTCTGTTTTTCAGGTTTTATCTTTTGTAAGTGCAAGTATTGAACTAGACAGCTTTGCCTTAGTTTTTAAGAACTGCTAATAATATTTCTCCTAATTTCCAAATAAAATATTGTTCTTTAAAGCACACTTTAAAAAAAAAAGGCCAACACATCAAAATAAGAGAAATGATGCAGCGTTTACAGAACTTGAATAATTCAAATACAACAAATCTCTTGTTCACTCAAACAAAATGGCAATAACTATCATTGATGTACTTCTATTAGTGTTACGCCACCCAACTGGTCGCACTGCTGATTTAAAAATAATTTTTTTCTGTATGTATGTGCGTATGTTGCAATATGGTGGATCCAGAGTGCAAAGTGTGTGTGTGTGTTTATCTCTTTGTGAAAACCAAATGTCCTCATAATGATAGGAACATTGTAAAATCTACAGAGGTGAGAATTTTGCTGGTCCTCATAAGGAAACATGCTGTTTCCACCGCAAATTCAACTTTTTTGGAAAAGCTAAAAGAGCAGAAAGATTGCTATGTAGCTACTGAGGTTAAAGTTAGGGTCAGGTTTGTATATAGGTGTAGTATTATTGAGAAACAATTACACACGGCAGTGGATTGTCCTTCCAAATATAGTAATATGAAGACGTGAAAAAACATGGATTGTGAAGTCACTAGAGTAAATGACCTCATTATTAAGGGTCAACGTTATTAAAAATCAGTATTAATCTCATTTTCTTTGTGATGTCACTCAGACCAAAACCATTTGAAAAACAGTATAAATGCCTATTCAGTGTAAATCAGTCGTAAGTCTTTTAGCATGTTTTGGATATATAAAGCCATAGAAATGTAATGATTGAAATTAAAAAAATAAAAATAAAGGAAAAACAATGTAGGATTCGACCCATGCAAATCCCTAACCCCTAAAGGACTTTTCCGTTTTTGCTTATTATGTGTGTATATTGTTCAATAATTATATTGCTTATAATTTAATGGGAATCAAAGGTGCCTTTGGAGTTTTATTAGCTTGTATTAGATCCAATACTTGGCTTTTCATAACAGCTATGGCTCACTCCTCCTGTTTGAGGCTATGATAAGCTACATAAGCACTGCAGGTGGGGCTCTATCGTCTTAGTGTTTCATTCTGCAACACCGAGCCACATCACAGGCTGGATTTCAAACAAGAGAACAGTCCTTCTGTTAAACTCCAGGGTGAAACTGATGAGGTAAGTGTGTTTTTTTATTTTATTTTGAGAGCTTTACTTTACTCTGTACAGATTTGAGTGCTTTTCTGTTACCTTGGAGAATTAAATTCCCACTAGTAAGTTATCCTAATTTAGCTCCTTTAGTTGCTTACAGATGATGAAGTCATGGCTAAAGCTCCTATACGAAAAGCACAGGCCTTTTTCTGTACGTGCAGTTAAAGTGCACTTACAGAAAACATGTAGCTCTATCAGCTTACTGGGTTTGTTCTGAAAAAAGCATCTTCTTACTCATTTTCTCCACAGCTCCATTCGTTTCAATAGTCAGGCTATAGAGTAGAATAGAATAGAATAGAATAGAATAGGATAAAATGGAAGAGAATAGAACTGTACAGTGAAAGCTAGATCTCTCTTTGATCTACAATTATTTAACCTTCTAGAATTCAAACACACACTCAGTCAAACAACCTGTGAGACATTCCTGCAGCCTTTAATATGAAAACACTGGCACAAAGCCCAGGACAGCCAAAAACCCACATGTTTTAAAAGCTAAATGTTTACCTTAGACACATTTTCACTTCCTTGGAGTGCCTTCTTTCATTACACATTTTTGTCACTGTAATGTGGCTGAAAGAAGAAGAAAGGCATCAGTTTCCGGTGAGGGTAAGTGATGATACATTTTATATGAACTTAATTTTGATTAACATGGATTTGTATCAGCAATCCAGGAAATTACGTTGAAATAAAAGAACTGAATAGTTTCTATTGGTCCGTACATTCTATAAATAATTTGAAACAGCAATATCATTGGACACACAATGTTTTGTTCCAACTATATATATATATATATATATATATATATATGTATATCTCACAGGTTGCTGTGTCTGCATATTTGCAGATATGACCTCCAAATTTCCCAGTTCTCAGTCTTGAACGATCTGCATTCTTTCATAAGGGTGTCTAATGTCTTACTGGAAAACAATTCTTTGTCAACATTGACAAAGTTCTCAAGGACATGAACGTCATGAAAATGTCCCCACAGACATGATTTAAACGTGAACTGCAAATGTTTTTGCAAACCTTAGCCCTTGCAGTCGTGGATGATGGATTGATGGATGGAGGAAAACAGTAGAAATGACATGGTCCACATTGACCCACTTTCTTCCCTCTCTGTCTGCTTTATTTGAACTCTCCGTAGTTTGCCATTGAGGGTGGAGTAAGCATGGTGTGTTTCTGAATGGTGACTGTTAGTGACGAGGCACTGGCATTAGGGGATTAGCTGGTGAGTTCTGGACAAGGAACTGCATCCGTGGTCCAAGAGGCAGGTACTGTTTGTTAAATACTCTTAAGACATTGATATATGACATTGTAAGGGCAACTGAACTATTTGATTTACTCTTAAGATCTGTTTCATTAGCTCCCCTCACATGTTTTATCAGATTTTTCTTACCTTCATTATGGGTCCACATTGTAAAGCTAGAGTTCATCTCCAGTTTACACGCAGTTTCGGGGTGAATAGCATGTCTACAGCGCACGATTAACTGAATAAAGATTATATAACCGTGCGTGTATATATAGCACTTCTATCTGCTGTTGCAACAACAAAGCCAAAATAAACCCACCCAAATAGTTTATCTAAGGATTAGGATATTGACTTTTTACAGGACTTGTCATGCAGTGTGTAGACATATTTGAAAAAAATGTGCTTGGTAGATTTTCAGTGCTCTCTAGATCCTCAAATCTCAGAAAAAATACATCGATACATTCAATAGATATTGGAAAAGCATTTACTAAAAATAGATCTCCAAGTCAAATACTCTTTTATACCATACAAGAGTGTTTTTTAAAACCGGTTATTAAGTTCCAGCAAAAGGTCCTTGTTTTTTTATTTGAACCCAGTTCCCAAACATCTGAGTCAAGTGTTCAGTGCTGACATCCTAGGGGATGTCAAAACCAATCACAACTGATTTTACGTGATTCTTTTCCAAACTCCTGAATTTCCAGGCATGAATATAACAAATAAACAGTAACTGTGCATTAAAATTCATAGAATTGTGTTCTATGTAGAGGATGCATACATACTTTCACTCAGAAAATCTATGAAACATGTCATTTGACAAGGGGTATCCAAACCTTTGCATATGATTGTGTGTAAATGAGTCGAATTTTGTGACATCACAGGAAAAATTAGTCAGCTTAGTTTTGAAACTTGAACCGTATGGACTGAGGAGTGAATAGTTTTGAAATGTGTAATTTTTTCTTACAACAGACAACTATTTTGTTTAAAAAAACGGACATTTAAGTTTTTCATGATACGGGCCCATACAAAAACAAATCTCTTCTGCAGTGCTTTGATGTGCAACACTCCTGTGTATAATGCTGGACAGTTTCACCTTTCAAGAACGGTACGTCACAATAAGTTGTTGAAACATTTAATCACAAAGTACACCTGATTAGATAAGAGTTTACAGTAATACATGAAAGGCTAGCAGCACTTTCAGTGTCCATTTCACCTTGCTTCTGCTGCACTACATCGTTTCTGTTTGACTACATCTATGCCTAATCCTTTCTCAGATGTCTAACACTTTTTGCATGCCACTGACACTGATAAGAGTTGTGTTGCTCCACACAGGCTGCAAGAAGAGCATCATGAAAATGCAATGCAATACAAGATCCTGCGGTGACGGTTATGAAGACCACATATCTGGGGTCCAGTGAATCAAGATCATCTTCTGGCCTTTCGTCATAATGAATGCAACGACAGCTACGTTCACTCTGTCCAGTTCTTTCAATGACACCACAGGGCCTGCCGGGGGGTCCATCTCCTGGAGGATGGCAATGATTACGTTAATTACTGTCCCGCTCTCAGCTATTACCATCATAGGCAACATTTTGGTCATCGTCTCCTTTAGGGTCAACCCGCTCCTCAGGACAGTCAGTAACTACTTCCTTCTGAGCTTGGCCGTAGCTGACCTTATCCTAGGCACCATCTCGATGAACCTCTACACCACCTACATCCTGATTGGCCGCTGGACGTTAGGGAATCTGGCTTGTGACGTCTGGTTGGCTGTGGATTACGTGGCCAGCAATGCTTCAGTCATGAACCTGCTGGCCATCAGCTTTGACCGCTACTTGTCTGTCACACGGCCACTGACCTATCGGGTCAGTCGGACAACCAAAAGAGCCGCGCTGTTGATCGCCCTGGCCTGGGGCGTGTCCTTCATACTTTGGGCACCAGCCATCTTGTTCTGGCAACACATAGTGGGCCAGAGGATGGTTCCAGAGGACCAGTGTTCAATTCAGTTCCTCTCACAGCCAGTAATCACGTTTGGGACGGCCATCGCAGCCTTCTACCTGCCTGTGAGTGTGATGGTGGCCCTGTACTGGAAGGTGTACAGAGAGACAGAAAGGCGCTCCCAGCAGCTGGCTGGGTTGATGGCATCCCAGGGGGCTGATACCAAGAAATCATCACAGGTGAATCATATAATCAGATAATCAAATAATCTAACATTCGGAATTACTATTAGTACCATTTTTTGGGTTGTATGTTATACATCCTATTTGGGTGAGATGTTATAAACTAGATACCAGAAGGTTTTATTGGATATTTCAAGAATTTTGGTAACACTAAAAGGACATTAAATGATAAATAACAATAACAATAACTAATTATATTATTTAAATTCAATTAAAATGATCTACACTACCATTCAAAATTTGGAATCACTTGTAATCCTAATAATGGAAGGGATTTGTTCCAAAAGGCATTGCTGATTAACACATTATTGATCACGCTGGGTTTTTTTTTCAGTTTCATGATATTCATAATTGGGAGTGGGTTTTGCACATAAAAAAAATATGGATATGAATATATTATTAGACATATAATTAATAGCACCTTTATTAGAAAAATACTCAATTGTTTAATAGAAATACTCAATAGAAAAACTCAACTGTTTTTATTCAGTTAAAGCTTAAACCATGTGAACTGAAATTAGCAACAAACCAGAACATGTTTAAATGTTTTATTGATCTATTTATATTCATTTCCTAATTATTTATTTTCTCGAAATGTGATCACCACTTTCCACTGCTTACTCAATCAGTATGAATTTCACAGCTCTTTTCATCGTGGACATGCCTAAAAAAATTGTTTAGCTTTTACGGCTTATGAAGTCGTAGTTTCTTTGTGTGTTTCTCCATCAAAGTTCATTTTTTTAAGGTTCCGCTGTGTTTAATGTGAGTCCCAACTAAAAAAACGTTAACAGGTCTAGTTGTGTTGGTTTTCAGAGCTCTAAATCTTCTGTCAAAGTGCTGAGGCAAGAAGTGGTGATGTCCAGGGTAAGAGGGGCAGGCTTTATCATTGCCAATACACTTAATGACCCCTCTGTTGTAATTGTCCTGAGGTGTTGGCAGACTACATCTAATGGTCCTGTTTATGTGCTTGGTTGAGGTGAAAGATGGAAATCAGAAGCAGAAAACTATGTTTATCCCGGAGGAAACCGCTAACAGTATGACTGCACAGTCAGACAGAGACACAAAGACAAGAACAATATAAAATATAGTATAAAGTCAAAATAATCCTCTCAAGAAAATGCTCTGCATCACATGCACTATGCTTAACAAACAAATATTGTGGTAGCTAACAGAGATGGATATAAATAGTATAGATAAAGAAATAAAATTACTGTAGTTTACTAGTTAACACAAATACTAACTTTGTTCTAGTTCTTTTTACCTGGTTTGTTATTGCGCATAATAGTGACACAAGTAGTGATATTGCACATGAAAAGACTACTGTATGTAATAAAGGTATTGCACAGAACTATAAACATTCAGCATCCAATAAGAAATTGTACTACTAAGTAGCAGCAGGCTATTGCACAGAGTATTGTTGTTATAGGTGATTTCATTCAGTTGCTCCAGAAAAAAAAAACATTCTCTAGGCAGAACAGACAGTATTCTGCTCCCACCCCAGGTTTTTGCATATGGTGGAACTTGAGCGAACCCACAGTAGAACCCACAGAGCCACAGAGAGGGAGCTGCGAGCGGTGGTCTCGTCAGGTGGTTTTGACCGCATGAGACACCAGCTACTTGACTTCCTTTCTGCAGGCATTGCTGTTGGTTATAAAGCCAAACTTTGGCTGTGAATGAGAAAGCACAGCAATTGTGCCACTCAGCTACTGAGGCTCTAGGTGTCTGAGGCGTTTTATTGCTGTCTCCCATTTGTTAGAAAATCCATAGTCCACTGACAGATGGGATCAGGCACAGACAGCTGAGTTTGATCTGCAGTGGCTCTGGAACAATCTGAAATCCATGAACAGAGCTCGCAGGTCATTCACGGTATATGTCCCTGGACTGCTGTATTGGTGTTACTTTAACTGCAGGAGCATATAAACACCTTTATGACTAAGTAGTCAAGTCAGTTATGTTTATTGTCATTTCAACCATATACACAGTAAATGAAACGATGTGCCTCCAGGAACACAGAGCAACACAAGAACAGAAACAGAAACGACAAGTACAGACAGGACAAAATAAACGGAGTGCAAACAGAAAGAGAGTGCAAGAACAGCTACAAAACAACAGGACAAGAAAATAAATTGTGCAGTCTACTGCTATAGTACCAGTCTGGATGAATAAAGTGTTATGAATATAAGTATAAGAAACCCTATTCAAGCAGTGGAGAGTTATGTGTGCTAAAAGGTAGAAATGCAGAACAGCAATAAATATAAATGTGTAAATATAGCAGCAGCAGGACAGAGAATGTTCAGTATAATAATAAATAAAGCAGTTTGTTTAACTTTGGTCAGAGTAGCTGTCTCATGGTCATTTAGTTCTGTGATTATCATCTTTTGGGAACAGGAAAATAAAGGTGGGTTCAATGATTTGTTAAAAATATTGACCAATCATCCAACATTCTTTAGGTTTGGAAGTGAGACTAATCCTGGGTCCTGAGCTGTTCTCACCTTTCTCTCCATAAAAGCCTGTCAATGTCTGGCTAAATGGTAGTGAAATGACTGAGATTCTTTTGCATTTTCAAGTGGGCCGTTCATGTGAATTGCTGGTCTTTATAGAGAAAGGGAGGTCTTCTCACCTACAGGTCATCTCCTGGAGGCCTTTCCAGAATTTAGGTAATTAGAAAAAATGGCTTTAAATCCTTTCTAATTCTGTATTGGTCACTTTTTGCAGTATTTTGTCACTTTTCCCCACAAAGTTGTCAGAATTAAGCTAATAAACATGGTTTATTGTTGCTGTATCGCACTGGTGTTCTACTCAAAATTCTCTTTTAAAAAGATACAGCAGATATCAGAAGCAGAAAGGATTTAATCAACAACAAATCCAGCCTGTTTGCTGACGGCTTTGGGCTGTACACGAATACATTTTCAGAAAACAGAAATGAGGTCTGTAATCTGTAATCGGTCCATGTGAGAGTTTGAAGAGGCACAATTCTTCAAGAATACAGTTGTTACATTATATTTTCAGATTACTCACCTGCTACATTTAAAAAGACTATTGAATCTCTGGAAACACTAAAAAATTACCTATTTTAAAACTGTGACACATCATGTAACAAACATGCTCATCAGACGCACTCTAAAGCAGAACTTAACATCCAGTTTTCCTACAAACAATGAAGTGCTTCCTTATAAGCAATGAAGCCCAACCAAATGTGCCAAATGTGTGCCAAATGCCATAAATGTAAATGGAAACTGATAAATCAGTGGTATTAGCCAATATTGTTTAAAATTTTACTGAGCTCTATTGAAGAGCAGTTGAACGGAACGGTCTCCTCAGTAGTGGGTGTATAATAAGTTTAGCAGCCATGAATTGGACTCATGCACAGCGGACTGTGGAAGCAGCAGAGGACCAAAGCAGGTGAAGAGAGCAAAAAAAGCTATTTTTTTTCACAAAACGTATGAAAGTAAAATGCCTACCTGTAACAGTACAGTTGTTCACATGCTTCTTTCAAAGACCATTTTAAAAGTACTTTACATGTATTCTGAGTTACTTTTTGAATGTGCTGTAACGAAACACATTACTGAAAACATTTAGGACAGTGCATTCAGTATCACTTCATCACAGTACTCTGTCAAACTGCAGTTGCTGGTAGTGATACTTCGTTAATCTCTTTAAAGCCTTTCACAGTCATTTTAAAGTAATTTACAGCTTCATTCAGGCTTAGGGCTGGGTATCGATGGGCATGGATACAGATAGTGATACGGTTTACCGCTACCAATCATCTATACTCATCAATACTATTCTCTTTAATTTGGCCCAAAAAAATATCACATGAAAAGATGTGGAAAGGTTCACCAGTTAATTCATTATTTTTTTTTGAGAACAAACTAAATTGTTTTCTAAGTTTCTTGTACAAATAATGAGGAAGGAGTGATTATTGCAAATGTCTGGTGGTGATGAACGGGAATGTCGTTCCCGTTCTTCCCACCAATCCAATCTAACATCAACCATTTAAAAATATCAGCTATGTTAGAATGCATTAAAGTTGCATAAACACTGACATCAGCACTGTTTGTCCTGAGGCTTATCCATATTTTGGTGTTGACCAGTTAGGAACCAATACTTATTTAGTATCGGTCCTTTTTCATATTTCTGGACACATCTAAAATGATTTTAAACAGGTTATTTGTGAAGAACATTGATTGAGAGCTTTAGAACTGTAGTGTAACTTTATTAGAAAAGCAATCAAGCGCACAACACTTGAAACAGAGTACAAGCAAAAAATAGACCAACATACTGTCTACTTATATGGAGATATTGTAATAATGCTTTGGTTTTTGAACCGGTCTTTCACCAGAGATCCTCTCAGCAGCAGCCCCAGTCCCGAGGTCAGGCGAGCGTCCAGCTGAATCCAGAGCAAAGCCTCTGTCCCTCCATCACCCACTGCACCACTGCATGGTGGAAGAAGAAGAGGGAGCGGTACATCATACCTCCCCCTCACACTGCACTCACAAACAGCCACCCACAAACTGGCACGAATGGTGGACTCTGCAGCAAAGATGAGGAGAGGAACACAGCGTACATTCCTCTGGTGCGGATAAATCAGAGGTTGGATTCTGTGAATGATTCTGACATTGAGTCTGATGCTCAAGTGGCAGACTGTCAATCAGACAGCCAGCATTCAATCGGCCAGTCTAGTGGTTCCTGTCCAGAAATGGACACGGGAACTTCTTCTCTTTCACAGGCCACGGCGCAGAGGAACCGCAAGCCCCGTAGCTGGTCACTGATCAGAGAAAAGAAGGCGGCTCGGACCCTGTGCGCCATCCTGCTGGCCTTTATAGTCACCTGGACGCCCTACAACATCATGGTGCTGGTGTCCACTTTCTGTGAACACTGTGTTCCTGAGGGGCTGTGGCAGTTGGGCTACTGGCTCTGCTACGTCAACAGCACGGTGAACCCTGTCTGCTACGCACTCTGCAACAGGCAGTTCCGGATCACATTCAAGGCGCTGCTGCTCTGCAGGTGGAAGGAGCAGAGGAAAGGGACCAGGAGGACTTTTTCACGGGGCAGCTAGTTACCTCCTTGGATGCAACATCTGGAAAATTGGTGAACCATAAAAACCAGAGGATGGGTTGATCCGATGCTCAGTATCAGCATCAGACACCAGCAGAAAGACCAGAATACCCTGATCTGCTTGAACCGCTATATAAAGCAGGTCACACAGGAACAATAGTAGTCACATGTAGCCAAAGTAGCAAGCTGTTTAGAAAAGCATGTGTAGAAGTGGCAGTGAATGCTCAAGATTTCTGTATCAGTATGGGTGTTGATGTCACAAGTGATGGCATGGCATCTCTAATCACAGAGAGACAGATTTCTTCATAATGATAACTTGTGGGGTCGTACCAAGAAACCCCTGGTCTTCCACAGATATGTTGTACTGGTTAACGACATCATGCTGCATTGCTTGATCACAAAATCTGAACGAGAAGAAAAAGCTCTTGGACCTGGACATGTAACAAAGCTTTGTTAAAAGCTGTTTTGTTTTTAATGTGAAACCATCAGCACTCATGTGTTACATGTATATTTATTGAGGAAAGGGCAATACAAAAGACACGACAGCATTACATTCATTACCAAACACTAACAAAGTTCCACTGTTTTTATATTT
>JBBJLS010000032.1:8393277-8404744 GCA_037577275.1 Bryconaethiops microstoma | reverse complement strand
AAAGACACGACAGCATTACATTCATTACCAACCACTAACAAAGTCCCACTGTTTTATATATATATATAAAAATGCACAGAACCAAATACAAAAAAGGTTACAGTACACAATCATTAAATATGGTTAGTATACCTGCTTTATGTATAGAATGTACAAAATTGTACTAAAAAAGATACGCCTTCAGAAATTTCCCCATTAGGGTGTCTGTGCATGAGAGCACACATCATATGCTCACAACCATATGATGCTTATAACCATGACTTTTGTTTTTAAAGATAACAGCTGCATACTGCCCATCAAACACATCTAGAGCAGAAGCAATAATTGACATTTAATCTTTCAAACATCTAACAGAAAGGAGGAACAAAACAAAGCTGCTTTGTCAATTTGGACCTTGGCACCATGAATTCCTGTGAGGAAAAGGTTACACCAACAGAGGTATACTTCAGATACATATAGATAATAATCCATCATATCGTGGAATAAGGCCATGTATTTTGTTCAATGACATGCATTGTAAACAAGCAAAAAAAAAAGAAAAAAAGAAAAATATTGGCAACAGATAAAAAAGACAATCAAATAATCAAAAAACCCATTTCTTAGTGTGCTCTGTTCTTTCAAACCGCTAAATTTGTAAATGTGTGTAACAGTCAGAAGTACACAGAGACAGAGCTGAGGTGTTCGTGGAGCTTCTGCTTCCAAATTGAAGCACCCTTCCCTCTATTAGCTTTGTGGAAAAATCTCCTTCAGCTACTGCCCAAGCAGGAGTGATAAAGACGTGGGGAGAGGGTCTCGTAGATCACGTAGTGTAAAAAGTGTGACTTATTGTCTGTGTATAAGAAGGAAAAGGGAATGTGTTCTTGTGTGGTCTCACGAGAAGTCCAGGTGTTAAGATTACTCCATCGTAGTATTCTGGCTTTGGTAGATAGAAGCCTTGTCTTTCAGAAGATCCAAACACAAGCGACAACTCCAGCTACCTATACAAATGAAACACAAAAAACAACCAACCATGAAAACTATTTTTTGCAGGGATGGGCAATATTCTATCACTATTGTGATAAATTATGCTCCGTTTCTGGTGTCTGTGTTTATTGAGTTTTTTTCCCATGTCTATTTCAACTGAACAGATGTCAAAAAATAATGGGTCACGAAAGAGTTTAGTCACCCTTAACTACAAATCCAAATAATTATTCTCAGATGGATAATGGATCAAGCAATCAGTGATCTGGTCTTTACAATTTGTCTACAAGGAGACTTCAGTATTAAATTCAGCTAATAGGACAGTGTTCATTTCTCTTAATTTCTTATGGCCATAATGCTCCCTAGTGATTAGAATGACTACATCATTAGCATTTATTTATGGCTAAAACAGATATTAAGGTAAATGTAGGTAAGGCAATATGTTTTCATTTTGTATTTTCAACTAAACAGTTGCATTTCCCCCCTAATAAACCAGTGCCAATAGTCAGACATTGTTTATTGTACATCTACATTTACTGTAGTTTATGTTTACTGTGCTGTTTCCTCTCATGTAAAACAGCATGTGGACCAGGTGAGCTTAAGAGACTTTCCCCTTATAATCTAACACTGTACTGCATGAACAGCAACTTTATGCAATATCCAGCTGAAGAGGTTCTACCACAGAGTACAAATGTAGGAGATAAAAGTTGAGAACAATGTGAAGCTTATCTTGCATCAATGCTTAATATGTTAATGAGTTTGGAAAAATGTGGTATGAAACAGTGCATGATTGTTACAAAATGCTGAAAGTGTTTTGACTTTCTCTGTAATTATTTGGTTTGAGTCAAGTGAGGAGGTTAGGGCTGTTCCTTTTCAATTTTGTTTTCCACATACAGACACGATCTTAAATCAACAGGTCTTAAATCATAAATAACACCAACTCCCCTTGGGGAAATGGCATGGAGCAGTTGAATAACAATGTGTTTCAAGGTTAATCTTTTTTAATTTAGTTCAGTTGTTAGAATTAGATGTCTTTTAGAATTTTGCTACATATTTCAAGCCTAATGTACTATTAAGGTTTGTTTTGTGGGACAGTTTTTAAATATTTAGGTTTGACTTTTTTTATTTTTTAAATTACGTGTCAACACAAAATGTGCCATAAATTTTTACAGAGGTCACATTTTATATTATTTTTATTACAATATTTTACATTTGTGAACAGCAAATTAAAAACACTGCAAGAACAGTAAACCACATTAAATTGTACAGCAGTGTGTTCTGTCAGTGTCTGTTTTCATGTAGAAAAATCAACAAAACTCCATTTGACCAGAGGTGCCCAACTGTTGGCACATGTCTGTATGTCTTCTTTATGGGGTCTTACATGAGCATACCAGAATAAATTCCTAACATTTGGGGTTTCATTAATACATCCTGACTAATAAGTATGACTTAAACTGACAATCTGTCAACACTTTGTAACATATACCTCACTACAATTAGTGAGTGGGTAGGTTGGCAAATACACAGAGATTTAAAGGGGGACGATTTAAAAAAATAAAAACAATACTCTTTATAGTTTCTCCTGAGCAAGAGTGTGGAGATTTGTGGTGAATCCACTACCCAAACCATTCCTGACATACCAATGCTTGACAGTGTATCAAGGTTAAGGAATAATTAAAGTGAAATAATAGAAAACATAACTTATTCATGTTGTTGTGACTGTGTAAACAATTTACCTTCTGGAGGGTCTGACATGGGGGGAGTGAGGCAGTACATATGATATCCTCTGTCACAGTCATCACAAAACAGGAGCTGATCCTGAGTAAACAAACAGAAGAGAGTAAGTTAGTCTATTAAAATGTATTAATGTTGGTGCTACACTAGGCTTGCATAAGTGACATGAAGTTTGAGGGGCCTGGGGGAAAAAGGTTGCATTCATGCAAGCATGCATGGATAAGTGAACTCACATCATTCTCAGATGTACCACAAACATTGCAGCACTTGCATTCAATGCACTGCCAGCGATACGTTTTAACTGCTGCCATCATTACTGCTGTGAACTGTAGGCAAGAAGGATGACCTGGGCAAAAAAAGAGATTACAGAAAACATCAATTACGCAGTCAAGAGCACCAAAAATTCTGTGGCGTTAGTCTAACTTTAACTGTCCTGGCTACTAAAGGGACAACCAGTCCCACAAAACAGAAAATACTTATTTTCATTTATATTTTAGACATAAGTAACCAAATAGCTAAATTAACATAAGAGATTAAATCAATTAAGGGATGGCATTCTTTGGGGTCTGCATGAATTACAATTTCATTACTTTGTTTCTGGAGGTCACTGTTTGTGACATTAGGTTAATAACCCACCTGAACGTCCACAGTCAGAGCAGGAGACTAGCTCCTCAGACTGGCCAGTCTTCTGGTTCATGTTGGAATCACCCAGGCAGAAATCACAGTAATCGTTTGGTGGTGCCAAGCCATTGGGTCCTTTTTTAGGGGCTGAGGATGAAACGACTGATGTAAACTCTTTGTAAATATTATAAATGTATATTAAAGTTCATATCTTTAAAAGAGACCAGTGTCAGACACTTTTGATAGCTCTATTTACATAAGAATGCACTGAAAGCCATCTGCTACATTGTCTACCAAGCACAAGCCATCAAATCAAAAATCTACATGAACCTGAGAGCACTTACTCTTTGTCTCCTCCTGTGGTGTAGGTATGTGTATTTCAGCTTCCTCTTTGTCTTCGCCCTCTTCATCAGCCAAGTGAGAATGGGTGTAATGGTAACTCAAGCCTGGCCTATTCTTATACCGTTTTCCACAGACTGAAGACAAATAAAATTGGTCAAAATGAATAAGTGCAGGCATGCAAACAGACAAAGCAAACCATTTACCAAATTAAAATATAACTTACTGTCACAGGCATAAGGTTTATCCCGGTCTTCCAGCGCTGCTGCAGCAGCTTCCAATTTTTTCTTACCATTTCCCACTCCACGACCCTAACAGACAAAGCACATCAGCTGACTCCTGCATCTGAAAAATGAATCATGTCTTTAAATTTTACCAAAAGATGCAGTGTCTCATAGTACAAGCTACCTTGGACTTTCCTTTTCGTCTTTTTGGAGTCTCCTCCTCAAAGTCTTCATCGTCCAGATCATCCAAATAATCTTCGGGCTCGAGAATTCTCTACAAAGAAGCAAATGAAGAGGAACAGACATTGATAAACCATAATTAACTACTAACATTTATTCACTAATTGCAACATTAAAACATTAGCCATCATATTAAAAGCAAATACCTTTCTGACTCGTGTGGAGCTACTGTGACTACTGGCCCCAGTGGCCCCTGTGATTTCTGCCAAATTAGAGTCTTCCTCTGGACCCCTGAGCTCTGTAGGGGCTCTCTTATCCAGTGGTTCTCCTTTTAGCAAGGCCTCCAGGCTGCTACCATCCAACGTCCCCAACACATCTTTCTTCAGCCCTAGTTCCAGATCCGCTTTGAGAACAGAAAGAGAACAGCCAAGTCAATTTTCATTTTCACACAATTTAAAAAAAAACAACAAAAAAAACAAGACCTATCTAGGATCCAATACCTGATTTTATAGGGGGGAAAACTAAAGCAGGATCCTCTGGTGGGTGTGCTCGCCTCTTCTTTCGCCAGCGGCGGGCAGGATACGTGTACAGCTGGCCTGGTGCTATACCTAGCCAGAGACAAAGAATGCAATGAGAAACCAGTCTTGAGACAATAGGACAAGAGGGTTCTGGACAAATGAAAACAGATCAAACCTGCACTTCTGTGTCTTTTCTCCATCCATATGTAGCAGTTGCTTTGAGCCACACCAGTCTGGGAGTCCAGAAATGGCATGAGGACACTTCTCTCTGCACACAGTCGGGCATTATAGCTGTGGCACTGTTCCATGGCATCTTTGTAGTACTGTTCCCCCAGCCTAAGGCACAAACACACGCCAGTTTATTAATAAAGCAGAAGTGAAATTGAAACCGCTGTTTACAGAAATAACTCACAGAAAAAAAACATTCAATGTTTGTTTCCAAAATTCTACATGGGAGCTACAAGGCTAATGGAGCTTAGACATACTGTAGGTCTTCTATTCTATCAAGCTTGTTGCTCTACTGCAAAACTAAAGAAACAAACTTCGGACATCAAACACGTTTGGGGTAAGGAAGATGGGAAGGTGTGTATATTTGATTATTTCGACGAAATATCCCTTTATCATGCCATTCCTTGTAAACAAAGAGAAGCTGTACAATAGATGGATAACAAACATGAAAACGTCCCTCTCCAAAAGCTGAATTGATCCTAAAAGTGAACATTTAGCAAATCGTGCTTATAACTACTGCTAGCTGAATATTACATTGGACGGGTTAAGAAACAGAGAGGTCAGTAAGTGTCCTCCACAATAAAATACAAGGTTTGCTTCTCTTGGAAAACAATGAATGGAGAGGCTGCAGCTGGAGTGCTAGCGTTGGTTAGCAGGACACTCTTTAAATCGGAAAAATCGCATAACCTCCGTCTCATTTACACGGAACTTTGCTCAGGTCAATGTGCTATAAACCGTCCGATTTTACTGGGATATCTAATAAGGGAATATTGGGACAAGTGTTGATATAGAAAACGAATAATTCAACTCACACTTTAACAACATTCTCAACGGCGGCCGCCATTTTTTGCCGTAACGGGCTGTTGTGTGGAGACCGCGCATGCGCACTGGAGTTATGGGAAATAACGCAGCCCTCCCTCTTCCCTTCCCATCCCCTCCCCCTACTTTATTCAAACAGACCTTGCTGTCCTTTGTTCCTAAAACTTGCCGTTTTCGTAAATTAGCCCATTTCCACGAAAAACCGAGCTTTTCTATCGATTCTTATTATTTGTGTGCCGCAAATATTGCTCGAAGTTATCAGACGTTATTAGTAACAAGCCGGTCAATTTTAACACCAGTATCAAAGCCCTGCAGCACACTCGAGGCTGAAAAAGCAGAAAACCCCCACAAAGCTACGAAATGCGTTACCCTTCGGCACGTGAAATATAATACTTTTCGACGACTTACATAGACGTTTCTAGAAAAATATATTGGCATATTAACCTTTAAGATATTTAGACTTCGTTTCCTTTTTTTGTTTGTTTTTTTTGTTGCTTATTTGGCCTACAGGCTTATAACGGCAAAGTATAGTTTTAATGGGTCTTTTTCAAATACGTATCGTTTGTAGGAAAAACATGTAGGTATATTACCATTTTTAATCTTTTAGTTTTTATTTCCGTTTGGTGTTTAAAATAGCCACTTTTTGAAAATAAATAAAAGAGTAAGGGCGGGGCCGAACCCCGGTGACGTCAACGGCCCCTCATTCAGCCGCCGCCATTTATGACAGAGCTGCCGCCATTTTAGATACACGAATCTTGCTCTGATCACGGAAAGACGAGCTAGTGCGGAGAGAGAGAAAAAAAAAACAATGGAGAACCAACTCTGCAAGCTTTTCGTCGGCGGCCTTAACGTCCAGACTACGGACGAAGGGCTGCGGAAGCACTTCGAGCAGTATGGGCAGCTGACCGACTGCGTGGTGGTCCAGAACCAGCAGTTGAAGCGCTCCCGCTGCTTCGGCTTCGTGACCTACACCTCTCCGGAGGAGGCGGACGCGGCCATGGCGGCCAGGCCGCATGTCCTCGACGGCAACAACGTGGAGATCAAGAGAGCCGTGGCTCGGGAAGACGCTGGTAAGCCAGAGGCACTCGCTAAGGTGAAAAAAATATTCGTTGGAGGCCTCAAAGACGACATCGAGGACACTCATCTCATCGAGTGCTTCTCACAGTTTGGCTCGGTGGAGAAGGCCGAGGTGATCACGGACAAAGAGACCGGCAAGAAGCGTGGCTTCGGCTTCGTCTACTTCGACGATAACGACTCGGCGGACAAGGCGGTGGTGCTCAAATTCCACACCATCAATGGCCA
Source organism: Bryconaethiops microstoma (assembly GCA_037577275.1). NCBI lineage: Eukaryota > Metazoa > Chordata > Actinopteri > Characiformes > Alestidae > Bryconaethiops > Bryconaethiops microstoma. The sequence goes on along the minus strand of JBBJLS010000032.1, from coordinate 8,397,819 downwards.
CAAAGTGGAGGTGAAAAAAGCCCTGACCAAGCAAGAAATGCAGGCGGCCGGAGGTCGCGGTGGCGGCCGAGGACGAGGAGGCGGACGCGGCATGGGAAGGCCCCAGAACGGCTATGGCGGCGGAAGAGGTGGAGGTTACGGAGGTGGCTATGGCGGCGGCTACGGAGGAAACGACGGGGGCTACGGCGGAGGCTATGGTGGCGGTTACGGTGGCGGGTATGGGGGAGGCTACGGGGACCAAATGGGAGGCTACGGCGGTGGTAACGGCTACAATGACTTTGGAAGCGGCTATGGCCAGCAGTCCTCTGGCTATGGGCCAATGAAAGGTAATTACTCGGGCAGAAGCAGCGCTCCTTACTCCCGCGGCGGGGGTGGTGGTGGTTACGGCAGGGGGGGTTACGGAGGCTCATATTAAGAGCGTGTTTTTTATGTCCGAGATTTAAGAGAGCTGCTCCTAACCCCAGGACTCGAACGAACTTGGTTTCATTTATCCATTCATACAGGAAATTCTTCAACTAATTCAACCTAGCTACAAGATAGGTAGGGCGTACCCATGCCTATACGATTAAATCCAGCCATCAAGTTCTTACAGCAGCTATACGACAGCCCCGACCGTCTCTTCCTAACAAACTAGGCGGATTTACAGCAAGTCATAGGACTACTACTCTGGATCTTTACTTAATCTGAATTCCCGGGGGTGGCTGGGGCAGGTTACCTGTCGGAGAACTGTTTTTACCAAGCTTATGTTTTTGAATTAAGTTAAGATTAGTCCACTTGCTTGTTAGTATAGGCATGTGTTTCCTCTTTTTTTTAGCATATTGTATTGTACCTTGTCTTTTTATTTTTATCCTTTTTTACCTAAGTTTATGAAGTGTTTAAATCTGGGACATTTTATTTTTTTGTTTCTGAAGCTAGCCATGTAAATTCCCGTGCAGTTTAATTTTTAGTCCTTTAGTTCTGCTTTAACTAGGCTCGTTGGTCACTAGAGGCGAGCCCTAAAACGGATGAACTCGTCCTCGGTCTCAGAGTCGGCTGAGAGCGCAGCATGTAGAAGGACCAGGTCATGGTTGGTTCTCGTGTTCACGTTCATCACATGCTTTAATCATCCGTTATAGTGGCTGACATGTAATTCCCACCTAATAATGTTAAATAGTTGAGTCGTTATTATGAGAAAATTGTCATGTTACAGTGAACCTGTTTTCGTTGAACAGCCTGGTAGGTTTGATCTCGGCCTTGCCAGTTTTATTTTTCACTTCAGTTGATCTAATTCAGAAGAGGACTTAAAATGCTCTTGTCTCATTGTATTACTGAAAGGTATTGACCCATTAAATATTGTTTCAGTTTCAATTAAACTGTATGTATTTCTATGAATAAAAGTTCCACTAGCCATTGTTTTATTGAAAAGCTTGAGCCTCATTGGATGGTTTTGAATAGATTAAACGTTTGTAGCTTAGTTGGCACGTCAGTAAACTGTAGTGGAGTCTGGTCTCAGGCTCAAACTGTCTTTGTTCTCTCTATCTCTATCAAATGAGAGGGGAGTTTAACAGCTCCCTGAATATTAAATAAGGATGTTGTCTTTACTTTAAAAATATGTCTAGAGCTCTGTTCCAATACTTTTAGTGATCAAATAAGACGGATCTATACCTTAGCTGTGTCCACTACTACGTCATTGGATTCTCCAGGGGTACTCCAGTGCTGTAGAATCCCAGCTGAAAGTCCATAGGATATTCGCACCAGGTTTCAGGTTTGTAGACAATACTTTATACACAAGATATTACATTGAGTGTGTCTTAAACACAAACACATGGATTCACCTGAAACAACTGAACTCCATACATCAGGTATTTGCTAGATGATCCAATAAAGCGTGCATGCAATATAAGTATGTCTTTAAACTTAAGTTTATGTGCGGTGATCATGTGATTTGCTAAAATGGTAATTAGAATATTGTTTGGTTCAATGTGTTAAGCTGTGGTACTACGCTCTAGTTATGTCTTAATCCAATATTTTAGAAAATTTTCAGTTTAAGGTCTTACCGGATTGTGGGGCTTAGAGTTCCTGTTTACTTGATGCATTAGTTCCAGATATTATTGACACCAAATGCAAGGAGATCAGCATTTTTAAGCAAGGTTTGTGGCTTCAGTTATTTACTTTACATCTTATCAATACCCCCCTCCCTCATCATCTTGGTGTTTTGCTTGTGTTTTGTCCCTGTACATTAATGGCACACTGAACGGACTTGGATATTGTTGATCTGTGCGTTAAACTGTACTAGTAAACTTTTCATGGCTTTTTAAAAGTAGCTTTAATCAGCACTGGTCTGGTGTGTGAATGTGCAGTTGTCCAAAAAAAACAAAACAAAAAAAACCCTGCAACTTGCATTTTTTTTTTTTACCTCCCTTCCATGATTTAAAAGCAGTTGCAAATGCCCTGAAGGAATGACTGTGGCTGGGTTTGGCAGTTGGCCTGTTGTTTACGGAACTACTTGATGAGTATAGTGACATCTACCTTTTTTCTTTTTCCCCCTGCAGAAATGGCAAAACTGCCTGGATTAGGTAATTTCTTGGTTTTAAATCCAGCTGGTGGTTGATTGACTGGCCTGAGAGACGTGGCAATGTCTGCCAGTGACCTAAGGTAAGTGTATTGGGATCAAAACGTCATTCATGTAATTGCATCAAGTTTCCTTGAACGAGTATTAATTTTTTATTTTTTAAACCCAACAAAGGCAAACTTCAACAAAGTTCCCACTCACATGGAGGTGCTGTGTGGCCACAGCAGTGGTATGTTCATTGTGCATTACAAATATATTAAGTGCTTTGTGTAGAAGTTGGTGGCATATATTCTGTTCTATAGTGTCAAAACAAATGGCAGTAGAAGTTGGGGTATTTGCTCAACGGAAACATGATTGCAAATGTGATTCTTGCTTTTTTTTTTTTTTTTTGACAGATTGCATAGGCTGTTATGTGCCATCTTTGATGCATTGGAGGTGGAGAACAGCAACATATATGACTGATTTATGGCAGATCAGTTGAAGTCTCACATGATTAAATCGGAGTGAATGGAATCCCATGCACAGTTGTAATTTTTTTGTGTTTTTTTTATGAATAAAGTTATATAAATTACATTGCTTATCTGCTTATTTTGGGGGCGGGGTTGCGAAAATTCATTTGGAATTATTCCACTGTTATTTAGGATGTTGGGTTTATTCTATACCTTCTGGATTATATACTTTACAACATGCATTTGGACCATATTCCAGAATTAAAGTCTTGGTCAAAGATTAATGCTTAATTAAATGTTACATTCACCTCCTTTTAGAGGTGTTCACTAGAATCCTGTGGTTTTCAAAGTAATTGTTACCCATTCTTAACATCTGATCCAGCAGCTTATTAAGGGATAGAATCAGATGTATTAGATGGAGGAAAAATAAGTATATAATGAAATTGTAATAGTCAAGTTCTAACCAAAGGAAATGCAAGCTTATGGTTTTCCTGTCCATTCTTTGCTGTAGATGATCCATCTCTGAATCATACCTGTCAGTCAGACTCATAAAATGAGTAATGGAAAAACCCTGTAGAGTTTAAAGATAAAACAGAATTGAGTGCAAGAGTGATATTTAAGAAGCAGGGACTTAAATATGGGATGGTGCGGTAGGTTAGGGGAGGTCGGGTGGGGGGGTGTATTTAGGTTTTGGTGAGGTGAGGAGAGGGGGGGTACACTAGCTCCTGGGTGAGTGGCTGGGGCTTGTGGGATGCCCGTCAGATGGGCGGGCTACTTCCGGGCTCGCGGGGCGCGGATTCTTTGCCCGGCCTGTGCTTGCGGGGCCGGCTCCTGGTGGGGTTGGGTGCACTGTCGCCACAGGCCGCCGGGGCTACTGACCGGTAGTCTCGGAGGCCCATGTCTGAGGCCTCACTCCGCCTCTTGGGGCTGGCCTCGGCCCTCCTGGGGTGTGCGGCTGGGCCCCATGGCCCCCGATGGGGCTACTGGGCCCTGCGGCCTCCGGAGCTGCTCGGTCTCACTTGGGCACCGGGGTGGCGTGGTCGGGCCCCTTACCCTCATCGCAAACATTCCATTACAAACTCAAGACACTACAAGTGCACTCACTCATGCGTGCACATAAGCATACATATAGACACATACACACCCTTATATGCGTATATGCACATACTTATATACACACGCACACATACATAATCATACACTTCCACACACGCACACATCCACACCCACGGATATGCATAGGCATACATAAGACAATTAGAGGCGCATGCACACATTCATACAGACGCACAGACACACACATACATTCATGCATATGCACACATACACACACGTACGTAGGTATAGGAATATACATAATCAAAAACTACCCAGAACCACAGGTTTCTATAAGCTGCTAAAATACTGACAGTAGGAATGTATGTTGTTTCTGTGCTGGTACAGTTTTGCCGTTGCTTTGTATCTCGTTTTCTTTTCAGATGCAGCCTTCGGAGCGATTGCACAGTGTCAGCAGTTTTCATTTGGATCTTCAACCTGTTCACC
>JBBJLS010000032.1:8362215-8391516 GCA_037577275.1 Bryconaethiops microstoma | reverse complement strand
GAAAAAGGGGGGTTTATACTTCCCCCCCCCCCCCCCTTGGCAAAACAAAGGTGTCTGGCACATCATGGCACCCAGCTTCACATTCAGCTTGCTAAGTTGCTGGACACGACAGGTAAAAAAAAAAACACAAAAAAAACAGTTTTTGCTTCCCAATGTAATGAAATTATATGGTATACTATATGGACAAAAGTACAATTACTGTATTCAGTTGCATTGCCTCGTGTATTAAATCAAGCATACTAAGACACTTTATGAACACAGTTTGCAGAGGTTCCTTTTCTATCCCAAAACTGGCTGCCCCACTGAACAAAGCAAGGTCCAAAAAGAGATGGTTGGATGACCGGTCCACACAGATACCTGACCTCAACCCCATCCAGCACATGGAACTGTAAGTGGAACAGTGCCACAAATTACCACGGAAACACTCCAAAATCTTGTAGAAAGCCTTCCAAGAAAAGTGGAAGCAGCAAGTGGGAGGGGTAACTCCATATTAAAGTCTATGTATATGAATACAGTGTATTAAGTTACGGTTGGTGTAATGGTCAGGCGTCCCAATACATTTGTCCATATAGTGTAGTTTTCTGTTGCGCACACGGACCATTGGTGCAGAGACCCTCCCCCACCAGCGATAGGGGGTTTAAGTGTCGGCACGTAAAATCAACACTGCTAATTTGAGCGGGCTAAATGGACCAATCAAACTAGGTACAATCTAAAGAACAGGCCCCAGTATTGGCTGTTAATGTGAAGACCCTAATCAGCGCCCTAATTATTTTTCTGAAACGACTGTTCGGAATGTTAAAACCCTTCTGTTTTACATTCACGGCCTTGCGACCGCAGTACATACAAAAAAAAAAAATCTAACCACGTGATTTGGCAGCAAGGCTGAATATTAAAGGCAGTAAATGAAACTGAAGGGATCACTGTAAACTGCAGTGTTACTACGGGGGGTAAAGATAAAAAAAAGGGGTGGTGGGGTTGGAGGTACACAGTATGGATAAAGTATTGGGACTTTAATGGCATTGCATTCCAAAAGATTATGGAGTTTCTGTGGGAATTTGTATCCATTTATTCTGTAGAGAATTTATACGGTCAGGCACTGATGTTGGACGAGAAGGTCTGGCTCGCAATCTCCGTTCCAGTTCATTCCAAAGGTGTTGGATGGGGATGGGGTTGAGGTCAGGGCTCTGTGCGGGCCAGTCAAGTTCTTCCACACCGAACTGTGCATAAAGTTGGAAGCATGGCGTTGTCCTATTATGCTGAAGCAATAAGATTGCCCTTCACTGGATACCCTGAAAAACAGGTGTGTCCCATTACTTTTGTCTGTATAGTGTGGTTTCTGTAGAAGATCGCCCGTGTTAGCACCTCAGCATCCTACGCTTACTGTTTCCCGGGAGATTTTAGCGCGTTACCTGGCAACGTGGGCACGCGCGGATTGGACGGTGCTAAGTGAGAGGGGCAGCGAGCTAAATCTTAACACTCAGCATGTAAACATTCAGCTACAGAAAGTCCAGACGACTCATTCAAACACCAGAACAGACTATCAGATAGACTGTGGTATTCTCTGACCACTAAACTCTCGCTACGAAGGAAGACGGACGGGAAACAAACGGGCCTCAGAGCTGCAGCTGTGCGAGCCATGTAGCAGCTAGCAGTCCTGCCAACGTTAGCCATTTGGCTCTGCTGTGTAGTGCTCCGGAAACATGGACTTTATCGGGTAAGTGCTTCTAATAAAGGTATGTATACTGCTTTTCGCTTTTACAAAAAGTATTTTCGGAGTTAAACATGTGAGTAAGGGAACACAAACCACTCATTGAACAACTTAATTGAAAAGCTTTCTGTCACCAAGGGTAGCTAACGTTAGCTAACTTGGCTAGCTTGCTGGCAGAATTGTTTACCGAGACGAGAGAACAGTCTGTGTCTTATTGCAGAGAAATAATGCATGGTATTTGCCCACTTTATTTCTGCCTGAATAAAATAATTGACCACACGCTCAACCTTAACATTAAATCTATCACCCGCAAAACATTAAGCAGCAAAACAGTAAATTAACTTCATGTGTTTGAACAAAGAAAATTAACACGAAGGTGTAGCTGATATTAATATTGTGTAGATGACCTTATGGACATGGATTGCCAAACTTGCATGGCATGCTTTGAGTAAAACTCAAATGAACTAATGTTGCAGTCAATAGTTTTCTTAGTTATCTTACTAGGGTAAGATATTGATAAAGTTGTACCTGCTGTTTGAATAGCTGTAACTTATTTAGAGCCGAATAACATACTGACAGTGATGTGTAAAGGATGAGTGTGCAAGCAAAGCTCTTTTGTTACCAGGAGCCGAGTGACAGCCCTGCCAGGATTTGATTCAGAGGAAGATGGTAGAAACCCAGGGATGCACACCTTCACTCATACACATATGAGAAAAGCCTTTATGCTGATGAATGAACTGAGAAGGTCAGTGCATGGGATTTAGTATAGATAAACATACCTGTTAAGTTCCGGCACCCATTAAGAACAACCGGTACATTTTTCTGTGTTTGCCCTGTGTTTTTTTTTTTTTTACATTTATATGTGAAGTTTGCTTAAATTGTTTAACATGCAAAACTACATTTTATTTCCTTTCACTCATGACTGCAGCAAGAAGATGCTTTGTGATGTGCTGCTAGTAGCTGGAGATGTGGAGATTCCTGCACACAAAGTGATTCTAGCTTCCTGTAGTCCGTATTTCTGTGCTATGTTCACAGGTACTTTGCTTAGTAAGATCTGTATGCCACATTATGTATCGCATGCCAAAAATAGTGCAGTACATTTAAGTAACTTAGCATGTATGTCAAATGTAAGCCAAACCGTTAGTGCCTATTACAGAAGCTTATGCATGGTGTTTCTTTCCATTGTAGAAAAATCAATGGCTATTGCTTGTGTAATAACTATGAACAGCACTGATTAAGCTGTCAAAATTGTTTTCTCTCTGAGCCTAATTTGTATGTTTCATTGTGGAATCTGCGTTCCAGATGTGTTGTATGTCACAATGACCTTGAATAACGTTATTATTTTATACCAAGTCTCTCTCTGTAGTAGATGACTCTGTTTTATGTTTGCTTTGCTAAGGTGAAATGAGTGAAAGTAAAGCTCCGCGTGTTGAAATAAGGGATGTGGATGGGCACACACTCAAGAAACTGGTGGATTATATCTATACAGCACAGATTGAAGTATCAGAAGACAACGTTCAAGTAGGTATCTTTTTTTTGGTTTAGATACCTTAATACAGGTTAATTTTGCCCATGGTGTGTTATGTGCCTCCATGCTATTAAAGTGGCTGAAACTTATTCACCCACCCATATTCCCATAACTTCTTAGAATTTTGATTGTGCCCTCTTTCTCTGGTTACTCTGGCCTGAGCTGTTTGAGGAACGGCATTTCCTGTCATTATTAACAGGGGAAATGTGTAAAGAGTAAAGGAAAGTCCTGCCTGTGTTTATCACAAATGCCAGTGTGCACCGACTGTTTTGAATGTGAGGGTATTATAAATCTATATAATGCTTTCTCGGGTGTTTAACTTGAGTATTAGTGAGCTGAGGGAGTTGTTATGCTACGTGCAGTACAGCTGTAGAGAACAGATGCCCTAAAAAGCAACATGGAGTTCTCTCCTGAGACTGAAGTGTATCGTGAAAAAGCTGTGAAGGTATTGTGAAGCCAGGCTAAGTGACCTAGTTTTGAACGAGCAGAATGTAGAAACGCAGCAGTGTAAACTGTTACTATTGCTGAGCAAGGCTACATCTGCCTGTGACCTTTTAATCAGTGATTGCTATGGAGCATTTCTCTCTATATAGATTGATATTTTATATTATATAGTAAATATTTACATTGGAATGTAACTGGACTGTGTCTTGTTTTTTTTTTTCTGGGAGGATCTGTGTATCTCCACCAAAACTGAAAATGTATGGCAACAGCAAACCTTGGTTCAAATAAGAATATTCTTTATACAGTAGAACACATTCTGCATGTAAGAGCTCAGATCTGCTGTTAAGAATACCACAGAAATGAAATTTGAAATCAGTAACAGTAGATACAGTATAAAAATGTCTACAGGAAATAACACTTACGGTTTGTGTTCGATAAGCTCAACTAATGTTTTTGTTCCTCTTGCAACTCTGCTGCCATCTTCCCCCACTGCTTTCAGTAGGCAAAAGAAAAGAAGGTGGACTTCTTACATTCAACACTTTATCACTGTGCTGGTGTGCTTCTGTTATCGCAGGAATCTTGTTTACGGGTTTGAGACGTCCCTTAGTTTCATAGCATTTTAAGAGACCTGTCATCGTTTCTGTTCCATACTAAGTACAGCTACTGAAACTCAGTAATTTCAGCCATGCTGAACATATATCTCTGGCCATCAAAACATTTCAGCGCCTAATGACCCCTTATCTGGCACTTTGCACCTCACCACATATGAATCCTCTGTAGATCTGCAGATCTGGTGGTGATACGTCCAGTGTGCAGTGTTCTTCAGCAACTAGAGTAGGGCTACACAATATATCGTCTGCTATTTTTCACCGTATTGGTCTCTGAGTTACTTATATTGCAAAAGGAGGCAACGTGCATTAAATGTGTCTAACCAATCACAGTGTTTCTGACTGGGTGGCCAATCAAAGATCCAGGTGATTTAATAGGTGTTCAGATGACCCGAGGTCATCAGCAATTTTTGGCAATAAAAGGTACAGGCAAATTAGTGCATGAATGTGCAGGGCTAAACTGCTGTAGCCAGAATAAGGAGATATATTGAAATGTGTTGGTTTTGTGATATCTCAAAGCCCTGTACAGGCAGATGAAGCCGACTAAGCTGCTATGTACTGGATTTGCTAAGTAAAAGAAGGTTGTCAGGGTGAATAATAAAAGTGCTTTGGGGCTTTCACTCAGTACAGAAACACTCCAAGGTTGTGTTCTCTTGCCTCTTCTTTTTTCTCTTTTCACAAGTGAATACACATGTCCAAATGCCTCTGTCAAGTTCAGATATGCTGAGGACTAATCTTTATTAATAGATTAATTGTTGAACTAACAGAAGGGCATGCTGGTATGAAAACAATGATTTCAACTTCAACACCTCAAAAAATCTAGATGTTTGGAAATTTCTAAATCACACAGAACCAATTAGAATTGGTAATTCATCACAGACTTATACACATTTCTAGAAACAACAGTCAGCAGCTGAACAGCAGGAGGACCCCACAATATTTCCTCAGACAACTGAATAGAACAGAGAAACAGCTGCTGCTAAAGTTATGTTCTGCACCAATTCAAGAAAAGAGCTTTATCCGGTTTGGGGCCTCAGAGACCCCTGCATTTCTCACTGCAGTACCTGTCATGTTTCATTTTATCGTTTACTTTTTATCATTTTATTGTCGACATACCCGTAGCTGTATGAAAATCAAATTTCATTAACACTGTGTGGCAATAAAAAATTTCTTAGTAGGGGAGCAATATGAAATTCATTATTGTGATAAATTATTTCACAGTATGTCATGTAATGCTTTTTTAAGTGTGACCGGGATAACACTTAAAGACCAACTGCATGTTTCATTACAGAAAGTTCATACTTGGGGCCGTTTAACTGGATTTAGTGCAGCGCAGTATGTGTAATATTGAATAAATATTCATTCATTGTTTTTTTTAATAGTATTTTTTCAAGTGTGCCATTGGTGGTAATATGTATCATAAATCATAAAAACATCTTCAAGTGTCATGACAACGTATTTTTTCCATATCACCCATTCCTATTAATATATCAAATAAATTGAGTCTGTTATCCCTCCATAGATTATCTGTTTCTTAATTGTCTTTGTAAAGATGCTGCAGCTAGGCTTCACTGTAATGATGTCTTGAAGAGGGTAGGGGATTAAGGATAGGAGAACTCCACAACCCTTCTGATGTCCTGTTAGTGGTGATGGGTTACATATGCTCTGGGTTACAAATGCCTCCCTGGTGTACTAAGCCTGATCCACACATTGTATAACCGCCCTGCCCAGGTACTGCTGCCAGCAGCCAGTTTGCTGCAGCTGATGGATGTCAGGCAGGTGTGCTGTGAGTTCCTGCAGGCTCAGCTACACCCCACCAACTGCCTGGGCATCCGTGCCTTTGCCGACCTGCACGCCTGCACTGACTTGCTGAACCATGCCCACGCCTACGCTGGTGAGCTTTTTTATTTCTGTTCTGCTTAAAGCATGTGGTATTCGAGCTGGAGTGTAAATCAGTAATTTGTGTTTGTGTGTGTGTGTGTGTGTGTGTCTGCTGAACAGAGCAGCATTTCTCAGAGGTCATGCTGGGAGAGGAGTTCATGAGTCTTTCCTTGCAGCAAGTGTGCAGTCTCATCTCCAGTGACAAACTGACTGTGTCCACTGAAGAAAAGGTGACCTTTATATTTCTGATGAAGTATAAACATCTGTTATGTCCTTTCACAGTGATTTATTCACACTTTAATGATAGTAGTGATCAGGCTTAATTTTAATTCTTCTGTTAGTCTCCATTACAGTAAGAAAAATTAATTTCATTTGAAGTAGACTAACTGTCAATTATAATCTTTTTGCAAAATGAAAGACTGTGCATTGTTATTCTTCTTGTTTATAAAAACTCTAATTACTTGATTATTTATCAAAATAAGTGGTAGAAGAGCAAAAGGTATCAGATAGCCGTGCTGTTGTATAGAGCTTGTGTTGGCCATGTAGCCATCCACTTTGGTGTTGGTACGCTTAGTTTGTTCAGTAGACGGCTGACTGAAGGCTCTGTCATAAACAGTCGCAGGTCAGCGTAATTCTGTGATGCAGAAGGAGACAAGCTGTGCATCAGTCAGAGCCATTAGCTGCTCTGTCTCTTCTCTTGAGTTCATGCACTTAGCTGCTGCCAGCTGTTACCTGCTATTGGAGCCAGCTCTGTGACTCTTGTGTCATGGATCAAGGAATGCTAGAACTTACACCTTCTTTTAAAAATTTTTTTCCTCAGGTTTTTGAAGCCATGATTGCATGGATAAAGCATGATAAGGAGGCACGTTTAGAGCACATGTCAAAACTTATGGAGCACGTTCGACTACCTCTATTATCACGAGATTATTTGGTTCAGGTAGGCAATTTTGGAGTCTGCTCATACAGTGTTATTTGGTAGAATTTTTGTTTTTATTTCATTAGAATTCTAGAAATTTCCTGTACACATATCAGCCATAACACAAAACCACCTGCCTAATATTCCGTAGGTTCTCCTTGTGCCACCCAAACAGCTCTGAACTTTTGAGGCTTGGAATCCACAAGATCTCTGAAGGTGTGCTGCTTGTTTGTCACCAAGATGTACATCCATGGATCAGACTAGTTTGTCCAGCACATCTCACAGACTTGATTGGATTGAGATCTGGGGAACCTGGAGACCAAATCAACACCTTGAATCCTTTGTTTTTCAGATCATTACTGAACAATTTTGCAGTGCAGCAGGGCACATTATTACGCTGATAGAAGCCACTGCAATTAGGGAATGTTGTTGCCAGGAAGGGGTGTACTTGGTCTGCAGCAATGCTTATTCAGGTGATGCATATCACAGTAACATCCACATAAATGGCAGGACCCAACAGAACTGCCCAGAGCATCACACTGCCTCTGTGAGCTTGCCTCCTTCCCATAGTGCATCCTGGTGCCATCTCTTCCCTGACGCACATGCATCCGGTTGTCCACATGGTGTAAAGAAAAATATGGTTCATCAGATGGGGCCACCATCTTCCATTGCTCCGTAGACCAGTTCTGATGTTCACGTGCCCATTGTAGGCACTTTCACTGGTGGACAGGGGTCAGCTTGGGTATACTGCAGTCTTCAGCTACATAGCCCAATACACAGCAAGCTGTCTTCTGACACCTTTTTGTCATTGCCAGCATTTACTTTTTCAGAAAATTTTCACTAGCTGTTCTGTGAGACTGGACCAGATGGGCTAACCTTCACTCTATGAGAACATCAATAAGTCTGGGATGCCCATAACACTCTCACCGGTTCACCAGTCCTTTCTTGAACTACTGTTGGTACTAACCATCACATAGTGGGACACCACACAAGACTTGGAGATGCTTTGACCCAGTCATCTAGCCATCACAATTTGGATCTGGTCAGTCACTCAGATCCTAGTGCTTGACTGTTTTTGTTTTGTTTTTTTGTTTTTTTGCTGCCTATTATATCCCACCCCTTGACAGGTGTTATTTATCAGTGATATTCACTTCAGCTGTCTGTGGTTTTAATGTTACTTTTAAAGTGTCCTTAGTGTCCCTGCTATATTGTTGTAATATGTGTATTTGAGCAGATCGTGGAGGAAGAAGCATTGATCAAGAACAACAACACATGTAAGGACTTTCTCATTGAAGCCATGAAGTACCACCTATTACCTGCAGACCAGCGACACCTGATAAAAACAGACAGGACGCGGCCACGCACACCAGTGAGCCTGCCTAAGGTATACACCTGGCTCTTTTTGTCAGGATATCTGCTAATGTCTTACAACGCATTTAGCTACATTAATTTACACATTGTGATACAGTTGCGTCCTTAAACCTCAGCTGTAATGTTGAATTCCTTCACCCACAGTGCAGCCACTACTTAATGCTTTGGATGCGAGTTGTGAAGACGTAGCATCATTTCTCTGTTTTCCCCTGACCAGGTGATGATTGTGGTGGGAGGTCAGGCCCCTAAAGCCATCCGCAGTGTTGAGTGTTACGACTTCCAGGAAGACCGTTGGTACCAGGTGGCAGACTTACCGTCTAGGCGCTGCCGAGCAGGTTAGTCTTCCCTTTGTTCCCTTTGTTCCCTTTGTTCCTCTACACTCCGCAGTTTGGCTTTCTATTGCACTGGTCCTTTGTGTATATATTGTGCAGGTGTGGTGTTCATGGCTGGTAAGGTGTATGCTGTGGGGGGCTTTAATGGTTCTCTGCGTGTGAGAACGGTGGATGTGTATGACGGAGTGAGGGACCAGTGGAGTGCTGTTCCCAGTATGCAAGAGCGCCGCAGCACTCTTGGAGCAGCCGTGCTTGGGGACCTGCTTTATGCTGTCGGAGGTTTTGACGGCAGTACAGGTAAAGCTACCCTTTCCCTTTTGCATTATTATGGTCTAACTTTTTCTATCTTTGTTATTAGTATAATTTCATAGACAAATGTGCATTTCCATCTGAAACATGTGGTGTGAGTGCTGTTATTACTGTCATCAGTTCTATATTTTTTCCAAAACCACACTAACTGCAAAATGACTTATCAGTGTTGCGTCTTTTACTCATTTGGTTTTAATTCAGAACTGGGTATCAGTGTGTTTATAGATGCATGAAAGATATTTATTGCCTCACCTATTACAGCATGGCACAGTAATATCACGGCAATATGGTAGTATTTTATGACCGACTGCGCCTGGACCAAGACATGGACTTAAATTAGTGAGAAACACCAGTATGGCGAGTTGTTGTCTTTGTGTATCTTTCTTGTTTTTGTGTGATTTCCAATGTAGGTATTGCTACACATGCACACACTCACTTGATCCGTCCTCTCCTCAGGCTTGTCCTCAGTGGAGGCATACAACCCCAAGATCAATGAGTGGGTGTTTGTGGCCCCCATGAACACCAGACGGAGCAGTGTGGGTGTAGGAGTGGTGGATGGTAAACACTCAATTCAAATGTCTTTCTCTAAACCACTCAGTTTGAAGGCCACACTGTTGCCATAGAGACATTTGTTTTTATGTGGTTATGTTTTGGACAAATCTTTTAAAGCTCTTGGAAATTCGCAAGCACTGCATTTATTTTAACGTGAAAACCAGCCATGGATCTGAATTTGTAAATAACTGTATTTTATGCTGTGAAAATGGTTTAAGGCATTGATGTGTGTTTCCAGGGAAACTGTATGCGGTGGGGGGTTATGATGGGGCATCCCGTCAGTGTTTGAGCACCGTTGAAGAGTATAATCCAGTCAATAATAAATGGGGCTACGTGGCTGACATGAGCACCCGACGCAGTGGCGCAGGTACAGGATGCTTCTGAAATACAAAATTGGGATTTAATATGCTTCTGAAATACAAAATTGGGGTTGCATGTGCAACAAATACTTAGTATAGACATGAACTTCTCTGTTGTTGAGTGGGAAACGGACATCCCCAAACTAAGGCACTGTTTACTGTATGTATTTTGCTGTGCATATGTGTGCAGGAGTTGGAGTGCTGAATGGACACTTGTATGCCGCAGGAGGGCATGATGGTCCTCTGGTAAGGAAGAGTGTGGAGGTGTATGACCCAGCCACAAACACATGGAGGCAGGTGTGTGACATGAATATGTGCCGGAGGAATGCAGGTGAGCAGTTCCTCTAAGGTGGGAAGTAGTCGTTAGTCCAACAGCATTCTGAGCTTTGAAGTTGAAGTTTAGGAAATGTTTCAGTACCACTTTACAATAAGACGGCCCTTATGAAGAGTTTATAAAAGGTAAATCTGTCTTAATGGTTATTTATTAGGTCATGAACATGTTAATCATTAATAAGCCTTTATAACACAAATAAAAAGGGTAGCAGTGAACTGTTGCTTGCCAAATAGTGAGCCAACATTCGTACTGTTAAAGCTTACTTATCTTACTTTCTCTTCTCCATCATTTTAGATTATAGCTTCATCAAAATATTCAGATATAACATATTCAGATATAACAGTGAGCTGATACCATCAGATATCAGCTCACTGTTGCTTTTTTATTTATAACTGCTGTGAAGGATTTTAAGATTTTATTACCTGAACTGGATTGCACATGGTTTTGTGTATTAAGCAATGGTGAGAGGTTTAGGCTAACTGCAGTTTCTAATTTGACTATTTGTACCCAGGAGTGTGTGCAATAAACGGTCTGCTGTATGTGATTGGTGGAGATGATGGCTCATGTAACTTATCCTCTGTGGAGTACTACAATCCTGCTACAGATAAATGGAGCCTCATTCCCACCAACATGAGCAACGGACGCAGTTATGCAGGTCAGTTTCATTTGCTGTCCATTAACTTCAGATTTGAAATGTTCTTTTACTGATCTGTTTGTAGAACAAGCCACACTACATGACTTTAATCACAAACAATGGGTGTAATGAAGCACAGCAATTAAATATAGCCTTTACAATACAAATAATGATGTTTTTGAGCATTTGTTAACCTGAGTGTGAGTCTACTTGATTTTAGCCCCAATTTTCCAGTTGGTGACACATTTTTGGAATCTGTGACCTTGATAACCGCTCATGTAACATGAACAGACTGCTGTTCACTGCCAGTATGCCTGGATTTAGTTACTGAGTGAATGTTTGTGGCACTTTTCTCCTCAGTCATTGGCCACTAACGTTCAGTGAACATATCGGAGGTTAAGGCTTTGTAAAGAGCATGACTGAAAATGATCGATTTTTTCTACTACAGAATAGCATGGATAGAAATTTTGTGTGTATGTGTATATCAGAATCAGAAAACGTTATTGATCCTGGAAGAAACTGCTTGTGTGTGTGTGTATATATATAAATGTATGTGTATGTATATGTATGTATATATGTTTTAACAGTGTTTTGTAATTGCAAACTGAACAAAGCTGTGTACTAATGTTTTCACTCGTTTTACTTCATTCCAGGTGTCTCAGTCGTTGACAAACCGTTATGACTAAGGGCGCTGGTGAGCAGGGCCCCACTGACAAGCGAAGAAAAAGACATACAGTCATCTGAAGCTGGTCTGTGGTAGCAGGCATGCTGGTAGACATACAGTCATCTGAAGCTGGTCTGTGGTAGCAGGCATGCTGGAGACAGACTTGTCCTTGTCTACTCATGCTGACCTTGCACTCACCATAAAAACTGCTTGAAGCACACGACCATGTGGACTGACCGTGCACCCACAAATTGAGCCCTGTGGCTTCTCGCTCTTCAAATGGTGCCATTTCTCACCACTGAGAGGCCACTCCCTGTTCGCTTTTATGAACTCGGTCAGACTGAATGAGTTCTCAGTTAAAGTGGCCTGATTGACTGGAGCCAGCGGGTGCTAAAGGATGGTCTAAATGAAGTGAGACAGCTGAGGCTGGATTGGTGTGAGAATCTGAACTGCAGCTACAGAGCATGCCAACTCCCTCTTTGCTCTACTACTGATTTGAAACACACTAAGAAAGCCACTGTCTCTCAACTTGTCTCTCATCCAGTTATAATAGCAGTGAGGGCATTTGAGGCTGGATCCAAACAGTCTGCATTATAACTGCAGTATATACCCACAGTCACATTTTTGCCTCAACAACCACTCAGACATCAGGAGATGCTTCTGTCACTACATATCATTCCCATAACAACCAAACTAGACCAGGACTGAACTAGTATTGCTTTTTTCATCTTCTCACAAAGGGTTTTTAATTTTCCGTTCTACTTTTGTGATTGTACTTTTGATAACAGGGTTTTAACATGGATAAGAAGTACTGTAGAAATGACACTGCAAAGAAACCTACAATAACTGGAGAGCGGTTTAAGCCAATTCTTTTGTGTGCCATTAATATATTTAATGCAGTGCATATCTGTACTGGGACTCATGCATCTCATAAAAGTGGGAAATGTGCCAAATATAACATAGACGTGTCAACTCAACTGCATATAAGCACTTTTATAAGGGAGGCTGTCTGGGTCCGTAATCATGAAATACTCATAGTCTGGACATCACACTTGATGCATAGATACTGTACTGGGTCGAGATGTTTGTTCCAAGAATAGTTTGGCGATATTTTTGATTTGCACAATTTTTCACCTCAGATTGCCAATCTGCGTGGACATGTGTGGAATCTAGATATTGTTTCAATGCTTCATCCAGGTGGAACAGGCTTGTCAGTGCAGTTTAGGACCCAGTAAGACTTACTGTGAGATATAAAATGAACAAACGTGTACAAGTATAGCAGGCCTTTTCACACAACGGGGTCTGTATCATAAACCACCTCAGGAATAGGGGTGCTGATCTAGAATCAGTTTTTGTGGTAACAACATAAATAAGGAGGAATTTGGTCAAAGATCAGCCCTCTGCAGCCCTGATGTCTAAAATTGCTGTATGTAGAAGTTGAGTTTCTTTTTTTAATAGCTCACAGCAAGTCAAAATGTGTCCTAAACTACATCCAAAAGTCTAGAGCTAGATGTCATTTTAGTAGGTTGGGAGTAGTTTTTTGATGTATTCACAGAAATGATGGATATAATTATTGACTACTGTTAGACTCAAAGTGCTGAACTAAGGAAGCCAAATTAGCCTGAACTTCCTGGCTGATTGACCACATGTGAGCTAAGTTTAAATTGTGTAAATTACATTTGAAAGAGCCAGGACACCTTTTAATGGCAAAATGGTGGTCTAGATAAGCAGGTTAATGAAACACAGTTGATTTATTGTGTTATTGTAAGCACAGTTGATTTTAGGTTTTATTTGTATCCCGTCAGGCTTTGGTTCACAGTCTAATATTCTAACAAGTTTATTTTGCCTGAAAACGGTTGCAGTTCATTAATGAGCTCTGGAAATTTGGGCAAGTACTAAATAGTTTTAATTGTTTTACACAATACAGTCTGACTTACAGAATGGTTTTACTTATGTAAATTTGCTTTTAATAGGCTCAGAAAGCTACATTTGTTTAAGTGCACTGAAGAGCATTATTATTAACTGGATAATTAATCATTGGTTGTTTAAATATTTGTTTAAATGCAATTGGGGATTTTCCTGCTATAGACAATGACCCTAAACCATATGCGTTGTGGTTTACTCAGCAGTTACTTGAGAAACAGTATTGATGTCTCAGTCCTTATAATTTCAGCACAGCAAGACTATGCAGTTCATTTCTTTCTGAAAGGAAGCATTGGAAAATCTTTCGTAGAAGCCGCTGCGCTTGTCAAAACTGATAGTGTAAAGTGTGACAATTGTTCTTAATGCAATTTATCAGGCTTCCCAGCCCTGTAAATGAAGTTACGGTGTATAATCTCCGATTTTTTGGATTACTTTCTGAAGTGGTGTGCGCACAATAGATTTTAATGTATTTCTAAAACAGTGTTAACATTAAATGAAAGATTAAACATTGTGCTTTGCCTGGAGACTTTAAAAATCAATGAATCAATTTGTTCCCCTAATTACTAGAATGCGTATTAATTTGTGTAAATTCAACACTGAATGTCTGTCTTCACAGCTCCCTCATTTTGACCACTGGAGGGCAGCAGTGAGCTGTTTACAGAAAAAAGGTGGTTCCTGTAGGAATGAAGAATGGTGTTTCATGGTATAAGCCAAAGTGAAAAATAATTCAGCAAATATTAAATATCTGACAAGAATGAAAAAAAAAAGCTTTTCATTTTTATCTCATTTTTAGTTGACTGTTTTTGTACTTTGCTTTCTGCTATGAATAATATAGCTAATATCAGTCAACATTGCTGAGCTCACCTGTTGACCTTCTGATCAATAGTCTTAACCATACACCACTACAATGATCAAAATTTCCAACCTTAACCATTCTGTCCCTAAGCAGCCCCATCCATAGACTCTCTATAACCTGTGAAATGGAAAAATGCAAACCCCATATCTAGACCTAGAAAAAGGACTTATTCTAACAGTAACTGCACATATTCAGCACATTCTAACTTGGTGTCTCACTATTAACGAGCTATTTTTTACATTTCTGCAATAACAGAGTAAGCTTAATTAGTATACATAGGTTATATTATGTTTTTAAAAATCTGCATATAAATGTTCCTGCACTGTAAAACCAGTCAGTGCACTGATAAATACTGATTTTGTTCATCCTATTTACCCTAACATTCTTTCAAAGTATTTTTGAAATGAAAGTGAATTAAAATACTGGTTACTCAGAGCAGTAACTACTGGTCAGGTGGTGGTTTGATGTCTAGGGATCTGTCCCTGCAATCAGAGGGTTGTGGGTTCGAATTCCAGGTCTGCTAGTGGCACCACTGAGGTACCTTTGAGCAAAGTACTGTGCCCACACAATACTCCCCAGGTGCTGCCGTCCTGGCTGCCCACTAATTCACTCGGGTGAATAGGTTAAATGCACAGAACAGTTGTGTGCTGTTACAAATGGACACTTTACAATTTACTAAAACCACAACAGCATTTTCAGGCTGAACTGAGACCAGTTTTACAGAGAAAGAATCGCTATAACTGACATCACATCACTATATTGTTAAGATAAACAGTGGGTGGCAGCAGAAGATACAAATAGTCAAACACCCACAAACCTTAACAGCTAAAAAGCAGATTTTGTTTGTAGCTTTTGTTCTCTCCTGGGTTTAGCTTCATCTTTCCTTTTGTTGCATTGATTTTAAGTTCATTTGCAAATCCTACAAGCCAGCTAATACAGCCTTTTGTTGTATCAAACAGCTGTTGCTCTTCTGGTAACTTTGGTAACTGAGGGACGATCACTGCAGTGTAAATAGAAAAAATGAATAAAAATAGTAAAAGGAATGAGTCACAAGCCATTTATTGAAAATGCACATACTGAATACAGAAGGCCTCTCGTTCCATTGATAAGACCTCAGTGCTAAGTTATTGCTTCATTTTCATGGCACATAAGAAATACAGGTTTTTTGCCATGCAGACTCACTACTGACAAGCTTTTACAAAACAATAAGCAGATGCTTAGCAAATACATGTACTACACTGTATATATGTATCGCTGGAAGTGAAGGTTAAAAAATGAGTACAAAATAATGTTCATTAAAAAAACAAAAAACAAAAAAAAACACCCTTATATGACTATCACAAAGTGATACACAGGGGCTAAGCATGCGTGAAATCACCAACACATCCTTCAGGTACAAGTAGTGCTTCAATAAACAAGGAACAAGTTTAACAAACAAACAAAAAAAAATATATGGGCTGCATTCTCAGAATGCTGTGCAAATTACGTTCATCAGCTCCCGAACCCATCCCAACATTTTGAACTAAGCTTGGACCGTAACTCAACAGCCACAAGCCCACCTAGTGCACCTTGGAGGTCTCGCTCCCATTCGCTTGCTTTTATACTCCAGCGACCTCTAAACGCACCAAAGAATATTTCCCCAGATACACCACCGTTACAAGTTTCTCCACTTAATGCCCAGAGCCTAATGTATTTCAACAGTGAGTTTTCCTTCACTTTAGAGTTGCTTTAAATCGAGCAAGAAAAGCTTACACACAACACATCTATAATAATGGTTGATGATTTAACAGACAATGTGATAAATTGCTGCTGTCCGGGCAAGGCTGCAGTTTCGTGATTAGCACTAAGCAGCAGCGTACGGTAGGATATAGTGAAAGGTGGAGGGTCTTCCCCTTAGCTGAAGTTTTACTTGAATTGCAGAAACTTGCTGAACTTTGATTCTGTGTCCACCAGTAGAGAGCAAAATCTTCCGTTATAAAAACAGTCCACTATGACAAACAAGTGAATTCACCAGCAGGGCATGGCATGCAGTACCAGTGACGCATTACATTTTTGCTCAGCTTAAGTAATGTTGATGGAATGTAGATTTAAGGTGAGCGAGGTGTTCAGAGTCAGCTGCGATTCTCACCTTAAGGAATTCGACTACGTGTGGACGCTTTCTGCTAAATGACCAAATTCCTTTCAACATCAAAGTCCTTTGATGACATTAAGCCGAGCTGGGAGGGGCTCAGTTAAAGATGCTCCATCCCAAAGGACACAACGCTGCTCTAGGAGACAGAAAAGTACCAGCCAAGGCTGTTTAACCGGTAGCATGTTTAATGATAATTTGACATATGAATGAATTTTTACTCAGAAATACCTTCCTGACTGTAAGTGTGAAACATCCTCTCTACTATTATCAACCTCATTCCATTTGCAATTGTATATTTGGCGTATTCTTGTTTCCAGTCAGTGAATCATTAAAATCGTACATAGATCCCAAAGAGATCCGAATCTGGAGCAAGAATTCATAAAGAATATAAATTAAGTACACATCTAGATACATATAGTTAACATATTACGCAACCATGCAGCCAGATGATAATGAACACTATATGATAGTCCAGCTGGCTGTGAACAATTTTTTTTTGTCAGTCTGATCTGACCCTCTGAGAATCCTCATGTATATTATTAGAAATGAAATCAGAAGAGCACCAACTTATCCTTCCGTTAGAGAAAAGCTAAGAAATAAAACCAACATTCATTTACAGTACCGTGTCTGTCAGTAACTTCTTATTGAAAAAAGAACATAGTGTAACACAAACATATTATGCATACACATCGTATGAATTTACATAATGAGTGTAGAGACACATAGTTTTGCCCAAAACAACACACTCTGATAGCGTAAAAGCTCCCCAGTGTTCGGGGAGGTAGCTTAAATCTATGGTATGAGTCTGTGAAAGATGCTGACCATTACTGTGGTCACGAGTTCTGTTCCAACTGTACTGACACACCTCTGGGTGTGCTGGGTTCCAAAACCAAGCGTGTCCCTCTTCAATCAGGGAATTTCTCACTATGAGAAAACAAACTCAACATAACGAGAGAAAGAAAGAGAAACTAAAGTCTGATTTTCAAATGTAGAGGGCAGTCAGTTCGTTAGAGAGAGAATTACTCTTTAGCTGAATCTCTTAAACGAAGGGAAGACAGAAAGGTTACGCAGGTCGACTGTAAGGTGGTAGGTTGAAAATGTGAGTGTTCCCTTTCCTCAGGAACACTGAGAGGGATTCATTGAGGTACTGGGGTGTGTGTATGTGTGTGTATGCGCAGAGGGGTCAGCAGCAGCAGGCTGCTAGTTGCAGAAGAGAGAAGGGGTGACGAAAGGCCTGGCTGATGCAGCATGATTGGCTCCCCGGTTTCTAGATGGACTTCGAGGAGTCCTGCTTGCTGATGAGGACCTCAAGCAGACGTAGCTTTGCTTTGATGCGTTTATACTCCTTGTACTCGTCCATCATGGGCATGCGGTCCTCCTTCTGCACGTTCCTGTGGAGATGGCAGAGTTCATGCTGAGCAATTTCATCCTTTCAGCTGACCTACTGTTTGCTTTCCTCCTGAATAGATGCCACTTGGGTGCGTTGTCCAGAAGCTGGATCAAGGATAAGCCAATATCTCACTAATCTGCTACTGACGCTATCTGCACTGGGGCTCAGGGCTGATGGGCGTCTGAGTGGTTTTGTTTGTGTGAGAAGGTGGCCCTGAGACAATTCTTTTTGTGCAGGTTAAACCTGCTGACATGAATACTTTAAAACCATTATTCAGCAGTAGTAAGCATTGTGAGTACCCTTTGTACAGACATAGTGTAACCTACCTTCCGTTCTGTTGATAGAACTCGTCCTCAAACTCGCGAATAGTCCTCCTCAGCTTCTTCTTCTCTGCTCTGGCTTTCCACAGTTGCTCAAGGAGCTCAGGCCTGTGGGATAAAGGAGGAATCACATCTGGTGCTCATGTATTATTAGCAGTGCATTCGTGTTCATTAAAGTGTACTCCTTGAAGTGATGAGAAATAACTATTTATTTTTCTAGACTTCTTGTAAGTTGGCTGCATTTTCTGCATTGCAAAGCTTAAAATGCAAAGCTTAAAATGCAGTTTATCTGATGATGACAGTTTTGTTGTTCTACCAGCATAGTAACGTAATGGTTCTTTTAAGAGGCAGTGTATATGAAGCTTTATTGTTTGGGAGACCCAATGTTAAAGGTACAGGAAATCATGTGCCTTCAGGGACATAAACTTCTCCTTGCTGAGCAGGAAGCAGTATGAACTTCTGCCCACACAGTTATGCAAGGTGCCAAGAGAGCTCAGTTAGTGTGAGTAGTAATGCTGTGCAATTAGATGCAGGTAAGGAGGCTGTGTGTGGCACATGAACCAGTCTTTGATGGACTCAGGCTGATTTGTAATGTAGTCCATTTCCTTCCAAAGAGATTACTGCCTCATCCAGCTTGAAGCATTGAGGTCAGTGACTCTTACAGACAAGTAGGCCTGTGCCAGGTGCTTTAAATAGGCTGTCATATGATTTGTGCGTGAGAGGATTGTGGTTCCTTGCTCATACTGCTGGCTGCTACAGTGTGGCTATGAGCATACAAAGGCATGCACTCAAGACACAAAGGAGTGCAAAGCTGAAACTAAGCGGCTTTGCAAACTCTGGCTGACAATTTGTACTGACCATTAACAATTTTGTGAAAGGATGCACATGGTCTAAATAGTGGCTATCAATATCAAAGCTATCTGTGAGTGAAAAGCAGATCATTGCAGTTCATTGGACTTACATAGATGAGGCATTGGAGCTGGACAGACGCAGGTCGAGGGTCAGCTTGCCCGAGCTCTCTTCCAACTTGGGCCTCAGAATGCTCTCCAACTGAGGCTGCTCGGAGCTGGATAGGGCTGCTGGGTCGAGAGCAATGACAACCTCTGACTCCTCACTCTGCATCCCTTGGATTTCTTGATCTCCTGCGCCATCCTCTTCCTCCTCTTCCTCCTTAATCTCATCGCAGAAGTGGGCTGTCTCACCTTCGATGATGGGCTGCAGGGTCTGGTTACGCCTCTTACTGGAAGGGGAGGCCTGTGGTGGGAGACAGGCAGGGAAATGTGAGGCTATTTTGGTGCTGAAGACCCCAAAGCTTAAGTCACAACAGGTTACAAAGGTGGAACTTCACTATTTTTATTTTCCACTACAAAGGTGGAACTTCACTATCTTGGAAAACAATTTTATACTCAAACACCTTTTCTATAAATGACCAAGATACAGCAGAGGATCAAGCTGTGCCCGTTCTGTGTTAAGGCAAAATAGATATAGAACTGCAGCACTTCAAGCAAAGAGACCAGGATATCTTAAATCTGTTGGATTGGATGTGTGTTTGTGTGTTCGAATAAAGAGAAATCTTACGATGATGGGAGTGATGCTGACACGGGTGAGCATCTGTTTCACCAGTCGGTATCGGTCATACAAAGGCTTAACTATCAGACGTTCCTCGCGTGTCACCTATAAAAATGTATACAAAAAAACAAAAACAAAACAGAACTTGTGTTGATGGTGTGTTTTATGGGCATTTCCTTTCACACTGTGCATTGATGCGAGTGCGCAGGAAAGAACATGACACTTACAGGACGGCCATGCAGTCCCTCATAACAGAGCAAGTTCTTTTGCAGCACTGTCTTCTCACAGGCAAGCTCTTCTTTGGTCATTTTCTGTCGAGAAAACAAATCACCATGAACACATATTCCACATGTCATGCATCTCATGTACCTCCACTAAATATCACATAGTATTTGTGTTTGTACTTGAAATCTTGTTAGTAGGGATGAAACGATATTAACTGTCACGATCAGAACTGCCGAATTGGCCAGACTGTTATCTTGATTTAGCCCGATCTGTGTTGCAATTTTTAAATGATTAACTTATGCCAAGTAATAGCATTCAAACTGTCTCTGGATGATGCTGCTACACTGAATGAACAAGGTACAGAATAATTATGCAGGACTTATTGTAACACAATAACCAGTTAGTTCTTATTGTCAATGTAGCAGAGTAGTTTCATTATCAATGTTAATAATATTACGGTTTTGGCTAATAGAAAGTCCTGAAAACGTGATGGTATGTTTCATTTCCATTTATTCAATAACTGAATAAAAGAATGAATGAATGAACGAACAAATGAATGAACTGGCTTAAAATAAGCATGAAGCAGAAAAAGATATATCGGTCCTTACTCTGATGTCCTCCGGCCAGCCCTCCTCGTCTCTCTTGCTTTTGATACGTTGCTGGATGAGTTCAAGCGTCTCTTCCCGGGTGGGCCCCCGTCCCTTAACCTCGCCCTCCTTTTCTGCAGAGCCCTCAAGAGCCGAATGCTCCAGCGTGGATCCAAAGCTTTTGGGCAGTGTGTTGCTGCGCGGTCGTATTTGTGGAGTTAGCTCATTGTCGACCTTGTGTTTGGCATCTGTGCCAGAAGACACACACCGACACACACACAGACACACACAGACACACACAGACACACACACAGACACACACACAGACAAACACACAGACAAACACACAAAGAGAAACAGATATGAGGGATGTTAAAAGTCATGAGAAACAGTGTAGATTGTTGGGATACAGTAGTGTAGCTGTATAAAATGGCTACACAACAGAAAAATTAACCCATCTTAGTAAGCAGTGCCATTGCTGACTTAGTCACATTAGAGGGCACTTGAATATTTGGAAATGGTCCTAGAAAAACTAAGTTGACAAAAATGGCATAAAAGCAAATCATAAGGGGTCTAAAGCCCCTAAATCCCACACCCTAAAAAACAGGACAAAAACAAAAAAGCAGAACAAAAAGATTTTTTCTACATTTTAAAGAAACTTTGACACATGGCCGAGATGGCTCCCTTGTGGGGAATGCTTCTGCAAGGCCGCGGTCAGAAACACAACCAAGGAAAGAGAATAGGAGAGAAGGCCACAAAAAAGCTCAAAAAGGCAAGGTCTCAATTCTACTTACTGCTGATTGAGTGTACTTACAGTGGGGTGCCTGTCTAGAGGCAGTGAGGGGGCGTGACAGTGTAAAATGGGGTGTGTTCGGGGCAGAGTAGTGACGTCTGTGTGACTGAAGCACTGCCTGGTGCCTCAAGGACCCTTTGGGTAAGAGGTGCTGTCGTCCTGCCGTTGGGGTCGTCCCGGGGGGTTTTAGTTAAAGAGAGAGAGAAACTTATTCGGCAGTGCACCTCTGATGGGGCGTCAAATGGAAATGGATAATGGAAAGGATGGGGGAAGGCCAATCACAATGGACCAACAAATGTGAGCGGGTGGGTCCCGTGTGAGATGAAGCAGTGATGGGGAGACGACCCCGCTCTGTCTGAGGGACACACCGTCCCACTGACAGCACACTACTGCTAATCACCAACCCGAGCACCAACCCGAGACCCAGCACCCCTTGCTCTCAACGCACACGCTCACGCACTTACTCACTCAAGTCTTACCTTTAAGCTGTTTGCGGATTTTGGTGAGGTCAGTCATCCACTTCAGGACCTTAGGATTAGCTGCCTTGTCAGCATGTGATGGCTGAAAATAAATATATAAATAAGATTCAACATTCTTGAACCTGAAATGGTAACATGTGCAGTATAAGAGAAGAAGTGCTTCTAATAAAACTGTGCTAACCATATAGTTCTTGTCTTTCTCAAACTGCTCCTCGAACTGCTTGATCTTTTTCTTGAGGTTCTGAAGTTTCTTGGTGAGCTGCTGAGAGATGGTGTCTCCCTTCACACACTCTTTGGAACTAAAGGAGGCCCTGCGAGGCCTGTAAGTGAATGAAGAAAACGACTGACTAATCATATTTAAGAAACCACAAGAATCACTTCATGTCAGACATCTTAACAGTAAAGGTTCTCTGTGAATTGCCTATACCTAAAAATAATAGGTTGTCTATAGCAAAGGTTACCTATAAACAGAGTTTATTTGAATAGTTAAAGATTAAATGTCTAAGGTATTTTTGGTGGGGTAATATAATTTTATCTCAGGGTGACTAAAGTTTATGACCAATTTGCAGAGGATAAAAAAAAAAAAAAAAGTCTCAGATACAAGGGTGGCTGTTTGACTTGTACACTGCGCCTTCACAGCAGAAAAAAGGTGGAAAACATGTAAAAACATTAAATTTAACCAACATGTGCATCTGAATAGTGATAACTGTCTATACAGTTTGCGTATCAGAGTGGTCTCTTTACCTTCCACAGGACAATGCTTTGGTGGGGGAGGTTGCATCAGAGTCCTGCTGCAGGAAGCGCTGGCTGTGTCCAAAGTCCAGGAAGTGTCGGGCCAGCAGCGGTTGAGACTCCTCCTCCAGAGGCAGCGACAGTATACGACCTGCCAGCGGAGATAGCTGTGCCTCTCCAGACTCACTCTCCTCCTGCCATGACATGAAAACTGGCACAGGGTCTACAGCACAAACAGAAAGACATATACAATCTGTGTCAACAAATAAAAATGTTCTGCCTTAAAACGAGTCACCAATCACAATCAAATTGCAAAATTCACTGGTTTGCGTGAATATGCTAAGGCACTAAGGGTCTACTCTCACGCAAAGCCCCAGGTTGGAGGGGGGGGGGGGGTCAAAGAAGGGTGAAGAAAACAACTGCTTCAGGGCCTGTGTGGGGTCAGGGGGAAGAAATCAGGACAACAAAATGAGGACTAGAGGACAGAGGATCCACTGAGAGTAGTGGCTGGAAAAACAACCCAAACAGGCTGCCCATGGGTAAAGAGTCAGGGCACTGGCTAGGAGTTGAAGGACATGTTATTTAGATAACTGCTAAAATAAGCTGTTAAGATACAGATTTGTTCAACTGATCTTAGGTCTGCCCACAAATAAGTTTTAATAAAGTAGCTAACCATGAGTTTGGAAAAGATTAACCTAAATAGAAACTGTACAGCAACATTAGACAACATCATCTGCTTTTTATTTACTCATCTGTATGTTACTGAAGGTTTGTTTCATCGACCCCCCATCACATGCTGCTATCTCTCTTTTTATACATGGCACAAACACTATGTCACTTTTCATAACCCCTTGCACTAATAATGTTCTTTTATTATACTGTATCTGCTATAGTTACTTGTTACTTTGTTAAGGTTATTTTGTTATGACATTTGCACTATGACTATTGTTCTGTTCTTTTTAAACTTTTGACTGTCTATCTTTATTCGTCTTGTTGCACTAAGCATGTTTAGGACAAAAGAATTTCCCTGGGGATAAATAAAGTTCTTATCTTATCATATCATAATACAGATATTTACAGTACATTAATCATTCTCATAAATGTATATCAATGTTTCCCCATAAATTAAGGTCCAGGTCTGTTTTTGGCCAAAACAATCAGCATATTAATTATTTTCTTGTTTCAGGAGGTGGGGCGGGGCTTAGAGAAAGTTCAGTGCCACTAAAATCAGCTCAGAGGGCTTCATCAGCCACACTAATAGGTTCGAGCTGTTCTGTAGCACAGAGCATGGTGAAGCATGCTAACATGGTCACGTTGACTTGCAGGGAGATCTAGAACTAGATTCTCTGCCAGAGACAGAGAGGCCCCCAGAGCTTCCATGAATAGAGAGAATGTACTGGCCTGCAGCCCACCACTATGGAAACTTAGTCGGTCCACTTAACAGTTTCAATGTCCGAGACAGGCAATTCATTAGAGGAGAGCTGACATGCTTGCAGAGGGCAGACTGAAACCAGTGGGAAACAGCAGCACTAATTAGGTGTGAGAAGAGTGGAGAGGGGATGCGAAGGTTAGCTGTGATCTCAGGGGGGTGATTAACAGAGACAGTCATTATGAGGAGGAAAGATAATGAGAGGAAGAGGACAGTGGCTGTGGAACTACTACTTACCGTGCCCTTCCCTCTGCAGATGCATACATGTGAAGTCTATGAGGGGAAAAGTGTTGGGGTATGGTGCTGACCAGGCATGGGTGAGGGGACAGAGAGGAAAAAAAAGTAGGAAAAAAGAGAGATTGAATATAGAAAAAGAGAGAGCAAGAGAAACAGAGAGAGAAAGAAAGATAAAAGGAGAGACAGAAATAAGGAGAGAGAGAGAAAGAGATAGCACAGAAGATTGTGGTGAGCTTTATACCTTGCCATCTGTCACCACCAGGCTACTCACACAAGAACACACATTCATGCAATGATATGGAGTAATGGCTAAAATGAAAATGATTAATGACAAATTAACTTAGATACATTTTTTTTTTTGCCAGATGTCTTTCGAAAGTTCTTACAGGCATATATGTCAAGTAGGCAATGCTCATATCAGTTAGAAACTTAACAAGGAAACTGTATGGAAAGTTTGCTGATAGCTGATCTATTAAAACGGATTTGCCCCATTAACCTTTCTTTAAGAGTTGATCTATTAAATCTATTCACATGTTTGTAGTTTTGATGTCAAGGGCACAGTCACTACATTATTTATGGGTCAAGCACACAAGCACAAAATATCCAAAACCAAACAAAACCACAAAAAAAAACAGCACAGGCAAAGTTACCTTCCAAATCTCCTTCAGCAATATCTGAGCTTAGCTGGAACTGGCTGGCCCTGGCTGCCTGGGCAAGCTGCTCTGTGGCCTCCGTGTTAGCGTTCATATCACACACATCAGTAGGAGACTTCTAAAGAGGGAAAGAGTAAAAGAGTAAAGTAAGTTGTGGGGCTAAGTCATCTAGCACAGCTTTAGGGTTAGCCTAACGTCTAAAAGCATACTCACAGAGGGGGCAACACCAGTCTGGTCCATGCGCTCATACTCTGTATAATTTTCTTGTCTGTGTAAAGTGAAAAGAGCATATAGATATGAACAGCTTTAATTACATTCGCAAGTCGGAGCTTTCTTTATCAGCCTACATTCTGTATTGTGGTCACAGAAGACTTTGTTTCTAAATACACCATTGAAGTTATCAGCTGAAATATGAACAGATACACAGGAGATGCAAAGGAGCACGCTAAAATGAGTGAATAATTTTTTTTTGTCCAAAAACTGTCTGTGTCAAGAGATCCTGACTGTGGTCTTTCTTATTTCCTCAAATGAAGAATCGACTTTGTACAAATTCTTATACAGAGCTGTCTTACGCAAATGATTTTTTTTCAGTACTGTGAAACAAATGTATTCATCAAATACTGAACATTTAGTTATCAAACAAACCAGCATTACTTATTCCTTATAAAGGCCTTACCAAAGTTGGAGATTTTGGAGCTTAGCTGCTTCTAAGTCAAGCCTCAGAAGAAACAAGATCTAAATCTAAGCTTCTAAAGAGACTAGCACAGTGCCAGTGCTTCATACTGCTAATACTTTAAATCTAAAAGCTAACCTTGCGGTTGTTTTGATATTGTTCTCAGCATCTACAAGAGTCTCTGTGTCAAGGTCCATTCTGGAACTTTCCTCTGGCGCAAAACTGCTGGGCTGGGAACCTTGAAACACCTGGAGAAAAAACAAGAAAGGATGATGATATTTTATGCATTAAGACAAACTGTACATGTATCTTTTTCCGAAAGCTTAAGCATCAGGAATTATATGGGTCAGTGACTTTATGAGGGTATTCACAAGCAATGAACACACAGAAGATAAAGGTCACGGCAAACTGTTCCAAGTGTACTTTAAACATAGCGGATTGAGACATAACTGAACAAGAGCTTTGGAATTTCTCAAGGTCTACTGACAGAAGTTTGGGTGGCACGGATGTGTGCGAGTATGTGGTGTTGCTGTGCAGATGCTGCTGTCATTCCTTGGGATGGTCTATAAAAAGAGGGTGACCCATTTCAAACATTTGCAGACCTGGAAACAGGCCACAGGTTTAATGGTGATGTAGTGAGAAAAGAAGGAATTTTACTGATGGGGCCAAGCTTGCTTTTGCCTGCTGAAAACAGCATGGGGCCTGTTTATCTGACAAACTGGCTCCTGTCTTGCTGTCCTCCGGAGGCCAGCATGAAGAACAACTGCTACGTTGTTTACTGAGACAAGGCTAAGCTTTGCTGATAGAGAACACAATTCGTATTGGTGAGACATTGTGACTACTGTGCAAAACTACTTGATAATGGCAACACTTGTTTCACAGAAGACAGCGTCGTGACTTTAGTGTTGCTGTGAGAAAACCTGATGCCTAAGCAATAAGATCTCTCACATGGACACACACACGGACACACAAGCTTCCGTGACAAACCTCATTGCTTTCTGCAGACTGGTCTGCCTCAGTAGCAGTCGAAGAGCTAGCTTCTACATGGTCTTCTTCGTGCTCCTCTGATCTTGTCATTTTCTCATCAGCTCCGTCTCTGTGGAGGCACATAGAAGGCAAATATGTCCAAAGAAATCTATAGATAGCTGAGACAAATTCCTGCCAAGCAAAACAGCTACCCTTTCATACTACTTCCAACCCACTTAAGTGCTTGTAATGGCATAAATGAGTAAACATGTCAGGTTGGGAGTCCAGAGTGTTTTTATCGTGTGTAGAAACACTAACCCTTGGTCTGGTTGGAAGGATGAGCCCTGGTTCTCATAGCTGCTGAGGCCCTGGTCTATGGAGCTCTGCAGATCTAGCAAATGCTGCTCAACTGCAGCTCGGATGGTCCTCTGGAGGATACTGTAGGGACAGATCCACAGTTATCATAAGAGCATGTACACATAGATATACCTACAAATATAAGCACTCGAGATACACTGGTGGCTGATAAATCATGCGTATATCAAATTTATTCATTATTATCTACCTTATTACAGCTTAGAGTACATTTAACAACGTGACAACACTTGAGTCGATAGTGGTGGGCATTTGGGTCTTTTCAGACACATTGAAATAGACCACACTGAACAGCACCACAGCCATACAAAACCGAAGAATAAAGTTGTCTTCAAAAGATGAAAAAGCTCAGTCAAATCAGACTGCTATCTAACATGATTTTGTAAATACACTTGATGTATTAATGCACCTTTTTGGCCAAAAAGTCGTTGTTTTACTTCATAACAACTTAAAAGTCCTTCTAAATGAGGCCATCTAAAACCACTTTCCCTTACGTCTTAAATGCCTTAGGATAGGAACATCTGCCATATATGTCAATTGTGTATGTGTTCAATTTAGCTTCAGTTCCAATGTCATTATTATACAATATTAATGAATAATAAACTAATACCAAGTAACATGTTTTTCCTTTGATGAACTTCATGTATGGATTATACTATCACATACTGGGTCGACACTGGCACTCTAACTGGTCTGTGCCGACTCACAATAATGCAAACAGTAAGTCACAGTGCAATTTGTGTTCTGACACCTTTCTATATAGCCAGCATGACCTTTTCAGCAATTTGTGCTATAGTAGACCTCATCTAGAGACAGAACAGATGGGCGAACCTCCACTCTAATTGTACATCAATGAGTCTTGGGTATCACAACCCAATTCACCAGTTGTCCTTCCTTGGACAACTTTAGGTAAGTACTGCCCATTACATATTGGGAACACCCCACAAGACGATGCTTAGACCCAGTTGTCTAGTCATTACAATCCGGCCCTTGTCAAAGTCACTCAGATTCTTACACTGGATAATTTTTTCTGCTTCCAACACACCAACAACTGAAATGACTGTTCATTTGCTGCCTAATATATCCCATCTCTTGACCAGCAACATTGTACAGAGATATTTTGTACCGAGATAATGTTATTCACTTCACCTGTCAGTGGTTTCAATGTTGGGGCTGATCAGTGTATATAAAGTGTGACAAAAACTATAACAGTAAGTGCATTTATGACTAGTAGTTTGACAGTCATTTATGACCACAAATTCACATTTACGTTATAAGACATGGTGGTTATCAGATGTCCCATTAAGAGCTTCACAGCCAAGTTCACCAAGGCTTGACAAAACACTTTCAACCAGAGAAAGCACCCATGTCAGCTTAGCCTTGACTTTTG
The DNA here is from genome assembly GCA_037577275.1 of Bryconaethiops microstoma. Lineage (NCBI taxonomy): Eukaryota > Metazoa > Chordata > Actinopteri > Characiformes > Alestidae > Bryconaethiops > Bryconaethiops microstoma. The sequence goes on along the minus strand of JBBJLS010000032.1, from coordinate 8,363,148 downwards.
AATAGCAAATCACCATCTTAGGAAAAACGCTCTTCTTTGCCAGGCAATGAGGGTATTTTGGGCTCAGTAGACTTTCACAAAGTTCACAGCCAAGAGTTTAGAACTCAGAGGCATGGACCTGGCTGTGGGACAGTCACGAGTTCCCGGGATCTTCTGTGCTTTGCACAAGGAACATGCAAACCCCAACACAGTGCGCTGGCCTCACACACGTCCAACTGGGCCATAAGCAGCTGCTGGGTCAAGCTGCCGCTTTGCGTGCCAAAAGGCCCAAAGAACAAATCATTACTCATCTCTCAGAAGACTCTTTGTTTACTGTCTGTAATGCTGCACCAACCCCCAAAGACACGGGAGCAGGCCAACACAGCCTGTGGTCTCCTGTGCACGTGTGCAGCACTGCCCCATACCATGGTCTTGTCCACAGGTTTTGGCTTAAGCTATACTGTAAGATGCATCAGATAAAAGATTACTGCATGGCTTGCCATGATGGCAAAGTCCAGCTGAAATAATTATACACTCCTTGCTGTGATTAAACTCTCTCTCTTGGAAAATCTTTTATCAGTGCATAGACTCTGTTGCACACTGTTTTGTTGCTATGCACAACACCACAAAGAGAGTTGTCCGCTAAAACCTAACACAGCACACACAATAGCAACCATCCCTTAAAATAAACACTTTGTACTTTTATGCAGTTAAATATTACCTACAGGCCATACTATAGCAACTCCTGGGTTTGTTCTGTGACCAAGAGGTTTTATTGAGACCTTGTACAATTTTAGAGATCAAAGGAGTCCTTGGAATATACAGCCATATCCAAAGGCAAAAAGTGAAAACAGGTCAACAGCTCAAAATCATCAGCGATAAGTTTATGTGGGTTTTGTAGTGTTTTTCATGCTGATTTCAAATCTGTGTTTAGTTTTTCCCGCACGTACAGTT
>JBBJLS010000032.1:8342957-8356225 GCA_037577275.1 Bryconaethiops microstoma | reverse complement strand
ATGTATGTATTTTTCTTTCTTTCTTCTGTTGCTATATTATTATTTTTTTATAATGGTGGTTTATTTTTTTATAATGTTTGTAACTGCTGGGGATAGTGTTTGACTGCATTCTAGAGGTCATCTGCTCAAGAACATCTCAGGGGTAGACTGCTTACTTCTTCAGTAGTAATAGCAAGGAAGGTCAAATATACCAAGGAAGCTCAAATTCAAATTCCGTCTGGAAATAAGCACGTATGTTTATATTGTAATAATCTATAGAATGTCCCAGTTTAAAAAAAATAAAATAAATATCACAATGGCTATGGACCTTTCCCCGACACATTTCTAAAGTTAAATCTCTACTGAAAAACATTGTCTTATAGAAGAAATGAAAAAAAAGTACAATTTCACTAGGCGAAAACTAGAATTTGCTTATAAAAATGATATCAAGATTTTACTTGTTAGTTTCACATCAACTAATTACATAAATAAGTAGAACTGATTCTTCTGAAAAATAAAAACATAAGGCATGAATGACTAGTTTATGGAATTAAAATGTTATAGCCCAATAAATAAAGGGATACAAAAATGGTCAAAAATGGCCCAGAGTTCAATGGGTTAAGCCATGACCCAGTAATATACTCCTGGTAGAGACAGTTAGATATTGATGTAAAATTTGCTATGTGATGAAGTCAAGTGTGTAAAGTGACCATTCTGTCATACGTGAACACACCACAGCACACAGTGTGAACAGCACGAATTTCTTCCTCTGCATTTAACCCATTCACCAAGCAAAGCACGGGCAGCCAAGAACACGATGCCCGGGGAGCAGTGTGTGGAGACGGTACTTTGCTCAAGGGTCCCTCAGAGGTGCCATTAGCAGTCTTGGGATGCCATGTATTTCAAAATGATTATTTTACAATAGTGATAAGGCTATTCTTCAGCATGACCTTTATTGTGTTTGCTATAAATTTTTTTTTAAAAAAGTCATAGATGGGCACGGAAGACTTAAAAAAAAAAAAAAAAGACCTAAAAACCGGTGTGTGAAATATAAATGGGAATGCATGTAATATATTATTGGCAAGACGAACTTATAAGGGTGCCAATTTAAATTTATTTTAAATCCTCCATTAAGAGGTATCTTGTGTCCTTCCAGCACCTACCATCACTGATTAAGGTCCATGATACTAACTGCATGAGCCTGTCTAGGACTTTATTCTGCAGCAGCTGTTACCCAAATCCCTCCATGACTTCACAAAGATCAAGGACTGATACTAATGTTGGTCAGGATTAATGCAGACTCACTAGAAAAATACAATTGAGGGAAACTACAGTTTGTCTAAGCAACATAAGTCATTTTCAGAATTCTCACAATACAGCAATGACTACAGAGGAGTTAAATTAAACATAGTCATTATAAAGTCCTACACTATTAACTAAGGTCACAAACCATGTTACAGTACAAAGAATCAGAAACAAAGAATCAGACTTTCCAAGATTAACACTTTGTGTATAGAACAAAATATTAAAAGCAAAAAGGATGTATCACCCCAGGCCAGTCCTCATGCCAGTCTGTTTGTGCAGATTAGGGATTAATGCACTTAATCACCTTAACAGTAAGTGATTGGGCAAATCTATGATGTTGAATCACTGGGCAAACTGCTGCAGCTTGCAGATTTCCACAGATATCTTGCAGATTTCTGTTCTACTAACCACTTAATTTCATGTATTCAAGGTATCCTTACAGGATAAGTAATAACAATTTAAGACACAGTCCACACTTGACCACTCTCTATCAAATTGTTGGGGGAGTAATCATTCAAAATCTAGAGCAAGAAAGACAAATACTCTATATAGAGACCCTGCTACCCCCACACAGATTTCACAATACCTTAAAATGCGGCAAAAATACTATGTGAGAAAAGGTGTCATGAACGCAAGGCTCCATGCAAAAATGTAAAACGTAAACTTCCGTACCAGACAGTAATAAAAATAAACCAGTCGCTCCCTGTTTGTGATTACCCTGCAGACTGAGACACAGGACACTGATATTCATAAATCATTCTGATGTCCATCATGACCCTGTTGTCCATCATAAACTGCATGTTCAGGATGTGAAGCACGTCTATACAATAGCCTCACATTTAAAAAATACAAATGTGAACTCCTTGCATTTTCCCTACTAACACACCTGTTTTTAATGATTTAACATTGCCACACCATGCCAGTCTGGCATCTGGGACAAGGCAAAAGGCCTGGGGCAGCTCTCAAAAGGCCCAGACTGCTGAACGAAAGCAGGAACAGGTGGAGAGGAACAAAAGGCAAGGGAGATCAGGGCTCAGAGAGTCAATAGATTTGTTCTGGTCTAGGCCTCCAGACTCAGTCCACATCATCTTCAAACATTGATCATATTCTTTTAGCCCAGCAGGGATCATATGAGCTTTGACATGGAAAAAGAAGCCGTGCTAGAACCAGCCATAGCACAAGCAGTAAAATTGAGACTATAGATAAAAACAGATGCCTGCAGATAAAGACAGATTACCAGGGATATGCATTTATGCCACTTTTGTGCCGTCTCATTCTGCGTTATTTCAAAATGGAAAACAATCAAAATGTTTGCTTACATACTCACCAAGATTGTAATTCATCCATCAGTCAATAAATCCTTCAATAAATGTAAAACCATCTATCTAAGGATAACTGCTAAACAGCTCCACGCACCTCAGCACAAGTTTAATCCTGGCTGACTAAAGTTTAGATGACAATGACTGAAGCCTGAGCCATGAGGATGTAAAATCGAAATTTGACATAACTTTGAAATAGTCATCAATTTTAAGTGTTGCTATCAGTTTTAATTACCATAGTACACTTTATTGTCATTACAGCACCCATCCCTAGTGCCATATAATTTTATAAGACCAAATAACAGGCAAAAATAAGCACAAAGTATGCTTGCTAAGTCAAAGTATGCTTGCTAAGCCACTAAAGCATCGGGAAGTGACAAAACATCAATCGGAAGCTAGATGGTGTAGAATGTGACATACATATGAAACAGATGTCTAGGAAGGCACCATCCGTGTTAGGTCCAACGATAAAACATTTAGGGAGTCATACTAGGGTACACTGGGAGGGAAATGGAGAAAGTAAGCACAGACTTCAAAATGGGTTGAGGGAAGGAGCTGGCAGCACTTGAAGTGGGTTGAGGAGTGCAGCTGAACTTGAATATGAACTTGAATAGTTGAGGGTTCTTAAAAGTCTCTTACCTAGATGAGGGTGTTACATGGGGATGTTTGGAGGATACTGAAGAAGGGCCACCCTCACCATCCTGTGGCAGGTCCTCACAGGCTTCTAGTTTTTCATCTTCCAGGAGCTCAGTTATCTATAACAGAGGAGGAGACATTTTAGCACTATTGTAACTGACACCATCTGTAGATTGCACATCACATGGTTTCACATCCACTTAAGTAAAGTTTGCACAGAACATTATGAAAGACACAGCACTTTCTGATCTCTTCGTAATTCTGACTTGTTCCACTGGCCCATGAGAGCACACATGCCATACCATGCTAATGTGCCATACTGTCAGATCTGCACATCAAATATCTAATCAAATATCTGACAATGTTCTTTGTTTATTACATTAATACAGTACCTACATATAAATGATGCATTACACATGCCTATTTTTTGCAAAATTTCTTATTCTGCTATTTCTGTATTGTATTTAAGTCCTTTTCTAGCACAAACAGCTTTTTTTTTTTTATGTGCCATGACTGCATAGTTGGTGTGGGTTATTTAACATCTGCATTAAAATACACATGACTTGCACCAAATGTTAGCTCTTGTATGACAGTGAAAGAAAGGGAATGTAAAGCCTTTTGTGTGCGTGTAACCTAAAGCTCAACAAGCCTGGATGATCACCTTCTCCGTCGTCCTCTACATCTACTGCAGTGTCACTAGCACGTTGCCATGGTGACCACTCCAGCAGCTTCTGATTGGCGGAGCGTGGCTGCTGCTCATCATGTATGCAGATATGAGTCACATGTGGTATGTGTAACGGGTGGGCTGCTGAGGGTTTGGGAAGGGGAAACAGTGGGAGAATTCACTGTTTGCCCATATTGCAATGTTATCAATTTAGGTGCTGTTGCATTAATGGAATTAGGTCAATGTGATTATTCAGATGTGATTATCCATTATGGCCTTCCAAACAAACATCTGGATGCTGGTAAGAGAGGTTCAAATGCCAAATGCACAGGCTTCCTGGGGCTGGCTATTGTTTAGAGATTAAGCAGCATGTGCAGTGACAATACAGCAGAACAGTGGAGTGTAAAGCATGCTCTCAGGTTTATATATGCTGGTTTTATCCAACATCTGACAGAGGTATGTAAATGTAGATTCATGCAAGTAGAGGCAATATGCAGAGACTGCACCTTTGTATGGCCCGGCAGGCACTGTTAGTGTGTGGTAAAACTCTTGATTATGCAACATTTGCATTAAAAAGAAATAATAATAAAAAAAAGCATGTAGAGCAGCTCGGTTGTCTAATTAACAGTTGCACTGATTAATTAAGGGTTTTTAACAGCACATGTGGAAAATGTTGTCAAGCAAACAAGAATCAACCCACACAAACAGAGGCTGCAGTGCTCTCATTCTCGGAGGGATGGAAGTGCAGCCACTGCTGCTTTCACGCATGTGTGGAAAGTTCCAACAGCACTGGTGGGTGACCCGCTTTCCTTCCTTTTTCCTTTTTTTTTTTTTTTTTTTAAAGAGAGAGCACTGTCTGTGTTGCTAGCAGGCAAGCTAGCTAACAAGTGGGAAGAGCTAAAAATGTGAGGAACAAAAGGGCATGGCCTTTCGCAGTTGCCCGAGTTTGGAAAAGAACTTGCAAGGAGTTGCCAGGGAGATTGGAGCCTGTGCGGCACTCAGCAATTTCTGCACTATTCCTTAGAAGGGCATGCTGCATCTGTCAAGTCTGAACATGGGATTAGTGCCTCAAAGACAACCAGCTACAGCTGAAACACGGCCACTTCATGATGGTGAGAGCTTGTGGAACTTGAACGGCATTCTAGTGGAGGGATGTCTAAATTTACATCAGATTAAATGCCTCTAAACCAGCAAATACATGGTTTGCAATATTCACCAAAACAGTAATACAGGCAAACACCTGCTCTGGCTTATTTACAACACAAACCCCATTCAAATCCACCCACAATCACCCCCTACTACACAGGTCTAAAATAGGTCGCGCAGTGATGCTCCACTGAATGTACTAGCCTAGTCAATTGTCACATTACACAGAGCCTGGGGCCTAACTGGACAGATAACACAGTTAACTGTAAAATAGTTTATTTCTATTAACAGGTATAACACTCACATGGTCAGGGTGACATTTTCAAATGGTGCATCATCTACTAATCAAAAGTACCAGTAAGTAACAGTAACAATATGCAACATATAACCACCAAGTTGTGACGCCCTCAAAAGTTCCTGCAAATTTTTTCCAAAGAAAACTGACAGTTAGGGAAGCGAGAAGTGGCTGTACTGAGAGTCCAAGTGAAGATGGATAGACAGGGAAAGTCCTCAAATAGGAAGAGACAGGACCTCATGATTTATGCTAATATAATTTACAGCAGATCATCTGAAAGCTGATGCAAGCTTATGTCTCTGGCCTAGACCCAGATGTGTCAATTTACTCTGTGGTCACACGCAACCTCTCTCTCTGTCCCTACTGCAGAATGAAGTGAATCCCCCCCGTGAAAAGGATGAGAAGAAAGCCTGTATAAAATCTGTGGCCCTGAGGAGGGTGTTAGGATGAAACCCAAAAGCCCATTTCTCATTCAGGCTCATGACTATTCAGAGGATGAAACTGCAGACGCGGGTTTCTGTTCATCTAGGCCAGGCTCTTGGAGCGTCACAAGCTGCTTGTGTTTGTCGACGTAGCCCAGGGGAGCTATATCTATTTAACGTGGGGGGTTCTTTATGCTAACAAGAAATCTTATAACAAGTGTTGCATCAGCTGATTATGTAAGTTTGTGTTTATAATTTTTCTTCTGCCCTTCATTGCTTATTGTGTCTATCTTGCCCAGTCTAATAGCCATTTTGGCACCGCTGTAATTAAAAAAAGCATATAGAGTAAGTATGGTATATCATCAAATATTTCCTCTGTCTGTAGGCCTGTGGCTGGCCTACACACTTTAAGTAACGATTAAATCTGTGGCATTTGAAGGTAATCATGCATCAGAACAAGTGTCATTCCACAAGTGTGAGAGAATGTCCAGGGTTCAGTCAGCTATACTTTGCAAAACAGACATTAGACAGTCACGCCTTTGGGTGCCACTCAAAAGCATGGGAGGAGCATTACATAAGCCTACAGACACAATAACCTAACTCCTAATGCTGTCTTTCTTTTCTTCTGCTGCTCCACATCCGCTGGGGTTTATTCTTGCCTTAGACTGTCCTCAGGACAAACGCAATAGATCCTCAAAGCGTTTGAATAAACATTTACTTGTAAGCCACATTTCAGTTGCAGTGTATTTCCTGAAGTATAGAAAAACTCAAACTAACACCAAACTAACGTCCTCTAATGCTTACTCACCCTGTTACAAGCACAATAACATTCCAAATGCAACTGTATAACCTCAATTCTGGATCTTGATATCCTCAGTAGGAGAATATCAAGTCATTGTGACCGACAGCACATGACTCCCATGTGCAGTTCTAGTGTGATTACAGATAAGAAAGCTCTACTTATGTAAATAAGATTATCAGTAGGAGTGAACAGAGGTGGATATGCTGGCGGGGTAAACAATGCAGACCTGATCGTTAATGGAGCTGTAGTCATTAGTGGTGGAAATATCATCCTCCTCTGTGTCAAAGAAGTCCTCCTGGTTCTCCAACAGCTCGGCCAGGATGCGGCTCACTGACTCCTGCTCTTTGAGATCCTCCACGTCTGTATCTAAGCTGTAGGAAACAAAGAGGAAAGCCATCAGAGCTCACCACAGTTCTTCTATGAACAATAAAATCATAGCATAATGATGACAGCGCTTCCCCGGAAACTAAATTGAAGCATCTACATCCAGGTGATAGGGCAATGTGATCAGATATTAGGATAATTGACAAGTACACAATGGTAATGCTTCAAAGGCGGTAATCATCATGCTTTAAAGACAACTGACAGAACTAGACAGGACTATTTTAATTTTGAACAAGTTGCAAAACAAGCTGTTTTTACAACTGTCCAGGCCTGGAAGAACTCAACCAAGAACTAAGTATTCAGGATATGTTCTGCAACGTACTGAAAAATGTCAGGACCAAAGACAGCAGCGAGGGCACCAATGCTCCAGCTCTCCTCCTGAAGAGAAGCCACATTGGACAGGAAGCGGCACAGAAACCGGAGCAGGCTGTAGTTGACCTGGGGCAGTTGCTGCAGGAAGTATTTCATGTTTCTAGCCAACTCCTCCTCACTGCTATATTCTAAACATGGACAAAGCACAGGCATCTGACTGAGGAAGAAATGTGCACGCATACAAATTCATCAGAGAGATCTGAGGAGATTTCAGATGGGAGTGAGCTAAACAATTCTGCTGATGCAAGGATATGAAAAGAAAGGGTGTGACTGTGGCATGATGTAAGATCGGCACGCAAAAAGAAACAGCAACAAATCCACACAAGCATAATCTGTCAGACACGCAATGGAGAATATTTAAACACTGCGGTACATCTTGGCTTCAATTCAAGTGAAGAGCATACGATGGCATAGAGGGCAGGGGGAAAATTCAACCAACTAAAAAAATAACTGAGTGTAGGTGTGAAAAGCACTGTGTGAGTGAACTATTTAGCACCTTACACCCTGAAGGCTTGTTTGTTTCTTAACTACATAAACTCAATTCACAACAGTTAATTACTTATAATAGCTGCTATATATGTCTTTCATACTGTTAACTGAATGGTCGCTCTTTCTTTCAGCAAAAACATGTTAGCTTTACACTGGCAGCCATCTCATTACCTTTGATGGCAATAGTGTATCCTTACCTATGTGACAACTTTGACAATTTTTTGGCATCTATGTTTGAAATATTGAAATGAATAAATAAAATAAAAAAGATTACAAAAAGACTTATCAATAAGCATAGGATTAACGAGGGTTAAAAAATATATCAGAGATCAGAGAGAGATGAGAAACACACAAAAGAAAGTGATTGTGTGAGAATGAGGCTTCACCTTGGTAAAGGTGCAGTATGCGTGTCTGCAGGCCTGTGGGTATTACAGGCTCTGGGAGCTCCTGTAGGAAGAGACGCAGCAGGCTGACGGCTGAGGCCAGGTCTGCTTCCTTCTCTAAATTCACTGTTTCACCACTGTCATAACGCTGCCGCAGCCACTCTACGCGCTCCGCGTTTCCATTCACCAGGAACAGACCTTCCAGGTCCAGTCCCCCTGCAGGACATAAGACACACATTAATCTACATGTTACACTCCCACACCACAAACAAAACAACGCCCAGGTCTCTTCAGTCCCTGCTGTCTATAGCATCAGGAGTCAAATTCATTTACATGCTGCATGCAAAGATCTGAGTCAAGTGCATGAACAAAAACAAGGTGGCAATGGTGTACAATCTACATATTAGGTACTGGTTGGTTGTAAGCCTCTTGATATGACTTCCGCCAGTGCAAAAATACCAAAATACCAAATAATCTAAAGATTATTTAAAGCTGCTCTGCATTATGGTAATAATGGCTGCCTGTCCTGAAAAGCTTGTTTCAATCTAGTAGAGGTTGAATAAACCAGATAATATAATGCATCTTAATTAAAAAGTCAGTTTGGCAGAATGTCAAGCATCACAGCTGTATGTCCACTGGCAAACATTTCAAAACTGCATGTAATATTCAAGCTTATTCAGATGAACTGATATGCTGTATCACCTTTTGCAGCTCTGAGCACTATTTACAGCAGGAAAGTGAACACTAAAGTTTGTAAGATTTTGGCAATCGATATTAGCTGATAATTGCTATTTAAAAAAAACAACAATTGGGATTGGATAGATGTTAAGATTTGACTGACATTTCAAGCCAATGTTTGATGACGTATTTGTTGTATTTATATAAGTGATGCTGGGTTGCTACTATGCTGAAGTTTCTGCTTTTTAGTCATTAAACTTAATTTGTAACTATCTGCGAATAAATGTTACATTTCTCTGTAACTACAAACCTGGTAGGTGCAGTTCCAATTTGAACATTTTACAGCGGTTTATGTGGGAGTTTAGGTTTATAATAAATTGGCCCTAGTAGCCATACCAGTGACTCTCATCATATTTATTATCGTTTCTGAGTGGATAAACGTGCTGATGTTCACAAAAGCACCAAGTTAACATCTTACATTAATAATCGGAAGGGGCATATGGATTAAGCAATTAAATAGCTAATAGTTTAAATATAAAATGTTAAAACTGATTTGCTGCATCCATCCTTGAGTCAACCAGAAATCAGCTTACACTTTCAAAAATAGCTATTGGCATGCATGCTTGGCTGTCGGACGTGCTCACCATGCTTTGGATGTAACCGCTAAAACATGTTTACAGTACAATACAGGGTTTACAATAACCCTTAACTTTGATAAAATATAACAAAGGCAGTTTTCACTGCTGGGTTTCTGCTGATTCCAGATTGCAGTGATTCAGACATCAACAACAGAATTATAGTTCAAATTATTATTTGGCTTGTAAAATGTACTGTTTCACATTAGCTTGGTGTGTGACTATCTTCTCAATGTTGGTGATTCATGTGTACTCTCTAATGCAGAAAACTAAGGGAACAACCAACGCTTCATGTAGCGTGAACTGCTTCTTTATGCACCATAGGCTCAACATCTGAGAAGAGATGTCACTGGTTGACAATCACTTTTGGTTCAACAGAACCCCTTCCAGTTCTCAGATATGCCACCATCCATTCTCCTAAAGCTACATCAGCCACATTCTTAAAGGGATCAAAGGCTGTTGTAGAGAACAAAGGCACTTAAATGCCTCTAGTTTGACATTTTTATCCTGAGGTTAGAATGCCAAAAATCCATTCAGATTAATTATTAAGGCAATACACTTGCCAGATGTTATCTAAACTACCATATAGCCAGTGACAGGATCCCTGAGGTGAAATGTAAAAATAAAAGTACATTGTGCACTAATCGCATCATATGATAAATCTGGCTTGTTCCTAGCCTTGTCATGTTTTCATGATAAGGGGCTAAGGCTGGTGTAATGTTACATAAGAGAGAAAGAACACTGCGAGGTCAGGATTATCTGATAGTCATCGCAAACAACATTTTTTTTGTGTTTTTAATTAAATTTACTTACAAATCTCCTAATAAAACTTATGAAACTCCTAATAACTAGTGAAGGATAAAATTGGTAAAATATTTGCAAAATAATGAATTATAATATATAAAAACACAAAATGAGCAACACACATCCACTTTAGTGAACCCAAATTAAAAAACGTAAACCAAGTAAAATTTCTCCATAAAATCAAAAACTCCATTTCAAAGAAATGTCAGTCTAGGACAGTTCTGTGTAACATGACTCACATGTTCTGCATTTTAAACAGCAAAAAGATACAAGGTAAGGTTAAAATATGTTATTAAATACATCCTTAATGAAATGATGGTGTCCGACTACGAGAAGGTGCCCTGGTACTCACCGTGTTCCTCGATGTACTCTACGATGGTCCTGACCAGTAAGGGGACCTCCTGACCTGGCTGACCGCTCTGCTGCACCTCCTCCAGGGGGATGCCAAACACCCTGGCTGTGTTGAGGGAGTCGTTGAGGGAAGGTGAGAGGCTCTTCCTCATCGCTTCCACAGCCAGGCTGCTTCAGTCGCTCTGCATGGCCAAAAACACAGAGCACAGTCACACTGATGATCCCACCAACACGTACTCAGATGGGGCACAGATGAACACTACAAAGGGAAAAAGGAAAAAAACCCCAAAAAAAACAACAAACAAGTTGGAACTGGAATGGAGCCACACCCATCCTGGGAGCTGAAGCTCTGATCTTGATTGGAGTCCAGGACGGAGGGAGGGTTACATAAGTGAGGTGCCTGTCATTTTTGAGGATCTGACAGGACATGCAGGCCACTTCAGATGTGGACCACACCGATGCTAACAGGTGGCGGAGTTGTAGGCGTACTAGTCATGTCACATTAAGACAAGCTCTTGGCCATACAAATTTAAAATACCCACCCCTTCTTATTTCTATTAGCTTTAATGTAAGTTCAGAATTGATGTTATATGCATACAAATCTGTGGCAAAGAAGCTGGCTTGTTGACATCTATCTGGTGACCTTGACTGTTCACTTTTCATTATAGCTTGTTAGGCACCTGAAGAGTACTGTAAATGCCTTCTTTTACATAGATTTGTGAAAAAGACCATTGCTCACCTTGTTTTACTTCAAACGCCCAGAAGTTCAACTTATCTCCTGCTCCGCTCACTAGCAGTGAATCGAAAGATCATCTATGGCTGCTTCAGGTTATGGCAAAAGATGAGCCTGTAGTTCCTCATTGACAGACCGCAAATCCTGTTCAGGACGTCAGTAGTTAGGCTGAAGAGAGAAAATAGGTTCTTTAAATATGCTTGATCATCATGAGTCATCATAATGAAAAAACATCTCTTTTCTGGGGAAAACAAAAAAAACATACAAAATAAACCAAAAAGAAAAGAAAACAAACATGAACTTAACCTCTGTTAGTTCAAACGAAAAGGCAGCACTGCACAGCTCATGTGGCACCACATGCATTCTGTCTACACCACTGTAGATAGAATGCAAGTGTTATACCACTTATTTGCATTTCATGTTTAGTTCACTAGTCTGAATGTCCCACATGTGCAGTAAACCGCTTGACATTATTTTCAGTTATTTTTGGGTAAAGAAAGTTGCAGCTGCTTTCAATACAACAAAAATTCTATATAATTTCATTTACATTTATGGCATTCAGCTGACGCTCTTGTCCAGAGCGACGTACATCAGTGCTTAAGAAGTTCACATCTGTTCTTTAAACCTGTAAAGCCATACTTAAATCAACATCTGCTGTTCAACCAATTTACTGACAGCTAAGTACACCTAAACAACTCCTGTCAAAGAAAAGGAAAAAGTAAAGAAGGCATGGAGATTTTTTTTCAATGTGAAAATGGGGAAGAAGAAATAAATAAGCAGAAACAAGAGCATAGTTAGTCACCAAAGTGTAATTCAGTAGTCGACGTATTCTTTAACAAAAAGGTGTGTGAAACAGACATGTATATACACTGTAAACCAATGCATCAGACAACAGGTAGCATATTCATAATTGTTTTGTGTGAGCAAGTTTGACCTTATTTCTCAAATGGGCAAATTTCTCTAAAACACATCATTTCTCATTAAAACTAATAACTGTTATAAATGAATTATTTCCTTATTCAGATTTATTTTAAATGTGGAATCCCCATTTAGGAATTGAAAATCCTTTCATTACGTTCTCAGTTACTGAAAAATCCCTCTAAGATCCAGTATCTGTCCATTACAGTTCCTGAATTACAAAGGAGCCCTGTGTGACAATAAACTAGCTTGCTCCATATGTGTACAAACTGCTTAATGACAGACATTTGTTGTCCATTCTCAACCATGTAAAACAGGACAAAAAGTTCCCAAAACTGGATTGGAAAGATGGGTGAACTGACCCATACAGGCAAACGTCTTGGCTTTCTGGCAACACAGAGAGGCTCTTCTACGAATCCCACACAGGATGCAATGACCTTTCAGTTTACAATGTGTGCCTTTGTTGCAGTAGTTCAGACAGACTGCCAGTGAAGCGGGGTGTGGTGCTTTTTACGGACATATTTTTTCCCCTTTCATTTTATTTGTGTCCTTTGCAGTTTACGCAAGCAAACGGGTACAGTCTTTTGTGATTTAGTGCAAAGCCCTGGAAGTGCACCACAGATTAACCTCAACTATCTGAAGCCAATGACTTCAAATAGTTGCACATGACCATGCTGGCTATAGAGGCCATATCTCCCATGCCAGTAATTAATTAGCTACGATGGATCTCTTTAGCAGACAGCTGTAAAAGGGTCATGTTGCTCACACTGGGGCAGGTCAGAGGTAAGCTCTCAGTGTTCTGAACTGGATTTAGCCAACATCCAACCTAAAGGGATTTGGGATACATGTTTCCGAACGCCACAACACAAAATATAGAAGTTTAGAAGTTTATATACGTGTATAATACACACATGTGTGTATGATAACATGTATAATACACACATACATATATA
>JBBJLS010000032.1:8329876-8342857 GCA_037577275.1 Bryconaethiops microstoma | reverse complement strand
GTGAATGGGTTAAATGCAGAGGAAGAATTTTGTGCTGTTCACACTGTGTGCTGTGGTGTGTTCACGTATGACTGAATGATCACTTTCACTTTCAAATACTTTCTGTAAATTAAAGATAAAGTGGCAAGACCTCTTTGTTACATTTCTAAACTGTGGAACTCAACTCCACTCAGTATCAGGCAGTTGATTTCTCTGTAAATTCCTGTAAAAGCTATTTTGTTCTAATTTAAATCAGTCAGTTGTTATTTAGTATATTGTATGAGGTGTCTATAATTTTTCTGAGTGGTGTCTGAAAGGTTCCAAAAGCTCTGACTCAAAGCAAGTCACATTAATTTTTGTTACAGTAAAAAGTTTCAGATGGAGGTTTTCATTTTCTGATAACCTCCCACATTCTTAACTTGTCAGATTACTGTGCCACTGCCACCATGGCACAGCAGGACTTCGGAACTATGCTGATCTCAGTTATTGTTATTAATCATCACTAGCTTACATTAATAAACCACATATGACCAAGAGTTAATATGTAATGTTAGTGATGTATGTTAAGCAATCCTCCAGGAAACGAATATATAATGGTTATCAAGAAACCTTTGTCCTCAAAAGAGCTGGCACTACTCAGGAACGAAAAATAGCCAAAAGCAATCTGTAACAGAAAGAGACATTTAGAGATTTACAGATGTTTAGATTTGATTGATGTTTCAACAGTTACTTGATATTTGTTTTACTAGAAAGACCTGAAGATTTATGTGAAGCTGGGCTAATACAGTTAAACGTCTCCATTTTATTATTTTATTACATTTGTAAGCCAATAGAAATAAATTCTCTTTAATGCTAATCCAGGTAGATTTCCTATTTTTTTTTACAAATATTTATCTATTTGTATCTGTATGCAAATAAACAGGCATCTGTAAACAATTCCAATGTTGATGTACCCATACTTGTAATGTTTTCTAAAGGTAGAAACTATGAAACAACTCGACACAGTCATTGCTGGTTTGCAGGCGCAGAAAACGTTTAAACCGTGCCTGTCCTGACTGTCACGGGACATTATTGCTATTCAAATTATTTGTAAAATCTTCCTCATTGCTAGGCCAGTCATTCATGTATTTATTTTTACTGTTAACATCTAGAGCCATTTTTTCACTTTTTGACTGAGAAACAACAAGCGTATCACTTTATGTGGTGGCTGACATTGTAGTGCACCCCTAAAAGTAACTTATGTCAGGCTTATGAGCTGACAGGCCTGTTCCTCATTGGTGAATGTTAGTGAGTGTCTCCTAATCCAAGCATGGTTTTAGAGAGATGCTGGACTGATTAAAAAGCTTCACACTCAGTTTGTTCCCACTTTAATAAGTTGATTTTCCCACCCACAGTTAACCACATTTAATTTTTTCATATTTTTTCAAAATGTTTGCAAAAACGAATTTGCAACCAACTGCATTTCCCAGATTAAGAAGTGCACACAGATAGCTGTGCAAAGAGCCACTTAGAATGTAGCAAAATAAAATCCTGGGATTAAGGATGGGCATTTCAAACAAAAATACTATTGGATATTCGCTGGAACCCCTCCCCATGAATGAAATAAATCCGTTAATAAATACAATAAACATGTTTAAAATAAAAATACTGAACAGCTTGGACTGGACATGTTGGATTCTCTTTCAGAGCAGGTATCATGTGGTTGAGTGTGGGGTTATTTAGGAAGTCCCATCTGAATAGATAGCACAGCGAAGGCTGAGTCATGCTAACCAGAGAGATGTGCTGGGCAGACAGATCACACGACCACATCAGTGTCGTCTTTAGTGCAGTTCAGACCACATTAAACACATTACAGGCAACACGAGAGCCTGTTTCGAAGCAGGAGATGCACATGATGTACTCAAAACTTGAGCCAAGGCACTAGACTGAGGTTTCTTTGTTTTGTTCTCCTAAACAGAGTAGATATGATGACTTTGGCTCCTGGTTGTGCTGGTTTACCAATAAACTGAGTCAGAAACTGCTCTATGCCGATCTGTTCTCTTGGCAGAGGGTCTCTGCTTAATGTCTCGAGACAACAAACCACTCTCTCCCAAACAAAACAGGAAGCATGGTCATATTTCACTTTCGTTATCGGAAAAATGTGCCAAGTTTCACGTGATGCTTAACACTGAGTGCTGTCTGCAGCCATAAAAACAGGTTTTACTGCAATATTTGTCTGGAACTAGTTAACCTAGAATACAGTGTTCCTTTGAATAGCATTATCACAAATAAGTGCTAACCCTTATCTAGCGCACACCCATATGGTGCTCCAACTGTTTCCATGGCAGACGGCAGAATGAGTCTGAGGAGAATCTGTCAGTCGGTGAGGAGGCCAGCAACTGAGCCAAGTAACAGCAGAGAAATCTTCTCAAGGACAGCTGGCTTTAGCTGTAATCTGTACGAGACACATTCAGCATGTTTTAAAGGACAGGACACCTTTGCCCAGCATCTGCTACAGGCATCAGGCAGAGCAGTGTGCCCGTGCTCTCACTCAGGGGCTCCAAGAAGTTATTCTAGCAACCGCTTTTCTGTTTTGGGAAGCGAGCTGGTTTCACGCTGGTGTGAACGCATGGGTTTGTCTAGTCTTTCAGACATTCTGTCCTTGGCACGACAGGGGATTTTGGCTTTGCTTGGCTTTCTTGCATTAGAAAACAACCGGTGTTCATCAGAAATGAGAACGTCTGTGACGTGGGGATACAGGGGGAATATTAGTTGTTTGTCCATCATTAAACTCAAGCCTTTAACTTCTGCTAATGCATCATATGTAGGCTAATAATTAACCAAACATGGAGGAGAAGAAGCATGACATACTGCCAAGCGCCCATTGTAAAAAAAAATAATAATAAAAAAAAAAAAGGGTTTCAATTGTACAAGAAAAGTTCAATTGCAGAGTGTTTTGCAGGTGCAACAGGCCAACACAACAGAATTAAGCTAATGGAAAGATTTCCTAACAAATCTTATTTACAAAACTCCAAAATTACCCCAAATGTATTCGACTGGTCAGGACATTAATTGTCTAAAAGTTTTCTGAATTTAAATGGAAGCCACAAGACTAATGCAACAAAAACAAAAATAAATCTACATTACCCCAAACTGTAACAGGTGATGCAATCTTCAGTTATATTAGAAGCTTTTATTGATTTTGATGGCCCCCCTCCCCTCCAAAAAAAAAAAACAAAACAAAACCTAAAGAAACAAACTTCAGACATTAAGGATTGGACTTCCCCTAGTCCTTAACCACACAACGTTTTGAATGGAAATTGTAAGTAAAATATATTCCTATATAAAGTAAAATCCCTGGCCAGGAAGCCAGCCCTTCAGGGCCAGTTTTCTAGTCTTGAACCAAATACAAACTGGAGAAAAAAAAAAAAGTCCAAAGGTGACTCAGCATTGATGCAGCAATTTAATCAAAGACTAGAACTAATCTAGAGCTAAACCTTTTTGGCTGACTCGCTACACTTAAGGTGAGGATATTAGGTGAATGGTTCAAATAAGTTTGGTTGAAACTCTTATCTAAAGCGACTTACAATACGAGGAAACACTCAGGACAGTGCGAGAACCAGAGAGTTTTAAGTGCTAAAATCTTTATGTAAAAGTAGTGCAAGAAGATAGATTAGTGCATTAGGAGAGGAGAACAGCTGAGCCTTCGCGACCATGGCATTTGATTATTCTGACAAAGTATAAGAAATGTTAAAACAAGAGTGTTTTATGGTGTGGGATTTTAAGCCATTGTTGGAAACTCAAGAGAGTGATCTCCATCAGGCTGCCTTTTGAAGTAGATACAATGGGTAACTAAAAACACACTTAAAACAATACGCCCTAAACATACAGCAGGTCTGAAGCTGAGTATCACTAAATTCACTCATCCTAACCAAACCAGAATGAGGGCTTGTTTGGTATTCATTCGCATACCGACATCTTACCTCACCCAAGTTAAAAAAAAAAAAGTGCCGTCATACCTAAAACACCTGACATTTTCTACACATTTGGTTAGGTTCTCCAAGTTTGACAGCTGAGTTACACGTTTTCTAGTAAACACCAACACAAACCAGTATCAGAAGACCTCTCCTATCTTCCACAAAGCACTTTTCCATCGTAACATTACCTAACTAACTTTATTCCACAAAAACTGAGGTAAGACTGAACATTTTGCCAGTGGGTGAAAAGATGCATTTCAGTTCGGGCACATCCACAGACATTTGTTAACTAACCTAGTAAGTTATATAATTGGTTTCCAAAAAACACACACACACGCGCACTATTTTAACGTTAACAGACAACAGCTATTCTGTAATTCCTAAATAATAGTGCTGACATAATTTGCAGAATTAAATTAGGATTAAAACTGGAAATATGTAGCTAGGCACAAAGACAATTCTGCATTAGCAAGAAATGTTTTTTTAAATAATAAACACGCATTTACATGCGAACAGCGAACAGCACGGTGTATTAACTTGTCAAGTTATCAGAAAAATAAAATAAATACAATTATAATGCTAAAGAATGTCGATTCAAGTCGAAAACTAGCATGCTAGCAACAGACAGCTACTGTTAGCTAGGCAGCTAGCCGAGCGTCGAGTAAGTGAGCCCTGCACTCACCAGGTCAAATCCGACGTCAATCGAGAGCAATAAATGGTGTTTTTTGCAATTTTCCTTCCCGAGTAGACTCCTTTAGAGAACACAGGCGGATAGAGACACTAACTGAGATGTTGAGAGGGCATGCTAAGCGTCGCTAGGTGGTTCCTTGTTTGCTCAAAAATGGAGATAAAGCTTGAGAGTCCGTCGCTGAGTCGTGTACAGTAGAGCTCTACACACCCACAACGGCCAGAGAGATGCCAAAAAACTCAGTCTCCTCCTCTTCCTCCTCCTTCTCCTCCTCCTCCTCCAGCAACAGCATCTTTCTCCTCAGCTCACAGCCAGCCTGATCTTTCCAGAATTTTCTCCACAATGACCTGCCCATGCACATAAAAAAAACAATTTCTCATGCAATCATGTAAACCATTAAGACACACATAAATAAACACCAAGTCCAAAACCGCCCATTCTCATTTAATATACACAATGTGGACAAAAGTATTGGGACACAGTTCTTTTTCAGGGTTTGGCGAAGAACCTTTTGTATTGCAGCATGACTGTGCCCAAGTGCACAAAGCAAGGTCCATAAAGACATAGTAGGATGAGTGGAAGAACATGCCCCCACAGAGCCCTGAACCAAACCCCATATAGCATCTTTGGGATGATCTGGACTAAAGATTGTCTTTTTGAGTGCCTGACCTCATAAATGCTCCACAGACTGAAAGGACACAGATTCTCACAGAAACACTCCAAAATCTTGTGCAAAGTCTTCCAAGAAATGTGGAAGCTGTTATAGCTGCAAAAGGGGGACCAGCTCCATATTAAAACGTATGTATTTGAATGCAGTGTCTTTAAAGTCCCTGTTAGGCTAATGGGCAGGCGTCCCAATACTTCTGTCCATATGGTGCGATTCTGAACTCCCTCTGGTAGCCCAAGCTCTAAAGGCCCACCTGCGCTTAAACACACAAAAATAGAAGATATAGTCTAGGTGGACCCAAGGAGAGGACGTGGAAAGCTCAGACAGGATTTTGTTTTGATTATTAATTAATTTTAGTGGGTGTTTTACTGTTTTGTCTCAAACATAAAACAGACAAAGAAAATGTCTCTGCACACTTATTGATCAACGTTTATTATTTCAAACACACTTATACTATTTCAAAAACTTGTGTCCCAATACTTTTGTCCACATTGTGCATTTAATGAAAAAACTTGAGGAAAATTCGAGCAACAGCATTCACCATTGCCAGTGTTAAACGAGGGCCCCACCTACAGGTGAACACCGAGTATTACAAACGAACCGCCTCTCTCTCCACGATGCATTCGGACCCACGAACTGAATATTTATTTCTCGTGCATTAACAACCCAGTTTAGGTCGTAAAATGATTTTCCCTTCGTGTGTGGTGAGATACTTGTGCAGAAGCGCAGAACTGCGTTGTGCTGTTTGAAGTGCTGTTTAGTACGATAGTGCGCAGTTTTGAAAAGGGCGCAGTCAGACCACCCAACTCTGCGCCACCTGCTGTCTCTCGCATATATTACACTTCTGGGCTCGTTAAAGGGGAATTCCAGCGAGTTTTCAAAACGAAAACTCCACAACTAAATGGTTGTAGTTCAGAATCGTTTGGTGGTTTAAGAGTCTTAAGAGTCTTAAACCACCACAGTTGCTCAGGGTTAGTGATAAGAACCAGGCATCTGAACCACTTAATTACATTTAATTACGTTTTTGCATGAAATTGTTATGAATACACTGATGCCTGAGACATTGTTTTTTGGTAGCTTTGAGGTTTTGGCCCAGTCATAGAGGTTTTTGGCCCAGTGGCATAGAGATGCATTCAGAATGTTACATGTAGTCCCCAAAGCAACTTTGTCCCCTCAGGCTTATCAGTATCTTACCATGATTAACATACAAACAGGAATTATGGATCATACATTAAACGGCTACAAATTAAATTAATTTGCTTTGTAGGCATCGTGACTTCTGGTTTCCATCACCAACACGGTAAAGAAATCAGAACTGGTAAATTTATCTAAGGTGAATCACTTTGCATTTGTTTATCTCAATGATTGAATCATTCAGAAATTATAATGGTTTGCTCTTCAATTATCAGTTCATTGCAGTATGTGACTTTAACCAAAAAGGCAAGAAGCAGTGAATGTAGATCCAGAGTCATTTAAATAGTTTTATTGCTTTGCTTGTAGTTTACACTCATCGGAATGCAACTGATGCAGTGTTTGGTGGGTAAACCCAAACACACAAATATTACTGTTACTGAATATTTAAATAGTGAAACGACAACAATACATAGCTCTACTATAAAATTCTGAATGAACCTAGGCAAAAATGTTCTGTATTTACAAGATACTTAACTGTTTGCTTACTCCACCCTTTCCCAACCTTTATCATGGAAAACCCCTTTCCTGCACATTTGAGTAATTTTCTACTTTAACACAACCCGTTCAGCCGAGGAAGGGCTTGGTAATTAGTTGACTAAGTGGATCAGGTGTATTAGAAGCAGGGGAAACACTAAAACGTGCAGGGTTGCCAGAATATAACATGACAGAAAAGAAAACAGCTTAATGGAAAATGACACTCGTCATACTAAATATGCCAAAGCAATAGAAAAAACATTGTCCCACAGAAGAGGCCCATGATGTGGTCGTGGAAGGGCTATGATTCATTAGAAAATTTCAAGGTAAACAAATTGACTTACTGCAGGCCTCAAAGGCCTCAAACCCGTTTAGCACAGGAGTAAACATGGTAAGGTTTCCAGGAATAATTTGACTGGCATCCACACACGTTGCCTGCAGCTAAACCATCTGGAATGGTGACACTCAAACGTGCATAACTGTGTGGAATTCATGACATATTCATGTTCACAGAGAGAAGATCAAGAGATCCTAGATCAAATTGATTAAAATCTGTGGAAAACAGTGGGAATTAGTAAATCTGCTTATAGGGATGTACTCTTAGCGAACTTTTTAGCCAGCTGTGTGTTGGCATGGCACATGGTAAACATTTACAAGACAGTTATTTACACAGTATGGTTTAATGACCTTTGTGCTGTATGTTACCACATATGACAGTTGATATCAAAATAACATGATATGTATTCATATATTGAAAATAACTTGAAAAGGGGAAAAATCCCCTTTGAACAGTTTCTCTATGCTGTTTAAACCATGTGGGCAGCACACTACTGTACAGCATCTCTATGGTACGTGAAATAAAGTAGAACCCCTTTACATACCACAATACAACAAATCCGACCAAGAGCAGACAGATACATCAGGGGATAACGTTTCCCATCTGAAAATCGAAATCTGATTCATTAAAGACTTTCTTACGCTGTCTCATATGCAAGCCTAACACTTGGAATAAATACATAGCGCTTGTTTTGGACCCCGATTATGTTTGAAATATAAGTGATGATATTTTGTACAGATGTCTTGTCTAGACATTGTTCCTGAAGAAAAGGTCTCTTGTGCTTGTTAAGCTTGTCTGAGCAAATGCTTTGCAATTCTCTGAAAACTGGTCCTCCGCTGATCCACGGTTCCACTGGTGGTGTCGTACATTCCACAGAGTTTTCGGCCACTAGCTCTTCACACTGACATTCTAGGCCTCATACACCCTGTAAAACAAAACAGACCACGAATCAAAAGAGGGATCACAAAGCAAAGTTGAATCTAAAAAACATTTACAGCATTTCCTCATTGATTCACCAGCATTAAGTGTTTTAGGTACTTCAGTGATATCTAGCCATTATAAAAGTATAAATGCTCTTTAGTGATATCTAGCCATTATAAATGTATAAATGATGACATTGAAACAGCGGTGCTAGATTTACCCTGTGGAACTACAGATTTTAATAACCAACAAGCCCCAATTTGTCAAAGCGTGACATTTTTTACATGATCAAAGTCCAAAGTCAGTCCGTAGTTAAAACACACAGATCAACCCACTGCCTGCTGTACTGGTTGCTCTACTGTTTTGTATACATTTGCATGTATTGTATGTCTTTGCAATATGTCAGTAGGTGATAATTTGATGATAATATGTAAATAGGTTAGTAAACCAAGATTATGCTTAATTTGGAGATATAACTATAACAGTTGTTTGTGTCTACGATAAAAATTTTGGTCACACAAAAAATATGGAAAGACATGGCCATGCAAAAGGATATGTAAAGCACAAAAGCAGAAAGGCCTTAGAATAAATTTGGAAAGGTTCACATAGTAGTTCACATAAATACAATGAAAGAGATTTTGTTCAGTGGAAACGGGCGATGCAGTCCAGCCGAAAGCAAATGCATTGTACCTCTGACATTCTCCTGTTGCTTGGTGTACCTTACCTGTGCTTGTCCTTCCAGATTCTGAACCACTTGACCAGGTTCTTAGTGCTCTGCAGTCTGGGGTGCAGGCAATATTCCTGACCTTTGAAACGAGACACATTCTCCATGGTGACGCTGAATAACAGGCAGAGAAAGAAAAGGATGGAGAGAAGGAAAAAAGAAAACCATAGGGGATTGTGACTCATATTCCACAACCAGAGAAAATGTTGCTTAACGCTGAAGTGATAAACAACTTTTTAAAAAATTGTTGAATATGCGGTGGCCGTTGTACAAATACAATGTAAATACATTTTTTCAATGCGGTTTACATTTTAAATAAATGCTTCAACACAAATGCTCCAACATTGTGTTACATTAACACACAACACAAATAAGAATGTCTTTCTTTCCAATTAAGTTACTAATTCAAAGTTCCTATTTCAGCGATTAAAAATTGGTCCTTAGTCCCCTGTCTGTTCGTGATGTGTGATATTGTTTGCCACATGACTTATGGCATGCAATGGAGTGTCTGAAATAGAAGGACATCCTAAACAGGCCAATGGGGGGCTGCAAAGCATGTAGTTAAAGCTGGCTTTTTTCCAAGTAGTGCAAAGGTACTTCAGACTGGTACAGTAAAGGCCTGCGAGTATCCAAGACAGCAGCCAATCTTTCGTTTTCGAATTATTGTAAGTCTAAACAACCCAAACAGCAGACTTATTGATGGTTATGTAAGTCTATGATTTTTCCAGAGGATGAGGGGCCTAAACTTATGTCCTGTCTTTGCATCTGCTACTTAAATTATGCACCTGTGAAGCCAGCAGAACAAATCATGCCTAGATTTGGAGAGCAGAGAAAGACCGAATATGGGGCTGAGGAGGCTTCCAGAATGCTAAACTCTGAGACGGAGCCTCCTGCCAGACACATACACACACAGAAAGGGACTCTTTCTGCAGTCTGCACGGTTGTTTTTCACTCAGGCCAGGACACATCATCTCACACCAATAAATGCAAACATCTACTCCTGTGCTGAGTCACAGGGAGATTAACTTGAACCTTACTGTTTATTAGCAGGCATCCAGTTTCATATCCTTTGGTCTGTCTCTGTTTTAATATGTTAGCTTCACTTGTATAAACACGTTATAATTCTAAACTAGTAGACACATCTGTGCTACATTACCCATCATCACATCTGCAACGTGTGGGTTTTTTAAATAAATATTTGCCAAGAAGCAAGCTTGGATAGCACCTAAAATTCCATGTCAGCAACAAAATATTTGTTTCTACTTGAAATGCTTGAGGTCTGTTTTTTCCCCCATTATTCTATTCAGGAGCAACATGAAATATGGATATATTATGTGCATGGAGTTTGTAGGTGTCCACGATTACACATAAACAAAGCATATTAAATACTAGGTTAGATGTTTCTCAGAACCTGTATTATGATGATTCCATACAAGAACAGCAGATGGCAGCAGTGTACACATCCTATTACAGAAGCACTTTACACAACAGAGACCCTTTGGTACACATCCAGGTTCTGAAGTTCAGTTGAGTGTGCAGGAAAAACACTGTAACAGTGTTTGTGATCAGGTTTCCAATGTGTCTGTTCAAACTAGACAACGATATACTGCCAAATTGCTAAACAGATTTATGTGATTTTTCCTATAGCTCAGATTTTGTATGGTTTGAATTTTTCCTAAAGTTACAGATTTGTCGGTCAGTTAAAAAATTGCACTACATCCTACGTCCAAAACATTTTAAGTCCACAATGCAATATTTTATTACAATAATTTCTACATCAAGACTGTAAATCTAAAAAAGCACATTTGCTGCTATTCCTACACACCCAATATATAATACTGTTGTACACATGTCACTTTTACTTGCACACACTGATAGTTTATACTATTTTTATTTAAATCCTTTTATATATAACGTTCTGTATTTTATATGACTCTTAGTGCTTTTATTGTTGAGTTGATTGTTCATCATATTTCATTGTCGCTATGTTAACATACACATGACCACTAAAACTGACCTGAACTCCACACCTGTAACAAAAAGATCAAATGAAATCCCTTTTGGAGTCTCAGTGGCTCCACCGTACTGTAATGTCAATATGTAATGAGGTAACCATCACCTCCTTTCACAGCTCTGAGATGGACAGAGCCATCGCGTTATCATTTACCGCAAACACACATGAGCCCACTTTCCCGTCTGTACTGTAACTGGTACTTTAGTGTAGTACGTGTTATATGTCTGTGTGATGAAGGAAGCAGAGAAAGGGACAGAGACATAGAGAGACACTTACAATATCATTTTCTCTTGGCAGAATGGATGCTTAGGTTTAATCTCAAGTTTTTGCACGTCCTTGTACCGTATCTTGGGGCCTTTCCTTGTGCATCTGCACTTGTATGCTGCAAGAAAGAAAATGCAAGCTGTTATGAGATACATCATCATGTGCAATTAGGAGAAATCTTTTAACTTCTCATTTCAACAGTTTCCTTAGAAACACAGAGCTGTTCAATGTCAAAGTGTCACTAGTGAAAGCAAAAAATACACAATGAAGCCCAGTCAGTTCACAGACCACTTGAAACCACCAGCCACACTCCATGCAATTTCAATTTAACGCCTTCCCGCACCTTCCACCAAGAGGTGAGAGGCTGTTTGTGTTGCCTGCACTGAAAGGAGGTGAAGTGTGACCTTATCAGCCTCCTCAATCTGATCCATTCAGCATCAGCCCTCTCCAGCCTCTTGGGACAGGGGCCAAAACCAACTCATCCCAAACAGAGTGTCACTAGACTCTATTATTGGGCAACTTTTGCACGACAAACCGAATTTTCCCAAAGAAACAAGAAGTATTGGTCAGATAGCTGTGCTGCTGTGTGCTTAATATCTCACTTACAGGGATTTAGTGCTCCTGTAAGTAAGTAAATACTCCATAAAAACTCCAGTCCTCACCGAAAAGGCCAAAGAAAGAGCCCCTTTCTTTTCTACAACAAGGGCTGCGTACAGAACTGCATACTACCACACTTAATGGTGTGTAAAAACAGAACACAACCGTTAGAAATCCACTCATTAATGAAGTATGTGAAGTGTAGAGGTGTGATTTGGGACGCAACTACAGTGCCAAAAGTAAACAAACTGTACTGATATTGGCATAGTCGTCACTCAAACCTGTTTTATGTGAAAGACACAAAAGAAAAGAAACGGAAAAGAAAAGAAAAACAACAACGAAAGAAACAGTTTACCTTCTGTGTTGAGCGAATAAATGGCGATGACCAGCAAAAGTAACGCGGCTGTGCAGCGATTCATCCCAGTAAAGGCTACTGAATGTTGATGGAGCTTCTCAGAACTAGCTGCCTGGTTTCTTCTCAGAGTTTAAAACGAGAAAATGTCGATATCCTTCTGTAGAGTGAATCTCCAGACGTTCTTCCCCGCTAAAGGCTGCGAGGTGGGCAGGCAGGTTGCAGGGACTACGCAGCAGACCGTCAGTCAGTCAGTGAGGCAGCCTGGCGCACGGAGCTGTGTGCGTTTGTGTGTGTGTGTGTGTGTGGAGTGTGAGGGGACGGTGCTGAGCGGCTGGCTTTTAAAAAAGCCCCCTCTCGCCTCATTAATATGCACAGCTAGCCGAGCAGTTCAGCAGCTATATTTCTCACAGAGGAAGAAAAGCAGCGAAATTAAATTTTAAAAAGTGCACTGATAGTGCCCGCTCGTTGTTAGGGGAGATAATTAGATCGGATTTTACGCCTTTTGTTGCCTCGCGTTTATTTCACTCAGCTTCTTTCACACAGCAGTATGGACGCTGGTGGGCTGGCAGGCACCCTGCTTGAGTGACGGACAGGGTGAAGATTAATACTTCTGACTCCATACAAGTGTCCTTAAAACCTGTATAATATAATTACGCACCCTCTTCTTTACTGTGACTCACTTTTTTGTGTTATAACAGGGATTAACGAGACCGTTTTTAATCATTTTCTATACCGAAGATTAATACTTCTGACTCCATACAAGTGTCCTTAAAACCTGTATAATATAATTACGCACCCTCTTCTTTACTGT
>JBBJLS010000032.1:8310759-8329776 GCA_037577275.1 Bryconaethiops microstoma | reverse complement strand
CTTTTGGAACGTAACTCTACATATATATATATATATATATATATATATTCTGCTCTCTCTGTCTGCCTCTCCCTCTCTCTCTCTCACACGCACACACTGAAATGAAAAATACAAGAACCCGTATAACTTAATATGACAAACTTATGATGGAATTTGATTTTTTTTTCAGGTAAGTTTGAACCAGTATAATACGTTTGGACTGATACTTTTAAAAGTCTTCAGAAACATAAACATATTTGTGATTTACGCTGGGACTCTCGCTCTCTCTCTCTCTGTCTCTCTCTCTCACACACACACACACACACACACACACAAATACAAAAACCCATATTTCATGTGTCCTAACAAACTTATGACATTATAATGGAATTTTATGTAAAAATATACTTCCAAGTATGTATGAACCATTTCTATGTAATCGTTTTTCCAGAAATCAAAAAAAGAAACACCAGGATCAGAAGTATCACTGCAGTATTGACCCACCCGTCCCTAAAGTTAACACCAACCCAAATTCCTAATCAATCAGAGGACTTAACAGTAGGTGGAAACTTTCAGATTTAGTAGTGAATACTTTCCTGTTATTATATCTGTATTATAGCCTCGGTCACAGACGTGACCAAATAGTCTGTGTATATTTTATTCAGTGTTCTTAGTTTCTAACAGTGTCTTACACTTTTTCCATCATCATTATGTTTGTTATGATCGCAGAGTTCTTGCATAACGGCCAGTACTTTCGGAATATCTCTTATGCAACTAAAAGAAGTGGGGTTCATAAAACAATTTTAGCTGAGAAAAGTGCACCTGTTGTCATGGCTCTCTGTCTGTTACAGTGTACATTTGACTGCTGTAAATATAAAACTGTCAGCCTACACATTGGCACCATGGCGACTGTTGTGCAGAGTTGACAGTAATCTTTTCACCCTTCCACTGAGTCATCTTCGGCATTTGTCATACAGAATGTTTGAATTGCTATAATGATTAGGAAGCAGAGGACGGTTTTCATAACAAGCCTGTGTGTCAAAGGTGTGAGTGCCTGGTGCTAGCCTGAACCACATGAAATGAGTGCAGCTCAGTTCACTTAAGTTCGCACCAATTTATGGATTAAGAAATCCAGTCTTCCATAAACAATTACCAGAGAAAGGCCAAAGGTTTTGGGTGAGGATATTGTGTTTGCTCATGAGAGTGGGTAAGTAGCTGCAATTACAGGGGTAAATTGATCCAAGAGTAAGAAGTGTACAGTGATCGGACACTGTACACCGAGTACACCTTTGAATTTTTATGTGTTTGCAGTACTCTGGATGGGAGGAGTTGATCAAGTCTGCTGATATAAACTTTGATCGTTTTTCTGAGGTAGGCAGTCCATAAATTTGCTCAAGTCAAGTTTATTTAAATAGCCCATTATCATACATAAACCTGTGTTTTACAGGAATGGAATAAAATATTATTTAATAGATACAAATAGTAGGAAGGGAAAAAAAAGTAAAAAATATGAAAAAATGAAAGAATGCATAGAAAATCAGTGAAGAGAATAAAAGTGAGATGGAAGTGCTGATCCTTGAAAGAAGGTGCATGCACCTGTAATATTCATCTCTTGTCACTCGTGGTGTTTTCCTAGCTGGAAGGAAGCAAACATCCGGAATGGAACCCTTATGTTTTCATCCCATGTGTTTTTAGCAGTGTTTTGCCCTGTAAACGATAGCTATGAGAAAAACAGCTCCTCACTCCTCCTGCCTTGATGATAGGAGGCACCAGAGTGAATCACCGTTCCTTTGCCTGGGTCTGCAGCCAAGCCCTCAGCCCAGCTGTCTGCAGCCCTGCCGCAGCCCATCAGATACCTGTCTACAGACAGGCCTTGTCTCAGGGGGAAATCAAAGGCATGACAATCCAATGAGAAGCTCCCATGCCATTGACCATCTGACCATCATGATGGGTGCCCTTTAGGGCAGGAGGATTATGGAGATGTGATGTTAAAAGACACCAACACTGCTCCAGGAAAACCCAATCAACTAGAACTGTCATTTGTTGTCAGTTTTACATGTTGGTTCAAAGCACAAAGGCAGTTCACTCAGGCTTTCTCAGCGGTGAAGTCATCACTGAGATTTTGGAAGTGGAGCAAGGTGCCATATTCAGAACATTCAGAACATGGCATATGTTGTTCCCTGGGGCTGTGACCCTGCTGAACTCCACACTACAGCGCTCCACAAGTTGTATTGCACTCATGCACCTGTTTCAGTACTTTTAAATTTGCCCTGCTCATTCTTGTACAGGCTGAACCTTTCATGTTGTACAGATTATTTTTATTATACATACATTCAACCATATATATACACCCCCTCACTTCACCTCTATTTGCAGCATATTTAATATATTATACATGTGTAATAAGTTGAATATATTTCGTTCTCCACTGTCAGTAACACTGTACATACAGCGGTCGCTGCCATACCTAATACTGTTCATTTGAACTTCTGGTTAGATGCTGACTTTGTTTTGTTGGCGTTGTGTCTGTAATCTGCATAGTGATGATACAGTTGAATCCAATCTAATCTATTGAAGCCAGTTTTAAAAAGCTGCTAAAAACCCACACTATTCTACTCTGCCTTCTTTAAAATATCTGTACTTCCATCACACTTTCAATATTCTTTTATTGATTTTCTATGCATTTTTCAAATTACTTTATTCTTTTATTTTTTGTTTCCTATTTTTAATTTGTATTATACTTTAATTCTATTCCTTTTAAGCACATTGTATAACCTTTCTGTATGATAATGGGTGACACGAATAAACTTGACTTGACTAATATGCTCTTACAAATTAACGTTGGATATAGCTTGTGACTTGGACAAAGCTTCACTTGGGGTGGTTCTTTGGACTCACTTGTCTCATTGACAAAAACAGTCCTAAAAAAACATATTGAACTGAAAAGAGCCCCCCTGTAAAGTTCTTTAGGGAACCAAAAATTCTTCTATGGCATCTCTCTAATACCACAGTCCATACACAGTACATATTTCTGGCCCAAGAGCCACAAGAAACCAATGAGGGAGTATATGGTATCAGTGAGACGTTCCTAGGATGACGGTAGGCATTAACGAATCAAATACACAATTTCTGTCCACTGTTGCCCACAGAGCAGTTCACTGACACTTGATCACTGCCTCACTTCTCTTTGGTTGAGGGGCCTTTTTCTGACCTCTTGTCCGCGCTGGCAAATGACTGAGGAAATGCCGACTCCCACTCCGTCCCACGAGATGCAAATCATTTCAGCTCAGCTGGTGTCTATGAGTAAGAATTAGCCTACCCACTAGTCTCAAGCAATCAAAGTGAGACAGTTTTAATGAGACTTTGTCTGGACATTACTTAAGTGACTTTTGGCATACACGTTCAGTGAGCTGCTCCTCTGAGATATCATCAAAATCGGCCATGAGCCACGCCAGTGTTGATATTGGCAGGAGAGTAAAGCCATTCATGTGGCCCCCTAATTGGTTTGAGCAGGGGGAGCCATAGATCATCCTGTCTGGTAATTAGGCCTTTCACCGTTTCACTCTGTGGAACAGTGGTGTTCTCATCAGCCGTGTTGAGATGCTACTATAATGTCTAATATGACCTACCGGTGGTGTCACACTCTGATAAACGACACTATGCAGCCGAACAGCCAAGGACATTCTGATCATCCACAGTAATCCTGGCAAAACAGTCCTAAGCTGGCGCAATGTAGTGTTTTCTATTTTCTAACACACCTGATTCATCATGAGGCAAGTCAAACTCAAGCAAACAGCTGAGTTTAGTATCTGCAGCTGTTTCAACATTGCATTGAATGCCACATTGAATTGGCTTACTGGGTTTGCATGGGTGCAGTTTAACATGGTACATGATCACAAGCAGAAGGTCTAGGCTGGTACTTACTTTTATGGAAAGAGCTCTGTGTTTTGCCATAAAATAAATAAATAAGTAAATAAATAAAACAGAACAAAAAATAAAAGCAAGTGTGGCATGTGCAAAAGTGTGGTCACCCTGTCAACCGATCAACAATTCAGTTTTTATTTTTTTGGTTTACTTTTTTAAATGTTCATTTGTTGTCAGAGCTTGTTATCAAAGTGCGGTATAAATAATTCCGTTGTGTAATGCAATGTATGACCCTTCAAAATTCTAGAGAAAAATCCTACAGTGACCTACAGGGAGAGTGGTGGCATGGGCTAATTGATGCACTGGCCTACTCTGCAATACTGTTGCACAAACATCATCTACATCAGGGGTGTCAAGCTCCGGGCCTGGAGGGCCAGTATCCAGCACAGTTTGATGGTGGTTCTCCTCAAACACATTCACTAACCTGACAATTAACTGGCCAGGTGAACCAGGTGTTTCTGAGCAGGGAAATCACCAAAACGTGCTGGACCACGGCCCTCCAGGACTGGAGTTCGATGCCTCTGATCTACATGGAAGAATCATCAAAAGGTATATAGTAATGTTTGCAACACAACACTTGCCAGCTCTTAAGCAGCTCTTAATGGTAGGTCCATTAGGCATTGGGGTTGTGCGGCAGACAGTGACACAGAGGGAATAAAGGCACCTAGGGAATAAAGGATTCTGCTAAATACTGACAAATTCTAAATATTCCCAAAGCAGTGAAGAAACTGAAGAAAAAGGAAAGAGACTGAAACATTACGACAAAACAGTGATGCAAAAGATACATCACAATCAGCCCTCGTAGACAGGTCCCCCTGGACAGGCTCTACAAGCAAAAATGGAAAAGCTTTCTAAATCCAAGAATATTAAGACTGATAGCTGGCCACAAGAAATATTCGGATGCTGTGATTGTAGCCAAAGGTACTCTATGTACCTTACCAAGTACTTAAAGAGTGCCTAAACTCTTGCATATACCATGTTTTTGGTTTGATTTGTAAAGTGTATCTGCAGAAATATGTCATATTTTTGTTTGTTCCATGCATAGATGACATTTATTTCTTTTCACTTATAAAATCATTAAAAAGTGTAGGTTTACCACAGGTGCCCTAACATTCACATACAGCCGTATATCGCTCTCGGTCATATTGCACAGCTTAGTCTAAACAACACTGCATTCCCATCAGACGTGTCTGTACAAAGCGCCTGTAGTAAGCAGGTGATCTGAGTTAATTGCACTTAATGGTTTTAGTTATGGCGAGGCAATAGGCCATGGGGTGTGAGATTTTTTTGTGTTTACTTATTTGTGTTTGCAAGCACCTACCAGTGAGGAATGTTGCGCCTGAACGAATCGGAGATGACATGCACTGAAAGTAAAATTCTTCATGACAAGCAAACTTCTATATCAAGACACCAGTTTCTGCTCCCTTTGGCTCCTTCAGGTTATTGGGATTTTATGTTTGAACTTGCTGAGTGTGGACTGGCCTTCGTCAAGGACTCCTTCGCTTGCAAGGCTTTTATTATGAACGTCAATATATTTCTGTCTTCAAAACAGTTTATTTCAAAGATCACCATTTAGATTTTGCTCTTAAGCAAACTGTTCCTCCAGCTCATTTGACACATAAACAGAAGGAGCATTAGCACATACCAGAAAACCGCAGAGCTAATCTGCTCGGCGCTGCATTTGCTCAGTGCACTGGCCAACTTTCCGTATGTCCTGTTCACTGCTTTATTTCTCACATCAATGAGAGTTTTCTTGTTGCTGAGTGGGTTAATGACCCTTATCGCTGATAATGTTATGTAACTGCAGCTTTAACCACCGTGGAACTAATCATCACGTCTCAGCTCATGTATTTAAGAAGATATTTCCATGTTTTTCAGTGCAGATTTGTTGTTGTTGGTGTTACATAAGTTAGCTCAACCCGGAGCACATCTAAAAATGGACCCAGAGAGTGCGGGAATTTCGAGGCTCATCTGGGATGAGAAGATAAATCGGGTATTTGATCCTTTCATATCAGTTGGTGTTTGCAAAGGAGAGGAAAATGATACCAAAAAGTACCTTTGATGACAGGCCTGCATTATCACTGAAAACAACCGGGTTTCATTAATCATGTAATAGAGGAGTGTATGTGTGTGTGTCTGTGTGTGTGTGTGGAGGGGAGCAACAATGGACGCTTTCATGCGAAACCTGGAGTGGGTAATTTCTATCACGACAATTCTCTCCACCAATCCCACCCCCTTATGATATTATATCCCTGCCATTCTATCAACAGTCGTCCAGAGAGCCATAATAAGTCTCAGGAGGAAGCTGGGGTGCTCTGAGACTGCAGATAAGGCTCTGCTACAGCTGTAGAGGAATATTAGGTTCATGCCATTACACACAGCGCTAATGTAAGCTCAATGCACTGTGTCTTTAGAAGAGATGCTGTGAACTGAGGTCAAACTTTTTGTGCTTCGTGTAAATTTGGCTCATGGAGAGTGATAACAAAGCATGCAGGAAAAGACATTTTCCCGTTTGTCGACAAAAGAAGACAGTTGTAAGATCGTCGAGCCAAAAGAGGTTTATTCGAGGGAAGTGGGGATGATGTAATCCATTGGTGTGATGTGATGAGGTTGCCTGTGTTTGAAACCCTTGGTCCAAACTTTGGTCTCGTCAATAGTGGCGGAGCGCTGTGTTAGTGCGCATGGCCAGAGGGGGGCCTGAAGAGAGCCCCATGCAGGCCTGTGCTTTATGGGAGAAGGGCCCACAATAATCCAGCCTGCATGTGTCATGAGCTTAGTGAGACTCGTGGGAAAAGAAAGCCCTGCAGGTTTTAGCTGTCAGAGAGGCAGCCGAGAACATCATCACACTACAGTGTAAATAAACAGCAGTTAAATAACCTGATTAATCCCATCAGGCCCAGTTTCCTGTACATAGTCTCTTTCTGTCTCTCTCGCTCTCTCTTTCGCTCATACACACAACTCTGTCGCTGGAAGATCATCTCAAAAGACTTGTTTTATTTGGTGAGAGCTTCATCTGTGACAGCATGTTCAATTAGTGGCAAGCTTCAAATAAAGGAATTTGAGTAACACTTTACTTCAACCCTGCTACATAATATTGGAAACAAATTTTCTTTAATTTTATATATTTAAAATAATATGACCACTATTTAACATAATTATTCATATACTTTCAAAGCATACATTCACTTATATGCATACTTATATACTTAAACATATGAACAAAAAGTACATTAAGTATTCATAAGAATAAACAAATGTTTGAAAAATGAACCTAGCAGCAAAGGTATTCACACAGCACAAGTCAATAACGTTAGAACTTTGCCTCAGAGTCACTGTTGGCAATCAACTCAATATCAATATGTAATTATTATAATATGTAATTATGTAATTTTACAGCCTTGTGATTCAGTTTTGGTCCATTCCTGTGGGTTGCAAGACCCACAACCATAAATGTTTTTCAATAGGACTCAAGTCCTGATTCAAGTGGGAAGACCTTCAGGCACTTTTTCAGAAACCAGTCTTGAGTTATTTCGGCTGTATTTTTGAGGTCATCCGTCTTCTTGCCCTTTACTGACAAATGTCATCACATTCCTTTCTAATATCATCTGGTTCATGTCTTCATACCTGGTTCTTTGCTCCATGCATGTTTCTTTTGTTGACTTGGTACTGGTACTGTTTGCAGAAAAGAAGCCTCACGTCATGATGCTCCCACCTCTGCACCTCATTGTGGGTACAGTGTTCTCAGATTTATAGGCACAACCTTTCTTTCTCCAAACATGAATGAACTAAATGAATGCCAAAAATGTTTCATCGGAGCAGAGCACATTATTCAGGTTGTAATTTGTCTAAATGCTCATGGGCAAAATGTAGACATGTATTTCTGTGTTTTTTCAAACGGGAGTCTAAGAGAACCATTGAATGGCACACCTGTTCCATGAACTTTCCAGATGCATATTATTACTATTATATTTTACTGATAGGGATCTTCAAGATGTTCGGAGGGCTCTTGCAGGGAAGCTCCTTCACATTAACCATGATTGCTACGTCTTGCCTGAAAACTTCCCAGAACACTTTTTGCAACATTCATATGCAGAACTTGTATTGATGTATTTTAATTTGAACCTTTACACACATGCATAGTTAATATAATCTTTTATGTTCATATCTATGTACAAAGTTCCAAGTCAGAAGGCGTGTATTCATTTGGATGCATTGGAAGTATGTTAATAACAAAAGCAAAAATAGTCATGCCATAAATTTGGATGATGTCATATGCTGTCATGAGTTGACATGACAGATACTGTTCAGCAGTCTAAGAATGTGATGTAACTGTCATAACAGATGGTAATGGCACCAGTAATGATTACCACATTGTTAAATTGTTGGACGTAATTGTTCAGGACAGCTCATGACAGAATACGATGTCTGCCATGATATGTTCGTGGCATGGTGGTGTCAAAATTGTTGCAGGGTCCAAGTATGGAGTTACTGCAAACTCTCAGACAGACAAATTATTCCATGTGCCACATGGTCAACAGAAACCAGCTGCGTCAATAAGCAGTGGTGATTCCAGTGGAATCCTTTATTTCACAACCTTAATTTCGCTAGAAAATTAAGCTTTTTTTGTCAAAAAGCTCTTACCATATTCAGTTATTTCCATTGCATGTGCTGGCTATTTTAGCTCTGCTGGCTTCCAAAAGTGAGTTAAGTGCCGTGAATGAAACGCAATACTGAACACTACCGAAATTAAAGAACTGAAACCTATGAATAGGATATAGGTCAACAAGACATTTTCTTTTCCAGCCAGCACGAGACAACACAAGCGTAACGTGACTAAAGTCTTAAATAGTTAACGTGACATGTAAAAGGATATCCCTAAGGAGGTCTGGGGCGGCATGGGGATTGCCTGAGTAAGGTATACAACCCAAAGAAAATGTGCTGCCATCCAAATAAATTGCTCTTGGCTGTGCATTCAGCTCACTGTTCATTTGCTATTCATGAGAGTGGTGAATTTTTAAAGTCCTTCTCCTCGTCGAACCTCCCTCGCCCAGAGCTATTTTTGACAACACCGCAGTCTGAAAGACACCCCTTTTATGGTCTTTCGTCACTTGACTCTGCTATACCATTACAAGTTTGACGTGATGCCATGCATCTCTAAAGTTCTATCCACGTGCCTCTCCTGCTTGTTTCCGTCCCCCTCACCTGCCAAGAGATGAATGTATGTCTCTCCTGTGATAACTGGTCCCAGCGCAGTGATCTAGTTTGCAGGTAAGAACTTGAATTTAAAAAACAGATTCTATAGCAGCAATGCACCTTTTTTTCCCCTCACAGGCTGACCTTGGCCAAGACGTGGCAGTGCTAACGGGCAGCCAGAGCAGGATCTTAGCAACTGCCATTGACCTGCGGCGGAAACTATTTGTGAATGAGACACAAGTCCAAAGACAAGTCTGCGCCCAGGGTGGAGGGCCATTGCTTCGTGGGCCATAATGGTGGCTTTGTGCACTCATTATCTCCAGGCATGGCGAAGCCTACTTGGAATGGGTGGCACGGGGGAGAAAGCAGATGCCAATTGGTGTAATTGCACTAACAGCAGCATGCCACTCTCATAGACTCAGCCACCTATTACATAAGATATGTGTGATTTTTGTCTTCTTTTGTTTTTGCAGGCCTTCATCATACTCACAGCTAACGAATCATCTCAAATGAATGAAATGCCAACATGTCATTTACTAAATCTCTGGATTTCTCTCCAGTGTGAAAAGGTCAAATGGACAATAAAAAAAAAACAAAAAAACACATGACACGCTTTTAACCTCCATGATTGTGTTACAGTCACGAGGCATCCACCCAGTCATCCATAGATGTCACCCCTTCCACTGTGTCATCACAGTGATGATATGAAAGAAAAATGATAGGAAACGTAACTACAAGACAAAGGGCCCTTTTATTATAACTGAGAGGGAGGTTCTGACGTCTCCCCTTATTGTGTACAGAGCTGCATGACACATTTAGATAGCCGATAGAGAATGAGACTTTTGAATATAGACTGCCACAGTATACGTAAGTTATCTGGAAGAGTTGGATCTTAATGTAAAGTGTAAAGTGACCATTTGTAAAACACAACGGTAAAAATAAGCAAAAGTACTCATTAAGGCTAAAGCCAACAATAGCAGGTGTCCTGATGCCAATTTTACATTTACATTAACGGCCTTTAGCAGACATTTTATCCCTACATTTGACAATGATGATGTATAACAGTATATCATACACTGTTAGAAACCACATAAGCAAATATGGCAAGAATATTTAGGGATATGATCATTTAGGCATATAGGCTTACACTGTGCTAATTGGTGGTATATAAGCTCCCATTACTTGTTAACTTGGTATAACTGCAGTGCAAAATTTAACAATTAAACTTAAGGCTCCAAACATGTCTTGGCTAGTCAACTACACTTGGTATACATAGAACACTGTGTAAACTTGATCTTTTCATTTTTAAAGTCAAAAGAAGAAAACCATCTTAACTGAATCAGTGTACTGTGTCACAGGGGTTTAGTCAGTAATTACCTTTACTAACCCTAATCCTCTTATTGAATGACTCAGGATTAATTTTCCTGAGGTTATGGGAAATATGTAGATTTTGTTTGACTTTGGATCAAGGAAGCAATAAGACAAGGAAAAAAAGGATAGAAAAAGAAAACAGCAGAGCTCCAGTGTGATTAGATAACTGAGGTAGAGCTATGAAGCTCCTCATAGCCTGTGAAACGACACAATGCAAAGACAATGGAGATTTATTCCGGTTTGAAGAGCCGCATAATCCGCATTACCGCTTTTGAGAACAATACGGGGCTGAGATGCTGCATGCCATGAGTCACTGCTAGAGACTTTGTCTCTTTGAAAGAGTGCGTCACGGCTTGCCTAAAGCTCAACAACAGAGGCACTTCAAAGGCAAACTAAATGAATGTTGTCCAGGCTCAATGGAGGAATTCAAGCCTCACATGGTACCAACCCACATGCTTGGTATCATGAAAAACATGCTTTTTGACATGTCAGGTCATAGGTAATTGGGTAAAAAGCTACGACATCAGTTTGGCTTAGTCACCACTGCGATCTCCACATTTTAGGTGAACGCCGAGAAGCTGATTCAGGTTGTGGAATTCATCATCGATGTTAAACGTGTGGTCTGGAGCAACTACTTCTCTTGACATGCAATGGCCACACCTGGTGCAGGTGTTTGCAGAGGGGGGCTCAACTCTTTCATAGACTCAAACTGCTGCATCCTCCAACAAAAAGTCAAGGCCTACACTAATCCTTCTCTTCAGCAGTATCTCCTTACAGAAGTCATGAGGGATATTGTTCAAAGTTCCTCTGGCAAAGAGCAAGAAATTTTCCATAGGCAAACACAAAGTCACAGGTGGAGGAGTCACAGACAAAGGTGCAGTCAGTTCACCATGACCTCAGCGTGAGACGAGATATGTTCTCTGTTCCTCCAGTCAAGAGAAACACACAGTGTAGCAGTAGCAACATTGTTCGCTAAAAGGCTCTTGTTCCAAAACATCAAAAGGACTCCAAGCCCAGTAAGAAATGATCTGAGCTGTTGTATAAACACTCTCCATCAGTTTTAGATAAACATATTTCAAACAAAGTAAGTGTAAATTTAGCCAGGAGCACTGACCTTCTATACACAAACATCTTTAATTGACTCCAGCAATAAAGAAGATGATACAATGTGGGCCAAACAGCAGGAGACTTATGCAGTGGAGAGACAGTTCCATCTGACTGTGGAGAGGTGAGGGTGGAGGCAACGCGTCCATACCCT
The DNA here is from genome assembly GCA_037577275.1 of Bryconaethiops microstoma. Taxonomy (NCBI): domain Eukaryota; kingdom Metazoa; phylum Chordata; class Actinopteri; order Characiformes; family Alestidae; genus Bryconaethiops; species Bryconaethiops microstoma. The sequence goes on along the minus strand of JBBJLS010000032.1, from coordinate 8,318,051 downwards.
CCTGCACGCAGCAGGGGAGGCTCTCTCAAAGCCGCCATCCGCAGTAGGAAGCTAATTACTCCTTCCACGCATGGCATGGATGTGTAAGAGCCCTGGCCTCTGCTCTGAAGATACGGTGAGAAAGTAGAACAGCGGCAACAGAGCGACTGCTCGTGCTAGCATGGGAGCATTGGTCACGTGTGCGCACTCACGCTTTCTCAGCTCTCTGCTCTGTCAGCAAAAAGAAAGTGCCGGCGGGTCAGTTTTAGTCCCTCAATAGTACAAAGAGTGTAAATGTACCTTTAAAGGTACAAGATTTACATTAAGGTACAATACATTATAGTCCACTTGGTGTACCTTAAATGAAGGAAAGTAGAAACACTGTATTCAATTCCCAATCAGAAGGGGCGTTTCTGTACCTTATCATATTGTTTCAAGTAGAAAAATGAAACTTTTCTCTGAAAGTGAATGGACCATGCCTCCTCCTCCCACCTTGCTCATCATTTTCACTTTTCAAGGATTGGCTTGATTAAAAAAAGTCAAATTTGCTTAATATTCCTCTTATCACTAATGTCAATGGAAGAAATCAGGCCTGACATGTTTGATGTCCAAAGTTTGTGCATTACATCATTGAAACATCATCGAACACACATCATCATCCCTGAATTTTGATATAGCAGTGTGTTGTATAAAGTCAGAAACCATACAAGAACATTTAAAACCAAGATAAAAACCAAACACAGTGAAACAAAAGAAGCAAGCTTTGGACACGACATACTTGTCTGATTCACGGCATTCATTGTAAAAGGAGGGAAAATTGTGTGAAGAGTTCTTTTGTGTGAAAGTTCTTTTGTCTACACTTTTACAAAACATTTTCTGCAAGACATTTTGGAGTAAAGAACCACTTTTGATTCCCTAAAGGACCTGTAAAGAAAAAGTAATTGAAATATACAGGGTTAAGAACATTTCTAATGTTTAAAGAACCACCACACAATGTAAAATTTCAAAATCAATTACAAGTTTAAGGAGCTATTGAGAAATAGGAGTTTTTAAGGGTGTGGGTTGTATCAGGCCAGAGCATGTTTTACAGTCACAATCCTTTCAAATTTCCCCCACCAAAACTTCAATCAGCCAATATACTAACATCATTTTAAACCAAAAGCAAGTTAATGAGAAGTATGTAGCAACAATGTGAAAGTGTTAAAATTACAGTTAGGTTGAAAACGTGCTTTCAAGCAATGGAATTTGGATCCATCGATATGGCTTAATATACGGCTTATCTAGGAGATTATGTAGCAAGAGATGATGTTACACAATCTATCCTGGGAGGTGAGTTGCTGAGTCAGAAGATGCAACGTGTGGGCCAGCAGTGAAATGAAGGAGTGTTTGAAAGTACATAAGTTCATTTTAAGTAAAGGCTGAATTAAGTTTAGCACGATTAAAAATGAGGTTGGACTCCTTTAAAGCCAGAGTCGATCTTATCACCATCTGGAACCCTGACAAGCATGCAACCTGTTTCTTCTTCCTCCCCTAGTGTGAAGAGCCACTGACTTCCCTGTTCACTATAATGTACATGGGACACCATAAATATTGCAACATGCTTTTTATTCTGTCAGCACATCCTGGTGCTTTTAAGAAGACCAGAAGAGCCATCCCATCTTTGGGACTACCAAACACCCACAAGTGTGAATCTGGGAGGAGAAACAAGAAAGTGTGAAGGCCATGTCGAGGCCTAATTTCACTAACAGTGATCCAAAATAGGAAAATACTTTGCTTAGGATTAAGGCAGAAGCTCAGGGCTGTGGTATAAGTTGAGCATTACTGGGTAATTGCTAATTACGAGTGTAAAGTTTATGGAATTCCCTGTGCTTTGAAAAGCACATCAGTAGGTTTAAGGGGGTAAAGGTCAGCATTTCTGGGCATTCTTCTGAACTGAGATCAGTTTCAGCTCATTAGAGGTAGAGCTGAGCTTCTCTTAGATAACACTGACATTTAGCATGATGCACCACATGCTGACCACAACTGGCACATTCCTACCAAGGCTGCTCCACAGGTAACACTTTTCTCAGTATTCCCATGACTTAAATGTAGCTGCTACAAAGTAACCACAAAACCAAGGTAGTAGAACAGGGTTTTTTGGCCTGAAACATCCATGTTGTTAGCAGAGCTGTGGGAAAACAAACCTCAAAGCTGTCTCAAATCAGAAAATAAGATGTCTCTTTCTGCAATCCAAAGCAACGATTAATCAGTCCCTTCTCATGCAGTTTCAGAAACACGAATCACAGACACTTGAGTGCCTTATTGGAAGAGGTTTGGAGGGGGGGGGAGGGGGGGAGTGTTCCATGGATTATAGTAGAGCCTGTCAACAGTCAACTACTGTCTCTACATCTTATTACATATCTTTGATTACAAAGAAAACAAATATGGACTTCTGTGCTGATATTTTTGCTACTGTGCAAGAAATGTTCACCATGTAAAACAAACTCTTCTTCTCAACTCATCATTTTCCATGATTCGACTGAACTCATTCCAGTCAAAACCAAACCTTTCTGTAGCATCCAAACGATCTTCACTTCCACAAGACTAATAAACTTGCAAACAATTAGAATTATATCCATCCGTCCATTCGTCCAACCGTTATCTGAACTGACTATCCTCCACCAGGGACATGGAGGATGCAGGAACGAGTCCCAGCAGTCACGGGGTGAAAGGTTGAGAAACACCCAGGACAGGTTAGCTAGGGAGCAATTAGAATAACTGTCTTTCACAGTTTAATCTTATTAAGAACCTCACCGAGAGACGAAAGTAGCATGAAAGTAATGATTATCACAGTCGCTTGCTGAACCTAAAGCCATTGCATATGAAGCAGATGGGAATAGAGCTGACTTGACTTCACTTGACACTGACTTGATTTGTTGTATTCCTTGAAATGCAAAGTTTGATAGAATCAGTTGAGTAAACTAAATTGAACTTCCCATCACTTCCAAATGTCCAAAAGTGTGCCGATACGTGTAAATACCAACTGAAAACGGTAGGTGTCTTTGCTGCTTTCTCTATTCTTCTGACAAAGTCTTACCCTAGATAGTGGAACATCGCTATGAGGATTTGTTTGCATTTGGCTACTAATGCATGATGGCTAGGTCTGGACTTCCACACCACTTATCCAGTAAAACAGAGTCTTCTGTTTTACAGCCCAGTGCTGGGGGCTTTATACCCCTCTTACTGATGCTTGGCAATGAGCATGGAGTGTAGTATTTTGTTGGCAATACTATTTATGGACAAACGAACACCTGTGTCTGCAATGAGTCCTTACAACTTCTCTTGTACAAGACACGTGAGTGGTTAGTGAAATTCAGTGCCAGACAACTGATTTCTGACCTGTAGGTGCGACTGCTAAGATATCGAATAAGAACGTGACATATTGCTGATCCAGATGGAGAAGGAGAGGACAATATGCAGAGACTATAAAAAGAAAATCATTTGTTTGTGTGTTTGAGAAGGGTACAATGTGTAGCATCTTAAATCTCAGTCTCGGGACAGGAGATATGTAGGACAAGCAGCAAGCCAAGGCAGGAGATCAGGGAGTTATGCAATCACTCTGTGTAATAATAAAATCGTGGAAAAGATCCAACCCAGCTGTTACACACATACACGCACAGCAGTTCCTTCTCTGTATGTACACAACCTCTGGCCTTACACACAGCATGCCACACGACGGGACTCTTCACATTCGCAAACACGCGCACACTCTTAGACAGCAGTTACACAATATACAGCTAAAAAAAGGAATAATTTATTCTCAGTTCAGCCCAGATTAGATAATTGATGAATCATAAAGCTGCATGGTGAAATGTCTGAGAGACTGTGGAGCCTCTTTTGAGTGGGACGTGGCATATCTCCACGGTCTGGGAGCAGAGGGGGTGGAAAACTCCTAATGCATTTACACTCTGCTAAATATCCCCTAAATACATGCCATCTGTTCTGAAAGAAAAAAAGGAGAAAAGAAGAGAAAAAGGCTTAGTTTTGTCGTTCATGGTTTGAGCTTTCTTCAGTGGATACAAGTAGAAGTGGGCAAAATGCCAGTGTGGCATGCTTTTCTGGGTAAATTGTGAGTATTGTTAGTGCTTCCTGATCACTGGATAGCTGCATGGATAATAAACAGGTTTTAGTAAGGACTGAGAATATGGAAAAAATACAATATCACAATACTTTCACGATACACATAGTGGCAGGGCTAATTAACCTCTCTTTGACATTCACAATACTCTCAGAAAACCATCTTGTTATATATTATATTTTAATGTATCCAAATAATAATCATCATATTTGATTTAGACCAGTTGTTGAAAGTGTGCGAGTATACAGTAACTGCAAAAACAACACAGTAAATTTTGGGCACTAGGGCTGCTACTAAAATATATATAATTAATAATCAACCCCTTATCTAGTTATGTTTTTTAATGGCCAGTGAGGATCCTTCATTAAACAGGAAAAATACATGCATAGCCTTAAGCTATTTTGTTGGAACCAAACACTAAGAAATCTTATAATCTAATCAAATCTCATGTAGTTTAAATTAATCTAATGTAATATAATATAGTTTAATGTAAATTTTGTTCCTTACACAGAACATGGAAAGGTGTGCTAATAATATGTAAATATCTTTCAAATAATATACAAGCAGAACATACTGTGAAAGTCAAAAATATTGCCATCTCATGTCTGCTTATGTTTTGTTTGCACAGCTTATTTTCAATAACATTTCCAAAGCTAACCTGATTATTTTCTGATTATGCAGATATGAGTAATTTTTAAATAAACAACTTAATCTTTCTTTATTTTCTATATTAATTACTCACTACAGTAAGAGTACTATTACTTCATGGGGAATTTTCAGTTTTCTTTCCACCCGTGCCCTTAGTTACAACTGCATCCCCGTGTGCGTTGTTGGATCGACGGGTTGACCAAATGATGAGACAGATGGCATAGATGGCAGAAACCACCCGGACAGAAGGGCAGTACGAACCAATATGGGGGGACGCTGAGATCAAATGAGTGGTTTAAGATATGTCCATACAAGCAAGCCTAGAGCGCCTTTCTCAAAGGCATTTTATGACAAAGGACAGACCCTCCCTTTCCCCGACTCTGTTCATCTTTTAAACCTTGGGCAATGTCCTAACAACCTTGCAGCTCCCATTGTGTTAGTAAAGCTAATGGCACTTCCCTGACATCAATCTGCTCTGGTTTGGAGCTCTTGCCTCGCTAATTATCTCCTGGTACAGAGTTTATGAAGTGCTTAGTGTTATTTTGCAGATAAATGCACTGGATTGGGTTTGGGTGTCTGGGCCAGATGGCTGAGCCTGGAGGGTGACGTGGGAGTGTGTGGCGTCTCACACTTCGGCCCTTGCTCCAAGCGAGCAGGCACAAGCACATACACACATGTGCGCACACACATGCGCGCGCGCACGCACACACACACACACACGTGCATGTATATACGCGTATTGACGCACGTGCATCGTGCAGCTTCTTTCACCACTTGCTCAGCTGTCGTGTCTAATTTCTGGTTTACCTTTGTGAGTGACTGCTGGAAATAATGCTGTGGTTTTATCTGAATGTTAAACCTTTCTGGAAGTGCTTTCACATGAAGAACGTGAGAATCATCAGGACATTCCTCAAGCAGAGCGATGGCACGTGCTGAGAATGTGGATGATGAATAAATGATAAACAGCTTAAGGACCTGATAGTATAAATAACCCTAAAGCCTGGGACGCTTTTGAAATGAAACAGTTCATTAAAAAGTGCTAACATTATACATTATAGCATGCAAAGCAGTTGCTATCAACTTTCGTCACTTGATATCATCTTGAGGTCATTCCTTGTATGTTAGGGGAGTGAAAATTAGCCAAATTCGTATCTGTCCAGTGAAGTGAGGAAACGTCGGTTTGCTAGTTTGCTAGGGCCCAAATCAAATACAGTTGATTACAATATTTATGATATAGAGTTTCTTAGTGCAGCTAGAAGTGAACCATTTCGGTTTTGGCTTCAGCATAGTGTTCTCTAGGTTTAAGGCCAAATTGTTCGGTCATCAGACAGAATGTTTTTTTTTAAACTACCACCTCATAAGGCATCAGTTTCTGTGACTGTAAAATATAAGGAAAATGCTAGTCTCAGGTGCAACTTCAGATTGGTCTAAATCTCCTCACCAAGTGTTTAGAAACTGGTGAGCAAACTTTTTATGCTGGACTCCTTGTCTTAAATTTTTTCTTCTTTTCTGAGCACCGCTGGATTTAGACCAGTAGGAGTCCAATATATACACGCACACACCATCACAAAGTAGCACTGTCAACACAGGCAGCTCTGGCAGCAGCAGCTGGACATGCTCTCCGGGGTATGGGGTAGCATTCTTGTCGCTGGCATTGGCACCGGTATGCTCTCCGCAACGTGTGATCAGACGCTGGGCCATTGCAGCCATCTGGAAGTCGTCATCTTCCTCCAGGGGCACACACACCTCTGCCAGACCTCTGTACCCCTGGAAGATACACACAACACATGCAAAATCTAATAACACCTAATAATCCTACATACAAAGGAAACATTTATATAATTCTGTACACATTCCGTGTGGCCCACCCTGGCCTTTTTCATGTGCAGTTTTGGCTCATATCAGTTGTTCGTTTCAAAGGATGAAGCCGAAATGGAAGAGTCATAGCCAATCTGAGTTAATCAGTCAGCATAAATTAAGACTTGAGCTGGTGTGGTGGTATGACCCATGTTGTGCAATCAGACAGGTGCACTGTCCCAGGCACCACACAGTGGGCATGCAGTCCTGTTATCACTGTAACATAAGAAGACAATGGCAACTTGAGAGCAACGTGCTTATCTGCAGCAGTCCCATGGAGGGTAGATAAATCTGGTACCAAAAGATGTGGAATTTTCCAGTAGAACAACTATTTTTGAAAATTCTCTGGATGTTAGTAATTATGTCTGTCTCCTAAGGGCAGCTTCCTCGGTAGTAAAGAAAAACAAGTTTTGTTTTGTTGAAGGCGAGTACACAAAGCTTTTAATATCCTAACATTATAGTTTCCACAGACTATAACAGTGGAACCACACCTAACACCACAGTTTTTACTGGATTCTAAACAATGTTTATGGAAAAGAAAACCGAGGCAACAAAATATTCACACTCACACGCAAACACACACACAAACAGTTGTAAATGAAATTCTTCATACCCCTGGCAAATTTTGACTTAGTAATTTTGACTTAGTTACAAGCAAGTTTCTTCTTGATTGGAAATGACACAGGCGTCT
>JBBJLS010000032.1:8283616-8305310 GCA_037577275.1 Bryconaethiops microstoma | reverse complement strand
ACACATACACACACACACACACACACACACACACACACACACACACACACACACACACACACACACACACATACACAGTTAGAGTGAAACTCTCCAATTCCTTTCTTGGCCCCAGTTTGACTGAATGACGAGGAAGATAACATAAATAGCATGAAGGAGGAAGAATGTGAAAGAGATATGATAGAGAATGATTAGGGGAGCCATATTTGCCGTTTAATTACTGTAAAAGTCATAAAATGCACCATGACAGCCAGCTGATGTCTGCACCCTCTATGCTGTGGAGATATCAGTGTTGATGATGCAGACACTTTCCAGTGCTGCTTTTACTGAGGGAGATCAGACCCACAGAGAGGTCTCCAGTGCAAACCAAGAGACCAAGAGTGCAAATATTTGACCACATGGCAGTTCAGTTCAGTTACAATTCCTCAATGCATGAAAACAGCAATTACAATTTAGTGCATGTCAATGCATCACAATTCATCAAAATCAACTAAATATGATTTTGGTAGAATTGTTAATAAAATGTTGCCTGAGAAAATGTTTGCTGCCATGCAAAAATCTGATGTAAAAGCCAAATAAATACAGACCATATAAATACAGTGACATAAAATATAATAAATGTGTTCCTGAATACTATTAATTATGTTTATTAAAAATATTAGTTTATGATTAGGAATGCATACTTCGTTGTCCATATTTTTGTTAAAGACGACATCAAAAGCCATTCATTTTTCACATAGAGAAAACAGTTTGACCTGGACTTTCTAATATAGGGATGATGCCCAGTACAAAATGCTGCACAGTTTGGCCCCTCTAACATGTATTTCAGCATTCCAAAACCAGTGCACCTGAATATAACTTCTATAACTAATAATTCATAATACATCAGTGCATTGTCACATGTTCATGTACAAACTCTACAGCAGTATAGCGGGGCCACTGCCTAACCCATCAGTCATGCCTTTGACCTTCACTGAGCGCGCTTCCTCATTGCCCTTAATCATAACATGATTAAGAATAGTGTGGATGGATATACAGGAACGTCAGTCATCAACCCTTTCAGGATGCATTGAACAGTGCAGACAGGTACAGACATGCGTTGTGTGAGATACTGAGCAGTGCCAGGGCCAAATACCTAATGCTTGGCCTCTGCAGTGAATGATTGATGAGGTTTACTAGCCAAGCTGCTAAGATGCTTATTAAGTTCAATTGCTCCCAGTGGGCCCCACCCGGTAATGTAGGTGTGCTTTATGGTACGTGACTATAATTTAGTATAGTTGATTATGTAGGTCAAGCAATACACACATGCACACACACACACACACACACACAAACACAACTCTCGACATAATAGATGTTTCGGGACTCCATTGATGATGACCTTGTTTTCTGAGCACCAAATCTTCTATCATTATAAACGGCATAATTACAAGGTCACATTAACTACGATGACCATGTATGAAGGAAAAACACTTACCTGATAACAGAGCAAGAGATTAAAGCATCACATTCGTGTTTTTAACAGGCCTTACTGTATTCGAAACCTGAAACCAACCAGCTGCAGTTACAAAAGCGACTGTACCCCAAAGTACTCAACCTCTGCTTGTGAAGAGCTTTCTTATCCTGTGGTTCATTTCAGGTTAAGAGCAGGACTGGCTCTTCTACAATGACATCAAAAGGCTCTCTGTGGGCTTTCGAGTTCGTATTGTCTATTATATCACTGTGGGATTTCCTTCTGAAACAAAGCATTCCCCCCTCTGACCTTCGTCTGCCTTTGAACACCAACTCATGAGTGGGAGCTGTGAATGAATGATGAATTACCCCCAGAAACAGCGCTGTCGTCCAGAACAATCAGACTGCTGCAAAAAGTCCTTTTCTGCCGCCGTGTTTACTCTACAGTCAAGGACGTTACATTTTTCAGGCCAGGGTCTTCAGGATTAATGAGGCATACGTGGTGTGCCGATGCCCTAACGTTGTGTGCTAGACTGTGAGATTGGCCGGTTCTGAGTGGATGAAGAGCAGGATTTGAGCAGATGGTGACTAGCGGAGGTGTGATTAGCTTCCTTCACACTGGACCACGTGCGGGCAGGTGAGCACGACTCTTGCTGAGGCGGCTCTGCCATGTTGGGCTTTTGCAATTGCAAACTTTCAGTTTGACTTAAAGGCGGTGTGAACATCCCACCTAAAACAGTAGCGGCAAAAAATACAAATGAGGGCAAGGAGCTTCTTACACTTTGCATGTATTCCAATTAGAAATGAGCATTAATGATTCAAGCTTGTGCTGAATGATGTATTGAGTATTTACAGTGATGTTTTTGGAGATACGAAATTAGAAACATTGAATTGCGGTGACTTCTCAGGACATCCAGCATTCTCTTTTGTTTAATATAAAGTGATAAAAGGTGAGCAACAGAAAAGCATTGCTGAAGCAAGAGAACAGAATTTAAAGCCAGAAAAGGAAAAGTTGAGCTAAAAGTCAGTGACTGAAATGGAAATGAGTGCACAGCAGATTTACAACCCAGAATATTTTAGTATTAGTGAAACTGTTTTTACTGGAAAGTACAGACTAACCATGGTCTGTCCCGCATGGCGCCTCAAGGGCTGGAGGTTTAAAAGTGTTTTTTTTTGTATATACAGTACCTGCTGTACCTAGTGAGACATTACATTATTGGATGTATTCCTTTTATTTAAAGGGATTTTGTTTATACACAGTGGCACCATTTAGGGGACAAGTATAATGCAGCTTAATGAGTTAAATGAGTAAAATTAGTAAGTTAAATTAGTAAGTTAGTAAATTTTGACTCACATCTCAGCATCCTACACTCCACTATGCCGTAAAACAGATATAATTGTTCTAATTTGGGAAGTAAAGAGGAAGAAGATAGGACTAGAGAATTTTGAGACAATGTTGTGCCATGACAAAGCTTGACTTTGCAGTCAGACGACCAGGTCGGTAAATCCCATTAGCTAAAAGGCTAATGAGATCACTGGAAAATTACAGCACACACAGTACATATATGTATCTGAAGTGTTGGTTAAAAGCTTTAACTCTCCATAATTTAATGATAATAAGTGATGCAACACTGGCTTTACTCTTGCACATTTCTGAGGTCAAGAAGAAAAAATGACCAAAAAGTAGATTTAGATACCAACATTAGTATAAATGTGTACAAATATAGCTTGAATGTGCTCAGAGTGTGCTTTTTTTCAGACTGCAGAAAATCTGTCCTGCTCAAATCAAAGCTACAGAAAAAGCAGATTTGAGCCGCCTGCCTGAACAAAGGCAGGTTTTTGCTTGAATTGTATCAGGGAAACCCATGACATGACCGGACAAGCTCTGAGTGAGTTGGAATGGGATAACCCACCTGTTAACACACCAGACCACTCCAATCGGCCCTCAGTGTTTGGTTAAGAGGCTTCATTGATGCTGTCCAAAGCACTAAAGGTGCATAGAATGCACTTATGAGCACCCTTTGAATGCTGAAATGCGAATGTGACACCCAGTGGCCTCGTGGTCCTAGCATGCATGAGCAGTTTCGGTTGGGACGGGGTTAGAAACAGTGGTGATGACCCTGTGTGTGTGAGAAAAAGCTTCCTGTCTGTGCACAAAATGATTACCCAACTTGAAAGTACACAGCAGTCAACAGGACACAGGAGTGACCCCGCAGCTCCGAGTGATTACTAAAATGCCCCTGTCACACATCTCCCTGAAAAAAACGCTGCGTGCCAAACTCTCCCACTGAGGATTCCCATTCGACACACAGGGCCGGACATCCACATCCACTTCAGCAACTCAGCCTTGCCATGAACTTGGATGAGAAAGTATGTCACCACTGCTGTGCTTTTGCCTCGTCTCTTCGCTTGGTTCGCTCCATTTCAGCATCATCTGGATGTGTTGTTTTACAGAGCAGGCCCATGCTGGAGCACTTTGCATTATCATTCAAATCCTGAGTAGTTTCTGTGTTTCACAAGGCCAAAGGCAGTAAACACAGCTTAGATGTATCCAAGAGAAAATAAATACTTTTTTTTAAGCAGGGCACTTTATAGGTCATTCATTCTGCAAACAAAACAAAGAAAAAAGGTACATAAACACCCAGAATCTCTAAGGTGACCTATTTTTCAAAAGACCCTCAAAACACACTTAGTCATAAAAGTCTTGACTTTCACAAGGCATTTCTGAGAAATGGAGTGAAGGCTTCCAAAGTACTGATTAACGGCCTTTTTGCAGGAGCGAACAGCAGAGGAAAAAAACAAAGTTGATGAACACGAGTGTTCTGTTATTGTGAAGTGTGTGCAGTGAATTTATTATTTGTAATAAATAATACATTTAAGTAAAGTGGATGGCTTGAGTAAAGTGATACATATATTAAACATGATTATTTTTATTATTATTATTATTATTATTAGTAGTAGTAGTAGTAGTAATGGTAGTAGTCATAGTAGAAGTGGGGGTAGTAGTATCAGGCTTATTTTGCATAATCCCTCTTAAAATAAATACAGTAAATATTTTATGACCAAAAACTGCTTATTTCTATAACAGAGGCAGCAACTACATTAATAAAAATCACATAATGTGAGTATTTAGAGGTCACAAAAAAACAGCAAATTTATATCAGCATAGTGTTTACATTTACATTGAAGTTAAAAGGGGTGTTTCAGCTGCTTTTTTAATTGGGCAATATAGATCACGACCAATCAGAGGTTGTTTACAGATATACAGTTATATGTAAATGTTTGAACATCCTGAATGAAATTTTATATTTTGCTGATTTAAACATAAGTACTCACCTCCTCAATAAATGCAAATATAGCATTTCTATTGTGGCAGTAGACTAAACTAAAAAACTAAACTTTTACACAGGCCAAATTTTTTTTTACACAGGCCAGATTTTTTTTTGCAGAAAAGATAGGGAAATACATTTTTTATTTGGACTATTTCTGTGACATAAACACACAAAAACATGAGTGGACTTTGAGGAAAAAAACAGACATGTGTAGAAGATGACCCCTTATTGAAGAAAAATCTTTGTTTCTTTGTGATGTCCTGAAATAAGATGCTGCTGACTGGCTGGTCCGACAGAAGCAAAGCCCTGGTCAAAGTTGAGAAAACAGCACAAAAACTGAAAAGGACCAGATCTGGCCTCTCTGTGCGGGTGGCGGCGTTGGCAGTTGGGAGCCATCTGCCCGTTTTCTCTGTCTGACTGCAGCCAGCTGTGCGGTGGGAATGGAGCTTTCACACAGCGTCAGGCTGTCGGTCAGCGACACGATTCACCAGTTCTCCTGCTGATGGCTGAGAAAATGACATATTTCCAGTTTACATTTGAAATTCAGTGTCTGTGTTAGAATCAGAATCAGAAAGCTTTATTCATCCCAGCGGAAACTGCTTAAAAATGATCACTAAACATAGAGAGAACACAGGCAAACCCGGGTACTAGTGTTGTGTAAAGTATTGTGTTATGATCTGCAACAGTATTCACATAATGTACCCTGGCACACAGCACACTGCTATTTGTTATATACTGCACACTCTCTGTCCCGCTGCTGCTTTTATTTGTACAGTTATCATTTATTGCTGTCCACTTATATTCTGCATTTTTGCACACCTAACAACTCTAGAATACAGTATCTGTCATAATATCGTATTCAATATTATGTACTGAATGCTGCCTTGTCCTGTATTGTTGCTCGTGTTTTTCTTGCACTCTCTCTCCTGCTCCTTTTACATTCTCTGTATTTTGTTCCGTCTGCACTTACGTAGCCTTGTGGTGTTTCTGTTTTTGTTCTTGCGTTGCTCCGCAGTCCTGGAGGAATGTTGTTTCGTTTAACTGCGTACTGTGTTTGTGACTGAAATGAGAATAAATGCTTGCCTCGACTTGACTGCATGGGCTTTTGACTGTTTTCAGACGTCACAACAACAAAGAGACAAGTGTATTGTTTCAAATGTGTCTCATGACACCTTTCTTTCTGTTCAGTTCTTCATCTGAACTCCTACATGACCGCTCCCAGTCACGAGAACACCACATCAATATCCATGCCTGGAACGCCTTGTTGCGTGGAATGATTGTGTTTTTAATAACGTGACGTGCCCTGGCGGTCCTTGCCCCATTTTTCCCACCCTGCAGGGCGAAGAGGTGCATCAGAGGGAATGGCAGGGTTGGGAGGCGAGCCTCTAAACAAGATGAGAGGACTTGAAAGGATTTGAAATGCATGAAAGGGAGAGAGGGGGAGAGATCCTTCCCTTTGTAAACACTGATTCTCAGTGGGACCGAACTCATGCAAAGATTAGCTCTCTTAATTAACAAGTAGATGCGCCACGGGCCAAACCGCCAATACATCCACTTATTATAGTGCCATTGTTCTGGGCACTCTCATTACCTCATCTGAATGTCATTAACGCCTCATCTTCTTCCAAAGGATTACCGAGCAAGATAATGGAGTGAATACGTCATTAGTAAGTCAGGGCGACCTTCCCATTCACTCATTTACTTTGCTCCTGTGTTCAGGATGCCGTTCCTGTTATGGGCTGTTTGAAGCCTGTACTTTTTCAAGCCTTGCGTACAGTTTCTGACCCCTGCAAGAACAGAGGAAGATGTTCCCCTGCTGGAGGCTCCAAGCAGAGTGAAGTTGACTTCAAATCAGAGGAACTACAGCCAAACAAGTGAACCGTGCCATCTAGTGGACAACAAAAGTACTACAGCAAGAACCAGATGACAGATTGTGCAGTGTGGACTAAAAAAACAGTGCAATCTGCAAATAAAACTCGTGTTTAAAAATGTTTTTAAAAACATTTTTAAACAAAAACAAAATAAATTATTTTCATTTTTAATGTATTTTATAAATTAGCCAAACAGTGCCCTCTAGTCGACGTATAATTACAGTTACGGCTGAATAAAATACAAAGTAAAAATCACTGTTATTTTATTCATATTTAATTTTATCTTGCAGTGGTAATCATAGGCTACCTGTTTAGATTTTTCTTTAAAGATCTGCAAGCTGAAGTACTGCAAGTTGGTGCATGTGGCCCTGAACACTCCTCCACATTACCAATTAAAAGAAAAAAATGTGAATTTTTGCCACCTCACAAGTCAGTACAAGCGTGCCTTGCCCCTTTCAAAGCTTGATGGAATGGCCGAGCAACATCCGACTTGCAGGGTGGGGCACTCATCCCGGTTGTATTACTCTATTTATGGCTGTTGAATTACTCTATTTGCTGCCACTAATTGTCTGACATATGAAGCATCAAATCTGCGGTTTCTGGTTAAATTCCACCACAATAAATAACAACACAACCTGTTACACTGAAAAGGTAAAAAAGTCACAGTTCAGTCAAATTTTTGAGCAACAGAATCCATGTGCATCTCCTCTCAAATTTAGCCCTGATGTAAATCACTTAATGTTCATGAATGGAGATGAAACGCTTCATTCTGATCCAGAACTTTCAATGGTTCATTGGCTTAATAAACACATTAAACTGGGCTGATATGTGGACCACATTTCAATTCTTCAGTCTCTTAACTACATACTTAAACACTGAACTGAATCGATATATGAACCACACATCAGATCCTCATTTTCTTGGCTAGATAAAGTGCTCATAATAACCCTTCACATTAATAACTGAATATGAAGGTTGCAGATCAAGAGGCTGAACTGATAAAATCATAGTTGTTCCAACAACTGGAACATTAATAATGGAAAAAAAAAAACTGTTTCATTAAAAGTTTTAATTCAACATTCATTGTAAGTTATTCATCACTCTCTAGTTCGTATTCAACCAGAAATTGCCTTCTATTGGTTCCACCGTGTTTATCTTTACAGGTGTTAATATAATGCATCTTACATCAGCTCATCCATGATCATTTATCACTTGCGTTGTACACTGGGAGGTGGATTTGGATCGATAATTACACCTGATGGTTGCTCCGTGAGGGCTTTGGGCAGAAGATATGGAGCATTTTTGCTGTGGGACATTCCATTTGCTTTTTGAGACGGACATTTTACGGGGGAAAAAACAATGGGTATATGATACAAAATACAGTAGTAATGGGCGTAACATATTGGTGTTTAATATATTAGTAAGGGACGGTTATGCTGGAATACTGCGTCAGTATGGAGAGCTTTCCATCAGAGCTGTCGCTGTGGTCTGTGCTGCTACAACAAGACCAGGCAGAGCAGATAACAGGGCTGACCGCGGCCTGACCACAGAGCTACAGTTCACATTCAGTCTTTATATACTTCCATGCAGTCGTGTGAGAAATACAAGGAAATACGTTGAACTCTGATGAGGTTTGACCAGTGATCCGGAGCCATCTTTCTAGAAACTCTACTGTTCTCTCTCTCTGATGGGAAAAATGCAGACAAGAACAAAACAACTGAAAAGAAATGAAGCACAAAAAAAAACAAAAACAAAAAAAAAACAGTTCAGGAGCTCTGGAGATAAGAAGTTCCAATCACGCTGGCCCACAGTTCCATGAGCTCTGCAGGTGAGCCCTGTGGAGTCCATTATAAGGCATGCTGGCTGAGTTAGAGGCACTGGTAGAGAAAAAGAAGTTCCTGTTTCACCAGCAGAGCACACACAACATTATTACGATCGTCTTCACGTTCAAGGCTCCTCTTACGCTCTTCTGATTGACAGTACGGGCACGTTCTCAATTTCACTCTTAAAGTGTCCCGGAAACTCCCCGCTCACGCAGACATGCAATACACAAACCGCATTAATCCTCAGGTTAGGTTGTACATTTATATAGATTTACACATATATATAAAAATTCATATATTTTCAGGAATGTTAATCTGTTTTGTGTGTGTGTGTGTGTGGGGGTGGGTGTGTGTGTGTATGTGTGTGTGATCCTTTTGTTCACTGATACAAAATAACTTTTCATATCACACATATAAGCAAAGTCATAAAAACAGTCTCTTCCTCTTTAGAAAAAAATCCCTTAATAAAAATAAGTTCTATTCGCTTTTTATTTATTTTACAATATATTTTCTTCTTTCCCACTGGCTCCTCCCGGCTGGGAGTGGGGGGGTTATGGAAGATGAAGGGGTGGGGGTTCATTATGAAGGGCATTTCGAGCAGGCGCACTCCAAGGTCGTCTCCAGCTCTTCGGAGAAGGAGGATCCATCCGAGCACTTGAAGGTGACTTTCCGTCGGCGAGTCTTGGTGGGGGTACAGCAGAGACCCGAGTGGCAGATGTGGGGGCACTCCACTCTGGGCACCTTACTAGTCGATGTACACGTCTTGTGGCCCATGTGGCGTTTCATCAACTCCCGGATCATCTCCCCCTGACAGGTCAACTCTGGGTGGACGAGAGGAGAATGGTCAAAAATGGGTAAAAATCTTATTCGACACATTAAACTGGGTCAATACCTGGAATGCACTTCAGGTCCTCAGTCTTGACAACATAACTACACATTGAACTGTATCAATAAGTGAACCACATCTCAGTTAAGTGTGATTTCAGTTAAGTGTGATTTCAGTTAAGTGTGGTGTCGCTTGTTAAACTAAAGCCTAGGTCACCAAATTTGGACCTGAGCTCTAATCAGGGCTTTTACGATGAGGAACTTCTCACTAAACTCGGTAACTTTTAGAGAAAGTCCAACAATTTTTGCATAATTGAGCATATGAAGAGAGAAACAGTTCACTGTGGAGAAACCTACCGACTTTCTATACTAGGCGCCATATTCTTGCCTCATGAAATCACCACTGTATGTGCATTTTTATATGTAATGCTATTACTGGTTGAACAGTAAATACTGTTTGGACTAATAACGCCACTCTGCTGTGAATTGATTTAGAACATGACATTCAGGCTAAAATGTTTTTTTTTCTCAAAACTATAATAAAACAATGCTTAAGGCCCCAGGAAGAGTATTGGTAACAATTTTGTCCTTGCAGTTTGAACTGGTTCCAATCTGGTTCCAATCACCACTGCAAACCACTATGAAAGACTTCTTATTATTTAATTACATTGTATATTCTGTTTGGTGGAATTCCCTTTTGAGACAAAAGTTATGAACTGTTTAATAGGAATGTCTTTTTTTTTTTGTCTTAATTTATAACAATGATACAGTGTCAGACGTCATGTAATCAGGTATATTTTACTTAACAACCTGACATGATTTGAAGAACGATTGTGATGCAGATTGAATGATGCTGAGTGGTGGATACAAGCCTCTATTAGCTATGTTAGTCTTGTAAAGAAGCAAACCTGAAACACCAAACATATCTTTACTGGTCTAATACAATAAAGTTTTGGGGGAAAATGTGAATGAGATATTTTGTGTAATATTGTTTTAAGTTGTCTTGGAAATTCCTGCTTTGCTTTTTCACATCAGTAGTAGTAAGTTTCAGCTGAAATGTCACTGCTGACTGCCAACTGATTCTCACCAAATCACAGGGTTAAATATGTTTGTGTATGATAGACAAGAGTGAGAAATGGCTCCACGGGATTTTTGATTGGTTTCATACACTTGTTTACGTTTACTGCATTTAGAAGACGCTCTTATCCAGGCTGACATACATCAGTGACTTGTATTTGCAGGAATGCTCCATCCCACATGGATATCATTTGTAGTGGATGGTGTCTCACCTGTATCACAGACTGGACCTGTGTAGCCAGGCTGGCAGTGGCATCCAGCCTCTCCGCTTTCGTCCACCCTGCACTCTCCATGCACACACCGCTGCCCCCTGCAGGCCTCTTTCCTCTCACAGTACTGGCCTGAGTAACCCTGCGCACACTTATAGCTGTAGTACGAGCCCTTAGCCACACAGAGGCCATGAACACACCTGTAGAGAGCGAGAGAGAGAGAGAGAGAGAGAGAGAGAGAGAGAGAGAGAGAGAGAGAGATAGAGAGAGAGAGCGCTCATTTTAATTAATAATCGCCTTCTATGTTCTCGACGTTCTGTCATGCATCTGGTTAAGGGGTGGTTTTCAGTTTTTTTCATTGTGGGCAAAAAATGAAATGTTTATGCTGGCCTGAGGGCCAAAAATTTACGGCAGTATACATCTAAATTCAGGTCAAATTTGTTGTACACATCCTCTACAAAAATACTATTACCTAAAACACGGACTGTGCAAAAGATGTGATACATTGTATACAGAAATATTTAAAAAAGTAAATAAAATAAAGAAGGTGCAGTATATTTATCTGCTATATTTAAGTATGTTCTCTGTAGATAAAGTTATTGTCACTTAGACAATCAACACGTCATTGAGTTTGGGTGTTATTTTATAACATTACTATGTTTTGTTCCTACGTAAAAAATATTACTTTTAAAAGCTATAGATTTTACAACAGTATGTTCTCATTGGATGACGTTGTGGGGTTAGGGAAACTTTTTAACAATGAGCAAGCGAGAAGGGGAATATGCGCATGTGTGTGTGTGTGTGTGTATGTGTGTGTTGTCTCAGTACCTGCTGCTCTGGCAGGAGTTGGTGGTGCTTTGCTGGTCACACAGTAGGCCACTGCTGCCGGGTGGACAGTCGCAGGTCACTCCTGCCTCACCCCTCTGCACGCAGGTTCCTTCAGCACACACACTGCATGAGTGGCAGCCTGGCAGGACGCCCTCTACACTGGCCAGCAGACTGCCCAGCTCTTGCAGCTCATCATTGATCCGCACGTTGTGGATGCAGCCGTTGAACGCCTGAGACTGGTGGTCAGGTCTGGAACGGAGGCCTGATGAAGCGAACACACGGGGCACACATGAGACCAACAAATCACATAATATGTTTAATAATGCATGCCTTCAACATGGCTGCAACTAATGTTTTTAGTTATGCAACACACATTTGACCACATTTATGGACAACAGTGTCAGAAACCACTTAAGCACATAAATAATTTGAAACAATTCAACAACGTAATGCGATTTGAGGCAAGCGAGCCTAGTATTAACATACAGTTTGGGTACCACTTTACAATAAGACCACCCTTAGTAAGGGTTTATATTTGCTTTAAATTAGGGTTATTAGGATTATAGGTCATAAAACCTTAAATCACTATATATCATCAATATTAAAAAACATATAAAAGCATATATAACAAATAACAAGGGGAGCTGAGAGCTGTTATATGAATAATATAAATATCTGATGAAACTGAGAGGTATAATGCTGATTGATTAAAAAGACAAAGTAAAATCGGTAATCCGTGATATAAGCTTTAGCAAGACAGACCTCATTAATAATTAATCATCAATAAATGACTTCTAATGTGAGGGCTGACTCGACTCAGCCACGCCCACTTCGGAGTCTGTCACCCGAGTACTAGGAGGTACACAGTTCTGGGCACGGGCTGGTGATGTTATAGGGTGGTGTGTGTGAGTGTGTGTGTGGTCGTTGGGTGTCTAGACAACCCATGTGTGGATGAGGAGCTTCATCAGCTCAGGTCTGGGTTACTAGGTAACTAACGACAGGTCCACCTGTCTCGTGTAAAGGTTAAATTCTTGGTTTATTGTCCCTGTCGTATGATTGG
The DNA here is from genome assembly GCA_037577275.1 of Bryconaethiops microstoma. Classification (NCBI taxonomy): domain Eukaryota; kingdom Metazoa; phylum Chordata; class Actinopteri; order Characiformes; family Alestidae; genus Bryconaethiops; species Bryconaethiops microstoma. The sequence goes on along the minus strand of JBBJLS010000032.1, from coordinate 8,292,833 downwards.
TGGTGCAGGAGGAAGAGTTCACCAGCCCGGTGTATTTGAGTTCTAGTTGTTCTGTGTACTCTGGAAAGAAGACCCTCGGGTTGCGACTGTGAATCTCAATCCCTGAACTGTATGTTTGTGTTGTGATTGCCATCCGGGCGAAAAGGAATCTTGGTTTGTCATTAAAACTCATTTATTATCCACACCCTGTTTCCTCCTAGCGCGTCCTTCCCATGTGAACATGACATCTAACCATTCATAAATCATCAAACTGTAAAGTGAGATGATTAGTGTGAGTTTCTACTGCTTCAGAGTGAAAACAAAAGACGCAAACTAGGAATACCAGACACGTTCTGGCTAATTAACTATATTTCGGTTAAGAAGAAAATGATTTAAGACAATATCACACATGTTACAGATGCACCTTCATGATTATCTGTTAACAGTAGGAGGTGTGTGAGTAAGTGTGTGCTTGACTCTGACCTCCGATGTAGAGCTGGGTGTTAGACTCCACTGCGGGTGGCCGGGACAGTTTGCCCAAACTCTTTGGGGCTCCTTTATCCACCACCAGACTGAGTGTCTGATTCTGGAACACCAGTTCCACCGTGTGGGGGAATCCATCATTCACTGTCTCCACACTGACACACACACAAAGAAAAAGGCTTGTTAATAATTCTGTGTGAAATCTGGCCATATCAGCAATAAGCATCACTGATCTAGCCATGCTCCACCTGGATATGTGTCCTTTTTTATCAACTGCTGCTTGGTCGGAACAAGCTGTACAGAATATTGGCAAAAGTCCCATTCATTGAGACTGAGATATTATAATAAACACTTTCTATGTTTTTTCCTAGGTAAGCTTTCACGGTTCCTGAACTAACTATTCTAATTTGTCTGTTTTTTTTATCCAGTCAGTGAATCAAGTGGTCAAAATCTAAAAAAAAATTCTAATTTGACCATTTAAGAGGCTTTTGCGAGGTACCACACAAATACCCTTTGAAATCAGGGTAATGCATTATAAATGTGGCTTAGGGTGTAATATTGACTACATTATGCAAATATGGTCTCTAATAAGTTCACTGGGATGTCAAAGTTTGAATTACCTAAGCTTCTAATTTTTACAGTGTAGAATTTGTGTCAAAACTCTGTAAAGTGTGTCCAACCTGGCTCCAGGTGCTACAAATAAACTCATTTGTGGCACGAAAAGGTCAGTTGAGCATTTCTTCTGACAACAAAATGACGCAGACATTTACAGTATGAAACATCTGCTTGTGCTTCGATGAAGTAAAGTGGATGGCTCTGCCAGGTGTAGTTTTTGTGAGCTCTGGTTTGGCACTGATGGGGAAAACAGGGTGAGGTGAGCTTGTTTTGGCTGGGAACCTGTTCTCTCGTGCGGTGAGTGGATCTGACACTTTCTCTCTCATACACAAACGCGCACTGAGGCCAGTGGGGGCAGAGCAGGTGAGGGCCTTTGGTGTGTTTGGCTTAGTGTTTGGATAAACCCAGGACAGCAATTCTGTTTTTCTCGCTCGTGATAAACCACCACGGAGTGATGAGTACCCACAAAACACACAAAGTCTGACAGCGAGCTCCAGTCGGCTCAGCTGGATGGCGAGGCCCACATACTGCGCTTGCTCCCTGGAGCTCCAAAAGACATTTATCTTCCCCAGCATCCCACACAGCTACATCCAGAACAAGCAGCTCCCCTGGCTCTGCTGACTGCTGGGTAATTGTGTTTTGTCTGAGCTGATACTGCAGTGTATGGGGTCGTGACCCCACGTGAACCCTATATGAACCGACATCAGAGCCCGAGAAAGCAGATCACGTTTGGCTACAGAGACCCACGTACTCTACTGGAGGAGTTATTCCTGGAGGGAACACAGGCAGCTACAGACAGCTAGAGACAGTGGTTTGGCAGAGTGAGGGTGAGAGAGGGAGAGAAAGAGAGAGAGAGAGAGAGAGAGAGCGAGAGTGAGAGAGAGTGTGTAAGGGCGAGATTGTGGGTAGTGGAGTGTTACGGCTTGTTCTCCTCTTCCACTCAAAACAAGCTCTTCCTCGCTTTGCTTTGCGTCGTTCTGCCAACTTGCCTTCTCCCTAAGAAAAGCTGAGAGGGCGTCCAAAAACAGCACCCTGGCAAAAAACGTGTCAAAAGCCATCGCTCACCACCGTGAGAATCTGACACTTTCGCTAAAATGCACTGCAGGTCAGGTTGCTCAAACATTGAATTAGCATCAGAAACTAATGGGGTGTGAATTCTGGAAAACGGCTCTGGGTTCTTGTACCTCACTGGTTCTGATCATAGGTGGTCCTGTTCTATGTCTTCCTTATCCGACATCTGGCCACAGTCACCATGCATAGGAAAAACACAAAACCAATCACATATACAAAGCAAACAGGCAAAATGAGCTTGTGGCTCATATTGTGGCCGGCGCTGTGCTGGCGTTTCCATTGCATAAGCACTGAAGCCATAGGTGCAGACATAGATCGGTGTCCTCGGATGCATAGGCCAGTTCTTGGCCAAGCTTTACGGAGGTCTTGGCTCCATACAAGCCCAAGGCAAATGCATGTGTGGTTTGGATTACACCCTCATAATTTAGTTCTGGGTTTCAATATGCTCCTTGCAACCAACACAATGGTCTGTTTGCAGGACCCCCAAAAAGCCTCCCGCCCATCCATTTGCTACAAAAATACCACTGTGTGTATCTGGCTTTATTGCAGTTTAATGACATTTTTTCCTATGTCTTTGCCTTTGACAGACATCTTTCATTAAAAGCAGCCTGAGGTTCCATATGCTAGCTGAGGGAGGAGCGGTAGAGTTTTGTATAAAGAGGAAGAAGGAGGTTTATATATTAACGAATAGAACAGAGGGCCCACACCACATTTCAAAGAATAAAAAACACACTTAATCCGCCCCTAATCCTCTCAGTACATCAGGGCTGTTGGGAACTGCTGACAATAGGATTTAAGCCTCTGGCTTAAACCCACCACTCCACTTGGGGGCAGCAGAGACCAAGCCAGTCTCACAGGCCACTCTCAGGAGTGGCAGTGCTGTGTTGACCAGTATTGGCCTTTTGTCTACAATTCTGACAGGCAGAAATTTTCCAGAGGTCATAATATTTTTGGAGGGGGGGGGGTCCAGGGTGGTGCGTCTTTGATGTGTGCCTAGCCTGCCTATTAGCTTCAAGCGCCCCATTATGGAGCTCCATAAAAACAAACACAATGCTGTTGAAGATTTCAGCAGCCTCATGTCCCTCTCGATTGGGGAGGAAGTCAATTTCCTGTCAGCTGAAAATAAAATACTCAGATTTTCCCCTCCACGAAACCGCATTACAAACAACACATACACAAAGTTAGGCACAATTACCGGAGCCTTCATCTCGGAAAGTTATCTAAAATCACTGAACCTGTAGACATATTTACGTTTTCCAAATTCAATTACCCGGCACTATCATTTGCTTACAGAAGGGTCTCACCCGACTGGTTGAAGTTGATGTTACACAGGCAGTCAATGCTGTTATGGATTGCAGCTGTAAGCTCAATTACGCCTCTTTGGGAGTTGAGTGTTACGCTACAAGTTTATTTAGTGGACAAAGAAAGAGTCGAGGGAAGCAATTCTGTGCCACAGGGAGACTGATTCCAACATATGTCCTTTCCTTTGGAGAGGAAATGGCTAAATTCAGCTCTGCGCCCAGATCTGAGTGGACATGTGCAAACGTAGGAACAGCCTCAAAGACCCAGAAAGTCATGCAGAGACATCTATCAGGTGGGAGTAAAAATGTATTTGTGGATCATTGTGATGCACTTTGGAATGCTCAAATCGCTTGAATCAATTATAATGATAGTTACATAGTAAATATTACATATATTAACTCAGAGCCCTGGCCAGTCAGAAGATGGCAAGGTTAGAAAACAACTAAATTGAGAAGAAAAGTTGGGTAAAATTTTCAGATGGTTTTAAAGGGTAAATAAAGCTTAGTTTATTATAGTATAAACTACTACAAGCAGGGAATATGCTTAAATTTCACAGCTCTAATAAAATCATATCTAAGAAGGTCTCTTATTCTAAGACAGAGGTACCTACATCCACATCTCTGAAAGGGTAAACTTCAACCTTAATCTAACCCACCTGATCCAATTATTTATGGGATTTTAGAAGCACCAGAATACTAGAGCCAGGTGTCCTGGAAGTAAATTCTCCAGGAGTGTACTGGGACTAGGACTAGAACTGCTCCCTGCTCCAGCTTTCCAATCCAATACCTCAATCCTGGCCTAACTCCCAACCCAAGATCCTGAGCTCCAGCTCCACAGCATTCTCCAACAGCCCAGCCCTGCTCACCTCAGCTGGGTGAGAGTTGTTCGACTTCTCTTGGCTGTGCCTCTGAAAGGCTGCTGTTTTTCCTTGGGCTCGGGGCTTCAGTCGCGCCGGGCCTAGTGTTAATCCCGGGCGAAGGAAAGAAAACAGCCAATAAAAACACACCCTGACCCCCTATCACCTTGGCGGTGCTCGGCTCCAGACCCAGTTGACATGATAAACATTGGCCGCTTTCTGTTGGGTTAGGCGTGGCGCAAGCCTCTGAGCCCATGCTGCGTGGGTGGAGGGAGTAGCAAGAGCTGCAATTCTAGCATTCTCCTTCAATTTCCTGTGATGTTTCCACAAAACCACCGCTCTCCGCTGAAGGACTGCCATGCGACCGCTTAAACTAATAGAGAGATTAGCGTGGCATTTGGGAAAGGGCAGAGAATTAGCAGGCAGCATGGACCCGGGCATTCATCTAATGCTAATGATCCTTTGCTGCTAGTTAAGATCCTGGCGTCTCCCTCAGCTCCTCTCCTCCTCAGCACACACACTGCTTTCTCCATCCCCAACCCTTTCCTCGATCCACCAAGATCACTCTGCAGACATAAGTGTCCTTCACCCTCCGCCAGCTCTCCATCACTCTCTCCAGAGTCTGATCTGTCTTTCCTCACTCACGTTCTCTCGCTGGACCTCCCTCACTCCTCTTTTTTTCCATACTTTTCTCATCACTCTTTCCTTTAGCCCCAATTCTCAGGAGAACAAACCTCTGCTATTTTCCCTTGTTCTCCCCTGGCTGGAGCAGGGTGAGGAAGTTCTGTACCTCTTCTACTGCTCTAACTCAATTAAAGCAGAGGTTCAGCCAAAAATCAAATTAACACAATTTTCTTCATGTCGTCAATCAGCCAAGAGATGTCTGGTGTCCAAAGTTTGCTTCTTCAAGTTTTGCACCGAAGCTACAAGGCTAAAGTAACTAACAAGTAATGAAAGAGCTTATAGCTACCAAGTTGGCATTGGGCAAACTGCATGTCTTAATTGTTAGACTTGCTATATATGGTTTCAATGAATCTATAGAGATTTGTGGTTTGAGGCAAGTGTACGATGTCTTAGGTCTGCAGTTTGCATGATGGTAACATGACTATTAGCTTCTATTACTTTTTAGCTACATTAACCTTATAAATCCAGGAACAAACTTTACACATTTAATATGTCTTGGCTGAGCAGCTATAGTTTGGGCATAGAGAAAATTGAATACATTCGATTTTTTGACTGAATCATTGCTAAAAACAGGAGCAGACTCTGTGCTCTCTTCTGTTCCTCACTCCACCAACGCTTTATGACCCTGTCCTGTATTTGAAGTCAATCACCCATGGACAGCTGCTGAACCGGAGCTTTGGAATTCTCCCACCGCAGCCACACTCTCCATCTGAGAGCCCGCAGCGTTCACCCATGGCCGAGCGTTCCAGGGTGGGACGGGTTACAAATTGAGCAGCAGGCCCTGAACGGGCCTTGTCAGCTCTGGTTGCATGCCGTTTGGCACTAACCACGACATGGAGACCTCAGGAATGCTCTGGCCTGGTTGGGCCACGCACGCTGTGGCTCATATCAGCCTAATGAAGGCGGACAGGGCCAATTCTACCTCGCAGTCTGAGAGAACTGCCCCTTCCCACCCCCCAGTCCCCTCTCATTCACCCCAGAACTATCTCCTCACATGCCCAGAAACAATGGCCTTAGAGGATGCCAAAGCCACAGAAAGTGCTACGTCATCGGCGGAAAAACAGTCTAATGAGAGGCTAACTATGCAGAGTAAGGCAGCCATGACGCATCCTGACTGGAGCTGCACAAATCAGCATTCAGAGCACAGCTGTTCTCAGAAGCAGAACAGAGTTCATCAGGTTTCACTCCGAAACCTCTGTGAGTAAAGATTCAGGAGCAGTCCGTGCATGAACCTGCACAGTTTCAGTCAAAAGTATTGACACACAAAACTGAATATTTCATTTTTGGGATCTTAAAGATATCTTAATCTAAAAGTTTATTCATTAAGACTTGAACTCTACTATGCAACAATGGCAGAACGATATCCACATGCCATGAGATAAAAGACAACATAACACCATGTTACCATTACCAATAATGACAGTGGCTAAGTACTTGATTTCATGACAGTTCATTTTATATGCTGATATAATGTCAGGACATGTTTTTGGACATATAGCATCTCTCATGTATGAGTGGCATCATGACACTGTATTAAAATAATATTATTATTAGTGAAAGCGGCCATTCTATCATACGTGAACAGCACGAAATTCTTCTTCTTTATTTAACCCATTCAACAAGTGAAGCAGGCGGCAGCCAGGAACACAACGCCTGGGGAGCAGTGTGTGGGGACAATACTTTACTCAGGGTACTTCAGAGGAGCTTTGCAGTCTTGGGAATCAAACCCACGCCTTCGTGATTGCAGGGCGAACACCCTAACCACTAGGCTACCAGCTGTCCCATTACTATCACTATTATTTAACAGCATATGAGCATCCTTTGTGGCTCCTTGTAAAGCTGCTTGTGAGAAGGTCAAGATGAAGAAGGCTTTAGGGAATTTGAAATGTATACAAGAATCCATATTATTTGCATTTCATTGTTTTCCCGGAGGTCCACCTATGAAAGTGTAGGTTTGTGTATCAGTCACTCTTAATCCCTCTCTTAATTTACAGGCTGTTTTTGTTGCTGAAAAATGTAAACGATCTTAGTTCTGATTGGCTATCCTGTGTTGTGCCTCTTTTTTTTGACATCATAAACGAGCTTAGTATCCATATATAGACTGGCTGGACTGAATAGTGAATGGTACATTTTGAGCTAATCCATTTAAGGCCTCTTATGCTCAGTTATTCAATAGTTTGAAGGTCTTCTCTGTTATTGTAAAATGTAAACAGTAGCGAAAACAAGTAAAGCCCCCTCTATCAGTAGATGTGTCCGACCACTGGACTGGTACCATTTATGTGCTGCACACTGCTAAACTGTGTAGATTTGCTAGATACTACTGACAAGTGCACTTTTGAATGCACTTTAATAAGATAATTTGATTCCCTTCTGCTAGTGTTAACCTTGGAAGAATCTGATTATAGTGCATATTAGGCTATTATATCGTACAGACCTGAGAATCCTGGATGAAGTGTTATTTTTACATGCTGCGACATGCCCGACAGAGCGATCGATTGGGCCTTAGCTGGTGGCAGAAGTTAAGAGATGGAGAAAGAGAGATACGGTCTGGATCAATAATAAGCTATCTGGTGGGCAGGGCAGGGCTCACACCAGCTCTCCTCCACTGCCTGCTTTTATACAGGAACCAGTCGTAACTGCCTGTCCACTAAGGCACAGGGTGAAATGAAGAAGGTTAAACATTCTTAATGCCAGAATGCACCAGGACTTATCACCCTTAAATCGACCACTGACATCATTCAAATGATGTTTACTCGAGAAGAAAACTGATAGAACTCTTACTGTCAGTAAAGCTATTACAGCAGGGGATCTTACACAGTTCTGAAGAGCGTCTGTATTAGCCAACTTCAGTTTAGTCATCAGAGAAACGGAGCGTGGCTCTTTTCAAAAAGACCATCCTTATCCAGTGTTGACAATCAAGTCATAGAGGTGTAGCGGAGCGTTAAAGCGAGGTAGGATGAGTTGTAAATTGCACAAAAAGCTGCCAGCAGATTTCTGTCACAAGTATCACGACTGTCATTTCCCTGTACATTCAATCCACACTGCGTAATTAATTACACAGGTAGTTACATAATGAATTGCATTTCTATTCAAGTCATGTTCTGTACTGACAGCTTTTCGCTGCTTCTTTCTATGTCAAAACATGGCAAAATGTTTTTCTCTTTCCAGAAAACAATAATCTTTTGTCAAACTCAAATTGGGAAACATTTCTCCAGTGAGTTACAAGGGAGCAAGAATGAAAGGGTCCATATTTTCCTGAAATTAACAAGCGAGATGTAGTCAAGGCGCCCCAAGCCCCTACAATACTGCAGAAACAACCAGTTTTAAATTTAAAAACAATGTACCTATAAAGACTGCTGGAGTTTAACGATTCCCATTATTGTTGAAGTTATAAGGCTCCTTGAAGGAAGTACAATAAAAGGTACCCCAGAGAGATGTAGGGAAATCCTATATATACACTGTCACTCTCCAAACAAAACCGAAATGTCCCAAATAGTAACTTCTCAGGAAAAAATATTTACAAATTTGAATCTATGTTAATGTTAAAAGATGATTCTGCAATGAATTTAAAAAAAAATTTATTTATTACAAAATTTTAACACAATTTAATGCACAGCTAATGGTTTCCAATTATGCTACATTTATATGATATGAAAACTATATATGAAAAAATCGCCCCCTCCCCCCCCAAAAAAATGACGATACAAGCCATTGTTCTGAAAGCGATGGCATGTTTTTATGTTTGTGACAAAACCAGCTGTTTACAAATGTGTACAAATGAAGCAGGACTGTTTTTAGTATATATACAAGCTACATAAGATGGTGTATGTATGTATGTATATTGAAATGAATGAATAGCAACAATATGAAAAGAGAGTTGTTTATGATCGTGTTGGTTATGCTGGTAGAGAAACACTGAAGCAGTGCTAAAACTGAGACTAATGAGTTTTAGAACGTATGTGGAGCTCAACTAGATCCCTAAATCAGTTGGAACAATTTCAAGCACTTAAAAAGGTCCACAGATCACTGCAAAAGCCCACCTGACTTTAAGAGCTTATTTGTGGATTTCTTTGAGTGTTTATGGCGGATGAGACACAGACACCCAAACCACAGTGTATGCATGGGAACTGCTTATGTGTGTGTGTGTGTGTGTGTGTGTGTGTGTGTGTGTGTGTGTGTGTGTGTGTGTGTGTGTGTGTGCGTGAGCGATATAGAGAGATATACCTT
>JBBJLS010000032.1:8241544-8255316 GCA_037577275.1 Bryconaethiops microstoma | reverse complement strand
CACACACACACACACACACACACACAAACACACACACACACACACACACACACACACACACACACACACACACACACCACTCATAGTCAGAGTTTCTATGTTTTCAAACACTTGTTTTACATAAAAAAGAACATATGCACACGCACAAAAATACACACACAGGCGCACAAATACAACTGCCAGATGCCATAATTCAGATCAAATCCACATTTAAAGAAATTTTACCTGAAGGCAGTCTGAATAATTCAGTGCATTTGGCTGCCTCCGTCTGTTTGGTATTTTTTCTCCTGATTACTCTGCATTATCTCTTTTCTCTAGGCCTGCGGCGCCTTCAAACGTGTTACATTGCAACATTATGCAGCTTTGGGTTCAAAACGCTATAAAACTCAGAAAACTCATGTTTGCAATTCTGACCGTCATTCAGAAATGGCTCCTAATTTGCTTCATGTGGTGCAACTAGTAACGTTACTTTGGCTCTGTTTCAGAAATAACCGAGCACAAGCTCAAAGACGTCAGTATGGTAGCGTTTTAGCATTTTATAAGATTGAAATGTTTTGGACGTCGCCATCATGGAATATTTGGATCTTTTTTTCTTGCGAAAAAAGCAGCACCCCCCTCCTCCCACCCTTTTTTTATTCTTTTTATGTCATTTGTCATGCTTGAAGGTGGCCAAACCAAAATACTGACATCAGTCGTTTGAGAGAAAGCGCTGAGAGACAAAGAAAACAAGCTCAGAATTTGGAAAAGCATCTGCAAACAATAATGCAAAAGAAAAGCATCGCTCAGTTTGATTACACCACATGCTCGGCCTCCCTTTCTATGGGATTATAATAGCAGTGTGATTGGTGCTGCATGTGTGACCAGATCCACTGCCCAAGACTCCTTGTGTGTTCGTGCTCTACAGAAACCAGGTTTTAACCCCAAACTGACCAAGACCTGCTACAGTAGACAGTTTTGGCTTAATATACAATTACTGACTGATACATGCATGCCTAATAAAGTTGGTCTTACTGTTGGTTAATGCTGATGGTGTATAAATTGTAGATGCACTAGTACAATAGAAAATTAACCCATTATCCATCTGGGCACATATATAAACACATGCAATTTTACACCCTAATTTTTTTGTGGCCAATTCCTGCCCATTTGCTGGGGGCCTCCCTTTCATGTGATACTGTCAAAACTAATTCTGTTAGCATCATGTGAGGGAGGAGGGAAAGGGGGGGCCATCCAGAGAAAGGGAGGACAGTTATGTTTTCTTGGTCATCGCCAGGGATTGATCTCTTATATATATATATTTTTTTTACTTGGTGACATGTCTCATTTATCAATCATTATATGTCCTATTATTATGCACAAACTCCTTTTTTGTTCAATATCGAAGAAAAAATGGTGTGGCGAGAAAAAATGTAAATTCTAGACATTTCGATGATTATTTTTTTAACAATATAATTACGCATGTGATTAGAATATTCAGATTTTTTTAGGTATGTGTCACAGAAGACATGATGCACAAAAGATTGTCATTCAGAAACATTCTTAACCTTAACGTAAGTTTCTACTGGTCATCTCAATATTACATTTTCACACCATGTAGGAAAATGAAAAATGAAAGGAAAAAAAACGACAAAATAACGTTTGAACATTTGAACAATCTAATGGCTAAGGTTAGATTTCAGAACTTGTTTGTCATGTGTTTAACTTGTTACTAGCCTGTGTGAATTACTAGTGTGTGAGCGTGTGTGTGTGAGCGTGAATGTTTGTGCATGTGCTAGTGTATGTGTGTATTGCTAGTGTTTGTGCGTGTGTGTGTGTGAGCGTGAATGCGTGTGTATGTGTGTGTTTGTGTGTGTGTGTGTGTGTGTGTGCGAGCACTCACATGGTGGAGAGGGAGTGTAAGGTGGTGAAGGCTCCCGGGGCGATGGTGGAGATGCGGTTATCGTAGAGGGAGAGCAGGCGGACAGAACTGAGTCCAGTGAAAGTGGAGTTGTCCACACAGGTGATCTGGTTACTCCTCAGCATCCTGCGGAAAACACACACAGCGTTAGAGCCTCACACACTCAGACAATTACCACACAGGGAAATGTGTGGGGGAGTGTGCTCAGCAGAACATGCAGCCTGGTGGGAACCTCAGGGAGAATGTTCGTTTCACTTCCACTGCACTTTTCATTTAACCCTCAGTCTAGACTTACATGTTTTTCTGTATATTGGAGTTACATTACACATCCAGGACACCCATCAGAAATGTGTCTCTTGATACTGATTTCAATGAGAACAATGTATAGTTGGAAACTTGGTACCACCTGAACCTTGGCCCCACACTTTCTTTACACTGTCTTTAGAGAGAGTCCTCTGTTTTAGGCATGCTCACAGTGAGCCTCAGATCAAGTCTGTTGTCTTAGTACTGGCCAGAGCAGAAGGTCTATCATTTTTTGCATATTTTTATTTAAGAGAATCAGGCTGTATTCAAAACTCAACAAGTTCTGCACCTCTATGCTCACTTCATTATGACATCTTGTTGAAAACAAACCTAATGAAAAATGATCGAATCAGAATTTTCTCTCTGTGATGTCTAGGCGGATAATGCTTAGCAAGCACTTCCATTGGGTAGGACCGCTTCAAGTGGGTGGGACCGATTTTGTGATGGAAAGTATTACTCTGGGCACTTCTGGACGTTCTGTGTAATGACTGGGTTTCAGTCACCGTCACTCAGTAACTGAAATAGCTGCGACTTTGCATTCTTTAAAAAAAAAAAAAAGTGTAATACATTTAAATCATTTACATTTGATTTACATTGTATGGCAGCAGATTAGTCTAATTTCCATTCATGTCTTCTCACAACTGAAAGTTTACAATCTGCACTTTCTGCATAATTCTTCTTTTGTTTGAATAATCTAAGTTAGAAATAGTTGCACAAAATGTAAAAGAAAGTGTTTAAAGGCATGAATGCTTAGGAAGGTTAACATCCATAAGGCATTTGCACCACACACACCCACACCCACACACACACAGACACACACACACACACACACACACACACACACACACACACACACACACACACACACACACACACACATACACAGTTTGAAGTAGTGGCTGCCATACTGAAGCCATCATACCGGCTCTGACAGAATGTAATGGCTAGGGAGTGAAGCCCCCTGGAGATTGGGAGCGAGACAGAGAGAGAGACAGAGAGAGAGAGAGAACGAGAGAGAAAAGTGAATAGATATGCGACAGAAACAGGAGAGAAAAAGACAAGAGTGTATGTGTGTGTTTGGGGGTGTATGTGTACATGGAGAAAGGGAGGCACAGAAGAGAAATGGGGCTGAACCCACCTGCTGCTGAAATGAGCAGTTGAGAGGATGTATTAGAAAAATGGGTGTTGAATTCTGAGGCATATAAAACTTACGTACAAAGCCTAGTTGGGGGAGCGGAGCAAGCGAGCATCGGACTAGAGAAGAGGCTGCTCCCATGGGCCACTGCTGTAACCTTTGAATAAATCAGCAATGCTGTATCTTCCTGACTCCGTTTGATTTAGAAAAGTTCCATACTTAGTTTTTTTTATTCCAATTCTCCTTGACAAGGACAGCTAAAAGCTCAGTGGCGACTTTGGCTCTGCTGTAGCTTCAGAAATCACAAACCAGCCAGCAGCTCTTCTTAGAGCTCTAGGTTACAGATATGATTTTTGTGTGTGTGTGTGTGTGTGTGTGTGTGTGTGTGTGTGTGTGTGTGTGTGTGTGTGATCTTACGGGCACTGTTCTATGTCAATTATATACATCTGTTCCCAGATTGAGAGCAAACAGAAGAAACATACCCTGTTCAACCTGCGACACAACATGTATGTGTTTGTGTGTAGATTTGCTTGTTTCCATACATTTTCAGGGTGAAAATATCCTGAATATGTAGGAAAACCAGAAGAAAACCCAGATAACTCATCTTAATCTTATCAGTGCAAACAAAGTGTCCCTTTTTTGAAATTGTACACTTTCAATACTATGAGTCGTGTCTTTTTTTGTCACTGAGATTAAGATTAAGGTGTTGAAAATTCATATTACATATAGATACTTATATATGTAAAATACACATGAGGTATAGTGACAGTTTTGAAACAAACCCCTGTACCTCAGAAACAGTGACTTTACAGCTGAAGGACGAAAAAGTTCTTAACTTATGTTAACTATGTAAATCAATGCACCAACATTTTTATTCCAAGTAATTGTGGGCCAGTTTAATGACTAACGGACCAGAATTGGTCATGAAATGTTTACACAGTCTAAAGGTCAGCAGGCATTATCAAATCATTTTAAAAATGTTATGAGGTTCTTTCTGATATGAGAGTAACAGTGTGTAAAACTTGTCCTGACACTGTATAAAAACAAGTCTGTATATATAACTTGGAATTACGATTACTTGGAATAAAAATGTTGGTACATTGATTTGTGTGTTTGTGTGTATATTATATATATATGTGTGTGTGTGTGTGTGTGTGTGTGTGTGCGTGTGTGTGTGTGTGTGTGAAGTGCGGTGAAAAGGGGAACAGCCAAAGTAATCAGGGCCTCCAAAAGGAGCCCAGCTGCACAAATAGGCTAAATGCAAACCAGAGGCTGCTGGGACGAAACGTGAAAGCAGCAAATTTGGCATTAGACTCTGACAAGCAGGGACCTGAGACAGGCAAACTCAATTTGGGCGCCATGTTCCCGGGATTTAAAAGCCACGAAATTCAATACTGCCGGACCATGATTCCATTCATTTGCTCCTACGCACTCCTCTCTCTCCAATTTGGTTAATTATCCAGACAGCAGAGCTTAGCAAGGCCCTTACTAACGACCAGACTCCAGAACAGGCATTGTGTTAGCATCTTTGATGGTGCAGTGGGCTTCTCATTATGACAGCACCACTGCGTTTCGCTTCTTGTGGTTGACGTCTCGATTGGATCTGATGAGCAAACTTTGCTTTGCCGACTGTACAGCCATCGTCATCTCAGGGAAAGAATTTTCCAGAATGTATTTTTTCACCAAACGCCTGGGTGAACAATTAGCGAAGTGCATAACCTGTGTATGTGTGTACATGTGTATGTGGGTATGTGTGTACGTGTGTGTGCGCACAATCACAGGGAAACAGTGACCACGAATGTGGTTTTACGCCACCCTTGTGTGTTTTCATACTGTAACCAAAGCCCCTTACTTCCAGGTAAACTTTTTATTCTGTTTTTGCGTGGGCTAAATGGATGAACGGAACAACGGCTGTGCTGGGAAGCGAGACTGGACGTTTTAACAACGAGGAAATATTGAACTGAAATCACACTGTAGTCAGTAAATCTGTGTTTCTGAATCAAATGGTGTTTTGTACATTTGGCAGTCTATAATCTCACTGTTAAACAAAAAACAGTCATTAATCAATTTAACATAAAACTGCCCTACTGCTCTTTATCCATTATAATTGCACAGGCTGTTTTTATTACTGTGCCTTTAAGACTGATGTGTAAATGACCTCTGTTCTGACTGGCTGTCCTGTATTATTCCTCATGCAAAAAGCAGTGTGGCCTGAAGCAGTCCTTAAAATGTCATTGTGAGTGTGTGCGTGTGTGTGTGTGTGTGTGAGTGTGTGTGTATTGTGTGTACTGGGTATGTGTGTCAATTTGTTAATCTCATCTTTTTATTAACAGGGTTAGGTTTAAAATTACATTTATGTACCAGATCAGGGGTGTCAACAAAAGGCCGGCGTGACTGAAGGTTAATGTTCTAAACAATCAGCACACCTGATATCCCCTGGTCTCAGTCTTCAGTTGATCAGGTGAGCTCCTACTTGTTCAGAACAAAAACCTGCAACCACACCAGCCCAGTCTACATTAAAATTAAGGTTAAGTTTAAGTTTTGATGTAATTAGTCTATTGCAGTCAATGAAAAAAGTTCATTTTTGCATCTAGCAGAATTTAGATCCACAAAACATCCACAGTGGATAAAATATAGTGATACTGAGTGATAAACAAGTTATGTTTATCTGGTTATCAGGACAGAAAGACTTTGTACAGTTTTGGACAACGAACCAGTGTGTTAAAATGACTGAATCTGTGTCACATGTATTCTGTATTGACAACATACAAGCCAAAAATGTGTTACAATGGTACAATGTTCATGGGTACGGGACAGTGGCTGTACTCACAGGGTCTTGAGGCCAGTCAGCCCTTTGAACATGCGGCCCTGGACAGCCTGCAGCTTGTTTCCGGTCAACAGCAGCTCCAGGATGCCCCCGGCGCCGTCAAACGCCCCCTCCCGAATGTCCCGCAGCTTGTTGTTACTCAAGTTTCTGGAACAAAGCAATAAACCAAATTCACGCTCCTTCCCAGCTCCTGCAATCTTCCGCCTCTAAAGATGTCAACATGTCCATGACAGACACTTTTATTTGTTTTGGTTTTATCATTCGCCAAGTCGTCTCACAACTCCTCTTAATGTCTGCTGAGCTACCAAAAACAATGGGATTATTAAGCAAGATTATGAACTTGCAGAGTACATCGCTGGCTTGTTACCAAAGGTGTTTGTGGTTTTAATTCCTAATCACAAGTCAGAATCTGTTATACTGGCATAGTAAACACAGTTTTATGATTTCTGGCACCATGAGATCACCGCTGTGTTCTAGTGATTCACTAGCTGATTGTAATCTGTGCTTCAGTAAAACATGAGGTGGGGGGGGACTTTTAGAGGTTGCCCATTTATAACTAGTCAGACAGTGCTCGATCGTAAGCAATTTCATGGCTGATAAATCACTGGTCCTCTTTGCTGCGCGACCACCGCTTTCCTCATCTTTAGAGTGGGCGGCAGATATTGCCAGACAGTAAATTTCACTGTGCCTTCGCATCATTTCGATGGAATATTCAACCGCTTTCTCTCTGGCCACTGCCTATGCAGCGCGTCATTGTTGATATAAAGCTCTCAACCAGACGCCCCGGACGGCATCCTGCAACCCTCGCCTCTTAAAAAGGAAATGGGAAGAATGAACGTGGTCGTACATTTTCCGCAGGTTTGGGAGCTTCTTAAAGGCCCCCGTGGCATCCAGCGAAGAGATCTCATTGTCGTTCAGGCGCCTAGAGAGACAGAGAAAGAGAGAGAGAGAAAGAGGTTAATGGTTCACCAGTGAGAAGATGACTCATAAGACAGGGTGGGATGGAGATAAAGTCACACAATAAAAAAAAGAGAGCAAGAGAGAAAGAGACAGAGAGAGACAGAGCGAGAGCGAGATAGAATTGGCCTCACTGGAGCATGTGAGGGCTCTGAGACAAAGAGAGATGAGGCTTTATAGATTCCATGATTAGCATTCTGGGGCCGCTCTTCCAACAGCACTGTGATGTGTATATGTGTGTGTGTGTGTGTGTGAGAGAGAGAGAGAGCTGGGAAAGTGCATATCACATATATGATACTTGGCTCAGAGTTTTACACTGTTGAGGAAAAGACTCTGTAAAATCATGACAGAGCAGAGAGAAAGAAAGGCACAACAAAAAGAGGACAAAAAGGGAATGGATCGGAGGAAGGATAGATAGAAGAAAAAAGTGGAGGAGGTTTTTCCATCATTATAGCAGACCCTCGGTGTAGAGAGAGGTTACATGAGGTAAGGGATGTGAAGAACGCTGAGGACACAGGGAATGGAAAAAGCCACATACATACACAAGAAAAGGCCCAGCTGCTAGCCACTAGCTGCTGGCTCTCCTATGGGCACTCTATTCCCAGCTGAAGTGAGGGCACTTGCCATAGGGAGAGAGAGGGAGAGAGAGAGAGAAAAAGAGAGAGAGAGAGAGAGAGAGAGAGAGTACACTGTGCACTAGCCACAAGAAACGTGTTGTAAAAGGACGATTTTATTTTAGTATCTTTAAGTACAAGAAGATATGTTTTATTACAACAAAAATGTAAATTTTATTGAAAGAAAGGTCAGAAAATGGATTGCCTTTCTTTCACTAAGTAAATGAACAAATTACATTCAAGTCTACTCATTTATTTAAAATGTACACTACATTCACTTCCCCAGCGGAAAGAGGCATATTTGTACCTTTTTGTAAATGAATGTATTAAACTGTAAAATAAAATTAAAACTCGACAGGCGGTTGTAGAATGTAGTGTTTGTAAATGACAGTGTTTGTAAAGGTGCAGATATTTCTGAAAGTGTAAAGTGGAAGAATGTACAGTACTGTACATAAGTCTTAGCATCTTGGGCCTAAATGTTTAAAGCCATTTATCTGAGCAGTAAGGGCCAACAAATACACACATTTACATCCGAATTCATTTGAAGTTTCGTGAGATGGTTAGAAGAACACAGGTTCGGTTCCAGATTTCACCTCAATGTCTCCAGCCTTTGAATGGATTAGTGAAACTCCATCAGCAGCAACACCTGATTTCATCTAATGAAGGATTGATTGAGGTGAACAAGGCATTTGCGGTAATTGCTTAGAACTACAATATAATACTGGGCTTCCATGATGAGAGGTCTGGGATTATTAATATTTTTGGCTTTACTTTCCAATATTAGCTTCTAAAAACATACACCGTTCAGCTAAAGACTTGCATGATACTGTAGTAAGTAATGCACAGATTGAGACACAGGGCGAGAGAGAAATGGAAAGAGAGAGATGGAGAGAGAGAAAGAGGAATAGAGAGGGGCCAATGGGACAGTGAGGGTGACGTCTGTGAGTGTGATGGATGAGTTGAGTGGATGGGTCTGTGGAGGGAGAGTGACGCGTCCTCTACACGTGAGCAGAAGGGCGAGTGGCGTCTGGGGAACCGGCCTACAGCGGCGTGAAGCTAAAAGCCTGGGAACAGCCTGTGGCATTCATTCACCACAGCTCAGCAGGAGCCTGGACGGTGGCGAGAGGGGAGGAAGTGCAGAGAGAGAAGGGCAGGAGGAGTGTGGCAGAGGAGAACAGAGGAGACCCGGATTTGTTTTAGTGGAGGAGGTGCTGAGAGATGACCTGTTGACTCACATGTGACACAGCATCTGTGTAATTTTCTCAAATGACCACAGATAGCCCAGATTGAAAGGTTGTAGCTCCGTTTACATTCAGTGACAATAAAAAAAAGAAGGAAACGTGTGGGATGAGGCTCCATTTTAGTGGTATATTAGACAAAAAGAGATGCTGCCATTAAAAGATTTTGTTGTTGCATCGCTACTAGGTCAACAAAACAACTATTAATTGGAGAGCTTCGGATTATAGAAGCCCATTCACTCACATTCATCACTTGTAAAAAAGTACTGTACGGGCATTGCAGATTCTCATACAGTACTGTGCAAAAGTTGTAGGCATCTATGAGAACTGTTTAAATACATTTTTTTCTCAGTGTGTGATAATGTGTCTTTCTGTAGCAAAAAAAAAGAGTTTCTCCTTGGTTCTTCCAGCCATTGTTTGGATTTGTGAAATGCCATCAGCAGCTCCTGATTTAATTTAATGAAGGACTGACTGAGTCAAACCAGGATTCTGATGGAAACTACAAGTAATACAGGACTTCCACTAGGAACATATTCATAAAGTGTACATAAAAGCACTACTGTATAATGTTATTTTGCATGTATTCTTTTTAGTTTTATTTAGTATATTTAGTAATATTAATGTAAAAAAAACCACTCACTGCCAATCTAAACATTATTTTTATATTGTTTGGTCATTTAAGTTGTATATTTTCTGAATACGGTCATTGAAGACACAGCAGGAAAATCCAGGGTGAAGGCAAACGGACGTATTCAGACAGAAGAAAGAGTGAGTAAGGGGGTCAGCATTAGAGTTATGGTGTATTCATGCATGTGTAACACTTTGTATATGCAGATGCCTGTAATATATGTAGACACTTGCTTATTTAACATTCTTTCTAAAATCAATGGTATTAATCATCACGTTGTCCCTCTTTGCTGCAGTAACAGCCTTTACTCTTCTGAAATGAGTTAACACAAAATCTTGTGAGGATCCAAATTCATTCAGCCATGAGAGCATCATAAAAGGCAGGTAGTTCTGGATCATAACCATCACTCTAACTTATCCCAGAGATTTTGAATGGAGTTACATTCACACACATATTTACATTTATAACATTTAGCAGAAGCTTTTATCCAAAGCAACTTCCATTCCCTAACTACAGGGGACAGCAACTTGGGGGTAAAGGTGGGATTTGAACCCATGACCTCTTGGTCTAGAGCCAAGCACTAGGCCACCACCACTCCCATATCTTGGCACTCTTGGAACATAACCTATTATGTCCATTATTTTATTACATCTGCTGCCCCTAATATTGTGTCAAAATTTCAAGACATACAAACCAGTATTTAAGGTCTAAAACAAATATTGCTACACTAACTTACATTCAAGGCAAAGAAAGTTTTTTCCTTCTGTGAAATTACTTTTTTGGAGATATGAGGTTTTCTGACAGCGACAACATATAATACATGCACAGCTTTCGTGTATGTGTGTTCCCTTACAGGTCAGTGGTGTGTTCAGGCAGGTGAGGAGGGATGCTGGTCAGTTTGAGGTTGGAGCAGTCGACCACCGTCCCCTCACAGCGACAGCGCTCAGGACACACCAGGTCCTGGAAACACTCGCCGGTCAGACGGCTGCGGTAATCCTCTGAACCTGACCACCACAGGAGAGAGAGGTTGGGAGACAGAGAGAGCGAGAGAGAGCGAGAGAGAGCGAGAGAGAGCGAGAGAGAGCGAGAGAGAGAGAGAGAGAGAGAGAGAGAGAGAGAGAGTTAGAATGTCAAAACAGCTTATTCACAAAAACACACTTGCACGCCTACACACAAACACACATACACCCACACTCATATCTAAGGAAATATAAATGTAAACACTGCACCACACTAACAAATTGCATTCCCTCAGACATACATAAACTCATACACAAACACAAACGCCCACTCATGCCCGCTCCTAAACCAGCATCCATCTTCTGAAGGGGGACTGCATGTGCAGATAAAGCGGCTTGAACAGCAGGAGGTCACTTTTGCTAGAGGTCTGCTCCAGAGATGTGTGTTTTGACAGCAAAACACAGGCGGTTTCTGGGGAGCAGTAGGATCTGGCTCTGCGCGATATATCTGCTTCCCATCATAGATGTCTCTCCATGGGCATGTTTATCTTACTCCACGCCTCTGTTTGACTGTTTCACTGCCCTACAGGCTAACAAAGCCCCCCCCAACAAACACACACTCTACCATTCAAAAGTCTGGAATCACTCTTTTCACCCATATAAAACCACTTTTTTGCAGGTACAATTGCATTATTGTAATATGATGCATATACTTGTTGATTTCAAACAATTCTAAAGGAAAGAGCTGTACATTCAAAAGAAGCTGTAAAATATTTAGAATTAATGTCCACAGTGCCTGTTTTGAATAATATGTTGGATGCTGTGAAAATGTAAAATATTTTTTAGTGCACCGGAGCTGAAGACAGCTATATACTAAAAAAGGAAGTTGTACATTCCATAGTAGTATATAAACATTCAGGAAGTAAAGATAATATTCCAATTCACTGTAAGTTATGAACACAAGCTGTTAGATAATAGTATTGTATCTGTAGATAATAATAATATTAATAATAATGATTAATAATGAAAATAATTAAGCGAGCTATATAAATAATGTGCATGACGTTATAATAATACTAATATAATGAATATAAAGAATGCATTGCATTAGTAAAGCATTAGTCTTGGATTTTCAAATAATTTGCAGGAAGTTATTAACTTAGTATATTAACCCGTAATACGATACATATATAAAAGCAAATACTAAGTGACATTTAAAAACATTATAATGTGAAATTACATTGTGTAAGTCTTTACTGAATAAAAAAAAATAAAAAAAAAAATATATATATATATATATACGACAGGTGATTCCACACTTCTGAACACTAATGTACAAGCCCTTTTCATGGCAAGTGATGAGCGTAGAAGGCACTGAAATGCAGTAGATGTTTTTGTTGGTGTCTCCGCTGCTCCAAATTCGACTCGTTCCTCTTCGAGGGGTGGCTGCCACGAGCTATCCCAGAATGCCATGCTGCGTGCGAGTGTGTCCAGCGGTCCCTGGTGCTTGACGGAACCATGTGAGGCGAGTGTAGGCGGCGGCACATGGTTAGATCAAGCACAAGAGACAGCTGCACCAGGGGCCTGGGGCCGGGGTGGGCCCGGGGCCAGAGTGGAGGAGCGGAGCGGAGAGAGGCAAGGAGGGAGGTGGAGGAGGAAGAGGTGGAGGAGGAGGAGAAGGAGGAGCAGCCAGGAGGAGGCACAGAGCAGGAAGCCACCCGGAAAAAGCCGGGCCACCATGCACGAGGGCAGGTTGCCCCGCCACGTTCCCGCATAGCTCTGTTACCAGGCAACAGCTCAACCCCCAGAACACAAGGGACGGACAGACGGACAGACAGACAGACAGACGAACGGAAAGACAGGACAGACACATGGTTGCATGGATACATAAGACACTGCACAGGAGAAAAGGAGTGGAGTAAAGCCCTCTTTTGCTGTACACACACACAGCTTTGATTTTATACCCTTGTCAGGATGAGGGGTTAAACTATAGTTGTACAGATTTACTAAATTGCCTACAGATGGCGCTCTACTGAAGCCGCCACTCCAGCTGTGCACATGGAACAGAGCTCCTCTTAGACTTGCATTGACTTTCACAGATTTCTAGATTTTTATTATGATACGCATCCAAATTAACTGTATTTTGTTTTTGTTTTTCTCGACAATACAATATCTGATTGTTTGTTATATTATTCACTTTCTTCTTAAAAGTCTTGTTTCCTATTGCTGTCGTTTATTCTATATCTATTATTACAGCAATGTTAATTTTGCTAGCCTCTGAATGGGAATTATTGTATAACATTAGCACTGAGCACATAACTGAGGCGTATTTCCTTGTCTCTAGGTTCTATGGGTCAAACTTTTGTACATATGTTGTAAGGATACCTTGGTTTGGAGGTAGCTTTTTAAAGAAAAAAATCCTTAACATAATAACTGTTAATGAAGCCTGAAGCTTGAAAGACTCGCTTTGCTTTCATTAGTCTGTTTATTGTAAAAGCAACTGTAGTTTGTAAAACATGTTTAAAATATTACAAGGCTTCCTTGTGAGGCCTAAGCCTAATCCAAACCTTAATCTGGATGATTTTATTGCTCCTGACATGGTAGGCTGCTCCTGTTTTCCTTACATAGTCAAAACAAACACACAGACACACACACATACACACATTTAGCTTCAGCATCTTTTGGAGGCTGCAGGAGCAGCCAGTGTGTTCCGGCTCTCCTGCTGTGCTTGTTACCAAGTTGCTGTACGGACAAAGGCAGGGCTGTAATTAGGGAAATCCAGGGGTTAATATCAAAGCAAGCAGCGGCTGCACACTTCACGAGGCCGAGCAGCCTGTAGGCCCCCCACCCACACACGCTAACACTCGCTAACTCCTTAGTTATGACTAGTTCCACTTAACAGCATTCCCCAGCCCTTGATGCTCCATTTCAAAGCATTCTGCTGGATTTGTATTGTACTGTGCCTCCTGGTGATGTTCCCATGAGCACTCTGAAGCCTGGCAGTGTGTATGTAGAACTGCTCCAGGCCTGAGGATGCCACACAGCTTCCTCTCCAAGGAGAACAAACATACACCCCCACCCCCACCCCCACCCACGCCCACGCACCCACACTCACACACCAACCAGCACACACACACACACACACACAAACACACAAACACACACACACACACAAAAACACACACACACACCCACAAACACACACACTCACAAA
>JBBJLS010000032.1:8214119-8241444 GCA_037577275.1 Bryconaethiops microstoma | reverse complement strand
AGAGAGAGAGAGAGAGAGAGAGAGAGAGAGAGAGAAAGCGATAAAGGTGCACTTTGTAGGTTTATAATTACAGACTTTAGTCCATCTGTTGTTGCATAATTTATCAGCACCCCTCTATCCCATCCATCAGAGTAACAGGACCAATACAAGACTACTGCAGGCCAAATATTATTTGGGTGGTGGCCCATTCTAAACACAGCGCTGATGGAATAGTGGAATAGTTTGTGTTAGTCATCCTGCAGTCTTTCACCAGTATCTGACTACAGGACCACGTAGTGCAAGATGTGCTCATTCCAGAGCCACGCTCACTACCATGTAGCCCATATAGCCATAACTATGTCCTGAGCATGTGTGGTTCTATCAGGCAGGGGGTGCTGATTTATAGTCAGAAACTGTTAATCTACTAAGTGCATATCTGGTAGGCGTTTCTGATAAAATGAGTTAGATGTACATAATAAAGCTCCAGATCAGTGAATATTGATTGACTGCTTGAGTGACTGAGGTCTGCCAGTCCACCACTGCGGCTGCAGTAGCGTTTCCTATGTGCACTGTCTGCCTTTCATTTTGCCCTTGAACTGACAAGTGAATTCTTCCAAATGTGTGCATGCTGTTAGGGCCTGTGACCCTTCAAACACATAAACCCCTCCTGATTGTGTGTGTAATTGTGTGTGTCTGTGTGTGTGTGTGTGTGTGTGAGGGAGGCTCTACCTGTGCAGCGGAATTTCTTGCCCATGATCTGGCTGATGCGCTTGTTGGCGAGGCGGCGTGGGTGACTGCAGCGTGCCCCACTGGTCTCAATGGGGTTGTCAAACAGGTAGTCAGCCAGCCACTTCAGGTGGCAGTCGCACATGAAGGGATTCTGAGCAAGGTGACTGAGGAGGTCAACAGAAAGAAAGAAAAAAGTCAAATAATGGAAGTGTACAATAATCGCTATACTATAAGGAACTGGGTTCCAGGTCTAGTCCAAGTTTACCCTGCACATTTGAGTGTTTTCCCTTCTCTAATACACCACTTCAACTCAGGAAGGGCTTGTAAATTATCTGACGTGTTGATTTAAGTGTGTCAGACCATGGAAAACAACGCAGTGCAGGGTTTGGAAGCCCCTGCTATAGGGCATTACAGACGGTAATAAATCAATTAATGCAAGTCAATGCAAAAGGGAGTCAATTTCAATTCCAAACTAGTCAAACTACTTAGAGTATAACGTTTTGGTTCTATTAAAAGTCCCAGTATTCCAACAGGAACATCATGAGTGGGGTATTAATAGCATAACTATTTGCCACTCTATTAGCAGCTAATTAACTTTCTTGATTAAAAAACAACAAGGTGACCAAGTGATTGCAGGGTGTGAAACGTGTAGGTAAAATCTGATAAGCAGTGGTTGCTTAGAGACTGGAGTGTGCTGAAGTGGACTGAGATGTGCACTTGTGTGTGCATTTGTGTGTGTGTGTGTGTGTGTGTGTGTGTGTGTGAGAGAGAAACAACTTACAGGGTCTTGATGTTGCGGAGTGGCGTAAACAGGCCTTTGCTGATAGTCTGCAGCTTGTTGTCATAGAGAGAGAGCAGATTAAGGCTCTGCAGGTCTTTGAAGGTGTTCACTCTCAGACAGTTGATTTTGTTGGCGTTGAGCAGTCTGGGTGGGCAAAAAAGAGGATTTATCTTTTAAACAACATTAAACAGTGACCTTTGTGGACTCCGGATACACAGTAGCTACAGCTTAAGACTAATCATGGTTCATCTGTCGTCACACATTGTACTCTCATCAGAGGTAAAGCATAAAGCATCAGTCAAAAACCTGGACAAATGTGACTGAATGTGATTTTTGCCTAGAAGACACTTTGATTTAAAGGCTAATCCTTAAACACTTGAAATTTGTACAAATTTATAACTAGACAAATATATCTAGTAAAGTTGATTCCAACATTGGTCATTACATAATTCCCTATGTGTTATTTCACAATTTCAGAGTTCTACTCCTATTCTAGAATGTGGAAAACATAAAATAAGGAGAAACCTTTTATGAGTGGGTATGTCCAAACTTTTGACTGGCACTGCACATAGAATGAATCATTTATTGTTTTAGGATCTTCATAGTAAAAAGCTTTGGGTTCATAAAGGTCCAGGTTTGGACACTGAACAGTGAGCCACTGCCCAACGTCAATCAAAACTGTCCAGTCTCTGAGCCAGGGCAGCACCTCCAAGGCTTGTGAAGGATGTAGGCATCTTATTTTCCCCACTGCATGAATGAGCAAAAAGCACGGCTCTTGCTCAGAGCGGTTTTATGTCTCATTTCCGTGCCACCAGCAGCATCAGAAATGCTGTAAATTCATGCAGGCGCTTCGTCTCCTTCCTGATCTGCCACCAGAATGCCGAACAGGACTGAGGATTGTAAAACCCTATCTCAAGTCATCTCTGTAAACAAGATTAGACAATCACAAGCTCAGTTTGCATATTTTTTATAATGCTGCAAAAATACGGTCATAATGCTCTAAAAACGTGCTCAGATTAAGATGAAGCATTTGATTTCAAACCCACAGTATACTGGGCAGTCCTCAGAAGAACAACAAATACACCTTGGGTTATTTAGCACAGCAGAGTGGTTTGTTGACACGTTATGGAACTGACTGACTGACTGACTGACTCACTCACTCACGTCTATGCTGAACATTCTTGATCAGGAGAGGCTATTAGGAATCGAATACATCTTTTTGTGCCTCGTTGAAAGGGAAGAAACTGGCATAAAACCCGCACTAGCAGAAATTGACAAAAGCACTTGTGTTCACAATTGTAATTTGTTTAGTGGGAATTTCTGCATTCGAACACGCCTTATTCAACGCTTCGATAAATTTACAGGTCTAGTAGGTGTGTTATAGCAGGGAAAACACTGAACCAGAGCCAAAGAACAATTTCTACATGCGCAAGTGACCAGTGACCCGTACTTTAACCCAACACCGGTGATTCATATCAGTGGCACTTTGCGTTCTTGCTTTCTGTTTCAAGCTGTGATGGGGTGTAGTACTTTTCTGGAGCTGGCCTTCCTCTTCTTCGTCTCCACCCTGCCACCTCTGTGTCTCTTCTACTTAGCTTGCCTGACAATTGACTAACGCAGGGCTTGCGCTTAATTACTGAAAGCCATTCTAATGAGCTTTTGTCTTGAAGCGAGCGCACGCATCGTTAGCCTGCTCACAGGGAGAACTAATTAGGTTTGGGGATTTCAAAAAAGAGGCAAAACAAAGGAACCCCATTCACAACAAAGCAACTCAAAACAACGTCAATGAAGGCTTCTGGCTGCTTTTCGGAATGTCATAAGACGTTCCTTTGGAAGGGGACTTACTAACTAAAACCATTACAGAGAGAGAGCAGTAATTGGTAAAAACATAGGTAATTTGCCTCATTAGGGCCGTTGACAAGGCAAACGCTGGAAAGTGCAGGGCTGTGATGCTGGAGGCTGCGCGCTCCAGACCCGATAATAACGTTGCTGACGTGCGCTTGCTCTGCTCGATTCGGATCCATTGGCGTGGGAGCGAGGAAGCTGCCCGACTATCAAAATTTCTACATCTCCACAAATCATTAGAGGCAGCACAAACAGGCCCATTAATGCCGACAGGTTTTCTCAAATTAGACCACTAAACACAGGCATTATGTTTGAGCAATGTTTCTGTGTCTACATCAATATAACTAGGTGTGAGAGATATGCTTCGTAATCATGTCCAATTTAAATGCTAATGATGTCAGGTACACCCTGAAAAGGAGAGAGGAAAACAGGAGAAATCATAGGGCGTCTTCCTCCAGCGAGTCGTCCAAATGGTCCATTTGAGAGCTGTACGAGGTTTCAGGCTTCCAGACGCTCTTTTCTTGTTGTTCTCTTTGCTTCAGCTCTTTTTATGGGGAGAGGTGGGGAGAAATTAAATAGCTCTTCCTCCAGTGGCACGCATGCGTCAGTACACACGCAAACAATCAAACACACATACTGTAAATGTGGACACACACACACACACACACACACACACAAATGCACACACACACACACACATGCACATACTCTGGGAACAGTACTCACAGCAGTTGTAGAGAGACCAGGCCATCAAACAGCCCCTTGGGTATCTCGGTAATTTTGTTTCCATACAGGACCCTGCAGGCAGGAACGGATGCAGCCCAAAGACACATCAGTAAATCAGCTCTGTACAATCACTGTATTTCTCTGCATGTGTGTGTGTGTGTACTGCTCATCAAATGTTTGGCCACATTGTGCCTTGTAGAGCAATTTTGATTTTCACTGTCAGTGTGATGAAGTAAGACAAAATGTCCTTAAACTCTTTAACACACTGGCTGAACTTCAGTCTCATCAAATGGATATATTTGACAGCTATATCAGAATCAGAATCGTCTTTATTGGCCAAGTATGTGAGCGAACACATACAAGAAATTTGGTTCCGGTCGATGGTGTCTCTCAAGCACAACAGTATAAAGCACAACAATATATAAACGACACAATGAACAATATACAGAGCAATATAATAAACAATAATATACAATCTACAGTACGAATACGTAATGGATTTATATTTATAAATACAAAGATATGTGTTAACAGATGTATATAAGAATTATTTGAACATATGTTTATACTATTAATCTAAATATATGTATGAAGATATGTATGTGTGTATATATATATATATATATATGTGTGTGTGTGTGTGTGTGTGTGTGTGTGTGTGTACACACACACATATATACATGTGCATACACAAAGTGTATAAATCAACAATACAATATAATAAACAATCTAAATCTTATATATAGACAATACAGGATTACAGAAATGAATACAACAGAGTGTACATAAGCACACACCTCATGTTTCCACTGTATATCAAGAATAAATGGGAGTGTCATTCATTACTGTCAAAGGAAATGTGCTCACTGTTTAGCTAATCCTTAAATGTCCCATTAAACTTCTCTGAGATGTCCTGGAACAACACCAATATATTTGAATGAAGCTGAAAGAAGAGAACTTTACGAGCAAAGCGCAGCTTCGGAGTGTAGCTTTATAATCACTCCTGGAAAAGGCCTAGTTGTTATAGTTTGTGCTCGTTAAATGCAGCTAGATGAAGAATCGCCAGTTTATATTCTCTGTAACTGAATCTATTTTGCCCTCACTACATCAGAAATCATAGCATGGATAGCACAGATCAACACATGACAAAATTCATTTTGAGAATTTGGTGTTTGTTTAAGGCTGCTTTCCCACTGACATTGTTTGGTTCAGAACTTTAGACTTTTCAGTTTGAACTCAATCTCAGACAAAACTTTCTCGCTCAAACTGAACTATGGCTTGGTTTGGTTTGTTTGCAGTTTCTACACTTTTTGGATGGTTTAGACTTTTGGACCAATTTAAAGTTGAGACAGTCTATCAAAGAAAAACAACTAGAATCAGAAAATAATTCTTCTGAGCTGTGGTCGCACAATTCCTGCATTGGAAGCCCACAAATGATTGCCACAGACTTCTATTATGACTGTGTTTTAAGTAAATGGGTTTTCTGTTCTCTTTTAAGCGCGGAGAAATTATGGTGTCAGTGGACTGCGAGCTACATATGCAGTATATAGATTTTAGGCTGAGAAAGGGCTGGAGTATTCCTTTAATATGAAGGGACATGGCGTCTCCTGTGCCCCGTTGCTCTGCTGCCATTGCAAGTGAGCGGCTCTTTAATTGCAGCACGTGTAAATGAGCTGAACGCTCGGAGGCTGAGGTCTGTCAATGGCCCAGCTGTGAGGGGAGGGCTCTGAGAGATGGATCTAACAGAATTATTATGCACAGGATGGAGCTACTGCCTATTTCTGACTTGTACAGGTGATGTAAATGAAAGCCTTCTCTTGTGTTCACACCACAGCAGATGTCAGCACGCACACACACACACACACACACACACACACACACACACACACACACACACACGCACACACACACACTTAGACGGTTATGCTATTTGTACTGTGGGTTGCCACTGTTGTGTCACCCTCCACGCTAATTTATTTCTCTCAGCCCGACAGCTGTCCTGTCAGTGTCAGCCCCCGGCCCTCTGGTTAATCCAGATCAAACACTGCAGCAGCGCATTTCTGACCAAATGTGCTGATTGTTAAGTGTTGAAGTGCACAAAATACATCATTTTGATCTGTGCAACTATGCCCGCCTTTGTGAAGTGATGCATGAAGGTAACAAACAGGTCCAATGTTTGGATACACCGGCATATAGAATGTTCAAAGCATTTGAAAACAAAACAATTCAAAACATGGAAGGAATAAGCCTAGAAGTGGCCACATGGACATATCTTGCTATTTTGAACTATGAAATATTGAGAAAAATACAATCTACAATATTAGTTATCGAACACAAATAAGAAATATTAACTCATATTAAAAATAACACACAAAAACATAGAGGACAAACTAGTTTGAATGGGTACTGTGAACAGTGAACCACTTTATGAACTAATAAAAGTCACTGGACATCTCTACCGTATATGTACAGGTCTCCGAGCATGTTTTATATTCCTACAGGTGATATATACTACTATAGCTGCACACAGCCACATCACACTCCTGACATCCCTGACATCTCTAGCTTCTTTATCACTGCCACCAATAAGTCAAATATTTTGACATTTTTACTGTTATGATCGGATCTGCTGGATGGTTGTTCAGTACTTTGACTGGATATCAAGAGAATACAAGGAAAACGGGCAGGAAAAAGTGGCTGCTGAACATCAACCTGTACAGACAGGCAGTGTAGTGACATTGCAGATGTGGAGTAGATCTGTCCAGGGATTTTACAAGGATATAAAACACACTACATACATGGTGTATTGTTGGAAAGCTCCAATAGTTTAAACTGAAATTTGAATGTAACTGTTAGCTGATACAGTTGTAAAGTCATTTAAATCTGAACAGTGTTGTAGATGTATTGATGTGACACTGGTCTTTAAAAAAGTAAAATGGATGAGGAGATGAGGGGTTTTCTGATCGGCCTTGTGAGCCAGCTTTGACCCCTGGGGTTTTGTTTTTTACTGTTCTCAACATTTTAGAACAAAAGAAATCCAGAACATACACAGTCACAGATAATGTGGTCGTTTACAATTGATTGTAAATATCTACTGTAGATTCTTCACTGCAGCCTCACTTTGTTTTGATGCAGTTTTACACACTCTGGGAAATCTCTCATTCAGCTTTATGTGGAGCCAGACGGAATGCTTTTACAGCAGGAATAAAGAAGGCCAGCCCATGGGTTTTAGTTTTGTAGCGAAAATAAATTCTAGCATAATCTTCATTATTCAGAAATCAATGTCAGGTAATGAAACTAAGTTTTCAGATTGAAATGCCTTTAAGAAATGAACAATCAATCAGGTGTGTCCAAACAGTTGACTGGTGTGTGTGTGTGTGTTTGACAGGTGGTGTGTTGATGCTCAAACCCTTACAATGAGGTGAGGGAGCGGAGGCCGCTGAAGGCATCGTCTGCGATTTCTGAGATTTGGTTCTTACTTAAGTCTCTGAAAAACAAACACAGGTATGGATGTTAAAACATAGACCACCCACTACAGTCACAAGACAAGTTTCTCCTTGACCGCATGTCCGTGCTTTACCAGTATCTTGAGACTTTAAGGCTGAAAATTAAATGACATTTTTAATTAAATGTAATAAATAATGTACTAACATCTAATGAATTTATTTATTCATGAATTTGTCAGGGACCCTGTCCTGTAACAAACAGTATCAATAGAATGTTAAGAGGCTCGCTAAAACATCTTACAATAAAGGTGTATGCATTACGGTAAAAAAACATACAAAACATAACCTGACATATGCAGTAGCCAAAAAATGCAATCTAACAAAATATATAAACCTATAAAATACAACAGCACATGCAATGTTTAAAATCAAGACTGTACACACAACGGATTCTGGTACATTGAGCGGCAGAATGATAGATTTCATAAATATACATAAAGTACATAAAACACTATGATAAAGCACTACATTAACTAAATGATACATAAGTACCGTTAATTTGAGAAATCTCAACACTTTAAACCAACGAAGTGGTTAAAATGACCACATTGAGTATGGTGATTTTTAATCCAAGTAGATGACAATAAGTGTTAAATACAGAGAGAGGTGGCAAGTGCGGACAGTAACTGTTGAGAATGAAAATGTTCTTGAACTTTGCATGGGTTGCCATAAATATGCTTTAAATTGTTGTAATAATGCTTCAGAAGCAGAGGCTAATACTCACATTCTTTTCAGCCTCTTATATGGAGAGAAAGCTCCAGGCGGAATGCTCTTAATCAGGTTTTGCTCCAGACGGCTGCAGAGGAAACAGGATGACATGTTACTGTGATGTCCAATACAGCTGAATCAAAATATGCTCATATACAGGTGCACAAACCAGTACTCAGCAGTATTCAGCAACATATAGTAGAATAAAGCAATGCACAGCCATATACAGGAATAAATCTCAATGAACAGCAGTATACAGCAATATAAAGTCTTATACAGCAATATACTGCAATAAACAGCAATGCAGAGCAATATTAAGCAGCATACAGCAGTATACAACAGCAAACAACAATACACAGCACTGTCCGGAAATATAAAGCATTATATAGCAGTATACAGCAGAATGAAGTAGTATAGAAAAATATAGAGCAGCAAACAATGTACAGAAGCACACAGCAATATGTATATACATATATAGCAATACATCAGTATATAGCAATATGCAGCAGAACACAGCCATAAACAGTAATATACAGCAATGCACAGCAACATACAGCATTACACAGCATTACACAACATTACACAGACTGCAACACATGTTTTCAGAGCAAACCATTTCCACTCTTGCTCATAACCTGTGTACAAGTGTTCATGCCAATGTGTACACGTGTATGTGTGTATGTGTGTGTGTGTGTGTGTGCGTACGTGCGTGAGTGTGTGTGTGTGTGTGTGTGTGTGTGTGTGTGTGTATGTGTTTGTGTGTGTGTTGTGGTGTGTTGCCCTGGTGATGTGGAGCATGGCAAGGCCACAGTAAGTCATGGACAGAGTCATTAGTCTGTGTGAGAAATGGGTCCGACTGGAGCGTTCACGGCCCCTTCCCCCCCTTCCCTCCCCCTGACCACCACTGTCCCTTTCTCTCTCAGCAATCCATCTTTGCCACCACACACACACACACACACACACACACATACACTAACATGCACATGCACACAAACACACACACACACACACACATACACACACACACAAACACAGACACATACACACACACACACACTCACCCGTACACACTAGCCACTGTCTTGTATGCACATATATACATGCACACACACGCAACACACACCTACTATCTGGTATATACACACACCGACACCCAACACACACCTTTCCGGCTTTTTTCTGTGCAGCCCCAGTCGGTAGTTAGAGCTCCTGCAGGGGAATTACTGAGAGGGCCATCCAGTGATTTGATAGCCATGCTGCAGATTGAGAGGAGATGGTTCTGAGTTTTCAATCTGCTCTGGAGCTCGCCGTGACTCAGCCCTGGCAGCTGCCACTGGAAATGGGTCTCCGCTGAAATGAGTATGGACCCCAGCGCCGCTCTGCCTATACATCATTTAATTAGCGCTATTTGTTTCTGGCCACGGGCACTGCTCGAGTAATGTATCCAGCCTGAGGTAGCTGTTTATTATGCAAAGGTCATACAGTATTGGCAGAAGGAGCAGGACGAGGAACGGCACATATCAGGGCAATTACGCACCTGTCCTTTAGTGCAAACAAGGGCCCAAGGATCGATATGTATATCAAATACCCGTACTGAGGAGGTACTGAGACACTCCAAAGCAAGCACAAACCCAAGCAGGCTGTGGCAAGACTTACACACATACACGCACACACACACACATTATCATTAGTGCTGTGAATTGTTCTTCAGGTGAGAGAGTGCTTGTATTTGTATTATGCGATCTGATCTGAAAATTACAGGTTTAGTCTGTTGTTATTATTTTAATGCCTTTATTGTCTTTTTTGTGTTTCTCATACAGAATAGTGATCAAATGAGTGTTAGCATTTTGTATGAATACAAAAACATTCAAAAAGGTGTGTTCTAGCTTTTAAGTGAGTAGGTTATTATTATAAAAAACACATTTTGATCAAAAATAAACTATATTATACAAGGGCTGTGGTTAATATGACCAGTGATACACACACTCAAGGTAAAAAAAAGGGTCAGTTTTGATATCGGGTTCTTTCATCCTCCGATGTAGGTGCTATTTTGGAGATCGGGTTTTTTGGTATGACAGTGGTGATACACTGCATGAACACAGCATACACAGTGCTGTGGTATACAGCAGATCAGGGCAGAAGAAGCCGCCAGGCTGCGCGTGTGATTGAGTTAGGGCCACTACGGCGCTGCAGATTAGAATGGGGTGCAGGCGTGATCTCATTTGCCTGAATCTGGCTTCTTGGCTGTCTCTATAATTGTGGTGAGCTCACGAGGAACAAACTGGAGGACCCCCAGCAGCCTGAGCCAGAGGTGCCCCCCAGCTCCAGCAGAGCGCTGACATTGCTGCTAATGAGGCTGCGAACTGCAGTGCTAATGGGCCTTCGCTATGCGACAGGAGGAGAGACGGAGCGCTGAACACCTTGTAATATAAGAGAGGCTTTATGTATTTACCACACTGGGGAGAGAAGGAGAGAGGGGGCGAGAGACAGACATAAACACAGGCAGTGAGAGAGAGACAGAGACGGAGACAGAGAGAGAGAGAGAGAGAGAAAAAGAGAGAGAGAAGATAAGGAGACAGATGCGGGGAAAATAGAAGAGATAAAAGAAGTAAAGGTGGGCAATATGGCAAAAATATCTAGGGAACCGTGAGTTGTTTTCTGAATATTGATATTACACAGAAATAACCACATTTCAAAAAGGCTATAAATTAAATGTCAGAAAAACTCAACTCTTTGTGAAGGAAGGGGGGAAAAAGGCTACAGGCAAAAACTGGTTTATTAACAGGTGTTGACATAATTTTTTTGCTTTAGTACTCTAGTGAGTACCTACATGAATCAATTGGTACGCACCAAAATTAAACATTTTCTCTGCCTCAGCTGTGGTTCCGGGGGCGGGGTGGGTGTTGTGCATGCAGAGGTCTGTCTGTGCCTCGGTCGTGGTTCAGGGGGGGTTGCGCGTATAGGTCTGTGTCTCGGTCATGGCGTCGTTTGGGGGTGCTAATATTAGCTGCTAACTGCCTTGTAAAGCGTTGTGAAGTTCTGCGCGCAGAGGTCTGTCTCGGCCATGTCTCGGGCCGTGAAGTCGAGGGGCAGGGCGGTGCAGGGCACGTAGTATGAAGTATGGGGGTGGTGGTGACCTAGTGGTAGGGTCGAATCCTACCTTCAGCACCACCACTGGGTTCCTGAGCATGACCCTTAACCCCGAGTTGCTCCAGGGAGACTGTCCCCTGTAGTTAGGGAATGGAAGTCGCTTTGGATAAAAGCGTCTTCTAATAATGTAAATGTGAATTACTCAATTTAGGTAAGCATTTGTGCTGTGAATACTGAAAACTGCCGTGCATTTGCGGACCACATATATACATTTTTTACCTGCGTAGCACTTATGTCAATCCCTGTTTATTAAACAAGGTCTACAACAGGTTTGTTGGAGATTACAGCTTGTCTGTGACTGGCCTTTTAATAATGCCTGCAGTTGTTCAGTGTTATAGTGGTACAGATGAGACAAAAGTGTCTCATGAAGTGCTTTATCACAATAAAGATAACATATTGCTCCACTGCCCACTGCCCACTGCCCAAGGAGAGAGAGGTCGCAGGGGTGAAAAATGAAAGGTGAGAGGTGAATGGTTTGTGTGACTGATGGGATCACTCACATTTCCACAATGCCCTCGGGCAGGTTGGCCGGGATTTCCGTCAGGCCTTTTCTCCTGCAGTCCACGATGTTGTTGTTGCAGGTGCAGCTGGCGGGACAGACGGATGCTTGCGGAGCACAGGACCTCGGCTCTGACTGAGCGGGGCCTGCCAGGCAAGGAAACATGCAGAAAATCAGCAAAGGTTCAAGAAAGATCGCATTCAGAGATAGACACGACAAGAAAAAAAACCAACGGAAACGTGGAACACAGAGATAATAGTACTTCATTATGGAACTGAGTACATAACATAACAAAAAGCTACATCGGATCGCGAGCCAAAACAACGAGTCGACATGACACTTACTCAAATAAATGACACAGAATGCAAAAAGTGCAAAGATAATGGAAAGACACTGAGCTTCTGTTGTTTAATTGTTTTCCCTTGCAGCATAATTAAGAAATAACTTTTTTTCACTGTATTATTGTTAAGCTGTTTAGAGTATATTCCTCAGTTGATTAATGAAAAATGCGAGGCAGAGGGGGCTTAATTAACAAAGCCTATACGTGAAGATTTTCACCAATTAAACGATGAGGTCTATTAGAACGCTCACAACACTGCAAGGAAAGACATATTTGCTTACATTTATAGTGGTGTGACGCTAATGAAGGCACATTATGCATCATTTAACGTACTTTCCTAGATGGTGCCAGGCAAGCAATATTTTCAGAGAACAGAAAGATTATTGACTACTAAGCACCAGCTTTCATCTTGAATGATGTGCAGTGATGTGCTGGATATGTGTGTGTGTGTGTGTGTGTGTGTGTGTGTGTGTGTGTGTGTGTATGTGTGCACTGTACCTGAACAGACAAACTCTCTTTTCTGCACGTCGGGAACGCTCAGCCCTCTCATGTGGGCGGGCGACATGCACTGAGTAAAATGGGCCAGCCCCTTCCTCTGCCGCAGCCAATCAGAGAGCCATGACAGGTGGCAGTCGCAGTGCAGGTTGTTGGAGTGTAGACGACTGGAGAGAGAAAGAGAGAGAGAGAGAGAGAGAGAGAGAGAGAGAGAGAGAGAGAGGATCAGATAAAGATGTGAAATCCCTTAGAAAAGATTCTAATTTCTGGGGCCATCTATCTGGAGAATGAGGGATGAGTGCACAGTGAGTAATGACTGAATACAGTTCTCTAATGTTGAACATGCGCTGAGCCCTGCATTTTAATACTCCAAATCACTCTCGCTGGAGTGTGTTCTCATTGGCTTATTATCAAAATCATCATGAAGCCAAAGAAAACACAACATTTACCATCCCAATAGCAGGCCCCGGGGAGATGTTATAAAAATCACTATTATCATTAATGTTATGATTTAATAGTATTATTCACTTGTTGTTCATAAAAGCAGATACAGTTTTTTTGGAAGTGCAGATTGTAGACAGTTAATATCACATTTGTGTGTGTAAGTGGAAAAGGAGAGATTTGTGTGCAAATATTCGTTTACATCTCACATATTTGACATTAAGACAAACCACAAAAAAGTGCAGACTGTTGATACTGAGCCTGAATCAAAAGTAACGGTCACATTAAAGTATGGAATTAAATATATCATTCCATAACTGGAGTGACATAATGATACATTGTAAATGTACTGAGTAGCTAAACAACAATTCTACACATCTAGAAGGTTCAGTTGAATTTACAGGATTAGTGTAACACAGCATTTGTGCTTTGATCTGTTTGTGACCATGACAGAACACCCATGATGCCTTGGGTGATAAGTGCCGCCCTCGGCCAACACCTTCATTTTGTCAAGGTCTCCAGCAATATGGCAGCGCTCCCAATGCAGACAACCAGCTTAATATCTACCTCTCACGGATCATTACGCGGTGGGGAGGGGGACGAGAGGAGTGGAAAGAGTGGCGTCAGCAAATCAAATGGCATGGCTGTACCCTTTACAAAGGCCTGCGCGTGAAATAATAAGGTAAAATCCTGCTGGGGGGGCTACAAAATTGCTCATTGAGGATAACAGCAGGGACGAGGGTCCTTGTGGAGCCTTTCCCATTATAAGCCTGGTTTACTGCTTCCTCATTGTTGCGGATTAATTATGGGCGGGCGGGATTACGGAGATGGAAGGACGAGGACACTGGGTCCCTGGTGGTCTGAAGTGGTGTGTGTGTGTGTGAGGTGAGGAGAGTGCAAAAAAGCCCACAAAATGGCAGTGCAGCACACCTAGCATATCGACCAGTGTCCGCAGAAAATGACTCCTCGTCTAGCGGCGGGAGTCTCCTCGCTCTTTTTATTTGGCTGAGTTATTGAATGGCAAGCGCCACAGGGTGATATCATTTGATCTAATTGAATGGTTGCTGCACTAAGATAGCGAGTCTGGAGGAGGGGAGGAGAGGACAAAGGGATGGAGGGGTAGTGGAGGGAGGAAAAGAAGGAGGAGGTAAACTGAACTATTTCATCGGAGACCTGGAGTCACCCCAAACCCCCCCCCCCCTCATCCCTATCCTGCTAAAGGGATTACAGACATCTCTAAACATTTGATTTAATAAGTAGTTTTTTTACGAGCGACAAATTCAATACAGGGATCTCAGGGATATTAGAGGGCCGAAAATTCAATACAAAGGAACCGGGGTAGTAGGGGCAGCCTCTGCTGTGGATAATTCAATACGGCTGAGGGAGCGGCGCGCCCTGCCAGCCCAGCGTCAGCAAATTCAATCCAGCACGAGGGGGCAGGCCTGTCTGCAGACCCTGACGGATGGGACCACGGCCAGACTGCCTGACCGTGGAGCTGACCACTGATGAAGCCAGAGGCCTCTGGAGAAAGAGAGAGAAACACGGGCTCCGGAGGGCCGCAGAAGGGTTCCAGCCTCCTAGACGGCCACAGAGCGCCTCAGGCCAGGGGGTTTGGGGGCCCAAGCTCCCAAATGTAAGAGCACAACCAGCGTTTAGTGCTGACATCCTCACTTATTTATGTCTTCTGGAGCCTGGTGCTCCACCACATGCTAATCGTAAGGAAAGCTAGCCTGATCCCGGCTAATACGCAGACTCAGCCACAGATGGGACACCATACAGGCTTGGTTTGGTCGCTATAGAATTAATCGTATCGATTGTGGTTTGAGTCCAGCGGTGGAAAAGTGGCGTAGTGACGGGTTCAACCGAAAACCGTCTCATTGGGCTCATTTGATTCCTATACAAACAGACCTTGGAGAACTGCATTCCTGAAGAAACTCCAGGATCCCCGCTGAGTGCTAAATCCCAGCTTGTACATATCTACAGTAGCGGTCAAAAATCTGGGGACAGCTTTTTTTAAAATGTTGTATTGCAAACGAAAAATGTGAATAAATGAAAATAAAAAAACATTGTAATGCTAAACAATGTCAAAGTTCTCATTGGCTGTCATGTCAGCGTTCATCAGCACTTAAACCTTTCAGATTTTTAAAACACCTTTGGGCCAAAAGATTTTCCAATTAGAAACAGTACTACTCTGATAGCAAGATTTGGTAGTGGGCCGGTATCATCAGAAAACACAGTTTAGGACATCAGAGGGGAAAAAAAAAATTTCTGATCCAATCTTGTAACAAATCTAGCTCGAAAAAATTTACACTCACACCGTGTGATGTCCTGTCATTAGCTGTGTATTTCTGCTTATGGGTTATGTAGAGCCATTTCAGCATGATAGCCTACTTTTAGATTCTCCTTCTGAAGAGCTTCCACTAAAAGCAGTCATTTTTCAAGGAGTATGAAAAAAAGATATTCATAAATATGTGCTTTTAATGATGACTTGGAAACTATTTATTAAGCAAAACCTGCTCTTCATTTAAAAAAAAAAAATCTGATGAACATCTTATATCTTAAAATATAGCCAGAATATTTCCAGGTAGCTTTTTCCTCACAGTTAAAATCAAACATGGCTTTGTAAAAATTTTGTAAAGAGGCGAAGTGTATCCAGGCTTTTGGCAGGTTGTGTGTATTGAGTTTTTCTGTGTACCCCAAAAGTAAGTACTATGTCATGACATCAGTTAAGAAGTTTTTGACAGGAATCACCCAGTGTAATGACCCAGCGTGTGGTGGTTACGCCACACTGGACGTGTAGCTTCCCACTAATTCAGAGATATCCCTAGTACTCACAGAGTCCGCAGCTTGGGCATGTGGTTGAAGCTGGACAGCGGGATGAGGGTGATGTTGTTGTTGTTGAGAGTGCTGGAAGGCAGAAGAGAGACAGACAAGATCAGACAATTGTATTGATCCGGTGTAGCTTCACACAAAGACTGAGTAGCAGGTGCACATTTTTAGTGGAAGCAGGAGAGCTAAAGCACTCAAAACAAAGATGCACGTCAAAACAGTTTTGTTGGAAGAAGTATCAGTGCAGGTTTTGTTGTATGTATGTACTGATGATGCCTCAGTAGATTAGAAATGCTTTTTCTAGTTGGGAAAGATATGAAGATGATATCTTTAAACTAAACCAAATCCTAAAATTAGATCAGTGTAATTTGGAGTAATCCTCCACCCCAATGGCCTGCAAACACTGTATGTGTGAGTGTGGGTGTGTGTGTGCGCGCGCATGTGTGTGTGTGCGCGCGCATGTGTGTGTGTGTGTGGTTCCCGGCACTGCTGCCGTGCATATAAAGCATGATTGGTGTGTGTCCACAGCAGCGTGTAATCGGCTTTAAAGCATCATGGCCGGCGTGTGCTGCTGTAAGCATAGCCAGCAGGCACTTCTGCTTCCTGCCAGAGCTGCAGCCCCCCTTATTAGTGTTAGTTAGCCACCTTAATCTTGTAATAAAGCTGTCCCACGCCTGCAAGGTCCAAGACCAGCATGTACCCTGCCCCTCCCTCCAAGCAAGACAGAACAGGCCTGGGACTTTTCAACTGGGAGTATAATGAACTCTTAAAAATGAAAAAAAAGGGCTTCTAAATGGTTTTTAGTTTGGTCTAACTGTTCTAGATAATACACTAAACATTTAGCATTATATGGAGGTACTTCAATCATTAACAAAGTTCTTTACACTCATTTACAAGAAATGTTTCTTCAAAACTCCCTCCACTGAGACATTCTTTATGAAACTAAAAGTAGTTCTTCTCTTTGATTCTTCTCCAAAGAACCCTTTTTACCACCTCAGTCGCTAATATTGTTGTTCAAAATGCTGAAATTGAAATTACAGCCAAAGTCCGGGGTCTGTTCATGCTGTGCAGGGTTTTGAAGGGTGCAGAGCCACAGAAGCTCTACAGTAAAAGCCTGCAGTTTTCCAGTTCAGGCCCATTTGGGGAAGCATTGCGGCTCCAAAAATGGCGCCAACTCAGTGTGTTTCTGGATCCACCACGCGTTCGCTTTGCACTCACAGGCAGCTAATTCAATCTAAACATCCTCATAAACAAGGGAGAAAGATGGATATGACCACAGGATAATATGTTTCAGAATTTCTGCGATCCGACTCATAACTTCAAGCGTGGAAAATCCCCATCCCCAGCAACAACGGCGCTCAAAAAACGAACCGGAGAAGAAAAAGAATCGAAAACATTTGAGAAAAAGAGAATCCCTCCAAAACATAGCATTTTTGCGGAATGTTTAATGACAATCTTAATATTTGTTTTGGCATGGGCCTCTGGGGGAACACTTTATTAAAACTGAGGGAAAGAAAAAAGGGAGAAAAAAAAAACATCTCAATGGCATGGAAAATTATTGTTATTCCCCCAAAATATTACACACAGGGAGGAATCACCCTTGCAAGAGGCTGACCGAGAACTGTCCCGTCCTAAAAGGGAAACGCGATCTGGCTGTCGAGTTTCAAGGCTGTCGAGTTTCACAGACTTGAGAGCAGTGGAAGAACAGAGGAACGCCCTGGTAAAAGCCTGTAATACCAGACCATCTGTGGAGGGAAAAACTAGCCTCTGCACAGGAAAGATTGGCACTTATCTACCATCCTTGGGGCTCCTTCGGGACAGTGTGAGTTTTTATGAGTGGTGATAGACTGAAATGTGCACGCAAAAGCACAGAGGATGTTTCCCCACTAACTCCAGTTAGGACATAGAAAAAGTACAGAGGATGGATACATGCAGTTTGAGAGGAATAAAGAAAGAAAAAAAAAAGGCAATAAGAACCTCACCCATCCCTCCAACCCTAAAGTGCACCTAACGGCTTGTGCTAATAGAGGCAGTGCTCTCCAACTCATCCATATTTCAACTGTCCAGTTTCCAGCTATACAAAAGTCAAATGCTGCAGGGAGGAACAGATGGATCCTGAAGAAGTGCATTCATGCTTAAACTATATCAAATCAATACTAGCTCTTGACTAATAACACGCTGCTGAAGCTTAACAATGTAACTTTATGATTTTATTTAAGGCAGCATTGGCAAGGCGGTCAATGGGATTGAGTAGCTATTAGGCGCTCATTCACCTAGCTTCTCCTGCCAATGGGACCGTCTAGATGGGACACCTTCTTTTTTTTTTTCTTTCTTTTCTTTTCTCGACTATGTCAAGAAAGCTTTCCCACAGTCACAGAAAGGCTGGGGCCAGGGTCTGGAGGGCCTTCAGCGTTTCTACAGCCCCTCATTAGAGGGGGTTTTGGAGAGGGTCTGGGACATTTCCCTCTTAAAAGAGAGTGAAATAAGAAATAAGAGAGCAGCTGGAAGCAGGAGAGAGAAAGAGAGAGGGAGAAAGAGAGAGATAGAGAGAGCAACCCAGGACTCTGCAGGCACCTTACTCAGATGCACATACACACACACACACACACACACACCTACATGCACACACTCCTACACACGCAACTGAGAAAAGAGAGACACGCAATGCGACATGATAGTGCCCTGCTCCTCCTTTGTATGTGTGTCCGTATGTGAGTATGGGTTTATGGCTGGGTGAGGGCGGACCACCACTCTCCTGTGTTCACATGCAAACTCGTTGGACTTCCCTCAAAGCGAGAAGGTCAAGAGTGACTTGTTTTGTCCAAAGGTGAAGTTTCCCACGGGTGTCGGACTGGTGAAGGGTAGCCAAATAACCCTTGTGGTGGTGTTTATTGTCAGCGATAAAATAAATGACAATTTATTAGTGCTATTCCATTAACATATTAATACAGTGTAATGAATTAACAACACCTTTTTTTTGTAAAAGGTTGATACTTGAAACTATCCGTAGCAGTGCAGGGTGAAGCTCAGCTGCTCTGACTGGTGGCTGTGATGGAATCCAGGATTATAGCTCTCTCATTTAAACACAGCTTTCAGATTGATTTTAAAGTGATACCTTCAGCAGACTACGCTGGACAGCACTCACATGATTCTTATGGCGAGCTATAAATCAACAAACAGCAAATTAG
The DNA here is from genome assembly GCA_037577275.1 of Bryconaethiops microstoma. Taxonomy (NCBI): domain Eukaryota; kingdom Metazoa; phylum Chordata; class Actinopteri; order Characiformes; family Alestidae; genus Bryconaethiops; species Bryconaethiops microstoma. Next base: position 8,222,228 of record JBBJLS010000032.1, on the reverse strand, counting down.
CAAAAGGAACAGCAAAGTGGAAAGCTCCAGTTCCAGTCAAGAGCCTCCACTGTAACGAGAATCCAGAACCCACAAGCTGTATGACTGACAGTGAGAGCATGAGGCTACGAGTGTGGAGGAGCTGGAATTGTATCGAGATGTAACATCTATCTACAGTCGTATACAAAAGTTTAGACACCTCAGTGAAAGCACATGTTCTGTTGATGTTGAAACCAAGCATGTCCTTTATGAAGAAAACACCTCTGAACATTGCAATGCACAAACACAGTTTATTTTACTGTTGAATTTAACAACTCTGGGAAAAGAACTATATTAATATTAATACATGAAATATAGGGGATTTCGAGGGGATGCTTTGGGTGCTCAAGCACTCAAGCATATTTTACTTGTTCGTCGCTACTGAAACAAATGGAACCAAGTGGATAAGTTATAAAAAAGTCAAATCAAAAATGAAAATCAAACATAAAGACAATTTATAATGTTTCTATGTAATTATATGTAAATATAACTATAAAACCGTAACTGTAAAACCCAAAACAATGTAATTATATCTTAAGAGTACAGCAAAAAAGACAGAAATAACTCTACACATCTATGGGTTTAGAGAGGGTCTATTTCTTCACCTTAATTGTTTGTTCCTGTACACCTGAGAGCATACCTATATATGTGTGTGTGTGTGTGTGTGTGTGTGTGTGTGTGTGTGTGTGTGTGTGTGTGTGTGTGAATGTAGGGAGGCTGCCTTTAATTCGTCCCAGAGGGTTAACGAGCGTAGGGATACGGATGTGGCGTCTGAGACGTGAGGTGACATTTCCAGAATGTTGCCATGGCTCCAAATGAGCCAGTGTTGCTGCTGCACAGCAGTGGGTGTGGGCCCAAAGCATCGGTGCGCTGTGTGCCCCCGTCGGCCCTTTAAGCCAAGCCGAACAAGCAGAGTGGCTCCAGACGGAAACTAATTTGATTATGAGGTCCCGGGGCCCCTTCACTTGTTGCTGCGTGACGGAATCTGTCCGGCTGGGGATGGAAATGTTTGCTTTTGTCTGGCTAAGCACTAAGGGTTCAGCATCCGAGCAAAGCTGCAATCAGATGTCACTGCGCTAATTCAAATAAATCGGGCGAGGGTAAACAGAAAAATAACACGATCTGCTGCACAAAATCCCACCCGCAGGCTGAAAAAACCCAGAACACTAGATCTTGACAAAAGGAATTCATAATTGAAACACCTGTGACATCTGTGTGGACCTACAGTTTGGTTCCTCACACTTATAACTTCATAACTTGCTTGTTGTCATTGTCCAAAGAAAATCACGCCTTTTTTCTAAACAGCAGATCTCCTTCACACTGTGTGAAACTTTCACAATGAATAGACTAATAGAAATGCTGACGAAATGACTCGGGATAAAATGTTAAATATTATTTTGGGCTTTTTTTTCTTTAAGATGCCTTTTTCTTGGTTTTGTATCGCAATTATATGATTTGCAAGATGACCTGTTAATATGAAGATTAAACCTAAGATAAATCATTCAATAACCCCTTAAACTCTATGCATGTGTATAAAGGCAAGATTTACCCCTTCCACGACTTTTGTAAATACATTCCTTTGTTTGGTAGTTCGTGTGTAATTTGTTGTGATTACTGTATGAAAAAGCCTTAAAGAAAAACTCCAGTTTTTAATACTTCAACATTATCTTTATCTGCCACATCTGCTGTATATGGTAGATTACCACAGGCAATAATTTCCACACATTTCCCTAACAAAAACCCGAAGGAGACGCTGAAGCATCTGCCTATTGACTTCCATTATGAGTGAATTTTGAGTCAAAGGGTTTTAATGTGTTCTTCTAAGCACGGGGAGATTATTCTCTGCGGTAATGAACCATATGCTACAGATCTGCAGATAGACATACTCAAGAAAAGACAGAGTATTCCTTTAAGACTCATAACTGAATAATAAGTCTAGTTTAAAGATTTAGGGCTGCAGGAAATCCACGCTGTGCTCTCTCTGAAGAGGACTGAGGTGTGTGTGTATGGAGGTTGGAGGCTGGGAGAGAAACAGGTACTACAGCAAAGACAGACGTGCTGCTCCGGCCCTTGATGAGGCCATTACAGCTTAAATGAGGACAGATTGAATCTAAGCTGTCCCCCCCACAGTCTCCCAGGTCTTTCTGACCGCCCAGGAGCGAATGATTAATTGTGTGCGGGGGTCCTACTGCTGAGATGCTGCCGGTCCACAACCCCCCCCGCCACCTTCCTCCACCCCTTGCTTTGGCGCAGACTGAGGAAAGATAAGGCAACACGGGCACGAGTGTTGGTAAGGCAATTTCCTGTGCAGGAAAGTGCTGTTTGGGAGCTAATGACGGGTCCACCCCCTCAACCTCCCCCTCCCCGCTCCTCTAATCCATTCCCTCATTTAGCCACCGGCCTACTCCTGCCACTCGCCTGCCTGTTGTCTGTCACATAAAGCCTTCTATTGACTGAAAGGCAACCTTTCAATCAGGTCAGGCAGAAAGTAAGATTGATTTGTCCTGTGGGAGGCAAACCGGTGTTCGAAATTAAAGATGCATGGAATATCTGATTTGCGACGAATCCCGGCTCCTCTCTCCTTCTTTCTCTCCTGCTTTCTCTCTCTCCTTTAACCGCAGTGGGGCCATCACTCTCTAACTACCAGCGGAGAGGGCATTAGGCAGAGCAGAACAGGGCTAATGTTTTTTACATCGGCTCTGAGGTTAGAAATGATTAGGGTAAAAGTGTGCAGGACCCCCCCAAAAAAAGTAAAAAAAGAGTAAGGTCCACTTCTCCTTTTGCTTATAGGAAAGCATTCAAAAGGCCACAATCTGAGGCTTTGGTGGGGTAAAAAAAAAAAAAAACCCAGCCAAACTGAAAATGGCAGATAATAAAACATATTTTTTTGACCTCACAATAAGAAATACAGCACGTTTCATGACTAATAGATTTAGGTTTCGACCTAACGCACACTTGTCTCTCCCAAGCATGGTCCCGGACTCCACTGCGACCGCAGAAACGCGATAGCTTCTCCTCATCACCACACTTCAGTTTTCAGAGCTGGGCACATTTCTCCCAGTACAAAGCCCGTTTTAATATTACCATGAGTTCTTTCCAGGACTTTAGGTTAAGGACATTACATTGCAAACTTCTATAAAGTGTCAGAGATGAGGTTTTCTTATAGAGCAATGTTCTCCTTTACAATTCACAATGAAATACCTCTCAGAGAAGGACAGAAACAGCAGGCCACCCTGCTTGCTTAAATTTGGCGTACAAACAGACTGCGTGTGAGCAAACTCTAAACAAATGAGTGAAAACATCGTTAAACTACACTCATGGTTCAGAGTGCGTGTGAGGAATCAAAAGCAGATGAATGCTTTCGGTGAATGTGACGCACGCCGTGGTATGCTATCGAACGGCCTTGCTCAGGTCGCGGAGCAGTCCAGAGCCCTCGCTATCACAATAAACTCAGCTTGGTTCAAACACGGCACTGCGTGCCAAGCTGTCAAGAAAATGCATTGCGCACACATTGACAAATGACGGCATTTGGCAGGACGGGAGGATCGGTGTAATGTGAAAATTTGGTGCCTCTTATCAATGCATGGTGGGGGTGGAGGGGGGAAAGTCACCTTCAGCATACGGGTGTGGAAACGTCTCTGCACTTTCCTCCTCATAAAAAATGACACAGCCTGGCAAAAAAATTCACATGATTTGACATTTGATTCAGAGCCAGAGTTTTCTGTACAAAAGTGCTTATAAAATATGCAATGGTCCCAGTGCTCTGCAGAGTGGTGTGTGTGTGTGTGTGTGTGTGTGTGTGTGTGTGTGTGTGTGTGTGTGTGTGTGTGTGTGTACAAGCAGGTCTGAAACCTGGGGGGACAGTTAGCCACAGCAGTGAATTTTTTTTTCTTGCCCAGTCTTTGAACACTTTTAACATCTTTTCTCTCTAAAACTTTCAAAAGGTAAAGCCTGAAAAAGTGAATGTCAGCAACTCAGTAGCATAAAAACTAGGAATTATGATCCTAGATTCTTACAAACTGATCACTGTAAGCTTATAACAGTCTGATCGCAAGTAACAAAACACTCCCACTGTGTCTCATTCAGCATGACTCCCTCCTACTTTGGTGCGGTTAGTGGTCAGAGGCAAGGCCTTAAAAAAACAAAAACAAAAAAAAAAACCCAAAACAAAGCAAAAAACAAAAAATTAGAAAAAAAAAATGCAGATAATATGACAGGACATAAATATTTTGAATGAAAGTCTACAGTTTCTGTGTTAAATGCCTGTTTGTAGAGTAAACTCAGGGGAGGTATTGCATTGCACTTGTCCTGTGTTCTGACCCAGTGTATTTTACATGACCAGACACTCAGCCTGCTTTCTGAAAGAGCCAACCACTGTGGCTTTGAAAAAGAATCCCAAACCTTCAAGATCTTCTTAGAACTCAGTTACAGCCTCAGTTCAAAAAGAGGGATATTTTGCACATTTTTAGGTCATAAAACAATCCTTGTCTACATGTTAATGATGAGTCTGTCTGTAACGCATGTAAATGTAGTTTTATGGTAATATAAACTGCAATTGGTGTAATATATTTTCATTCAGGGTCAGAGAGTGGGTGGTCTGATACGACGTGTAACAGCAGAACCGGATGTAATGGGAAATAAATAAAAGATTTTAATGTATATTGTATGTTTTCTATAATACATTTAATAATATATACATGATATTATATATGCTATAGACATACATGCTCTTGAAAATAAAGGTGCCAGAAAAGCGTTTTGCTGCAAAGCCACTAAAGAACTGCTTTTGATGCCTCAAAAAAAACATCCCTCACATTTTTGAAAAGAAGAGTGTAAAGAACCTTATTAAAGAACCGAAAAATATAATGCAGCAAATCTGAGTGTATTTCCTTGAATTTGCTCATATTTCCATAGACCAGTGTGTAATGAATAATCATCGACATTAGATGCTCCCTCTTACATAGGTTAAGCCTTTCAAAGGCTTGCTCCCTGCAGATGAAGTATTACACTCATCACTGTGCTGGCCGCAGCACTTTCTCTCCTTCATTAGAATGCAAGGCATGCTCTGTGGTGGGGTGGGGGCGGGAGTTAGGTCCGAGATAGCTTTGAAGTCATTAGTTCAGTCATTAGCGCAGTTATGTTAAATATACATTACAATTCATCACCAGAAAGAGCCAATCATTTATTTTGCGTGGCTTGGCAGGCGTTAAATCTGGCTCTGGGTGTGGGCCCTGTCAGCCCAGGACGTTTGACAAGTGCCGCTCCTGCTTGATCAGGGCTCTCTTCTGATCAACTCGTGACTGTTTAGCATCTTTAAAGCTGCTGGAACGATCACACACACCACTCTCCAGCCCGTCAGTACAAAGGCCTGATCCGCGCTGCAGTGCGTCATCTATTTAACCAGATCTTTAATGATGGCTGTGATTAGTTGAATCATTTAGCCTTTTAGGTCTCAGATATCAAAAGAGACCCTCTGCACAGACTGCATGACCCTCCTGATGGGAGTTCACCGAGAGAGAGATTAGGCTGGAAAGTGTTGGGGTGTTCTTTTTGAAAACACCTGTTTAAAAAAAAAGCCTGCAGAGAGCGTGTCGGGAACATCACTACAGTGAAGGCTGTGTCTTATTTACGCCTCCCAACCATGCTGGCTATTTCGGAATTGTTTTTGAATGAGGCCTTCAATGTTCCGTATAAGGCCACCTTGTGGATAAGTCTATCTTTAGGGCAGCTTAGCTTTAGCTGCACCAGAGCTGTGCCTACGACATAGGGCAGAGGAAGGACTCATTAAGCTTCCTCAGAGACACACCGCTGCATTAATCTGGAAGATAAAACTGCGAACGTTGTGCACAGGCACGAGCCGTCCCTCATTTTCACCATCGTTAAAGTAGATCTATGACACGCTCAAAGAAGCGTCTCCAGCACCACACTTCCCAGCATTCGCTTAAGTAGACGTCAAAGGCGTCCGCTTCTCGCTCCAGCCAGGAGACTCTAAAATTATGCATAAAGGGTACACAGCGTGGAGGGTAGTGATTACAATGCACTGGGTTAACACATCATGATTGGCTAACCAATATATTCCCCTGATACGCGCTGGATGTATGGCTCAATCAGTGGGGGAGCAGCGCATATTCATATTCTCCTGTTCTCCATGGCTAAGCATTTGGTAATGGGCTTTGGTGGAATCCAAGGGTATTCTGTATTATTAATGAAAATCGATTCCTGACTCACTCGCACTTTTCCGCTCATGTACTCCTGGGTTTTTTTTTTTTCCTGATCAGGCCATTTTATGCTTCGAGTGTGAGACGATATGCAAAACACTAAAAGGGGAAAGAAGAAGGCCTGTTAAGATTACTTGATTGAACTCAATTACTTGATTTTTTAAAAAGTCAGCCTCCATGAATTAGCAATGATAAGCCAGCTGTTTGCATGATAATAATGCAGATTCTCCCACTAGTCCTACTGCTCCAGTTTGCTTAGAATAAGAAATAGAGGTTAAAAAATCCCACTCATTGATGATTTTTTCTTTGTTCGGTGTTATATTTTTCTTTTGATTTTTTTTGTTGTCTGTCTTTTTTTTTTAGCTTATCTTTTTACACTAAAGCATTTTAGACTCGTTTAAATACCACACATAGGTTTTGCCTTGATCAAATTTTCTACAGCTCTGATCACTCAGATTACTTGCCAAAGTAATTGTTAGATTATTTAAATTCTAATAATAATCTTATAGTGAAAGCCCTAAAAATATCTCTCTTTCTTTTCTCTTTCTTTCTCTCTCTCACTCTTTCTCTCCCTCTCTCTTTCTCTCCCTCAGCCTTTCTCTCTCTCTCTTTCTCTCTTGTCCAGTCTTCGCTCCCTGAGTCTCTCCTGATTGTGTTGCTCTTCAATAACGCCTCAAAAACTTCTCCCAGCCTAATAGTGATGTAGTGTCGTGCCACCATGCTGCTGTCTGCCTGGGTGCTGGGGATAAATGGACATGGGGGCTGGACTCCCACCCCCCCTCCCCAACCATCCACCGAAGGCTGCTCGTTTGGGGGATGAGGCTGGCACTTAGCACTCTGCCACCGGCCTGATGGATGGTGCTGCGGCGTTCACTGCCTACTGCTCTCTCTCTCTCTCCCTCTCTCTCTTTCTCTGTCTCTCGCTCTCTCTCCAAATCTCTCTTTCTCTCTCTCTCTCTACTGCTCTCTCGCTCTCACTCTTTCGCTCTCACTCTTTCACTCTCCCCCTCTTTCTACTGTTCCCTCTCTCTCTCTCTCTCTCTCTCTCTCTCTCTCTACCTATCTATCTATCTCTCTGGTTCTCTCTCTCTCTCACCTGCTGTGGCTTTTAGCATGCAATCTTACTTCTTTCCTACAGTTTTTTTTGCTATTTTTCTTGTGCTTGGCTAAGCAGCAGTACTATGTAGGAACTTATTCTCAGTATACACTAAACTGTGTTTTCTTCAGTTGAGAAAGTGAGGGAGGGCTGTGAAGGTTGTGTGATGAGACTGTTAACATAAACCCACTATCTAGGAAGTTCTACGCTAGGAGGATTGTTAGCATTCTAGCGGTGCAACAGGAAGAACTGATGTTCATCCCTCGAAGCGGAGTGTCTGAGTGAATACCACTCAGGATTTGAAGTGGAACGACACAGTACACATGTACATGCAGACATGCTGACAAAGGAGTCAAACCGCACTTTTCACAAAGAAGTACTCCACACACACGGCTAAGACAATAGAAAAGTCAACAGGGGCACAATGTCTTCAACGGAGGCGACAACGCAACCACAATGCAGCACAGGATGACAAACGAGCAACTTTCGCTGTCGCACAGTCATTACAGCCACACACACACACACACGCTCTTTCTCTCACACACATACACGCAGGCGATGGCAACAGATTGGCTGAGGTGATACCGGCACTGCCGCTGCACCGCAGGTACACTGCACTTTCAAATGCAACACACTTTGTCCTTCGACAACGGTCAAAGCGAAATGCTCACACAGACACACACACACACACACACATACACACACACACTTACACACACACACACACACACACACACACACACACACACACACACACACACACACACACACACACAC
>JBBJLS010000032.1:8149089-8182015 GCA_037577275.1 Bryconaethiops microstoma | reverse complement strand
CCTGTAGTTAGGGAATGGAATGGAAGTCGCTTTGGATAAAAGCGTCTGATAAATGCCGTAAATGTAAATGTAAATGTAAGCAACCAACAGCACTTTGCTTTAATTACCAAACGCTTATTTCTATAAATGTGTTCCATTATGTCAGCATACCTGCACCCTTCTGTGGTGCTGCTCCATCATATTTAGCCTTTACTTAATGACCTTATCTTCTCAGTTTTTGCTCGCTACATTTAAAAACAGCACCATGAAAGAGTGCTCATAAATTTCAATTTAGATCTGCAGAGATCTTCCTGTATCTCGGTTCCCCTCCTGGTTTTTCCTCAAGGCACTCTGAACAGCCTTCTTCTGTAGTGCCTCCAGGGCTGCCTGCCCCATGCCAGATGGCTCTGAGGAGTTTTGCTAACAAAGTCATTAAAACGCCTCATTTAATTTCAATTTTGGCCAGTACAAATCTCGTTCCACGCCTCTTCACACATGCTGTGCTCTCTCTCCTCTCACACACATGTATGTATGTAAATATATATATATATACATATATATATATATATATATATATATATATGGGAATGTTCACCGAGAATAACTTCAAGAGGAAAAGTGCCTCTATAATAGCATGAAAACAACATGGCCGTCACAGATCCCTCTGAGTCAAAATGGGGCTCTGTTTACTTTTAGAGAGCTGACAGACAGCGAAGAACCAGAGAGGTCTCATGTCTTCCGACAAGAGGAAAAAAAGGGAGGTTTCTCTCTTCCTTTCCTGCTGCTTGGTCGACCGCAGCTCTGCTAGCTCATGATGGTTTCAGCCAAGACGATCTCACCACACCGTTTACAAGGCCAGATTCCCCCCTTCCACAGCTACTGTTCTCTGATTGGGAGAAAAAGTTCCTCGCTAAGACAGCACAAAAACCCAGCTGAGAAAAAAGCTTGCAAATTTCTTTAATCCACTCCTTAGGGTTTCACTTTTTACAGTCAACCGGAGTTTTCAGGAGATTTCTTTTACATAGCTCGCACCAGTTCACCAGTTTTATGGGAGAATTCCACCAACGGGCGCATGCAAATAACACTCCGTGCAAACCCCTTCTGTGTGACTATTGACAAAAAGTGTCTAGCCCATGTTAATCATACAGCCACATCAATGGCTTTACATGATTAAAACCAAAGCCCTCACATAAAAGAATGGCCCTCATTTCTGGATCGCGCTTATTTAGCACCGATGTAAATCAAGCTCTTCTGACTGACATTAGGAACGTACTGGAGCTGTGTGAGCCATGCAGTCTGATGATGCATAGCAGACAGGCCTCACAGGGTGTGAAAAGGAGTCAATTACTGGCAGCCGTCCTCCGGAATCCGAATTTTGGATTAAACAACAGACAATCCGAGACCAAATCAGGAAGCTTGCATTAGTCAGACATTAGCTGCCTGCTTGGTTCTCTTCTTTGTAGTGCCTTCACACCATAGAATTTGTTAAGAACACTTTCCAGCAAGTTAAGTGTGTCAGATCTGAAACAGACACTGCAACCTTGAGAGCCGTCTCTTTTGTGTTCATCTCCTAAGCACCACGAAGGCTCCACCCTGTAACACAATCTGTTTTGAGTTTTTAACTCTCATGTGTTTGGCCATTCAATTTAGGAAATGCGAAGCAGCTGATGCTTATAAATAAAAGAACAAACCATTGCCGAGTTTTTATATCATTTTTACAGAGCCTCTCGTTTTCCTTCCACTCCGTCTTTGCAGTCTCATATTTAATACATGAGCATAAATACGTTTATTGTTTATGTAACTGCCGAGTGCATGGGGCCCTGATATGGAGCTAGTAATTGGCCTGCTGCTATAAACGAGCTTGCTATCTCAGCTCGTTGGCTTACCATCGCTGCCTGGCTTTCACACAGTTGACCTGTGCATTAGCGTGTGTGGGAATCGCTGGGGGGGTGGGTGGGTTGTTTGATAGCCAATAATTAAAACAAAGCACTGGTTTAAACCTGAGGTAATTGGGGTCTTCCAGTCATTTAACTGTAACTGCTTGGCAGCCGGGCTGGCCCCGAAGCGTCATTTTTCAAACCACTTTGAAATGATAATGAAACACACAGGAATGGATGGACGGATTATGCGCTGCAGAGGCCCATTGATGTGGTGGAGGGAGATCATTTTCCTTCTGCGGGAGGTGACAGTAATACCCCAGGCTGCACAAACAGAGATGGTTAACATTAAGGGTTACAAGAATCATAACATTCCAAAGACCAATAATACCCAAATGACTCTTGTTTTCCCCTGCTCGACTGGACATATTTATAGGCAATTACGGACGAGCACTCCAGTAAATCTATGAGGTAAGCGTAGGAAATGACACATTCGCTTGTTTGGCCTATGACTGCCATAGCTCGCGTAATGAAGTCGGTGCAGGCCCTCTTCCATGTGCTACTAATCGCCTTTGAATAAAAACTCTTGCGGGAACAAGAGGTGCTGTTCAAGTGGTAATATTTCAGGCCTACAAAGTACGACCCTTGCCAGTGCTTTCATCTCTAGGTGATGTACAAGGGTGTACATGGTAACTGGTCCTGAGGGACCACCTTGGTGCACTTTAAAACCAGCAGATCGCTGCAAGATGTGACCACGGGCTGCTCTTTGGAGATCACTGGAAGGGTTAGCTCTCGTTGGCTCAAACTCCGCTGACAACCCGAACGTGTTAAAGAGTAGTCCGCCAGGGAGTCACTCCTCTAATAGCCCCAGGACTGGCAGCCCCACATGCCCTAACCCTACAGAAGATTGTCGTCTGATCCTTCAGCACTGCTATAACTGCTGTTGCTCCAATGGTGTTTTAACAAGGGCTGAAATATTAGTCACTTTGAAATCAAAATTTCATTTTTAAATTTGAATTATATCTAATATATTCTTAGGTTTTAAGTGGAACAATGTAGCATAATAACGCAGAGAACTCCGCATACAGTGATCAATACTCAATTACGGAAAAATGGATGCACCGGTTTTCTTGAGAAAGAAAAAAATCCATCAGCCCAATTACTTCAGTAATTATTGTGGCTGGTTGTTGATTCATTCAAATTGTTTGCAAAATTTGTTTTTTAAACAATGCAGTTGCAGTAGAATGACCATTCCCTGATAAATTGTCAGATCTACACCATGCACACTGTCACAAATTTGCATTGTTACACCCCAAATAATAAACATGCAATCGTAAAATAGACATCAGTTACAAAGTCAGTTATAAACAGAAATGTACATTAATTTACTTTGTTTTAACCAACGCAAGTCTGAAGTTCTGACTTTATTCCTCATGAATGTAATCAATGTTATTTTCCTTATCCACAAGCAAGACTGTATACACAACGAAAATGTTAATCAAATTCAAATTACAAAATCAAAGGGAAAAATCTCCTATTTTCAAACAAATGTGGTTTCAATCGAAAGTTTTGTATCGGCACTTTCGTCAGAGTTTTGAATTTCTTTCCTTCACTGAGTGAGAAACAATTAAACAAAACGTAAGAGAAGGCCTTTGAAGGCATATAAACCGTGGGGGTCTGAGGAGGGTTAATAGTTTCCACCAGCCCACTCCCCTACAGCACTGGCTCTCCAACAGCCAGGTCTACCGTGAAGCCGAAGACCTGATCAACCTATTCGTTATCCTATCACCTCTCCTCATGAGGGTCCTATTATCCCAGACCTGGACCTGCCTGACAGACGTGACCTACAGCCCCACAGAGAGCTGTGAATCACTACCATCACATCTGGAAGGTTTGTCCTCCACCTCCCTCTGCCTCCCTCCTCCTCTGCTCCCTCTCATCACATGGTTACAGTTTGGAGAGGGGTAGAAGTGCTGGCATCTACTCAATGTTAAGGAATGCGCCCTTTTCTATGCAAACCCTGAACGCTGCTCCACTGATGAGCTCTATAACCCCAAAACACTAGAAACCTCTACTTTAATTTTTGTAGCCAATATGGCCAGATATTCCAGGCTATTGAAAGAAACAACAATGAATAACAGGGAGATATTCTTTGGAGTTTTTGCGAAAGAGTGGAATAAGTTCTCTTCACGCCTTTGGCGAGAGTAAATCATGTTTGACAAAATTGCAATGATAAGCCCATTATCAAGGTACACATTCAGTTTGAACATGACTGTTCTACTGTCAACGTGTCAGTAGTGTACAAAATGATAGGCTTCGCCAAGCCCTTCATCACTCAGTCTGCTTGTGGTATTGTAATTATTGCATTATTTTCAATGAGAGGCACCGCTGCCCTCTTTTGGTGTGTATATCAATGAAAGGTGCCTGGCAGCGAGCCGGCCGAGTGATGCTGTCTACACTGTAAACGTTATCTTCCCTGAAATCATAGTGTGCCCAGCCTGGAAAGCACAATGTGAGAGAGTGCCCTCTGCCAACAGCCCCCCTCACTCATATGCACTGTTATGACAGAGAGAGAAAGTCTGAGAGACAGATTTACCATAGACTAGACTCACTCTTCATAACGAAACTCCTAATAATCATCGCTGCATTACAGCCACATGATAAACTGACTCCTTTGCGAGACATCATTACCATAAGCAATTCCAGAACTCTAGTTACGCTTATGATCCCACTGAACTGAGAATACAGCATTGATCATCCTCCCTAATCACATCTTGCTCTGTGTTTCCACAAACTACGCCCATTCCGACATCCCAGACCAGCAGTAAAGGAGGTTAATAAGGGAAAAAGTAAAAGAGTCACATTCACAGACATCTATGAGCTCTCACAGACTCACACAATGGCTGCTGAGAGGGAGTGAGGTGAGTTGGACGCTCTCCTAGTGGTGCCATAGAGACTGCTGATTAAGCCAAACCAGAGGATTAGCTCTTCTAATTCCTCACAAAAGAGTCAATCTCCTCCAAAAGACCTTCTGTCTTGGCTGGAGAGCAGCAGTCAGCCAATTTTTGGTCATTTTCACTAATGCACCACCTCAGCTGCCAGTGCAGGATTGATTTGGAAGCAGGCCAGCTGTACAGTGGAGTACAATCCAGCTTATCTTTGCTAAATAACTCCAATTTCTAGTGGTCCTTCTTGGGAACACTTATAAAGACGGGCAAGAATAAACCTGTTTTCTTACAATGTGCTTAAAATAACTTAATAAAACAACATAATGCAATCATGAAGAATTGTTTTATACACTTTTTATTTCCTATGTTCTCAGCTGGTCACTAGACAATGTTTCTTTTTAGCAAACGAGCTTCACTGACTGTGTACATAACTGGACAAACCTTTGCACTGCAATTGCATCTTCTACTGTAAGGTTGCTAGTTTATCACACAACATTATAAACTTCAACCTCAAAACCAATAAACTAATTTGTTTCTCTGTGATCTAGGCAACCCAGCTGCCAAACATTTGATCATGTGTTCTCACATTTCAAAAGCACCAGATTGCTGAGCTTACTCTGAAGTCCTGGGATGTACCGTAATAGTCCGACAATACTTTCAACATCAGAAGTCCTTTGATTGCGAGTGAAGCTTGCTTTATAAGTTTTCATTTTTCTTTGAAAACTAAATGTTAGTCATTTTACTGGCTGTGATGAAAACAGACTGTACTAATAAGGCAGCGTTTGAATATGACTACGGTGGCCAGTGGACTGATTGTAACCTCCTGGTGTTCACCGTTCTGCCAATAATGAACCTGTATTTATTTATTTATTTTGTTGTGTTTTTTTGGGCACGGGACTTTATATTCAGGGAGAAATGAAGCATGACAAGATGTGATTAAAATGGCTGCATGCTAACAGGCATGTGGTCGTGCTGTTTCTGCAAGATTGTGCGCTTCATTCCTGGCTGCCCCCGCCACCCCCCTTCGCTCTTCATTCTCTCTCTCTCTCTCTCTCTCTCTCTCTCTCTCTCTCTCTCTCTCTCTCTCTCTCACCTGCCCAGCAGATATAATGAGAGATTGTGCCAGAGAAACACTCGGCTCATTTTCATAGTCTTTTCAGCCCATTGGAAAATTGAGCCATTCAGCTCTGTCTCATTAGAAGCCAGATTACTGGTCTGTAGTGATTGAGATGATTTGTGCTGCGAGGTGCCTTATGTCTAATGTGTGCATAAGGGTGTGTGTATGTATGAGTATCTGGCCCATATGGCACCAAACATGTGTGCATGTGTGTATAAACATTTGTGAATACACTACAATGTCTGCAATGTTTATGCCACATGTCGTATTTCGCTGGGGACCTCAGGCAAGCCAGAGTGTCTTAACTGATTTATCCCAGCACCCAAAAAACACCACTCGGATTGGCTGGGAGGGGTCACCTTTGCCCTTAGGCTACACATTAGCCAAATTGCAGGCTGCGACAGTGGGTTGATTATTTTATGGAGCAGAACGAGTTAGAAAAACATGAGAAAAAAGAGAGGGGGCGACATTCTTGACAGCAGTCATCTGAGGCTTTCTGAATACACAGCCATTATCCTGTTGGTAAAATCTACAGATCCTCTCAACACCTCTGTGACACGGTTCAAAAGCCTTTTCCTCATCGTCACCCCATTGTCCAGGCCTTAGCACTCCATCAATCTCCTTGTCGGCCTGTCCCCATACCTCTGAAACAATCCACCACAGGTCGCTCTCCCTCCAAAGGATGAGTAATCCACCCTGGAAGCAGACCTGAGAGCTGGAGATGCCAATTCAAACAGCACCAAGTTTTTATTGGAAAGCGAAATAAATAAATCAATGCCCTAAGTCAGCAGGGCGTTAATGTCCTGCCGGTTCCGCCTGGCTGAGGGCCGTTACGTGGCACGGGCCTGTGGCTTTCCAGAGGGTGGGTGGCATGGTCCGGTGAAGCACTCATCTGCAAAGGCTGTGTGACAGGGCACATGAGTGTGCGTGAGGGTTTCCCTCCATTAGACAGGGTGAGGGATTTACAGCCAAGCCCCTCAGATGTCCCTTGTGAGACTTGGCTAAAGGGCCGCTGAGGTGTGTGATGTTTCCCTTCACTAGTGACCTCTGCATGAGGTCAGTGGAGCTCCGCTGTGTGTGTGTGGCCGCAAAATGAGCAGGAGGCTCCTGTAACAGTGGCACCAGCTACACCGGTCTGAGGAAAGAGCACTCGCTAGGTGCTCAGGACAAACAATTTAATGAGCTCAGGGATGTGTGTATAGATGCATGAGAGAGAGAAAGGAAAAAAGAGGGATTAAAATATTGAGAGAGAAAGAGAGAGAGAGAGAGAGAGAGAGAGAAAGAGAGAGAGAGAGAGAGAGAAAGATACTTAATATAAATTGTTCAGCAGTGTCCACTTGTGTCGAAAGGCCCCCTGTTAAGAAAAGACAAGAAAGTCTGACAGGAATTTCCAAAGCTATTCAATCCCTTTATAATATCATTCTTAACCTGGAAAGATCCTTAAAGAGAAAGTTCGACCAGAATTTTGTCTGTACTGTCTACGTGAGATGACTGAACACTGAAGAGCTGTTTCGTGTTTTAGGCATTTACATTAAACTAATTGGTGGAATATTCTAATTCTTTAAATACTTTTTAGCTCCAGATTTGTAGCAGAAGTGTAAAGTAATGGTAAAGTAATTTTTGGGTAAGAAACGTGTTGAAATTGAGACTTTTTCTGCCAAACTATCACTTTAAACCGAGTCTTCGCTTGTCATTTAAGCTGACTTAGAGACTGCACACTCTCACACTAATGCAGAGAGCAATAAGCCAAAAGCTGCCATGCACACTGATGGATGGCACCAGTAAGAATGGTGCAGCTTTCAGTGGAGCTGCGTCGCCAGTATATGTGACTTTGGTAAATGATGGTGATTGTACATAAAGCCTCGACCATTAGTTTTCCTCACAGCACATTAAAAGGGCCAAGGGGAGCTCGGCAGAAGAATGAAAGGGTGGACCCGCAACCATTTCCCCAAAACTCATGTAGGGAGGAGAGAGGAGAGAGAGAGAGAGAGAGAGAGCGAGAGAGAGAGACAGAGAGAGAACAAGAGAGGTGAAGGAGGCATTTGAGCTGGAGAGGTTCCAAAAGATGCTATCAGTGCCTGAGACTGAAACAAAACACCCAACACAACAAAATCAGAGAGGGCATTAGGAACACAAAGGCCTGCTTCAGCTTTCAGTTCCAGCCCCCCGATTTCCTTCTCCAGTGCAAAACGTGTCAAGGTGTTTACATTCCAGGCAGCTGGAAGGCTGCACTGCGGTCGTCTCTGGTGGAGATGGTGGCGCCCATGGCCCCCTGCTTGCTAGCACGTAGTGTGGATGCAGACTCAATCTATGCATTACTCCAATCATCCTCTACGCTGGTGCTTTCAGTTTCTCTGTTGTCTTAATGGAGAGTGAAAGCTGCTTTGACTTTGTAGAAATAAAGTGGGGAGGGGAGGTTAGTGTGCCATGAAGTTATCTGCGATCCTAACCTGCAAGGACTGCGGCCATCCGAGAATCCATAGTAGAGATAAGCGCACTGCATGAGGGTGTGAAATCCAGGAGCAAGGGACAGCCTCCAGTCTCTGTTCAGCCGCACAGAGCTGAACAGACCCACGGATATGCGCTAAGCCAGGCCCTGCGGTCTAGACACAGAGAGTGTATTAGCATAATATGTTCTGCTAATGGCGTTGAGGCACGTTTCAGAGAGCACAGACATTCCTGGGTTGACAATCTCTCAGGGCCATGGCAGGAACATTTAGACTGAGCCT
The DNA here is from genome assembly GCA_037577275.1 of Bryconaethiops microstoma. Classification (NCBI taxonomy): domain Eukaryota; kingdom Metazoa; phylum Chordata; class Actinopteri; order Characiformes; family Alestidae; genus Bryconaethiops; species Bryconaethiops microstoma. The sequence goes on along the minus strand of JBBJLS010000032.1, from coordinate 8,173,365 downwards.
TCCGCTCAGCGAAGGAAGCCCACAACGATTGATAAACTTCCCTTGGACTACATTAACACACACAAACACATGTTCATCAGAGGCCCGGCCGCATGATTCAACACAGAGTGAGATCTCGGCATGAGGAGACGCTTTCTCTTTGGCTCTAAAGGCCCTCAAGGTAGAGACACCAGCACGGAACCGTAATGAAAAACAGGGCTGTGGATTTATCGTCAGCGTCAAGGGGGCTGGAAGACTTAGGAGCTCTGCCTAGAACAAACCCTAATTAAATCCAATCATCGATCGGCTGATCCTTTGAACAAATTAGCCAGACTCACGAACCTGCCTTCATGCCGGGGCTTCTCCATCTGCCAGATTTCGGACCACTTTCCCAGCCCTCCCTGCTGTCAGTGCCAGTAGTTAAGGCAACGGCTGTGCGTGGTGCAGCTGCTTGACGGAACACCCATAAACACATCCTGTGACCTGTTTCATTCGTTGTTTGAATATGTGCAGGATAGCACCCAGCTGGTGGACTTCAGGTGATGACTGGGGCTGCGTGTCGTAGTCTCTGCCCTCTGTTATCCTTAATCAAGTTCAGAGTTGAGGGAACTCTGGAGGGAACTCTCCAACTATCAAAAGGCCTCAGTGGAAAGTCTTTGCATTTTGTTAACACACAAACAGATATATCTATTCTCAAATGAATGGTCTTTATAAACCCATGTTATTTACCATTCAACTTTACAGTATAAACCCATATAATGAATCCATTTCAACATCACTGCTGAACAACTACACAACTACAACTGCTTGCTCAGGTCCCCAGCCTCGCCTGCACTTCCTTCAATTATATAGTTGTATGTGCATCTGTCAGTAAACTTCAAAACTCAGGGCTATTGAGTCTAATTTCTGCCAATTAACTTGTGCTGCTGGGGTTTCTTCAAGTTGGAACCTAATACCTGATAAGAATCAAGTGGTCCGCCAGCCTCTGGCCTCGAGTGCCTTGCTCCTACACCGTGCCGTATTGTGGGCCTAAGCTTTGTGTGAATGCTAATGCTGCTAATTGTAGTGTGGGGCGTGCGATAACGCTGAACCCTGACAGTGTTCCAGTGTTCTGAGATCAGCGGCACTTGTAAAGGCCAAACAAAGCCTAGACGCCCACATTTTAACAACGTAGGCCTGGCCACGTCAGGCAGTATGTGAAGAAGCACGTTCATCTGGGTTGGCTGGATAGAGGTCTTTCAAACACTTTGGCAACACAGCAGCCGCTCCTCTCACAGCATCTTTATTATGTGTGATTTTCAAAGCCCTCTGTGTGTTTTGAAGAACTCTGGCCCCATGAAAATGCCCACTTTATGATGAAGGATATTAAAAAGGGAGGGAGCGGGTTTGGACAATTATTTAACTATTTTCTCAACACAAAAATACATGTGATGGACACAGCGACATGGATTTAATTGAAGACCATTCACATTGGAACAAAAAACACTGACTCTCTTGCCTTAAGTTGAACACACTGAATGTAAAATAAATCACAAGACTTTTCCTAGCAAGGCCCTGAAGGTTCATGCGCTGTTGCTTTAGTTTTGGTCTGCATATTCCCTGAAGAGCTTGATTACTTGCAATGGGGAATCTAAGGTCGTATTATTCACGCTACAAACTCTTATTGAGGCTGGCCCGCTAACTCAAACTGACATACACCTGCAGCAATTAAGATGCACGGCACTGTTTCAGCTTTTATTCAGACCACTTGTCCAAGTGGCTTTCTCATGCCAAACAATATTTGGGTGATGAGGAGCCGGGAGAGAGCTGGCCTGCTGGGCAGGCTGATTTATCTGCTGCGGAGATGCTTTTATGGTCTCAGGCGAGGGAGGGGAGAAAGAGGGACAGACAAAGTGGATTAGGGGAGGTTCTGCCCAGTTTAATATCGGCCCTCCATCTGTCACTGGTCAATTTCACATTGATTCAATCACCATGCTTTGTTTTAAATCTTCAATATAACAAAAGGATCCATGGAATTCTTCTAAAGGCACAGCGGAAAGCTGCAGTATCCCCAGACCTTGAGCTCTGAGGATGCGACGCAGCAAGAAAGCTTTAGAGAGGAAAGATTTAAGCCTTATAACGAAAAGAGGAAAAAAAAGAATGGGCCATATAAAGGAGTCTTGAAAGAAAATACGAGACTCATCTGAAACGGTCTTTAAAAGTCAAGCATGATGTAAATCTACTATTTATATATAGAATAGAAAAGGCAGTAAATGTTTTAAGGCCATAAGAAAAATGAAAAACAAAGAGAGAGCTATAAAGGACCACAAACATGTTACAAATATGCATTCAAATAATGAACAAACCACACTAACTTCCCTTCTGAGTATGGTGTGTGTTGTACTAGGTTTGGAAGCCTGTCTGTACAGCATTACGAAAGTAGACACACAAAGCCCTGGCTACGCAGCAAATGCACATTTGTTTAATTAAGCACAATGCTATTAGATTTCAGCCTTATTTTCCATCTTTAAAGCTGCTGTTAAGGCCGTTTTCAAACAGGCTTAGGGAGGCCATACTTCGCCAACAACAAAACAAAAACAAAAACAACATGGAGACGTGTCCAGGAAATTCAGCATTTCATTAGAACAGCTGCAATGACTAACTTCACGACTGTCCGCTGAGACAAATCTTCTATAATGATCAAATAATGGAGACATAGTGCGCAAAATATAATTGCATGAATGCGTATTGAATCAGTGTAAATCACAGTCCTTTGAAAAGACGTCTCCTTGCCTCTCGGAATGATGGAGGCATGCTCAAAGTGGCCGAGCTCTGGTCTGCTCTCTTTGCCAGATGTGATCCCTGCGCCCCATGCCACGGTGCCCTGGTGGCCTTGACAGGCAGGATGAAAATGTTTGTTTGAAGCCTCCTGTTTCTCATCAATGCTGCTGTCCCAGCGGAGCCTCTCATCTCGACCTGTCCGACACCTTTCCCCAAGACCCCATCCCACATGTCAGGAGAGCCAGAGGGGGGGCGGAGGAGTAGGCAGATAATGTCATCATCAGACAAAGGCACGTCTTCCTTGAAGTAGCACAGGATGCCACGTCAGCCCTCTCTATTTTTTGTCTTTTTCACTGAAAGCTTTCGAGTGCTGATTTAGAAAAGTGGATTTACATAACCAAAGCTGTGAGGTCCACAATAGCTATACTACAATAAAGAACGCCGGACATTTCGGAAACTCTGAGAGCAAAACAGAACCACTTTGGTACTCCCATGGCCTTGACCAGCCCCATTTGTGCTTTGGTTTACATATTGTTTTAAAACTCTAACTCAACAAGGCAGTCGAGAGTTGTGTATAGTCTTTCATTCTACAATAACATTCACTCTTTCATTGTCTTCACTTAACTGGCTGCTGTCAAATTAGGACCACAGATAAGTGATTACAATAAGGGAGAGGATTTGCAATTGTGCACGCAATGTGTATGCAGTAGAGGGCCCACATTAACAGGATGCTCCGCCAACTGCCAATAAGAAAGTGAGGGTAGGCATGACTTCCATTATAGCTGTTTATGAAAGGAAACGAGCAGAGCCACACTATCACAGCAATTTGACAATCAGCACTAGCCACATCCACTGGCTCTCTCTCCCCTACCGGGCTACAAATGCCTCTCATTATATCACAGGAATAAACTAACTAACTAGCGTAACATTTTCAAATGCACAAATGCTACTCTGTCCGTTTCTCAAATCAAATTGCAGTATGTTACTTAGGGAAAATACAGCGTTTAGTCTTGGGTTAGCGTGGTCAGTGTCTGCCCTTGCCAAGGGAACTTTCATTAGAGATTTCTGGGCAAAATCCATACCAGAGAACAATCTGAGTAGGTGGAAAATCTGCAAACGTGATATGTGAAAGGATGTGCAATAATAAGCTTGGCTTACTCTTTCAACTAGAGAGACAGATGGACTTTAAAATGGGTAGGAACACTTAGACAAATATTCCTGCTGATACACTTTGACATCCTAAGAGCACCGTAAGAGCATGGATTCTCTGATGTCCGGACCCGACCACCGTAATTGGCTAGACTCTTGAGAGCTGTTGGGTCAAAGTTTAGACTAAGTACGTTTACTAGCATCCTCTGAAGTACTAATCCAAGAGCAATGGCCTTCACTAACTGGGCCTCCGAGGAGCTTCTGCTCCACTCAGTTCCTCCAGGATCTTTATAAACTGCTCTGGTCAAGTAAGACCTTGGCCTCCTTTTACAGGAATGGAGCACCTGATAGTAAAATAATTGGAAAAGCCTTAAGATGATGGGAAACCCATGTGCAATAGCAACAGATGGTTTATAACTGTCTTCTTTTTGCATGTGCTAGCTTTGAACTCTTAAGGGTATAAGGCTAAATAAATCATTGGACTGGATATCATCCTTTGTAATTTGGCACCGCAGCACATTAAAGAGTCCCATGCTGCGTTTAGCTGCAATGCCGGAGTCTGTTTTGAGCCTAGCTCATCAAACTGTCCTCTTTGAATTAAAGTCCCCAAACATAGGCAAATGCAGGAAAAGGCTTTCTGCTTTTCCTCAGGCCCAGACCAGAGGCTGTAGTCTGGTCCAGTTTGTTTTCAGTGACATTATCATCATGGCCAACTCAGAGCTCTCCTAACGCCTCTTGTAACAGCTTCTGACGTGTCAGTGGCACAGAAAGCCTTTCTTCTCGCCAGCACATCAAAAGCTGTGGAGAAGGATCATGCCTGAATGATTACGTCTTTTTATAGCATCAACATGAGTAATGTCTCGTGTGGCCTCTGGGGATCTCTGGAGATCGTCAATAGGGGTCTCATGGTGACAACATATATCTTCGCATAATTAATGCTCACTTTCCATATGTTTGTTCTCTGCTGAAAGAGAGGATAGTCTTTGGTGTCAGCACGGTTCTCGCTGCAACATCTGTGAACCATTACATCTGTTCAATCCAGCCGGCAGGTTAATTAAGATGCGACAGGTAATCAAGCTGCCGGAAGGCAATTAAGGTGGCTTGACTGGGGTGCTGCCTTTGCTCAACCTGCAGACTCTCGCCATTGACTGTGGGACACCTCAAAAAGACTTTGTAACTATGGAGAGCGATCTAAGGTTGATATCAGTACTTTTAGTCAACAATGGACCACCTGGTGCACAGAAAACACCATTCTGACTGCAGTGAAAGTGGATGCATGCAATGAATTTGTTGTGGGCAAAGAAAGGGCAGAGTAAGGTCTCTGACAAAGCCCCACAAACATCTGTGAGTCATCCCCTGTGGCCAGTTGGCTCCCTCTCACATAACACACACACACCAAACTCAGGGAGGAAATCCATAGCATCTGCATCCAAGCTCCAAAAATATTTATCTAGACAGCTGATTTGAATACTCAGAGCCCAGAGGCGTGCATGTGGCAACACAGGGCACAGTGATTGGGTATGGAAAAGGACCAGAGCATGTAGCACTGATCACAACTATACTGTAGCTAAAGCAGTGAGTTTACACAGATGTTGGGCCACGGCACTTAAAATACTGTGGTCCTGTGGTCTTATTCTTAGCATGACTCAAAAAGACACTTATTTTGAAATTAATAATAGACTCAATCACTGCATAAATCACACTTTTAAAACCTTAACATGTATGAACTTACAAATCATTCCAATGTATTTCCCAATGTATAGTGTTGGAAAACATTAGAGCTAAAAAACAGTTTGGAAGACAAAGAATGGACACTTTCACTACTAACAGTGGATGTTGTTTTTGCATACTCATAGTGTTGCATGGGATTTTGATATCACACTTTGAGAAGGAAATAGACCAAGCAAGAGAGATCTGTGTAGCACTGGGCCACACCGAGCTACCTAAATGTCTGAATGAACCTATCACAAAAGAACTGGGCTGTATCAGGGAGGAGAGGCCAATCAGGAAGCTAGTGTGATCACAGGCTGGGACAGGGCCGGCTCACAGAGCAGCAGCCCATGCTGGAATATGTACCTTGGCTCCAAGCCCCGATCTCCACGAGCCATGCGGTGGGCCTAGATTGGCTTTCCTCTAGTAATCTTCATAAATTTGACAGTAGTAGGGAGATTACACTAGCCCCCTCATCCCTCATTTATCAAGGAGACTGAGACGCCAGGCTTCGTTTTCCCCTCCCGGAGGAGTACCTGGCTGAGGTCTGGCACTGTTCCTCCACTCAAGCCAGACACCCCAGGGGGGCGCAGAGAACGCAGAAGCAAAACAAGCTGTCCAATCCAAGGGAAGTGCTCTGTAAGCAGCTGAGAGTGAGGGTGCACGCCAGTCAAGGCTCATTAAAAGAATACATTTCTCCTTTTAGAGCCATGCCTTGCAAAACAAGCAGAATGGCTAAACCTGTTAATCTGATGGAGGCGGCAGATAAAACAAGGCATGACTCCGCCGATCCCAAAGTGACTGCCTTCCTCATCTTTATTCTCCCCAAAAGCCTGACGTGGCAGACAGGCATGGAGGTCTTCTCATGAATTATGACAGTGGCTGAACTGTCCCTCCTGGACATTTTATGTACTTAACTTCTGAGCAACCTCTGTTGCTGTGCTATTTAAAGCAGGAAGGTTGTGATGGGCTGGTGGGCAGGGCATGTTCCTTTGGCATGCAGAGCCATGAGCGGTCTAGCAGAGAGAAAAACGTCCAGTTTTAAAGCCATTAACCATACAGCACACAAGAGGCTTCAGCAGGGTATTGTACCATCATTAAAGTTTCTGGGCTTCCATCCTTCAGCATGCACTGCCCTCATTACGTCTGCATCCAAACTGTTTGACACAGGACAAAAATTGCACACTGGTAAAACAATCATTCTGGCAGTGACTTCAAGGCCCTGAAGGGAGAGAAGAGTGTAATGAGTGTTGAGAAATAATTTGTAATTTCCATTCCAAACAAGCCAAGTGGCAAGGCTTTATCAAGATTCTGACATCAAAAGTCTCACATTTACCCTCCAATCTGATCCACATAGTCAAGAATTAATGACCTGTAAATTATGCAAACATAGTAGCAAACAAATGGAGGGCCTCATTAGCACAGCTAATTGTCTCAAATAGAAATTTCCGAGCTTTATACTCTAGAAGCTTTATTTTGTCTTTGCCCAGGGGAAAAAATGTGGAACAAACGCTTGATTTTTGTGAAAGGCATTCCTTTGATAACTGTTCTTGATGTGTAGATGTGCAGGCTGATCTTGGCTTTCGGGCGCCCCAAATTAAAAGCTGTTTATTCTTTCAGGAAGTTGTCTACTATTGGCGCTGAATTGTGGTGCTGTTGTGATACAGACTGAGCTCTCTTCACGAGCGTGTGGCTGCTTTCCCTCGCTGTCATGCTGTTTGAATTAGCGCTGACGTCAGCATGTCTCCGGGCCCTTCTCCTGCTCATTAGGCCAACTCTAAAGGTAAATACATCCATTTACAGGCGAAGGTGGCTCCAATTCATCAGAGCAAACTGAAACATGCCCTCCATTGCAGCCCCGCTATCCAATCAAACAGGATTCAGCTTGGGATTCTTTGGACCAGCAGAGAAATTCTCGGTCTCAATGATAACAGACTTAGTTGAGATGCTCCGAACATCACTTCAGAGATCTGTCTTTCCATAATAAGAAGGTGCTAGGCTTTAATGAGTATTGCTCGTCAAACTGGGGAGGCCAAATTTAGAGCAAAATAGTAGTGCAAAGAAGTCAATGGCAGATACTCCACCCACAAACCATTTTCTGGAAAAACTGAGTAAGAGAATTTACTAGTAAGAGGGCCACCTATGGAATCGTGAATACAAACAGATCTTTGTTGCTTGTCCAATTGTCTTACAGAGCGTAACTTGTGGTTTCCTCCCTTGGCTTTCTTTCAGTAGACCGGTAGTGACAGTGGAGGAATTGGGAAACGCTCTTCTGACAGCTGAGGGTATGTACGGAATGCTGCCAGAATATTGAGGCCCCTGGAGTCAGATTCCGAGGCATGCTCCTTCGGGCCTGGAGCCCTGGACAAGGGGGTGTGAGTGTTTAAAAAACAAATGGCATGATCTAGTGCTTTAATCACCCCTTGAAACAGTGTTCCTCTAGCTTTCTTGACATAAGGCAAAAGGAGAGAGACGCTACGGCTTGGGGGTGGGCTTACAGTGGCATTCATGAGAAGTATGTCTTCGCTAGGAAATAAATTACTACTTGCTATGCGAGTAGAGCAGCAGTTTCCTGCAGTCATGCATGCATATTTACATTCAGTAGGACAGGGGAAGCCGCACCAGGACAATCATCTAGTACATCTGATTCTTTAAGCAACCAGATAGTGTATCAGATCAGGAAAGGAGAAATGTTCTTCGAGGTGAAGGGCTTTTAATTGCAGGGTGTGAATAAAGGCAGTCCACTGCTGATTAGAAACAGGGCTGATTTTTGTCTGTAGGAGTATTGTGGAGTAATTAATCAAAAAGAAAAGGCAGTTGGCTTTACAGAGGCATGAGGAGTTGAGTAACACACACTACAATCAAGGCCACTGCTAATTACCTTTGTGAAAAAATCCAGGTCAGTTTTAATTACTCCAGGTTTGTTGCCTTGCAGCGCATTACAAATCAAATCAAAGTGAAGGGATCATTGAAAAGACTCTCTTTAAAAAGTGTCCTTTCAATGATTCCAAAAGTTTCAGTGAAACAAAGTTCACAAGGCCTCGGACCGATCATCTTCACAGATTTTGTGCCTTTGCTTTGATAAATGTTATCTGGCCAAATATGCTGTGAAAACATGGGGAGGTCTCAGGATAATAAATCAAACGAGCTGCCCTCCATCATGTGGTAAGGGCTGCAGCCATGCAGTGGCAGGTCCTCCGTTTTCTTAAGTTCCACACACCTGCTCCTAATCATCATTAATAGCAAAAAGTTAGCAGTGGTGATGTGTTAATATTTTAGAGTCCACCCCCCACACCCCAGTCAGACCCATTCTCACTGGCATTGCTAATCCTGGGTTGAGGGTTGGTGGGGGCGGAAATAAGATGATGAAGGATCAGTGGGGATTTGCTTGGTTCTCTATTAAAAAAAGAAAGCCAACATTATTGCAGGGTTCTTTCAAACCTTCATCTTTTGATCCTGCTTACAGTGAGACAGACAGCCTAATCAGCAACCTTTCTGGCGGTTTGTGAATGAGGGGGCCAGTGGCGTGATTTGCTTCTACCCACAACACTGGGGTAATTGAAATGGGATGAATGGCGAGGTTTGCAGCGAAACCATCAAAAGAATTTCAAGGAGGGATAAATTAAGGCATTTGGGGGAGAAATGCAAATGTACAAAGCCAAGACTTAGACGTATGTTTCTGAAACACGGCTCTATGAGTGTTCAGAAAGTGGAGGAATGAGATGAGAACTCCTGCTGAAGAATTTCTCTCGTTAAATCCACTTTAGGCAGTGTGCAATACACTGCCTGCAAGGGTAATCCTCATTGGACATAGTAAGCAGGTTGCCCAAGCAGGATTTATGTCTTTGTAATTCAACACTGAACAAAGAAAACATAAAAGGAGCAAGGTATTCCTACAGGTAAAATAATGAAATCTGGCAGACTAATCTAGCTCATAGCATAAAATGTCTTTTCCACAGGACATTAAAGTTAAGCTCCCTCCATATATACTTCAAATAGCCAAATATCTGATATCTTAATTTCATGTTAATTGCACATATTATTTACTGCTGCTTCATCACGATTATGTTCATAAAAGGACAAGAAAATTGAAAAGGGACGCTGGCGGTTGGCAGAGGGTTAGATGGGGGGAAGGAGGTATTTGTGCTGTAACCTAGCCACAGATGTTCTCTATTGTACATGAAATGAGAACCGCCTGCTCGGTCAAAAGGCACAAATGCTTTGCTTTCTCAATACCTCCCTATCTTTGAAATATTTGGATTATTACTCTTTTTGTCCAGAAAACAGCACCAGGGGAAAATACATCACCGCCCTGAATGAAGTACCTTTTGCTCAGTGGATTACCAGTCGCCATGGTTCACATTAGTTCCAGTCGTTTTGAAATCAGTGGATATGATCAAAAGCAGGCTGATTACAAGATCAGGAAAATAAGGATTGTGACAGTGCGCTTGTGCCCTATCCACCCATCCCGCACAAATAGGGGGCTATTTGCTTGGCATTTCATTTGCCTCAAGTTAAGGTGAACCAACTGACACACGTTGCTTTTATGTAAGTACAAAGGTGGGGCTAGGAAATGGGCTTACAGTAATCTTTCAACACAGCACAGATAGTGAAGCCGAAGGAGATGATGGGGCAATAAGAGACAGCCTGATTTTGTAGCTGGATCGCGGAGCAGCCTTCATCAAAAAGAGAGCAGACTGATGGGACTTGTCAAGTGCCTTTGGCTAAATAACATCTGGATGCCAGCTGTTGCAGAGCCTTTTCAGTCCCTACTCAGAGGGCCTATACCCAAGAATACCCCCTAAGGTGGGGAGAGAGAGAAAGAGAGGAGATGGGTAGAGCAGTGTGGCTGGGTTCTGGGGTTGCCCAACTTGAATTATCAGAAGTGACAGGGCCAGTAAACCTCCAAGCTCTCTCAATTAAGCTCGAGTCCAGGATCAGAGCTCTCCAGTTTCTAACACAGGCACTGCATCAAGAAGAGGAACCTGCACAGTAGCCAGCTAAGCAGGTTGGAGAGGAGTGGACTGTGCCAACACGAACACAACCTGAAGAACCAAAAGTGTTCCTGCGAACCCAGCAAGGCCAAACGACTTACAGAAGCTCCTTTAGTGCTTTATTTCTCGACTTTTCACGGGCAAAATCAGAGTTGACAGGAAAAAGGGCAATGAAGGGTAAACCATTGGATCATCCACTGGCACTGAACTTATTACAGCGGAGGAAAATAGTGGAGCTCTGCAGTAATTATGAAGCATACAGAGGGCTCAGTTTCCCTCCTTCACCTCTGTTCCTCTAACACGCTCCCAGGGGCACCACATAGTTTAGAGACGTGTTGTTTTTGGCAGCACTCCCGAACACATGTTACTCACTATGTGGGTGATGTGTCTCAAGGTTTTCTTTCAGGGGCAACAGAGTTCCCTTCTTGACTCAAATCTTTCAGGTTATCTCCACTCAGAAAGTTAATCTCTGGGTTCATTCGTAATTCACCCGTTGAGAGCTCAGAGTGAGGTGAAAGAAAGTAATTGACACATTAGTGTTGACAAATGTCCAATTACAGTGTTCTAGGGAGAGACAGTCATCCACTAGGACAAACATTTCAACAGTAATTCATTTCAAATGAGTATTCACATGAGTTTAACAGGTCTTTGCGACCACTGCAATAATAGTATATGGACTTGGTTTCATCACCTATAACATAGTTAGTCTCAAGAAATCAACACCTCTTTCCTATGTGCTGAAAAGGCATATTCACATAAGTATTTTGCTGCATTCCTTGTAGAAGAATCCTTTCTGGGGTTTTTTTTTTTTTACAGCTGTTTAAGAATTTGTGAGATGAAATGAAAACAGCTTATCAGAAATGGCGCCTCCAAATATCTCAGTGGCTTGGCAGAGCAGCTCTATTAGGGTGATTCTAAAACAGCAAAGTCAAATAATACTTGTTCTTTTGATGCTTGCCTCCCAGACAGTCTGTAAACACCACCATATGTATCAGGCAGCAAATATTGTTGTAAACATGACTCACATTTTTCATATTTTGCAGGCTTCTTTGATAAGGCGTTGTCGTAAACCCAGACTTAGTGGCAACAGTTAAATGGAAACTCATAAAAGAGGAAGCTAAGTGAGCCATGACTGCCAGGACCCTCCTGGTTCAAAACTCAAGAAGACCAAGCTCCTGTTGTTGGTCTGGTGCTTCAAAAGCAAGAGAGGGTTTCTGAAAAGGCCTAGAAGAACCTTGTCTTCAACACCCATGACTAAGATCAAAAGCCAAAAGCATGCAGCTGTGAGTTTCTCTAACCCCACACGCTCAGGCCTGACCCATCCACATGGACAAGTGGCTCTGTTGTCGCTGCCTCTGGGGATGAGAAGTTGACTGGAAGAGCACCAAAGACCTTCCGCTCCAGGTCAGAGGTCAATGGCTCTTGAAGTTAGAAGCAATCAAAAGTGGCTCCCATCGGCAGACTCCCTGCTTAGGCATGTCCCACCAACTTCCTTGTCTGTCTGGACCTCTGTGCAGAATTACACTAGACTCCAGAAAGAATGCCAGAATTTACTTTTTAAATGGACTGAGGAGGTAAGGATGTGTCTGGATCAACTCAGCAGAGTCAGAGAGCATGTCCGACAGCAGAGATAATTCAGGCCGGCCTAGAGATTTGTCCAGGTACTACTCGTCCATCTGGCCAGCAGAAGCACCTTCACACAGGTGTGGCTTCTACCCCTGGGTGGTCCTATAGCTCACCTTTTTAAATTCCACTGCCGTTGCCTCAGGTGTTACCCTCAGGTTTTTTTTTTAGTATGAAATGCCAAATATTAGCACCCAGCTCCCATTATTTTGTAAATTATTACCCCATAAAAGTAGGTACCCAGCGACAGCTTAAAGCGAACATTTGTTTCTGAGTACGTTTTAGGGCCCATATGTTTCTCATTCCGAGATACACGCTCGTGAGCATTTCAATGTAAGAAAAAAAAAAAAATTAAACACAAATATTTCATCATGCTCCTGGCATGTTTTGCAACAGACCTGAAGCAGTGACTAATGTCGGCATGCCAGAAGAAACCTTGCGAGTCATGAGGAGCCCTGAGGAGTGACAAAAGAGAAATGAAACCATACGTTGAAATGTTCAACTAAATATCCATTTTACCGAGAGTGGTCCCACAAGGCTTACTGCAGGGCCATTCAGGGCAGTGTTAGGAGCTGCTCCTGGCCAGTCGGTGCAGCTGAGAATGGCGCTGCGGAAATAAGCTGTCTCTGTCTCCATTCTCACACTTAACAAATCAGTCGGCCCTTCTGGCCGGATTCGAAGCACCGCTCAGGTGCGGCATCGCCGGCTGGATCCAGAGAGGTCAGCTTCTGAGCCGCAGAGTTGGTGTGAACAAGCAGCAGCTGCTGAGATGTGACAGGGGCAGCGCACTCCAAGACAAGGTGTTTAGGAATCAAAGTAGGCTGCTCCCACTCAAAACGTCCACGCCTGCCACCAGCCCGTGACTGCCAGTGAAACATTAGGCTGCAGTGGACCGCCCCACTGCTTCAAAATGGGGAGCTTTCAAGGTCTCCGAATAAAGTAGACATTGTCTCCATTTGATACACATCAAGTACAAATAAGGCCCAAATGAACTGCACAAAAACTGCAGAGAAAAATATGCTCTTTCTTTTCTGTGGGAAATACCAAACCCCACTGATCCCCTAAAGCAAAAAAAGTTGTTGTGTTTACAAGAAAGGAAATATACACCACATAATTGAGCAACCATGGTTTATGTATCAAAATAGGTCACAGCTTTTGTTCATTTCCACTGCCCCATTTCTGGGGTATGGAATGTAGATAAGGAATTCCAAAGATTCCACTTTTTTTTCACTTGAATACATCAGTACATCTAATTAAGGATTGAAAAAAAATTAACCATTTGTTCAGCATCTTGTGGGGGAATTCTTTGGTATCTTTTATTTAATTATACATGGAATGTATCTCATTACCATTAAGTAGTAGTGTGTGTGTGTGTGTGTGTGTGTATGTGTGTCACATTATAACTTGTGACAAGAAAGAAAAGTACAAGTGGCACAGTGAAGTCATTATCACAACAATAATAATCTGCTTAGTACTTCACAGTGTGAAAAAAGATGAATCAATTTCCATGCGTTATCCCCTTATTAGGAGATGAAAGATGCAGGAAGGCACAGCCATGTAGAAGCCGGGTCGTGGTGATTATGGTGGATTTAATGAGAGCCGGGCAGAGGACTGCATGCTTCCAAGAACAACTGATTAAGCTCATTAAAATTCTTAATTAAGTGGGTGCATTCCCTCATCTCCCTGCTTTGAAGGATTACAGCGGGCTGCAGGTGAGGCCACGATACCGGCCAGCCAGTCAGGTGCCGCTGATCACTCTGTGGAGCTACAAGAGAGAAGCTTAATTTCCTCAACCTGGCAGTGTGGGCTTTGCACAGCTTCTCTCCATCCCCTGAATCAGGAAAGGCAATTATGTAAATCAACCTGTCATTATAAGCATGTCTGCTTGTCAAAGATGGGCACATTCAGCTGCCGTCCCCTGAGGCAGACCATTTCAGGCCCAGCGCACACACAAGCACAGCCTCTGCTGCTGTAATCAACTGGGCTGTACGCTACAGCTCAGACACATGCTGGAGGTGGTCATCTGGAGATTTCAGCAGCAAGGGAATGAAAACTGGAAGGTAAACTGTTCTTCCAGAAAGAAAAGTAATGCCTCCATAGACATCATTCTTGGCTCCCTAAAGGACCAAATGAACCGTTACTTTTGTAGAGGAACTTACATTGCCAGGGATCGTGATGGGCCTGTTGCAATCAAATCTGATGACCAGTCAGCCCAGTAGCACGCCACAGCATCCCCAAAATCCCTGCGCTACATGTGTCACTGCGGAAGTAAACATTTCCATCGGTTCTCAGGCGGCTGAGGTGTCAGGGGCTCGAGATGCTGTAGCGAGCTTCATCCATCAATCTGAGCCGCCACAGTTACTGCTGCTGATGGCCTCTTACCAACATCAGGCTGCTGCAGGGCCCCAGCCAAAGCAAAACCATGATATATCAGAGAGAAGGGGAAAAAATGACACAACACAGAATTGACAGAATGAGGGGGACTTCCCCACCATGAAAATGAATACGGAATAGTAAGCAGTCACTGTCAGCGCTGTGCCGCAACAGTGCTGCACTATGGCTGACAGCCTGTCAAATAGCGACACCCCACACCCCACCTTCTACAAAATATATTTGATATCCTATCCTGAAATAAAAATTGAAATATGTTCAACAAAAAACACAGGAAGCCAGAACGTTTCCATTTCAGCCCCTGTTCCTATACTGCTACAGCCATTTCAGTAAACGCTCACATGCCGATAGGTTTTGACTGTCTAAACAAACAAATCCGTTCAGGTAAGAAGAAAAACAAACCTGGTTTGAGCAGTACAGTCGGCCTACTAAATGCAGAACATCTGAACAAGGTTGTGAACGAGGCTTGCAGTAGTCTTTTTCACGGTTGGTTTAGAGGAAGATGAATTATATCCATACCATTCAAGGAAATATAATATTAGGCGTGATATGTAATAGATAAGACAGACAAACCGGGGTACAAAAGTATTGCAGACCACGAACCACTCGACTGCAGATTAGGGCAGAAATATCTAATCTGACATTAGTCACGACATCAAGGCATCCATTTGCTCAGGGGTCAAACCTGTTTGTTCTCATGCATACAGATACCAGAGAGTGTCTCTGGCAACGGGTTGCCCAGTGACGCTCAGCTATGCCTGAGCTGGGCCTGGAGGATCAAAGGTCACCTACACAGAGCAAAGGCACTCGTCAGGCAGCCGTCAGCACAGCTTCAAAGCCCTGCCTTCTCTATTACCCCTCCTCACCCGTCAGTCAAGAGTCACTTTCAGCCATTCTAATTAAACAAGGGGCTAATTTACACTCCCAGTGATAAGAGGGACTTCTTCACTGCTCATGCAGTCCTCGGTGAGTTCCCAATTGTGCTCTATTAGCTAATATACTTTCAAAACTACAAAGATGTCAATCACGCTACAGTCCCAATATAAGGTACACTTCCAAACCCATGTAAGCTCAAAGTCATTCCAGTGGAATCACCTCCATCTCTATCAAATTGTTGACATTTCATTATAGAATGTAAAACGTGAAAGAGAACTGTGCTTATACAGTCGTTTTTCTTCACTCGGAGAAGTGTTCTATGCCATTGAGTCGTCCACTTTGCTTACACTGAGAGGCAAAGCCAAGACGTCCAATATGTAAATGCAATCAGTGTTTCCAAAGAGCACTCTGAAAGGTGTTGATGGAAGAGGATCCACTGTGTACATGTCGACACCTAAGCACACGTCAGTCCCGGGGGATGTGTTTGTGCGCCGAACGGCTCAGAAGCGCATAGCAAAGATAGCATGAGGCATCATGCCACGTGAATCTGTCGAGTATAATTCAAATGAACAGATTTAGTGAAAGTTTAAAGGCATTTATCGTCTGGAAAATCTGTTATCGAACTATGCAACCCCTTCAACTCCTATCTTGGGTTTAAATAAATCAGTAGGCCTCTACTTGGAACAAAGCATCTTGGATTAGAACAAGACTTTGTCCTTTGCCAACTTTTTCACCCAGAGTTCTCTCGATATTCCTACGCGGGCTGTTCATCTTATCAGTGCAGACATTACTAAACTCAAAATGCTGTATTTATGTTTTGTGAGTAACATCTGCACTCCATTGTGAAGTTCAAAAGGCTGATATAACTCAGCAAAGAGCCTCTCTTCAATGCTTTACACCCTTAATAAAGCCAGAAGCTAATGTGGCTAGCTAATGATTAACTGCTAATGCTGGTTACCAACTGGAATGTAATGTTTCTCCTTTGAATTTAAGACAGGGGTGCAGGTTCATGGTGGACCGTGCGTTCAGAACACCTCAGGCTTTTTATAGCCCACCTAAAGTGGCAAACACTGAGGCGTTCTGCTGACTGACTTTTAAATGTAATCCAGGGTCAAATTAAACCTTAATTGCATCGATTTGATAGTTTACTCTGGCTAGAATGTCTATTAAATCACATCTCTCTCGGTAAGACCCCTATTGTGATTACCTCTCTATATGCAGAGTTCCTTTCCAGGACCAGGTGCCATGGAAACAGTCCAAGCCAGGGAAACTGAATCACAGAGTATTCTCAAGATACAAGACTAACTTGTGTGCGAAAACTACGGTGGAAAAAAAGAATGTTTTAGATAGAGACAGGCATGTTTTGAAAAAAAACCTTAATGTTTTTGGATAGATAACAGCATTATGGGAGACACTCATGCTGGTATTTTGATCTGACTCACTCTGGTCAGACAATGGTTCTCTCCAGATTGTGGTGAGAGTC
Organism: Bryconaethiops microstoma; assembly: GCA_037577275.1. Classification (NCBI taxonomy): domain Eukaryota; kingdom Metazoa; phylum Chordata; class Actinopteri; order Characiformes; family Alestidae; genus Bryconaethiops; species Bryconaethiops microstoma. Next base: position 8,156,400 of record JBBJLS010000032.1, on the reverse strand, counting down.
ATTTTCAACAGTCGAAAACATGGTAAAACCCCCATTCCCTCAAGCTGTAATGACCTCCTAACAGTCCAACAAGCCAAAGATAGCTTATTCATAGGAATCTTTCGCTTTTTTTGATTGCCCAGAATGTTTATGTTAGGCTTTAGCTCTGTCTTTCACACTGAGCCAGGCCTTTCGGTCAACCCCAAAAGGCTGGAAAAATGACTTAGCACAGGCAAATGGCGCTGATATCCTGCCACAATAAAAATAAATGGGCTAGCTGACACTTTAGAACTGGTTATAATGACTAATGCCCTGGCTGGGCTGTAGTGGCACCTGCAAAACTGGCAACGATAGTGGCTCGGGGTGAGAAATAGACAGGCTGATTTGTGGGAACAGAGATGTCCGCAGGGCCCCTGAGTAACAATAGTTTATTTGGATGAAAACGGAACATTAAGCAGACAATGGGAACGCATTTGACAGAGAGAGACTAAAAAATAGGGAGTGACTACAGTGGCAGACTTGGCATGTAATACATCAAATTCTAATGCCATATGACCGCCGCGGTATATGTTACACCTTTAAGCGTGAAACCATTAACCCGCTTGGAAGGGCTGCGAGTCCACTACCTTTATGTGTTCCTGCTGCCTATCAGCATTCAATGCAAGTGCTCCGGCGGTGTGATTCAGTACCGTGCTCCGGTCAAGACACACTCATTCTCCCCTCTCCCACCCCTGAAGTAATGAAAAACTCTCATGGTGTTTTTGTTCCAGCCGCTGGGTCTGCTGCCAGAGCGCTTCACCAAGGGCTGCTCACCGTAGCAACACCGCGCCGTATTTATTTTCTCACAGGAAAATAAACTATCCGCCAAAATATTTTCGTCTTTACAAAGCCGCCCATCTCCGCAGTCAACAGGGGGCCTGTTTCTCCGACACCGCGTTTGTTTTTACACAAAGCTAATATTTAAACGGCGCCCTTGGAGAAATAATGAGAGATCATGTGTGGGTATCTCCTACATATTGCACACAAATCCATTCAGAGCAGAAAAACAAAACAAAACCAAAAAAAACACAAATGTTTAGATTTTACCCTAAAATTAAGGGATCTGGCAGGCGACACGCCACGACTACTCATGACAAGGCGATCAGTCTCCCTGCCTCCGTGATGTGTGTTTGCATTTTGAGACAAGATGAGCCGAGCCTTCAGCATCTGCTCTGGGCCCTGGAAAGAGGCCTATTTATTATTTACACTTCTCTGCAAAATCACGCATGTGCTCCACAAATACATCATGGTTTATTCATTAACTTAATGAATGTTCTGGCTGTTTTCCCCCCTAACCGCTTCTAGTTTATGCTCCTTTTTCCACAAACAGTGGAGATATGAGCGCAAGTGGCTGTAAAACAATGCCTAAGCTGCATTGCTCACATTCCTTTGAACCCTTTTGTTGTTGGAGGAGAGGTGGAAGGGTGGCACAGCATGCATTCACACTGCTCCAGGGCAAACTGAACAAGGCTGCCTCTGACACCTGGACACTTAAATAAGAGACTCCAGCACAGGAAAAATAGCTGTGGTCCAGCTCTGAGTCAGCCTGGTCAAACAGGAATGAGAAAGCGAATGCATGATCTGCACTCTGGACATGGAGATGCACTCCTACCTAACCGAATCAAATGCTGCTTAGCAGGCAGACTTCCTGCAATTTTAAATCCAGATGTAATCTGCATGTCCGGAATGGCAAAATCCTGCTCCGCAGACTCCTGACCTTTTGGGTGAAAATCGATGACTTGCAAAAAAAAAAGGAGCAAAGCATGGTGTCCAAGATCCTCTTGCTTTTAATTAAGGCCAGCCTTGCCACCGTGGGAGATTTCTTTTTTTTTTTTTTTTTTTCCACACAGAACACCTCTCAAATCATTTTACAGAAGGACAACTCCAGAATGAATATGCGAATGCTAGTGGAATGACCACACTCTTGGCAAGAAGAGAGGAGCCACTAATTTTAACAAGAGACAAGGGGCCACTTGAGCGGTGCTTGAAAAGCTGGGCGGCTCATCTTTTTGGCTGGATGCACCACTGTGCTTCAGCTTCGTGCTGTCCCACTGCTCTGTGTGACAGCAGAACAGAAACACCCGGTATGATAATCTCATTAGAGAAAGCATAAATAACTCTGACACACAAAAATACATAAATTACAAACGCTTTCCCCTTCGGAGCCCAGTAACCTCATAGCTGCATGCTGTTATTTATAGGTGGTAAGGTATTTTCTCTGCCTGACAAGATATCATCTTATTCTGTTGATTTTTTTGTCTTTGGATCCCCATCAGCTTTGGATGCACTGTTAGCGATCGTTAACACCAACAAATAGCTTTCGATGCTTGACCAAAAGGAAGGTCATGGATCATTGCTTGCCTTTCAGATGCCACACAGCTCTCTGTGAAAGAAGACACCTGTTTCCACTTTGACTGTTGTGGAAACAGGGTTCAGGGGAAATGCCCCTGTCTCTCCTCAACACAGACCAATAATCTGCAATCAGTCAAGGTGGGTAGGAGGGGGTCCTTCAGACAGGACCATCCCACATCAGCTTCACATAGAAGTGGCCTTTGTCCTTCTGGCTGGGTGTGGAATGCCAGGCCTGATGGGAATCTCTCAGCGTGGGGCCACATTCCAGTCAGCCCGTCCCCAGCACACCTGCAGGGCATCTGGGGTCAGCTGCCTACGCCACGCACTGCTGGGCACAACGGATCCCCACATATACACACACACACACACACACACCTCGACCCAAATCCCATAACTCACTACACTGTAAAGCCTTTGAGCTTTGTAAATACCATGATAAAGCCTTGAACACTTCATGATACCACATCCTGGAAAAAGCTTCATTCTGTGTTTCTGCAAGCTCAAGCTTTTAAGGCCCTTCTCCATGTCACATCACTGATTCCTCCATGTAGCTACGGAATGTAAATGAAAGTCCAGATTATGTATTTTGGCTACAACAAAATCAAATTGACACATTTTTCTATTAAAAAGTTCAAAAATATGAAAACAAGTCAGACTGTAACAACAACAACTGTTTCTCGCCATGCACTGTAATTTACACCACATATATCACCAGGTGATAGAAACCACAAAAAGCCTGGGGCACATATGTAATAAGCTTTAGTGCTAAGTTAAAGAAACAAGATTAGGACACGAAAAATGTATTCACTACATTCGAGTTTGACCAAAACATCACTTCAGCTGTCTCAGGTGACAAACACACTAGAACAAAGTCAGCAGTTCTATTTAACAGCAGCCATTAGATCTCTCCAACGCTAGGCCACTAGCATTCCAAAAATGACTGCGGGTGCTGTTCTTAAGGACAGCCGTCCTGTGGGTCACTTTTGGAAAAGTGCTTCAGCCGAAGTCAACGGAAGTGCACCGTCAGGCCACTCACCTCCTCTGCTCGACTCTCCCACAATACCAAACACTGACGACTCAGCAGCAATCCAACCCATTGACACTGCATTGTGCTGCTGCACGACCAGTGCACACAAAACCACATGCACACATATACACATATTCACCCCCCCACGACTCAATAGTATCGCAGATAATGGAAGTTCATTGTATGTGCCTTTTCAAGGACTGCGTGTCACTGGGTGTATTACAGTAGATGAGTAATGAGACACAAAAAGGCTACCCTTATTTTCCCTCACACTCTGGAGGTTATGAAAGGAACGATGTGTGTGTGTGTGTGTGTGTGTGTGTGTGTGTGTGTGTGTGTGTGTGTGTGTGTGTGTGTGTGTGTGTGTGTGTGTGGCTGCTTAGTGCATTAAAGGGAAACGGATCATACATCAGACGAACTCTCTATGCCATGCTCCCTCACACAGATTGAGCCGTTTTTTTGTGACCTAACCGCAGTGTGTGCATGTTTTGTATGAGGCAAATCGATACTAGAGCAAAACAACAGGGTACCGCTGAGCAGGCTTACTGCCACAATAAACACACCTGGGCCACACTGCTATAACACAATCAGTATTTACGAGACATGGCCAGCGGTTGTCAAGGCATGCCCACCTCAATGAGGCCTAAAAGTTTAGTGGGGCAAGAAACAAGGCCGTGTCTCTTTCTGTCTCTTCCTCTGTATCTCATCATTCTCTCTCCGCCTCTCTCCCTCCTTCTTTCTTCCTCTCTCTACATCTATATCTCCCTTTTCTCTCTGTCAATATCTCCATATCTTTCGCTTTTTTCCTCCCACTCTTGTGTTTCCTTCTTTCTCTGTATCCTGTTCACTTCTTCTCTCTTTCTTATTCTTATTCTTTCCTTTTATTTCCCGCTTTCTTTTTGCAGCCCTCTCCGTCACAGTATCTATCTCTGTTGCAGATATATATGTATATCTCTCACATATATGTATATATATTATTCTTTTCTATCTCTTTCTCTCTCCCTCCTGCTTATTTTTTCATTGTGTCTCAAGCTCTTCCCCCCCTCTCTCTCTCTCGCTCGATTTCTCTCTCTCTCTCTCTCTTTCTATCCCTCTGTCTCTGTCTCTCTCTCTCTCTCTCGCTCCCTTTCTCTCTCTCTCTCTCTCTATTTCTATCCATCTGTCTCTGTCTCTCTCTCTCTCTCTCTCTCTCTCTCTCTGTCGCTCCCTTTCTCTCTCTCTCGCTCCCTTTCTCTCTCTCTCGCTCCCTTTCTCTCTCTCTCTCTCTTTCTATCCCTTTGTCTCTCTCTCTCTCTCTTTCTATCCCTCTGTCTCTCTCTCTCTCTCTCGCTCCCTTTCTCTCTCTCTCTCTCTCTCTCTCTCTGTATAGGTTTCCTGCTCTTTCACCTTCTCACTCGCGTCTCCTCCCTGGAAAAATCATTTGTGGGGAGAATGTTTACTCGCAGATTAAAGCTCAGCCATTGAGGGCTGGACACTTTCAGGGGGCAGCGCAACAATGCACATTTTTGCAGGGTTGAGTGGCAAGGTGAGCAGCTCTCTTTGCCAGGCCCTGAGACGGCCTTTTTTCCCCCCACTCATTAGAGCTGGGAAAACTCAAACAGGCCCACCAGCCTCTCTATAGCACCAAAGCCCAAAAACAAACAAGTGGGAAAGAAGAAGAAGCGGAAAAAAAAGGCAGCCACCAAAGGAGCCACTTAACTTCCCCCACCCTTTAACGGGCAATGCTGTTTTCCTCTCTTCAGTACACATACAGGTCCTTCTTTCAGGCCCAAGCATGGATACGGCTGCAGACGTGAAGCCGCCTGTCCTCTAGCAAGCGGATTTGTCCTCTAGCTGTGTAACTAGCACCCTGCCGTCAGGGGAGGGCGGACGCAAAACCTCAAACAAAAGGGTGTTAAGAGCAAAGTTCAATCGAATGCCTTTGTGAGGATCCAATAACTCTTCCCCACAGCATGGAAGCCTTTTTTTTTGCTCATGCTGTTATTGGCCTCCATCATGCTGGGCTCCTATGGTTGTCCCTTAAGCGTTTGGAGCATTTAGCGAGTGCTAAACCTCGAGAACCAGGTAAAAATCCATGCTGGTATTAACATTCCTGCCACGGTTGAAGGAAATGAGATTCCTCGGCCGGTTTTCATAACCTTTTCATCACTTCTCATCTTTTGATGACAATATTATCTCTCGTTCCATCATCTCACTCTTCTGGGCTGCAGATGACCCAGATTTGTAAGGAGGAGAAGTGAGACAGAGGCTTTAAATGAAGCTTTCATCAGACATATGGAGAAGACCAGTGTCAGTCACTGCAGAACTACAGCCAGATGATATTAAATGTAGCCTGATTGGCCACTCTCTATTAGTTTGAGCTGATTGGTAGCAGGTGTGGACGCTGGGTGTTTCAGGCCGAAGAGAATCACACACAGATGCTCGCAGACCTGTCTGGGTTTCCACAGCAGCCAGAGGACGACACAACACAAAACTGGCCGCTTTTTTAGAGAACGGTGTCATGCTTTATCTTCACATTTTCTTTGTCTCTGTCTCTGTCGTACCCGTCCCTATTCTCTGTCATAAACATGCACAATCTGTTCAAGTTTGCATTGCACTAGGGTTGGGAATGTGATGTCATGATACAGTGTCTGATGAGGTGATCCCTCATTTGCAGGGTTAGTCAGTAATTTTCTAGGGCTCCTAATAGAATAGAATCTTCTATTTCATTCCTGGCCTGTAGTCTATGGCCTCAGTAAATATTCTGGCTGAGGTGTGGATCCACACAGCTACCAGCCAACAACAAGGAAAGCAGACAGAACTCTTACAGAGTGACTTGGTTACTACTGTTACGTAACAGACACCTGGGTGTGGGGGGGAGGGGTTATATAACACAGTACATTAATAACTTTATTAACTATTAACTTACAATGCCAATAGCTCTTTACTACACTCTTTGGTTGTTTGTATGGATCCACACTATTGTTAATGCCAGTTTGCAGAATTTGTTGCATTATCTCCTTTAATTAATCTTTAAGCATGATAAAACAAATGCTAATAAATAAAATCTTTAAGGTGTCTCAAAATTTGTCTTTGTAGCTTGTGTATATGTGTGCAAGAACTAACCCTTCCAAAATGGAGGGAAGCTATAATGCCACATGACATGACAGGGATTCCCAGGCCCAATAGCAACCTGCATCCCATCAATTACCACACTCCAGGCCTAAAACATCACACACTTGCTTCAAACTTTTCCACGAAACCTGGAAGCTTATATCCTAGATAAGTCTGAGATATAAACTTCAAGTGTTGCCGTCTACACTAGCCTTGTAGCACCAGCGCTAAACTGAAAAAGCACACGTTGGACACCGAACATGTTTTGGGTGAGGAGGTAACGGGGAACTTATGTAAATTACACTTTTAAGTCAGTAAAAAAACAGAAAAATATAATTTTCCCACATAGGCTAAAATAGTAATGTGAATTGCACTCTTTGTGGCGGATGCCTTCCAACAACAGCACCATGAGGCAGCGTCCGCTAAACCACCAGTAAACCCAGGGCTAATCCTGGCCACCATGGCTGAGTTTCCTGCTGCAGATTTACTGCCGTTGTTCGTACTAAATTTTTCTTTTTCTCAGAGTTTGTGTAAAACAGAGCATTCCTGTTCTCTCCAAGATGCTGCTGTCCGCTGCTGGTCACCCTGCCTGTCCCCAGGCTCTGATTGCAAGCCAAGAGGAGGTTATCCAATCAGAGGCCCTCTCAGCATGTGGTCTACAGCAGAGGAAGCAGTGGGCGAGTGTGTGTGTACTTAAGCTGTACACGCGTCCTGTCTTTTCTAGCTGTGTGGCTTGCCATCCTTTGTGTGTGTGTGTGTGTGTGTGTGTGTGTGTGTGTGTGTGTGTGTGTGTGTGTGTGTGTGTGTGTGTGTATATATAT
>JBBJLS010000032.1:8118149-8139867 GCA_037577275.1 Bryconaethiops microstoma | reverse complement strand
GGGATGTTCATGCTCACCTCACACCACAGTTACTCAACATTAAACTTCACCTAATAAAACTCTCATGCACATGCTTCTCAGGTTTGGGGGGCCTTAAGAGGAAGATAAAACCATGGCAGGAGCACTTGTGAGGCATGAACACCCATTCAATCAAGGGGCTTTTCCCACAAAACCATGACCAGCTTCTGCTTCTGGCGTAAAGTGATAGTTTGTTTTAAAAAAAACTCCAGATGTATACAGTTTTTTCTTATACCAAATGCAGTTTATCAGCCAAGACATGTTTAGTATCTGAAGTTACCTTTCTTTGTTTTTCACTAGAGCTACGAGGCTAATTGAACAACGTAAGAATTAGCATTGTGTAAACCACATGTTTAAATCATCACAGAAGGGAAAATGGTCATTCCCAGCAAACTGCTACGTGGTCTTCACAATAAGTCATACTGTATCCTAAAACATATTAATAAATCTGTGAGAGTGTAACAAAGAGCTGTATGTGGACTGAGCAGGTTGAGAGTTTGGGGAATTCCTTGAAGGAAAGACTTTGGGTGACTACTGGCTTCTAGTGAATATAGCCTTGTAGTGCTAAAGTAAAGAAGCAAAATCTGGACTGTAAATATGTCTTGACCAATCAACTGTGTCTGGTGTAAGTACAAATGTGTAAAAATGTGTTTTTCCCAAACCATTTTTTAAAGTAAGTTCAAACATACTTTCTGTTGTCTAGAAAAAGTATGACAAAATTGACAAAATTACACCATATGGCAAATAACACCAGTCGCTGGTTCCTACTTTAGCTACAGATTGAAAATGTTTGCTTTAACTAGCCTCCCACCCCAATCCCACATTTCTTAAAATAATTTTTTTTGGTTACAATCATCTTCACGCACTGGATTCAACAAAATGGTTTGTCAGTTCAACCTAAACCAAACGACTTTATATCATGCAGTTACAATGGTTTTATTCTACACAAATGATTAGTTTGAATAAAACATTTGTTACAATTACAATTCACATGAGCTGCTTGTTAGCAGATTAAGTATATGACAGACCATTTTTTTTACTGTACTGACACACAAAGCAACTTCTCTCCATTCCCGGCTTCTTCCCATTACCCACTATCCTCAGTAGGTGTGGCCTGCGAAAGGAGCTCCCTGTGCAATACTTCCTCATGGCTTATAGCAAAATCAAATGATGCCTAAAACCCATTTTCTTTGGCTTGTAAGGTTACAGCGCTGCCATCAGAGGGAATTGGAAATTAGCAAGCTCTGTTTCCCCTCCACATTACTGTTCCCCCTCTCTGTGATTAATAGCTGCAAGTAAATCCAATTTTCAAAAATCGTTTGAGTGAGGAAAAAAAGAATAGGAGGAAAAATAATGTGATGATGTGTGCCCAAGTCAAATAAGAGACAAGTCGTTCTGGAACGTTGCATTCCACTGGCAGCCTATTCTTTGTGGTAGCACATGCCCCCTGCTCAAAGTCTTTGGGTGCAAAGGATTCTGCTGAACCCTTTCCACAACTGACTCGTGTGTTTTTCCCATTACTTCCTTGGCGTGATACAGTGCTGGCCTCTGTAAATAAGATGTATACTGGATTGGACATGGCACTGGCACGTATCGCCATGTGTTGTGTTTCTCATTCCCTTCCTCTTTCTCTCTCTCTCTTGTTCCGTCACGAAAGCGACGTCGTCATTCTTAAATGTGGTCCTCTTAAGCAAAACACTTTCACCAGAAACGCGATCGTTGTTTTTCTGTTTGGAGCCCACAAAGCAGCAACGGTCATTCCAGTGTGAGAAGGATCCTGGTTTTCGCGTCACAGCTGTGGTGGGGATTATCCACCTCTATGCAGAGGCTGTCCATTTTCTCCTTGTTCCCACTGTGTTTTTCATTCATGTTGTTTGTATATTGCTCTAAGCCACTGTTGATAAAGGTTCCCGCGGCTAATATGGGCCTGTGTTATTCTGTTGCTGTTATTCCTTCCGTGCGAAGCAATGTGAAGTTTTCTGCCTCAGCGGCCCATGCTATAATAAACTACAGCGGACCCTGGGCCCTCCGGCCTGCTTCTTCCGGCCGAAGTGTGCGCCTGTCACCCCGTAGTGATTTCCACAATGTTTGGCTGTAAAGGGTAGACCAAGGCCATAAAACCCATATATCCACTCTGCTTTTCTGGTCTTTGTTGGTGAGCAAGTCTCATTTAGTTTTCCTGGGCAGAAATCATGGGGTCACCTATATGAAATCAGCTGAACAGCAGAACATGATCAGCTTTTGGTGTTGTTTTACAATCTCTGTTTTATTAAAGCGCAACCTATAGCAGAAATACCTGCAATGAATGTGTAAAAAGTGTTCTAGTCATCTAGTGCAACATAAAACATTGACGGCCCCACAAGTATGATGGTCTTCATGATTTCAGTACAGCCAGCCCAGCTGGTCCTCTAACTCAGCCCTTTCTTTTGTTCCTTTGATTCGACCAGTCCCTATCCATCCATAAGTAAACACTGAAAACACATCACGTGCACTCATTCACAGAGCTCATCTTGTTCCTCCCAATAATAACATCAAAAATACCACACACACACAATTGCGCACACATACATCACAATCTACGATGAACTCTTCTGGGGCCTGGTTTGGTATGCCGTGCTGAGCTGAACGAAGCCAAGACCGGGAGAGGAAAGAAAGACATAATGTAACAATTTATCCGCTTATTGCCCATACTTTCGTTTCATGAAGACATGCTGCAGTTCCCATGTATGTCGGTATCTATAGCAATGAGCCATGCATATTCAACCGGCCGCCTGGGAGTGCCGAGCCATGCATTCTGGGTGCATAATATCCAACCACCCAGCTCCAGAGTTCAGCCAAGTAACTCCTCACCACGCGGTGGCCGGAATGACTAATAGAGGCTTGAATATCTGAACTCTCTTTCTGGAGACGCACAGGGAGATAAAAGCGAAAAACAACAACGAAGAAGCCGAAAAGAGGGGCCTGTTTCCACTTAGTTCCACAACCTTCCCATTGTTGCCTGAAGGAGACTGGCTGTGGGCAAGGATTTGGAACATAAAAAAGAAGGTATAATTAGCTAAGTGACAACTGTGTGCGGACTAAAGGCAGGGCAGCCTGGAAGTGACCCTTAACGGCCAACTTTCTCTGTCTCTCTCATAAAGTGACCAGAGCGTCTCGCTCTGCAGGCTGCCCCAGCTGTAAACCGTCCTCTCCGCACCGCCCGTCCCGGGTGGCCAGGGTGCTGACTAACCTGCCCATAATTGTCCATTCACCGCAGTCAGCTTCCCACTGCGGAGTGGCTTGCTGAACCGTGTCACTTTGTTCTGAATGAAAACTGACTGGCACCTGACCACAGGCCTACTGGTGGAATGAGATGCATCCCATTGTAGTGTGGGAGATGCAGCATCAGTTTCAGACATGTGCCTATAATGCCTTGGGTAATGTGCATAACATGCTGACACTCTGACATTGCTTATAAGCATTTGTAACAAATGAGGAAGGTAAGTAAAAATGAGCCATAAGCAAGTTTATCATTATTAATACATTTAGCACAATCTTAATGTTGCTAGGCAATAACTTTAGCTGCAAGCAGGCAGCCCACGTAACACAGCTGCTACTGGATGCAAACCTAAAACTACCAACTGCCTGGTGATTATTAGATACATTGTCACTGTAGGCTCTTTTCCCTTGGGGTGAATTTCACTTCTGCATCTGTGAGTCTGTGAACATGTGTGAGCATCATGCTCGAATGTTAACATAATTGTGTGTTAACACGCACATTAGTGGGCAGTGTCATATTTAGCAGAACTGGGATGTACAGCCATTTCAACCTCAGGAAAAAAAGGCATTTTAGCAGAGAGAAGCAAAATTGTGGATGTGAAATAAGAGAATTGCACTGTTTAGTTATTTTGCGTGGTTTCATTTATGGTTCTGTCTCAGTCCTAATCCTACTGAATATTCCTTGCTCAACCAATCAGCATTCGCCTGACGCGCAGTACCGCAGTTATGCATGACATGTAGCTGAGAGTTCAGAGGTGTGTACAAGACTCCTCTGTAAGCTCAAACTAACCATAAACTTCTTTGCACTGCCATGCGAATACATTTATGTGCACCTTCACAAAAGTATAAATCAGCCTTTTGAGAGAAGGCAGGGATATCCAGGCACTGAGCGCCTTGGACTCAGATGTTTTTGCAAACATAGCAGCACACTGCAAATGTGCTGGCCTGTCAGAATTCCTCCTCAACCTTGTGTGAAGGGCAACAGCACTGCTGGCAGGGGTGAGAAATCCAGTCGGGGCGAGTGCTGCCGGTCTAGCGCAGCTTTGTTTGTTTTTCTTGCCTTGTTCCTAGATGCGCAATTTCATACGCAAAAAGCACATTCCTTAAGCTCACTTTTGTGCTTAGTTCACACTTGCAAAAACAATCAGCACGGCCAAGAGTTCCAGTAAGGTTGCAGGAGAGCGGGATAGGCCGAATGGCTTAACAATCCTCAGGAAATCTTAAACCTAAACAAAACCGTGACTCTGGAGTTGAACATACACAATCCTCGTTTGCCCCTAATGCCTCTAAATGTTTCTCCGTGCCTGAATTAGTGCGTATCACTGGTTTAAGGTTTCACTTGCAAAGCTGCCCTCAACCTTCAACCTGTTCAAGCCTTTCTGTACGGGAGTTTACAGCATGCATGCTTTAGATACAGGAACTGCCACACAGCATGTCAAACATGAATATGCAAAGAATAAACCAGTGTTAACCCACCATTCCAGAGCTTACGGGGCATATAAGCAATATTGTAATTTCTTACTGACCTGAACTGACTGGATCTTAACGTTTGCTCTGGACCATTCTAAGTTTAGCTTGATGACAAAACATTAGTTTAAGTGCTTGGTCAACAAAAAGAAAGAGAGAGAGAGAGAGCAACAGAGAGAGAGAGAGCAACAGAGAGAGAGAGAGAGAGAGAGAGAGAGGGAGGGAGAGAGGTAGAGAGGTAGAGGACAGTACAGGATGACAAAGATAGAGAAAGTGAGGACGTACGTCCATTACAGTGCATTCCTCCTGGCCCTTTGAAACATGTGCAAGCAGTTCTGCCCATTTAAATCCAATTACAATCTTGACTGTTGTCATGGGAACCACCTGTGATAAACACTCTGGTGCATAATGGCCCCGAACTATTTCCCAAATTACAGGCGCCCTCAATCAACACGCCGCATTAGACCTTAGCGCTCTCCTAGCCCCGAAGGGGGCAGGGGACACTCAATCTGCAGAATGCTACCTGCATCTCTCTTTCTCTCTCTGTCTCAGAAGCCCCTGTTCACCGTCTGGGCAGGATCTGGCTCAGAAGCATTCACTGTAAAAAGCTTAAAGAACAACCACTGTCATGTACCTAACCGTACCACACTGCGTAGCTTAGGGTTACAATGTTGTTAAAATGATATCTATTTAATACAGCAATACAAATCTTCCTCGTAAGTCGTATTTTTCTTACATATAATGTCCCATTGTGCAACCTCTAGAAAGGGGTTCCCTGCTAAAATCCCATGCTTGGAGATAATCCTTTAATGGAGCATTAGGGACATTATTGTGCTTTTAATATACTCCCTGAGACTCACTCTGAGTTTCATTACACACATCTCTGTCCAATCTGCCCCTCTTTTACTACAGAAGCTCTAGAAGACGCTTCTTCTCACAACGGTGCTTATTGATTGTAAAAATTCAGCAGACGCAGTAGGAGCTATCTGGAAACAGAAGTAAACAGAAGACAGAAGAAGGGAAATTTTTCCTTTTTGTCCTCTGTTACCGGAAACTCTGTTCAAACATTTAGATACACCCTAGGCATAAGCTCTCCTTTCAACCTCCAAAGTGATCTTTCTAAACACCCCCCCCCCCACCCCCCACCCTTCTGCTTCTGAGGCTGAAATCCTTCATGTAATGAAATCCCTTTCTTGGAAGTAATTACCATAGCCCAATATTTACCAACTGGATTGTGCATCATAGGACTACCTGCTCTGACAAAAATAGGCCTCTGTGTTTTTGCCAGAGATGATCACAAGCTGATTCATGGGGGTCAGAATTTCTGGGTTGCAAGCATGAGTCCAGTCTCTGAGGTAGAAGTCTTGATTCGCTAGTAGAGAAATTTACTGATGAACTTCCACTAAAACCCATCAGGCTTGACAAGACTTCAAATAAGCTTTTTGTTCCCAAAACGTCTTGCATCTGATGGGCAAAACTAAACCTGTTCTTTATAACGCTAAAGTCCATCTCCACTGAAGTATATAATCAGTATTCTGAGAGAAGTTGGTGATATAGAGGCATCGAGACCCCTGGACTGAGATGCATCAGCTAAGATTACATAAAAAAATCTTGCTATCCAAACTACATCCTAGGTGGATTTTCCATGGAACCACATGTTATATTCCCAGCATCGATTACCACTTTTAGGTTGGTGGTCCTCGTCTAATCAGTTGGGTTTGTGCTTTTCTCAGGCTGAAATCTGGAGTCCAAGTCAAGTCATGAGTCAGTTATGGTCGAGTCTGAGTCGAGTTGTGAGTCAGATAACATCACCAACAAAAAAAATTTCACAAGCCCTGTTTCGCTGCCAACAGCACTGATTAGTTTTAATATAAAAATATTGAAAAAAATATACAAACGTGCGTGTCACTGATGTAAAGCATACGTGAGGCGCTGAGCAATTCTTCAAAGAGTGTTATGAAGTTCCCAGAAGAAAAGTTAAACTGAAGTCTGATTTAAAAGGAAGGAAAAGTGATAGTAGAAAACAAAAAAGTAGGGAAAAAACCCCTCTAGCAACTCCTCAATGACCACCACAGAAGCAGATGGCTATCTCTGATAATAACTGTTTGGTGGAGTGCAGATGTGTGTTTGAAAACAAGCATCTGGGTAAGTAATTACAAGAGTGATAAAAAATGTTGAGTTAATTTGTAACAATCAGACTTTGATTAAACAAATTAAATCACTGGTTTAGCCTGTGGAATCTGGTGACCCATGAGAGCCTTTTCTCTTTCCTCTCTTTTCCCTCTTTCTCTCTTTATCGCATTCTCTTATTCCCTCTCAGATTAGGTTTTTGGGGTTGTGTAGCCCTCACATGAGGCACTGAAAGCTATAAACCAGCCCTGCACACTAGGAAGATAGCACTCAAACAGAGGTCCATTTCTACAAGCAGTGCAGCGTTTACAACACTGGGTGGCTCTGTGGGCCCCACACTATGCTTCAGATTTATACACACTACACTCCCCTCCAATACCTACCATAAATCAACCAAACCCTGTTCCCAGAGGCCACCATAACATAACCTATGGCTGTCCCGTCTATCCATACATATCAGAGAGGAGTCAGCCCCACCTAGCTTCCTTCACTTGTGTACAGTTTCTGCAGAAACTCTGCAAACCTTCCAGAAACTTTAGAGACAGAATAGAATTAAAAATGTTTATGAGAATGAATCTCAAAAAGGAAACAATTCTAAAATCCCCCCTTGCATGTAAAGACAATGCTGGAGGAAATTACACACAGCTTCAAAACCTGACAAAAAAAATACACACAGAGAAAAATTGTACGTCTCGGTCCATGACCAAGCTCATCCGCACATGCATTCTCACCAGCTGAAATAAAACAAGGAAGAAACATTACTGACACTTAAATGTACTATCTAAACATTTTTTCCTTACACGCTTTACCTTTATTTGGAAACCTAAATTGCTTCCATGTGTTCCTTGCAATTTCAGCACACATTACATACATATAAATCCTTTTGCTCTATAAAATATAGGGCCAAAGCCCTGGCAAAGCGTAGTTTGCCCTCAGCTGCTAACTGCTGATTGAGATGTTTCTGTGTTGAAGAAACATCTCAATGTGTTTGAAAACTTGGCTTTCTAAGCTGGCTACTCACATCTGCATACAGCATTTAACCCCGATTCTCTCTCTATGCTCCATGAGTAGGTAAAGGAACGGCCCTCTCATGCCAAAATTCCAAAATGCGTGTAAACCGCTTTATTTATTCCTACCTGCTGTCTGCAGAAAACAAAAAATGCACATGTGAGCAGAATGTTAAGGGGTGAGGTGGGGGCCGTTGGAGGGTTATGTATATTGCAGTCTGCGTATGACCTATAAAGATCCGACCTGAAGTTAAGCAGCTAGAGATGAAACTACACCTGCATGCGAATGTCATGGGGGATGGAGGCTTGCTAATTGACAGCATTCCTGCTGGGGCTTAATTGAAAGCATTACGTTTCTCTGTTTGATCTGCTCCTGTGGGACAGCATATCTCCCACCTTCTACCTGCCTTGCCCTGAGTGGTTTCCAACTCCCTACAGCAGGCAAACAAGGCAGCTCACTGCTGAGAAAACCAGCGCTATTAAAGAAAAAACAAGCTTGGCTTTTCTGTTGAGCTCTCCGGATGGAGCTGGCTCTCTGTCAGTGCTCCGAAGTCTTTGTAGCTTATATTTATCTAAATATGTCTTTGGAGTAAATCACAAAGCTGTCTGGCCTTTTGAAACCAGCTGAGCCCAGCCCTATTTGGGAAGAAGCTTGGCTGGATTCTGGGAGGCTTCGTTTCTCTGAAAACAATCAGTCGGCCGCTGCTCCAGCTCTGAGCCGCAGCTTCATGGTTTATACGCTGGAGACACACTGAACTATTAGCCAGCTATTGCGGCCTGCAAAAAATGCACTACTTTACACAGCAACATACAATTACTGTAATTATCATGCAAATGCTAGTGCCATCTGCGCATCTGGTTATTGCCCTAAAGTTACAAGAGTGTGTTAAGAGGTAATTACATTGCATATTACATAGAATTTAGTAAAAACTACAGTTGTACAAAAGAGTTTTGGAAAGCGATGTCGAGCTTTGCGCTACGCTAGGCAACTAGCTACGTCAGAGCTGTCCCAGAGAGCGCCAGAGTCACACTTTTGTGATACAAGTTGGAGTGTCATGGTTTGGGTGCCTTGGATTGTGAGGGCCAAGTGCTGCCTTCCATCTGGAGCTCAGAGCTCCAGCATGTCAGGCTAGCAGGAGCAGAACACAGCACCCCGTGTGATGAGGGCGATTTGTTTCTAATAAATAAGTGCTGTGAAAAGAAAACAAACTCGCCACAGTAGGGGTGTGGGGGGGGGGACAAGGGGAACAAAGGAGTTCTTCATGATGTAAAAAACAAACTGTGGGCAAACAATTATGCACATTCTCACAATAGGAGGCACACACAAGCCAGAGGGAAGCCTGGCCTGGGCTCAGCCTTTTACATCCATGGCAGGCGTCAGGCAAACTGCAGGCCCAATTTATCAAAGTGGTCACGACAGGCCATCATCACTCCCTGACAGACCAACAGCTTGCCTCGTTCAGAATTACTGTGTTCAGAAAATGAGAGAGAGGAAGAGCACTGAACTCCAAACTGTCTGAATAAGAAGTGATTCCTTGCATTACGCTCCCTGTCTTCTTCTAAAATCATACCAATAACATGCAATCTGAGTTCAGTATAATGGAAAGGAGTGGTGGAGCTCCACAGCTATCACTGAAGGTGCCTGACTGCACACCAGAAACAGAGTTAATATGGAGGCCCACTCAGTGCCACCATTAATAAAAAGGAGCAGGCATATTCATGGCCTCCTTCTAATTCTTCATTTGCTTTCCATTACCCATCAGCATTTGAAAGTGGGGAAGGGAGGAGGAAGCTGAACCAAGCCATCCGCTTAGATTGCATGAGTGTGTGTCTCCGTGTTTGTGAGTATGTGCGTGTGTAAGAGGCAAATTTCTTGGCCCACACAGAGAAACAGGGTAAGATCTGTAACTGCAACCACATTCTTTCCTTCCAGGCAGAGCAGTACTCCACACACACACAGAGCACTGACCACAAACAGTCCACGCCACTCATCACGGCCCTTGCGTCAGCCTGATCTGCCTTCAGACCATGGGCCACAGACCCACATGTCCCGGTCTGTCTCCCCACACCTGGGCCTGCCACAGTGGGGTCATGTCTGCTCTGCCCACAGCCTCTCTGCTTTCTCTATCATCCATCGAGGCCCTTTACTCTTACCTCAGCCCTGTCTAGGCTTTTTAACCAAGTTAATTTTCCAATATCAGCAGTTTTAAATGAATAGTTTTTTTAAATTCCAGATATTGAATTTCTCATTTGTTTAATAAGTGTAACATCCCAGCATACGAGATAGGTTTGGGTTTAGTTTACCAACCAATCCATAACTTTCCCCACAACTTCATTATGCACTCATCGAAAGTATTACCATGTACAGTTTCACTTAGGCCTAATCACCTGCTTGTATCCCAACATTTTCCCTGCTTCCACATTAAGAGTAACAGAGTACATTACATGCATTTCATTTTTTTATTCAAACCTACACATTCTGTGGGATATCTGATTGTGGAAAAAAAAAGCAAGACGAATTTGGATGTTTGTATATTCAAATTACCTGGCCCATCCCAACTGGCTCATCCTCAAAGGGAACGCACTCATTAACTTTCCCTGACCCCTGACAGTGTTCCCACCCCTATGGTCAGGGCTGGGCGAGGTCTGGCTAGCCCTACCCTGAGTGGGACGTGTTCAGACTGCTCTGTCCAGCTGGCCAGGCCTGAGGCTTTTAATGGGAGGGTTAGGGGTGAGGCCATTCATATCACACTACCATCACTGAGCATAACCAACTCTGACAAGGGAAGGTTACGAGCTTCCCTATAAGCTATCCCCGCCCTGCATGACCTTCATTACCGAGAGTCTAATTTAGATTTAGCAAATGCCAAAGAAAAGGGGAAAAACATCAAACACTATAATTTAAAATGATGGTGAGGGGATAAGAATGGTGGATTTAGTGTGTATGTCTGGCTTTCCCTCATCTTTTCCACTCCTTCGCAACTGTCTACAACCCAAGAGAACGCTTATTAAGTCATGATAAATAAGGATATCATTGCCAATAATGCTTTTATGAAACTGCTGGCAATGGGGAGGAAATGAAACCATCATTCCTGCTGATTGTTTCTGCGAAGGCTCGGGTATCCAGCGAGGAAATATTAAAAGCTGCTTCGTGAGCCGTGGCTGACATAAAAGGAGAATTTCACGTCTGTAAACCGAGTCCTAATCGCTGCCATCGGCCATGTATCAAACATCAGCGCAAAATCAAGCTCCGTGGCATGCAAATATGTCTGCTGTATCTTTCCCAGGAGTGAAGGGAAAGTGGGGACGGCTTAACCTCTGCCGGCCTTGTGGAAAGCCTTCTGAAACTAAAAGAGCAGTTCCTAGAGATGTTAAAAAGCCCCAGGGTGGCTCCCGTCCATGTCATGTTCACCTCCAATTCCACAGAACATCACAAAAGCAACACTCATAAAGCTTAACCCCTGGTCTGACTCAAGGTTCAAACCAAGTGGGATTGTTTCACTAAAGACTGTAAACTTTTAAATGAAGTCTTCTCCAGCAGCTAGGCCAGAGAAGGTGCGTCGCCTGGGCTACAACACAGAGCTGGGGCAGGGAAACGATATTCGGGAACAGGAATCCAGCCTGTCCAAGGAAAACATTCCCCATTACACACCTTCACCTCACTGTCAGAAGCACAGAGCACGCCTGTGTCACCTTACGCCTGGCCAAGCCCTCAGCCCATATAAAAGAGCCACATCTGGAAGAGGAATAACACAGCAACGCTGCACTGCGCTGACAGTGTCCTCTTTAAGCAGGGGAAAGCCAAATATTTGAGCAAGCTCCTTTCCAGGACAATGATCAAAATTAAAACAGCGGGGACTGCTTGACTGCCTATTTTTCTGTTGTTTTTCTGTCCAAGCTGGGATATCAAAGAGAAGCGCGGGGACTTACAGACGACCCAGCTTAGGCGTGGACTGGAACAGCAGCTCCGGCAGAACCTGCAGCCGGTTCCGGTTCAGCCGCCTGCGAGGAGAGAGAAAGAGAGGAAAAGAGAGAGAGAGAGAGGGCAGGGGAAGGACGAGATTTAGTGTAATCAAAACAACCACAGTCATGAGAGGAACAGTGAAACGCAAGACGAACATTAAAGGCAGCGAGGAGTCGTGTGTGGATGACCTTTTGGAGAGCAGTCTGTGTGTATCTGTTGAAGAGATAGTGAGACATGAGTATATCCGAGACGAGACATGAGCGTGCGAGGCAGGAAAAGCTTAGCACTGTTTGACTTAGCTCACTGATAGAAAGCTGACACACACACAAACATCTGCACTGGCACAGGGAACAGAGATTGATGACAAGACAGGGCAAATAGGAACAACACACAAAGAACCCAATCAATCTTTCCGATTATGGTGGCCAGCCAGGTCAACTTGGTCATCAGATCCAGGAACACGGAGGCAGCGTCCTGGGATCAAGGGTTACTGGTGCCCCAAAGCTGCTGGGAAAGACGTTGACTTCCTCTGAAGATGGCCTAGGTTATCTCCCATGGAAAGCTGTTAAAGGCTGCATGAGCCTCCCCAGACTGGCTTGGGGCTTTCACAGGCTGACCCTTAACCACTAGAGAAGAGGCTTTTAATCAGAAGATGAGGGGATAATGGTGACCTAGCAGGTCATGGGCCAGGCTGAAGGCATGTGTTGGGGGAGTGCATCTGTCATCTCTCTCTGTTTTACTCCATCTACCTTCATGACATCAGCAGACAGAGGAAAGGGATTCTCTGAGTAGTATCGGCTTTCAGCACAGGGAGTCATTATCGGTTAGCGCTGATAGCTTCAGCCCTTTCCAGCCAGACTTGCCCAGTAAAGACAGCAGCTTGCTTTTGTACATGCAGTTTTTTAATGACAGAAGACAAATTTGATGCTGTTTTGCAAGGCTTTGATGTCGGACCCAGAGACTGAAATTAGGCTTGCTCAGTCTAGACTTTTGCCCCTTGCTGAACCGTAGTTATGTCCCATAGATGGGAGCCTAGTCTATTTTGGGCACCATGTGAAGAATATGCAATCTAAAAACCTCATGCCCTTAGAAAGGTCTTTCCTGAGGTTTCAGCTGTCTTTCTAACAGATTGTGTTCTGAGAGGAACGATTAACACGAATTCTACAGCACTCCACTAACATATCATTACAGAGTGATGTAAAAGTCAGGGTTGTTCGCATGAATAATTCTTTTATGCAGATGGAAAATTCACCCTTCCTATTAAGTAATGCAGTCTGTAAACGTTATCATTATTCCTTTTTTTTTAAATGAACATAACATTAATCGCAACCTATCATGCTGAGTAAGCAAATGAATACAGAGGCATTTACGCCAGACTTCAGTCATTTCACACTGTAAATCTAACGATGCTCATGATTTCAATTCCAGTCTTAACTTTTGCCCACACTTTTTCAGAAACTGCAATGCAGCAATGAACACCATTATTCATTGCAAGTGCAGCTACTGCTTGCAATTTTGCTGCCTCTTGTTGACACATTTGATGCAATTTAATTCCCTTTACAACACAACCTCTAGGGCATGTGGTTTGAATAGTTTAGAAGACTTTTTGTGTAGATGCTAGAACGTAGGAACCGATGCTTACACCACTGGGAGTCCTGTATGAAAAAGCAGTGAGTGCTTCAAGCGGGTCCATGTTATGCTTGAGGGAATGGCCATGCTGAGTCACCGTCATATTGGTCACATTGATTCATTAAGGACTAGCAGGGCTAAAACACTGCGAAATTCCTAATGTGAGTGACAGGAATAGGAATGCAAAGCATAACACTCTGGCAAACACACACCCTACGAGGCAGATGTTGACTAAAAAGCTTTTAGGGTTGGCACCAAGTGCACACATGTCGTCACATAGCATTCAGAATTTGCTTTCCTTTTTTAACACACTGTTGGCGGGTAACGGATTTGGTCAAATTTCGACAGAAGCGCACACATCTCCCCAGACAAGAGAATAGCTCAAACAATTCACACACAAACTCAGAGTCTCTGACACAGTCAGTCTTCAGCCAGCTGTGTAGTCTGGGTCTGACTTTGCCCATATGTAGCAATGGCCTGCTTGTTTGGCTTGACCCCACTGGTCAACTTCACTCAGAGGTGTTAAGATTCACACCAGTGAAGGGCAAATGGAAGTCTGTGTCATGGCAGACAGCAAATGAGCAAATGAGAACTTGCAGCTGAAGGAGCTCGCCTTCGGATTTTTGTAAAGTTTCTTTCAACCTTTTTAGAGTGAGACAGACAAGGTCAATTTAGCGGTCATAAAAAAAAAAAACTCTTCACACTCAGTCCCATGCACATGCAAACACGCTTCAAAGATCTGTTCCACGGGATCCACTGCCTTTCAAAGGTTTGGGGACACCTAGCTTTTTAAAGTGTGATGAATGAGCATTTCAGTTGTCAGGTTCATTTTATATACAAAGTTATTAAGATTTTGTAATTGGTCTCTTGCAAAACTCTAAAAACGGAAAAAACAATATTTTATCTTGAGAATAATATATTATCTCATACATTTTACCACCTTGTTGAGACATCAGAATTCATCAACTCTACCTGCTCTTAAAACCAAATAAGGGTGCAACTATAATATTACAATACAAGATATTTTGACAGTATGTCATGATATTTCTTTTTTCTATCATCTAATACGATGAAGTGTTTGGTTAACCAGGACTGATTTTGCAGGTGATTAGTGCTCTCTAAGTACTAACAGACAGTCCTAGTCTTCCTTTGCCCCTAAGCAAGACCTGACTTGGGGCCCCTTCCCCTAAAATGAATATCTATTTTTCTACCAATGTAATGTTAAACTGTCACACACACTCCTTCATTGCCCCTACAGTTAATTTGGTAGTTCTTTTGCCTTTGTTACTGATTAAAAAACCATACCATGCTGTGATACAAACTAAGAAATGATGTTATGCGAATGCTACCTATATAAGGCACTAATGAGATCACAACAGTGTGATTTATACACACAAATAATGCAGTATACTATCAACAGGACACTGTGTATCATGTGCCTGAAACTCAAATGGTTCTAAATAGGGTGTAGTGCATTATTTGGGAGGAGTATGGCGCTATTAATGATGTTAATGAGACAAGAGACCAGGATGATGCCTTACAGAGTGATAATAGCTCCCTGCATCTTGTTTGCAACTTATTTGTCAATTCAACTTATTTGTCATTCAGTGATTTCGAAGCTGCTGTCACAACTGCTGCTACATCCACATCAAAATGCAGTTAACGTCCGTTACAGTACGCACGCACATGAATGTGACACCAGCCTTCACAGAGGCAGCAGGAATTGATTAAACCAGTAACATTATAGACCCAGATCATTAACATAACATGGTACTTAGGTACAATTACCACTGACATAATACATCAAAAAAAGAGTAAATCACTGTTTTATGCCAAACTTTAGCAGACATTGTTTTCATACTTAATTGATGAAACGTTTTTAAAAACATTATCATTAGCAATGAATAATTTAAAAAGAAACCAAGGTGTCTCCAGCCATTGACAGGCATTGCTCAGTACAGACAGCCATCAAACATTTATAAAAAATATCTGTCTTGGCGGTACATGCCTTTTTTTTTACTAACAAACATCTAGGAACTTCAGCATTTCTCTTTTTTTATCAAAACATTACTGACGTGTTGGTTAGAACAATAGTCATAGGAACCATTTGGTTGCTTCTGTTCAGTGCACTGCATGGATTTGTTCAATTAGATCAGCCTGATTTCATTTAATAAAAGACTGATTAGCCCAACTGGGTGCTGGATAGAAACTACAAATACTGCACTGCTATGAGAAGAGATTTAGAAATAGTGCAAATGCCCTCGCGCAAATAAAATCGGATTATATTGTGAACATTTTCCAGTGTGTTCTCAAGCAAACACACGCTTACTTGCCAGATCAATTGTGCTACTTTTCATTTTCGTACATGACCCAAGCCTCGGTGTATATTAAAGGGCTGTATACTAAAAGTGTTTACGGTGCTGATACTCACAATCTCTCCAGCTGCTTAAGGTCCTGAAAAGCTCCTCGCTCAATCACACTGATCTGATTGTTCTCCAGATGCCTGTGGAGGAAGAAGAGCAGCTTCATTATTAGATGCCACAGCTACTCCTTGACACTGATTACCCTGTCTGATTGGTTAAAGCAGCCTCTGAAGAACAGCTTCCCTCACTGTGAATTCGTCTTGTCACAACGGTTAATGATAAGCTGATTTCCATTCATGAAAACCAGAGACGATTTCCTTCTCTGATTCTCCTTAACCTGTGGTCGGCTCTGGCAGGACAGCTTTCGTGTAGGACATGCTTGTGAGGTCCCGGTGGGTTCGCTCAGTGCTCCCCTCCGCTCTGAACACGTTTCTGGGCCCCTAAGGTTTTCCAGATGCATTACAAAGGGACTACATCTCTGTGGACATTTCTTGTTTAGATTTGTGTCTCTCTGCATTATAGCCAACATGCGGTGACGTTCATGAGAAACCCACCAGACAGCCATTGATAGAAACTCTAGCACTAGATGATACAGCAGACCAATGAAAAAGAAGCATAAAAAAGCAACTGGACTAAAATATCCGGGGCCTCTAAAGTGGAATTCTGCTTTGGCAACTCTATCAGGGCCATAAATTGCCTTTTAAAGCAAATGTTTGTACATGGGTCTGTATTACGGCTATTAATCCATGTTTTGTCATACACACACACACATACACACACACACACACACACACATACATATATATGTATTTATTTATTATTATTATTATTATTATTATTATTAATATTATTATTATTATTATTATTATTACTACTATTTTCTAAATTATTATTTTTTGTCCAAAAGAGATGACACACTTGGCCACACGCTCCAGAGAGGCTTTGGATAAGCGGCAGTATGAAAATACCACATATTTTCTGCAGCCAGATCCAGTACGTTGAAGCCAAAAACACAAACTGGTTGGCTTTTGCTCTGGCTAGGCAAAGGCCTGAATTGAATCATCTGCAACAATCGTACTCTTCGCTGATAACAAACATATCTTGTAGCCCTATGCCTTACATCAATCCGGACTGAATAACAATCTGGCTTATTCATACAAATGGGGGGATCAGTCCCATGCTGGTTTATGTATTGGCATTAAAAGTAATCTTATTCAATCCCCTCCAGATGGGCTTTGGTGTGCGGTGAGGAATAATAGCTGTTCTTTTTTTCTTCACTTTTCAGTCAATGTTTTTTGAAGCATTCTATAGAAACATATGGGACACAGGCAAACACCTATGACTTCACAGAGCCAAGGAAGGGGGCAAAAGGCATCTCCACTGGAGGCTGAAGTAACACACATGGCTTTTAAGGATTCT
Source organism: Bryconaethiops microstoma (assembly GCA_037577275.1). Taxonomy (NCBI): domain Eukaryota; kingdom Metazoa; phylum Chordata; class Actinopteri; order Characiformes; family Alestidae; genus Bryconaethiops; species Bryconaethiops microstoma. Next base: position 8,122,612 of record JBBJLS010000032.1, on the reverse strand, counting down.
GTGTTGTTCTTGCCCTAAGCACTAACTAGATGTGAGGTTTATAGGACAGGCCAGGTCAGCACAGCTGGTTTTTCCTTGAGAAATCAGACGCGAGAGAGAGAGATAGGGTGTGCAGCACTTTTGAGTGTATATTGAGGTGTGTGTGGAGGCTTGTCTCATGTTATCAGATGGAGGGGATCACAGTACCAGCGCTCCACAGAGATAAGTGGGTCCAGCGCGGGTTCCCAGGGGCAAGAGGGCGGATGTTTCAGGGGGATTTCATTATAAGGCACTAAGGGTGGGCAATGGCAGAAATGTATCATGATACATGAAGCCTTTTTAGATAACAGGGTCTGTATTCACAAAGCGCCTTGGGAGTAAGTGTGCTGATCTAGAATCAACTTTTGTGACAGCAAATCAGAAAAGTTCAGAAATCTGATCAGTCCTCTGGGATTGTTCTTAAGATGGCTATCCATAGAGGTGAAGTTTTCTTTATTTTTATAGCTCAGAGTAAGTCGGACAGAGTCCTAAAATACATCAACAAGTCAATACAGTCAATCATTTGGGTAACTATTGAGCCTTGGAGCTCAAGTCCAGTTCAGGTAAGAGGAAAATTGTGCACATTTGAACTGTTCCTTTAAACGGACCCTTGAGATCCCCTGCTAAACCTTTTTTACTGAAACACACAGTACGTATGATAAATTTGGTATACTTGGAAAAGTCATTCATGGTGATAACGACACACCATCATCTGAACCACTTTTTCGAGGCTCACACCACCACCCCTCCAGCCACTTCCACTTCTCACCACCCACTTGGTTCTTCATTCATTTTCCTTTTTTGACTCATTTATTTTTATCTGCACGCCTTCCTCTCTTTACAGGCTCTTCCTCGGGAGGTAAACAGCACGGAGAACTCCATGATTACAGTCATTAAGCTCCTAACACACTTGCTCTGGCAGCGCGCCGCTCGCTAGCTTAACTCGAGCAGGCCATGCGGCCCGGAGAGGCCGACCGCCCTCTGTTTATTTTAGTTCAGTGCGGCCGCTCTGTAAAGAATACAGTTCCATGTTCCTCAAACTTCAGAGTGAGTTGAAAGGTTGACTGAACATGAGCCAGTGACTTCACTGCTCTGCTCAGTCAGAAGGGTCAAGCTGAATATGTCGGATTTACTCAGATTAAGTGTCTGTGCGCTTTATTTTGACTTGTGTTCTACAGTAATCCTCCCTGCTCCACAACCGAAACACTTTGATGACTTTGACTGCCGAGACAATGGAAAGGTAAAGCGGAGGCTTTGTGGATTGAAAGGTCTTTTCAGAACAGGAGACGCTGAGAGGTAACTTACAGAACTCGCAGGTTCTTGAGACCAGAAAAGTCGACCTTGGTGATCCGAGTGATGTTATTCCTGTCCAGGTCCCTGTTTGAGAGAGAGAGAGACAGAGACAGAGAGAGAGAGAGACAGAGAGAGAGAGAGAGACTTTTATTGAATCAACTATAAGACTATGCCAAACTTTGTTTAATCATTTCGACACATATTTCAAGAATTATCTTAAATAGAATCGGTCGATACATCGTCAGTACAACACACAGCAATAATGCCATACTGTAGTAGTAATTTTCAATTCAGTTAACAATATCTTGGTTATATTTTGATAGACAATCAATACTGTATCCATTCTATATTCCCTATAAATTAGTAGTAAGCAGCTTGTCACTAGTTTTGTAACAGCATTATGTGTGCTTTACTGCAATCTGTCATTTGGTTCTTCAGACTGTTTTGAAAACACAGTTTAAAATCCATAAAAAATGAAATACATAAGAGATGTCCTATCTAGAAACCTTTCCGTCTGGCTCATGTTTACAAATAGTACACGAGGTTCCCTTTGGTGCAATTTTAAAATAAGAAAAGGACAAAGCAGTCCAGTCTAAGTAAGCCATATAAGAAATTCTTTTACCATACTGGACCAGTATCAGTAAAGAATGATCTCCTTTAGGGATTCACTGATATGGGTATTGTGATGCTGATATCCAAAACTTTTCATGTTTATACCTGCCAAAACTGATGTCAATACATAAGCACTTATAAAATGTGGAAACTGGGACTAAATCTGCCTAGCACTATGGAGAAATATAACGTTTAATTCATGGGGTTGCGATAAACTGCATAAAATATAAGTTAGATGCATAAAAATGCAATCAGGTTATTAAATTACCCAATCCAAAAATGATTCTGCAGATTCTAGATTCTAGAGACAATATTCTTGTGAGATGAGGTAGAGAAATACAGAGAGTGAGAGAGAGAGAGATACAGAGAGAGAAAAAGAGAGAGAGATTAACCAGTTTCTCAGTGCACTCAGCCGCTCCTGTCACAACTAGGAACAGAAATATCAAAACTCTTTCTGTTTATTTACTTATTTGTGAGCTTGAATAACGCATGTAGAATTTGAATTGAAAAAATGTGAGGAATCTAGGATGAATCACTTAGCTGTACACACTGCATAAACTGCATGAACGCCTCCGTGCTTCTGTTTTTATTCATAGCAATTTAAATTACTTTTATTGTTGTAATATTTGAAAACTTCATGTTTGAAAATGTCAACTTTTAAATGGGAAATGGTTAAAATGCCCATCCGTCGACAATAAGGAGTCAATGTGAAAATGTGAAAGGTCCTGGCTGCAGTCCGCGAGGCTTGATTCAGTACCTGCTCCAGATGCCCATGGGGCTGCTTCCTTTGAAGGCCAACATCTGCCAGAGTGCATTAGTGCTCTAATGTTGAAGTCTGGACCTGAGCAGACTGCTCTAACTCTCATTCTCTGCTCAGCTCCTACTGCAAGCAAGGCCTATTCAGTCTCTAGCCATTAATGATTTAAATATTCCCGTACATTCATTCACGCATACATTCCCACTTGGAGTGTAAAATTGTAATTTTACAGGAGAAGAGAACATATGAAGCAAGACAATGTAAGCATATTAACTGTCATCCATTTTTACTGAACTAGCCTATACATAAAACAGATGTGGTTTGTAATGTAACAACATCTAAAATATGGGGAAAAAAATCATATCTAATCAAATCTCAACACAACAACCACAGCAAAGAACTGTTCCATGTTTTTCCCACAAATATAGACTAGATAAATATTTTCTGGGCAGATGAATAGACAGGTTCACAGTATTAGCAGTGATAAAGAGTGCCACTCTTATGTAACAGATGTGACACACTATAACTTTTGGAAACACCGCTTATCGGCCACAGGGTCATACCTTACAAGGAAGATAACCCCAGAAAATCCCAAGAAAGGAAGACATTAATGTATGAGTGCCTGCAGACCATAACCTGTCTTCTAATATGCTAATTATCGTGAACTAATAGGCTAGCTGTTATTCTAAGTTTGCTTACAAAGTGTATGCCTTTCCCCCACGCTTCTCCGGTGTTCGAGGTAAAAAGGAAGCACTTTTCTCAGAGGAAGGATGCTCTGGCATCACTGTGGGTTGCCTTATTTAAATTTTCATTACAGCCCCCGCAAAATATACAGTGTTACATAACTTAAAGTTCTCCAGTCTTTAAAATGTGTTGTTAGAAGCCTCTGGATTTTTGAATCCAGGGCCTTGTCTTAATCCATACAATATAATGTGATATATTCTTACACCACTACCTCCCTCGCATGCACACTCATCTGTCAATGAAGAACATTGCAGCTGTTTGTCTGTCATGCAAAAGGAATCAGTAGCTTTGAAAGGATCAGATTGCGTTGTTGCTCTTCTTCATTTTTGATTACAGGACATAAAGCAGACAGCATATTGCTCCAAATTTTTCTCAATGTCTTTGTTCAGGGAGTGCAGAAGGCCCAGTAGCGTGCATTACTGCAGCGGCGCAGCATATGAGGCTAAACACGAAGCATGCCTCCAGCATAAGAGAGACAGATTACATGGAGACAGTTCTGTTTGGGAAAACCATTCCTAACACATCTGAACGGCCACATTACACCAAGCCAAGCAACATGCCACCGGAGTCCATCAGTTACGCCGTTTCCAGGCTATTGCCCTGTGCGCAGTGGGTCTACAAATGTATACACTGTCGAAAACGGGTGTGCTCGCCAATAGACACTCACTGACTTCCTCTGCAGACACTGTTTACTGGAGATAACTGTACACCACACTGGAAGAATTAAGACTCCAGAACACACACGTACACACATACACGTTACTAGCCTTCCTCCAGTGAGTGTGTTTCTCATAACATACATAAACATTTATAAATCTGATTTAAGGACATATTGAATTTCAAAAGACTTCCCCCGCACCACAAAACGCACATCAGGGGCACTAATATGAGCCATATTGTAGACATATTATAGCGGAGAGGCACCGAGGAGACACAGTGCTCACTCGCCAGCTCTCTTTCCCCCTGTATCTCTTACCCAACTCTCTCTCTCTCTCTCTCTCTCTCTCTCTCTCTCTCCCTCTCTCTCTCTCTCCCTATC
>JBBJLS010000032.1:8092486-8105837 GCA_037577275.1 Bryconaethiops microstoma | reverse complement strand
TCTCTCTCTCTCTCTCTCTCTCTCTCTCTCTCTCTCTCTCTCTCTCTCTCTCTCTCTCTCCCTCTCTCTCCCTCTCTGCTGGAAGGTAGAGCTCCATCTGGAAGCTCCAGTCCCTCTTCCTAGCAGTAAGCTGTTGTCTTTAAACACTGCTGGTAGAACAGTGAGGCTAAGCTGTGAACCATGTGCTTCACGCTTTGGCTAACCCACACACATGGCCGTGGCCTCATAAATCCAGAGCGGGTGTCAATAAGGCTGATGTGCTGGCTTTACTGAGCGCTTTTATTCTTTTCACTTGTTCACGTCAGGAGTGAGGAATGCCCGGGCTCCACCTGTGCTGCAGTGTGGAGAATGAGCATGCCAGGAGCAGCGCTGCCCTACATGTGTCAGATCCAGCAGCCAGCTCTGACCTCTGAACAGCCATGCCAAACTGACAGGCACGATCGGGCAGTAATGCAAGCAAAAAAAGGCTCCCATGCTCAATAAAAGATATGTCTTAATTTAGCCTGAACAGTTTAGTTGTCTCTGTTCTCTTGCTGTCAGTGGTCAAGAAGTTCTCTTCACACAGAACATAAAATAAAGAGTTCCCAGTGGAACTGCAGCGGAGCCTCTTATTACACTCAGCATCTATCAGCATAGGAACAGAATCTTAAACGTGTGAACGCCAGCACATCAGTGCGCATGATGAACCAACGTTATGACCCTTTATTCTGTGGAGGTTCTTTAAATTTATTCTCGGTTTAATTTACAAATGACGTCCATGGCCAAAATGACGTCCACGGCCAATGGCGCACTACAAACTGTTGCAGGTTCCATATCGCCAACAAATCAATAGCTCTCAATAAGACGTAAGGGTTTTTTTTCTTTTACAAGTTCAGTTTTCACACATAGAGTTTAATTCAGTTTACAGATTACTTCTCTCACAAATATACTTGAGTAGAAGTAAAATTGTCATGTGAAAACACACCAAAACTTGCTTCCTTAAACACATCGGCCGAAACTTCCCTCAACTAACTCAAACAACGTTCAGCTCCTCAGACTTGTCAATGTGTTTCAAGACACAGTATGACTTGAAAAAAAAGTAGCTAAAAACTGTCAACAGTCTTTTCAGACAACAGTCCCTGTCTTCGCAGAGCACCTCAAGAGTAGGAGTGCTGATCTAAAATCAGTTTTTGTAATGATCACCATTATAAATTCAGAGAAATCTGAGGCAAAATCAGTTTTCTCCAGCTCTAGTGTTGTCAAAAAACGAGGTCAGCGGTGCTGAAGTGTTTTCATTTCAATAGCTTACAGTAAGTTATACTGCATCCTAAACCACATCAACAAGCATATGCTAGAATGAAGAGCTGGTTGTGGTTTGAGGTTAAGAGAAGCTTTGGGGATGCATTCAAATAAAGATTCAAATTATATCTCGGTTGATCGTCTACATCTGTTCTGTGTAAATTAGACTGTTTGCCAAACTGTTTCTTTGAGTACGTGTAACTGAGTAAATGGACCTAGTTATTACCTACTTCAGCGCAACACCCCAGGATAAAAAAAAATACAGAAAACCATCCTCGCTATGGTAATAAAGTCTTTCTGCCAGACCTGGAAACATCTTCAAAACTGAGTTGGAAACCTTCAAGGCAGTCTTTGCTGAATCATAATCATAAGCATAATAAACATAAATAGTAAAACCAGACATTGTATTGTCTGCCTTTGCTTATTCTTTCCAACCTATAAAACGCCCCGTTAGAGTAATTGAAAAGAATAGCATGACAGAGTGAGTTTTATCGGTTCAGCAGGTCAATGTTAAACCAAACTCACAATGCGAGGCGTCCCACGCCCTACAGGAGGTGAGTGGGCAGCAGACTACATGGGGAAACTTGGCATGGCCTGGGTGGATGGGGCCCGGGGCAGCACATAGAGTAGCCTAGCCAAAGACCTGTCTAAGAAAAAGAGCCATTAGCATAGCATTAGACAGGAGAGGCCCTTCTAATGGAGCGCTTTAAACATAAAGGGAAATTCAAACTTTTCCAGCAATTACGTCAATCTTTCGGCCTATCTCTTTGGCGTAAGAGCGAATGGGAGAACTGTCTCATATAGATTTCCTCTCAGCCCATATATTCTCCCTCTTTGTCAGTTTGTGTGCGTCGAGGATTGTCGTTTTGTTATGTGACTCTGTAACTGAGAACAGAAAAGGATTTCTCATTTTCCCGGGGTGGAAAATGATTTCTCCCTTTGTGCTCGGGCACGGCTGGGAAAATCAGTCTTCGAACATAAAATGCCACTGCGACATTTGTTTTAAAGCTTGTAGATCGCGTCCGATTTCCTCCTCCTAACTGAACCGACAGTTGGCATTGCACATTATTTGATTCTAGTTTGTTGCCACAGGGGTTCTTACAAGCACTAGTCAAATGGAACATGAATGGGATCATTGCGCATTGTTGTCTAGATTGAAAAAGTTTTTTTTTTTATTTATAACAATAGCGAAACTCTTTTGGTGTTGTATAGCAGCGGTTCCCAGCCCTGGTCCTGGAATACCCCCTACACTGCACTTTGTAGAGTTTTCCTTGTTCCCAGCAAACCTGATACAACGAATCAGTTAATTAACAAGCTCTTCCTGAGCTGAAGTGGATGACCAGGAAAATAAGAAAATGTGCAGGGCAGGGGGTAATGCAGGACTTTTGTTTGGAGACTGTGCTATGTAGAAGTATTTTTAAACCGTAGCACCTCTGAAGTGAAGTTCCAACTGTGAAGTTAAGTAAGTGAAGGTTTCCTATGCAGGAAGCCACTGGAAACAAGACACCATGAAGGCCTGAAAGACTCAGGGAGCTACCAAAGCCAGGGCCATGTGTGCCCATGAGCCGCCACTGCCACAGGGAACTGTTAATTACCAGCACATTGTCCCGGCTCGTAAAGAGAGAGAGAGGTAATAGTTTTGGTTGGGGGTAAAAATTCTGGCAGAAAAACAGCCCCCAGCACTGGACACACTCTGTGACAAAGACCCCTGGGACTGGTTTCAGCCAGCTGAGCAAGTCCTGTCCTTCTTCAGCTCAAGGACAGTCCAAAAATAAGTGTCAGGTCTTTGCGAGTGTGCAAAACAGGCTATTTTAATGATAATCCCCTTTGGTTATAGCAAACAAATGTATGAAGAAAGAAAAAAAAATAGACCGCACCATGGCCAGATGTTGCCCCGGCCCTTGTAGTTTGATTTATTTGTAATTCTACAAGCTCGCATTCCATTTGCAGGAGCCCCTCCGGACACCATCGGTTATGGTCAACCTGAGGCGGCTTCTTTAACAGGCCTGACCTCTGCTCTGATGCCAGGTCCTGCTCTGTTAGATGTCCGGCCTCCAGACACCAGCATTCCTGCCGAATCTCTCACTCTCTCTCTCTGCTCCCGCCTGGCAGGCGCGGTGATTTGAAGAGGCGTGTTTATCATGTGTTGAGCAGTGAATTTATCATTCACCTTGTTAGTGGCCTGCAGTTGTACATCAAAAATAAAAACCATACTGACTAATTTGGTCTGATGTACTAAGTCTAGTATCACCAGAGAACACTTTACCTTTTTTTTTATTAAAGAGGCTATTGCAATGTTATCATAGTATCATGCCTATTGTTGAATCAAACTGCACATTTTACCTGGGTCTACATGTGCAGGTCAAATTATATTCAGGAATGCATTGTTGCTCTCAGAACAAATCTTTGAACTGTAAATGTACAGAAAAAAGGAAGGAAATAAGTTTAAATGTAGGTAAATGTAGCAGTTTTTTTAAAAGTATTTCAGTATTTTTTTTTTCAATTGACTAATTCATAAATAAAATTGCAATAGTGATGAAATATGAGATTTTGCTCCTAGACGCAATCAAACGGAGGTATAATCCATGCTCTATTTTCAGTATTTAGTCTGATAAACATTGGGTATCCACGCACTGACAAATGTTTTGCTGCAGTATCATTTTATAATTGAGCAATGTGATACTATTCTTGGCATCAGTGTCTGAGTCAAAATGTCAGTATCATGACGATCCTAATAGAAACTAATGAGTGAGGGCGGCAGTAATTGCCATCACCAAACTATATTCCTGCTGTAGGTGAAACACAATTGCCAGACACACTGCCATGGTGGGAAGGTTTATATGATGATGGAGTGGTGGATATGATTGCTCAAGTTTTTCTGTTGGGGGGTGGGGGGGGGTTTATCTGGTGCCCTTGCACTCTCCATGCTTCTATCAGGATTAGCTTATAAACAGTTCCATATGTGGGGCTAAGCCTGACATTACAATGTAAGACTTTTGTCTCCCGGTACAGCCGGATGATTGATGATCCAATTTACTAGGGAGTTATCATGCACCTAAATACAAACGGCTGCATGGAGTGGCCGGCCGCTCGCTCCTTTGCCACAATTTTTCCAAGAGCCAGGATTGAATCTGTACTCAGAGAGACAAGAGTGATGCTGGTGTGGTCAGGTCCTGTTCTCCAGCACAGTGGGATAAACTTACTGTAACACCCTCCCGGGGTGTTAGCGCTTTAGTTCCAGGGTTTTGAGTGATGTGCAGTGTTGCCTTGCAATTGGTTGACTAGGTGACCACGAGCACACGCACTTTATTGAAAAAGAAAGAAGGTCTGAGCCTTGTGGTGCTTTTTTCACCACCTTCAGGTGGCCAAAAACAACAGCAAAACAGGAGAAGCTGAATTTTTTCACAGCCCCCTCTGTAATTCAGCACGGCTGATGGACAAGCACAAACACGGAATGGAGCCATCACAAACGATTCGGAGTCTCGCTGGCCCGACTGGTCTACCCTGGATGCATTTATGGTTCAGCAATAATCTGTAATTAACACTAACCTCTGAAATCAGACCGTTGATTGGGGCCAGCACATGCAGGCCATCTGCACTGCCCTCCACCTCCAACTCCAGCTCACAGCTCTGAGCTATTTACATTAGGATGTCCTATGAGCATTCATCACGGGCCTCTGCTGGGATTGCTCTCGGAAACTCGCGATCCAGCTCGCTCTGCTGAAACAGTTTGGCCGGGAGCAGCCGTTAGCGATTGGCCGTTAGAGAGCCATTCGTAGCCATCACAGCCAGGCCCGTAGACATTGCAGCCTTCAGTCTTGCGAGGCTGTGGTCGACAAGGCTGACCTCGTTCTGGCCAACGTCCATCTCCACACAGAGCTGTGATTGCCTCTCCGTCTCTTTTTTTCTCACCTCTGAAAGTCTGGCTGACCAGAAATTTTTATTAATTGTCAAATCTCTGCTAAGTCTGTCACTTTCTCGCTTGGCTGGCCTCACCATTCTCCCCCACTAGCCCTTTTTTTTCAGGGAGGCAATAGCAAGCCAACTGCAACACAAGTGGACCCTCGAAGGGTTTCACAGATTTAAATCAAAGAAACTTGGTTTTTCTGGGGGTGGGGGGTGGGGGGGGGGTTGTGAATGTGGGGGGTTATGCTTAGCCAGACATTGAAAACAGCAAAGTTCAAAATCTCCAGCAAGGCATTTTAATTAACCCAACCTGACAAAGTGATTTTTGTCTGTGAGAGAATGGCAGTGGGGCAAAAAGGGTAAGGGGGTCTCTTTGGGAAGTCGAGAAAGGTTGGTGGAGAAAGCCTTACGACTCAGAGAGGGTGAAATCACACAGAGACTCAACAAGGCCAAACAATGACCTCCTTTTCTCGCATGGACTTTTGTCAACATGAGAAAATTAGAAATGCTGGGCTTTATGAGGAGGAGCCTAGAAGGTGAAGGTCGAATGCCAAGAGCTCACTCATTGACAAGCGAGTTTAGCAGCTGTGGTGCTGTTTGCTTTGAATGGGGTGGAAATGCCCTGAGTGGCCCTGGCCCAAGGAAAACAATGTTCTGGGCTGACTGGCAGTGGGAACTCTATCCCTCAGCAAGCAAGCCGGCCGCGGTCTGACATGGGCACCGAGGCCCTCGCTAAATCAGGCCTTATTATGTTTACAGCGGCTCCACTGTACAAAGAGAAGGAAAACGGAGGACAGGAAAGGGCTGAGCTGAGCAAACGCTACGCTGTGTGGTGAATCAAATGAATAGGGAAGCACTCCAGTCCATAAAACCACAATTGTGCTTCACTGGAGCAATAGTCTTGAGGCTGATTGGACTGGATCGGTTGGCCTACTTCGAGACACCGCGTGGAGATCTCAGCACTTTTGCAACTTTCTTTGGAAACTCTAATGGCGATTACCACTGAACACTGCTCTTTAACAATGGTGCTAGTGTTACAGGACGAAATGTGGAAATAGGAATTTGACAGGATTCCATGAGATGTTAAATGTGCCAATTCTCTGCGGGTGCTCAAAATGTGGCCTATAAAAGGAGTCCCGCAGGCCTAGATTGGGCTATATGCTTTTGATTATTGCTGGTAAGATCCACAGGTTTGATTTCATTAATTTATTCCACCTGCCCAAATATGGTTGTAGTAGGTTATAGTATATTCTGCTACTGCTGCAGTTCACTGCAGTGCCTTTGGCTCCCCTTTCCTTCTATTGGCCTCTACCTCCATCTCATTCTTCGACTGCACCAGGGATTGTGTGATATGGGAGGTATCCTGGATGTGGTGGTAAAGTGAAGGAAATGATTATCTATGGCGGCCTCGGCATGTCGGGATGCATTACGGTTAGATCTAAAGTGCATCAACAAACACTCCAAGAGGAGACCAGTCCCACTGCCAGGTTCCTCCCCTTCTCCCAGCCTCCAGTGTATACAACCACCTTCAATCAACTTGAATGATTTATTATGAAAGTAAATTCTGTTCTTCCAGTTCCGAGCTCCAGCAGGAGTTTTATTTGAGTCGGGTGGAGAATAGACCCACGAAGCTGGATCAAGTTTGCAGGATTGGAGCAGGACCTTCAACATGATAAGCTTGACTGGAAACATTAGAACACCTCTTACCTTTCTTCCTTTTTCTTTCTTTCAGTGTTTCCTTCTTGCTCTCTCCATCAAGTAAGCAAAAGAATGACAGTAGGATGGAGTGGGCTGGACAGAATGGAAGCAGAGGGTCTAATACTGCATTTCCACATGTCACTTTGTCCAAGCTGAATGAGGGGTCAGTGCAAAGTGGCTCTTTCCATGTTAGACCTGCCAGAGTCACTCAGGCCCCAGCCAGTCTGATGGCCGAGCCACTGAGGGATGCCAGCCCTCCAGAGTCCTGCATGTGCAGCTCTGCTAAGAGGCCCTGATGGTTTAAAGAACATTACTCGCGACAGCCTTGCACCGAGTGATGCCTGACTGAACCTGTGGAGAGGACATGCAGTCATCTGAGAGTAAATAATGGAGAGTGTAAATGAGATATCCTCTAAGACAAGAAGACATGCTGTGCAAAATGTCCAGCAGTCTTTCGGCATTTCAGTTAAGGTTTATGACAGTGACCCACCTGATATTTTTACCAACCATATGAATTCATGTTAATTCATTGATTTATTTCTTTTTACATATGCTGTATTAGCTTTATCCACTACCATTCCATATTCACAAGTATTTGACAGACTTTTTAATCATTTAGTCAGTGCGTCTCCCACCCGCTGGCTAGATCTCACACTTTCACGCAAACCTACCAGTGTTGGAGGGGGAGGAATAACAAGTCCTTCCTCTGAACCAGTGATACCAGCCTCTGCACTTTTCTGAACCGCCTGCTACTGAAACATCATTGGACAGCCAGTGGAGCTGCCCGTTCTGTTTGAACAGTTAACAGGTGCCGCATCATGCTGAGTGCCAGGGAGAGGGAGATCCAGTTATGAAAGCATTAGAGAGAAAAACCAATGATGCTCTCGATCTCCTAATGATAAAGCAAATGCTTAGCTGGTTGCACCTCTGGGGAACCCGAACACAGAACTTTTATGAGCCTATAATGTCTATATGCCTATATTATTGTTTACATACCTATACTTCTTCATTGTGGCTTGACAAGTTGCATTAACCGTAACTAACTAGACTGACTTTTGTTTTCAGTTGTTTCTATTGCTATTGTTTTCCAGCTAATGATAAAAATTTATCAATGAGACTCTCAAGAATATCACACATAAAGGGACATCATACCTTTTTAGGGTAAGTTGTAGATTCCATCATTTATTGATATTTCAAATGTGTACTGAACATTTGTTCATCTTAACAAACATGCAGAAACATGCAGTAGTTTGGGCACCCTCATCAAGTGAGCTTTCATGAATTTCCAAGTGAAAATAAGTGTGTGTCCAATACAAAGAACACAGCTTTACAAAGTTTCAGTACCCAGTTACTATTTATTTACTGAATTAAACATACTGAACACATACCCTGTACATAAGTTACTGGACATATTACATTTTATTTGTGTTCCATCTTGGCTCAAAAATAGAAACTATGTGTTAACATTTCAGAAGATGCCCTATGTTCCTTATAGAGGATGTGAACATATTTCCACAGTGTCCGTCTGCATGGATCGCTGCTCTGTAAAGACTTTTGCACTGCACCATTTAGTATTTCACTCAGTCTGATACAGGTCATTAATTATGAAGTCCTTTTTGAGGCATGTTGGGAACAGGCAGAATGCAAAAATGTCCCTTGGGAAAGAGAACCGTGGCCGTAGACTAAGCAGATCAGGCTGACGGAATCTTTTTTTTTTTTTTTTGTGGCCAGAGAACTTTTGACTGAGTCCAGTCAAGAGCGTCAGGTCCAGTGCCAGGGCTATATCCTGCAATGTTGCTGTGGGAGTCTTTGGGAAATGTCTTGGTTGCTCAGGCCCAATGACTCGTTTGCTTGGGCCCATTTACCCACTTGACATTTTAAATGTGTTTAACTAGCCGGTGAGTTTATGTATGTAGTGGGCAGTGATGGAGTGTGGGGCTGGTATTTTGTGTATTTACACAGCGCACATATCCACAGTAGGCCCACCTACTTCTGCTCCGGCATGGCGACCAACTGCTGCAATTAGCCTCCCACGCTTATCAGGGAGGCCTCGGAAACATGCCACAACGATGGCACCAAGAACTGGGTTGGAGTGACAGGGCTGAAGCTGCTGTAGCCATGGGTAAAGGAGCCGGGCTGCTGTTCTGCTCAGCTCAGATTAGCTATCTTATCACCAGCTGCTCAGATAAGACTGTTTTGCTGATGGGAGTAAAAGGCATTAAGACCACAGTTGGTGTTTATGCACCTCGCCTCCTCCCTGGTTTTCTTCCTTGTTAAAGTCAAAACCTTCAGATATGTAAATACTAAATGTATAATAACACCTCTGGGAGGTCTGTTATATCAGAATGGAATTCTGGCCCCAACAGCGCGTTCAATCGTGTATTTAAATCACGCACATTCAGACATGTTTGTCATACAGTGCAAGCAAACCTCCCTGAATTACAGTACATTACTGTTCGTGCAACCGCTGTGGCGCACATTCGCTGTTGTATAACATGCTGGATCCCCCCTGTGTGATGACACCAGTGATATACAGTGCAGTCTGCTCAAGGTTAGTGTCATGTTAATGGTTGTTGGCCATCCTCCACCAGCGCGGTCTGAGCACAGGACCCTGCCCCATAAAGGGGGAAGCAGTGATGACTTTAACGAACTGACATCACCGCACATCCAGGAGAGGATAAATCAGTGACACAGTGGGACATGGACAGAAGGCTAGCGCTGCACAGGCGGGAAAAAACCAACAGTCAACTGATTCCTTCATATACCAGCATGATTCTTTCACAGCATTTAAAGGCTGTGACCAGGCCATCATTCATGGTTTTTCTTCTTTCATTCACTAAATTCTTTAGCACAGCATCTTCTGTGAACTTATTTTAACTACTTAAACTGAGTGTTGGCTTCATTTCCACTTTAGGTGGGAGACACTGCTCATCCATTATATGATAAGTTCTCATTATGCTAATTATTTATACTAATTAGTAATGTAAATGACATGTTAGAGTAGGAGTATGCTGTTAAATAGATATTCAATATGCAAAACACTCTACTTTCAACACTTTGAATTCCTAAAATGATATTTAAACGAACATGCAGAGCCATCAGTATTCCACACCATAATAGCGTGGTTACTGACTTCTTTATTAATTTCATCAATATTAGTTTTATATAAAACTGTTCTTCAACCTAAGTAGAAATGTATCGTTACATGCCCTTCAATACTGTATTTATTATATATAAGAGGTGAAATGTACTATTAGCTTCTATTAATTGGTCAACAAAGAACGCTGAAGTATCTGACTGATTCCAGGCATGATAAAGCACCTCCTTACACTCAAACTTTGATGCTTATAAAAATCCTAATATCAGCTTTCCACTGGTAGCTGTTTAGGCTTCAAGAGAGCATTTTTCCACAGGGTAGCATGAAGCGATAGAACACTTTGCTTCACGGTAGCATTTCTCCGTGTTAGAACCTGACTGTATAAACTGGCTCTATGCACCTCTAAAGATCTATCTATCTATCTAGGCTATTCTCATTTAAATAAAATATATTTTTCTCGGATTATGCATACTATTTGCCTGTTTCTCATCATTATCGGTGCTAAACTGGCTGTATAAACTGTATAAGCTTCAAGGTAGCATTTTTTGATAAGGCAGCACAATTCATCAGAACACCTGTGTTTGTATGTATATTGTCTTAAACTGCACTTTATAGATGGATTATATTTTTGATTGCTGTGACCATTACTGCATGCAATTAGTACCAGTCAAAGGTTTGGACACAGTTAGTAATCCTATTCGACTACGGTCCTACTCCACATTATGGCAAGTAAAATGAAACAACAGTCCATCATTACCTTATTACAAAACATATTCTGGTTTGTTTAACTCTTTTTTTTGTTTACTGCATAATTCCATGTGTTCCAATTAATAAAAACAAAGAAAAAACATTGGATGAGAAGGTGAGTCCAAACTTTTGACTGGTAGTATGTATATGTATATATATATATATATATATATGTAAACATTGAAGAGGTCACATCACATCTGCTCCCGTCAAATCTATGCCTATCTGCCTATGGATGGCCTACACATTAAATTCTCATTCGCATAACCTGCGTGTTGATATGTGAAAGTTACTGAATAATAAGTCTAATGACAAACAGCAGTTTAATCCCTTAAACCTCAAATAGTGATCTATATATAGCGACCCACATTTCAGTCTCTCACCCTTACATATGTTTATATAACAGATATAATAATAACAATAATAACAACAACAACAATATAATAATAACAATAATAATAATAATAACAATAATAATAATAATAATAGTTATTATTACTAGTGTTGTGTAATAAAGTTTAGCAGGGGCTAATATGAACAGTATCTGCATATATTTTTAGGGTTTTTTTCGTTTGTTTTTCCACTTGGAAGAATCTGATCAGCCAAGGTAAAGATAAAGTCACTGTACTCCAAGGAGCAAAATGGAAATGCCGGTACAGAGATCTGGTGAGTACCTGCACACTTCAACCACTAATTTCCACAAGATAAACTGTAGTGTGACTCCCTGTGTACACCTCAGAATGCCATTCAGCGATTAAATTATAAATGCGTTATATGAGGAATATTATGATAATAAACATGATGAAATCCAACTCGTATCCCTGCGAGATTCCTGTTTCCTTTATAATCTCTGTCTGAAGGAAAGAAAACAGCTGAGTGAAAGGGCAAGTTGTTTTCGATTAGAGCAGGAGATCAGAGAGTAAGTAGGAGAGAGTGAGAGAGAGAGAGCGAGTTTGTGGAGATTAGCTGCAGATAGCGCAAGCCCCTCACGGTCTGAACGGGGGGGATCAGAGAGCTCAGTGGGGGCCAGCGCCAGAGTCAGTCTGAACTAATGCAAGTCGGGTCTCTGCTGGGTCTCTGCTGGGTCTCTGCTGGGCCTCAGCTGGGCCTCAGCTGGGCCCGCATGCTCTTTCTAAGCTGCCCTGTCCGGCCAAGGCCCCATCCCGCCGCTGAGCCCCATTTAAAGCTCCTAGTTCTCCGCATTTCCCTTCCTTTATCTCCATCTCCCTCTCTCACTAAAGACTTCCTCCGGCCAAGCAAGGGCAGGTGCTTCTCATTATGGGGCTTTGAAGTGAGAGAGGCGGGTATGGAAGATGGCGGATCAGCGATAAGCCTGCCCTCTCCTGCCACGGAGCTTTTTCCCCAATCATCCACATTACCAGCGTGGCACCGCGCAGAGGAAATGCAAGAGTAGCGCGGGCCTTCTGCACTTCATTAACCCTTGAAGACCGCAGACAAAAAGTGTCCATTTTTTACTGTTCCTTCTCTCTCTTCATTTACTCTTTTCTTTTTTTGAGTTTTAAAATGCCATGAATACATTCTATTTATTGTTACATTGTGTCACAAAATATCATTCAGAGCAAGCAAACATGTCAAAAAATCTTGCATCTCAAAACCAGCAGCTTTACAGAAAAGGAAACTTTTAACGTAAGCAATGCAATGTGGGTGATTTAATTGTCTCTATCTCTCTTTCTCTGTCTCTCTCTCTCTCACACAGCTCTCAACTATTCTGGGAGTGAACCTTTCAGACATAACTGGGCCCAGTACCAGCTCTCAGTCTCTGAATGTATTAGTGATGACAAGATGGGTAAGATAAGGTTAAAGGAAAAATCTTTATAAAGTCTATCCGTTTAATTTGTGCTTCGTTGAACAAAGTAAAGCTGGAATCATTTAACCCACACTCTCCAGGCACTCTGTAGCTGGTCTAGCAAATTTGCTTATTAAGGAATAAGGAAATGAATGCTGCCCATCTATAGTTAAATAAATATATGTATATAATCATATAGTTATATGTAGTTGTAAAATATTTGGACTGTGGTCTAAAGTACAATGTTATTATATCAGGAATATCCAATTTTTCAAAGGAGGGACATGCTAAATTGTACAAAATCCAGATATCTAATACATTTTACTATTAATTTGATTAAATGTTAATTGACATGGTCATATAGTTTCAGTTCTTGAAGCTCAGAATTTAAAAATGATAAGGATTGCTTGTACTTGTACACTATTCGTACTATACCAGACATTTGGCTGAACCTTTGAATTCTGTGGTAATTAGTGTTAACGTTTATTAACATAAAGTTTTTTATGTTAAATTAGTGTTGCTTCCAAACAGTAGAATCTGTGATCATTTGATTCCATAGAGGAAAAAAAAATTGCCTGTTAAACATGGTCACCTGTTCCAAATGGTTTGGTATGGGGTGCCATTTGCAAAATCAGCTAAACAATTTTTCACCATTTAGCACAATTTTTTCACATTTAGAGATAAATATGTTAAAAAAACTGTTAAATTTTTAACTTGCTGTATAAATGTTAAATCTAAATCTAAATGTTAAATTTAAATGTTAAATCTAAATCTAAATGTTAAATTTAAATCTAAATGTTAAATCTAAATCTAAATGT
>JBBJLS010000032.1:8068811-8092386 GCA_037577275.1 Bryconaethiops microstoma | reverse complement strand
AACACTGTTTTTTGAACATATTTATCTCTAAATGTGAGAAAATTGTGCTAAATGGTGAAAAATTGACACCTCTAAAAACTGCTGCTGAGAAACTGTGACAAAGGTTAACATAAATAAATAATAAATAGTTACATAAATAGTTCTCAACAATAAAGATCTCATCCAAATCACTGTCCATTCTGAGTTAAAATAGACAGAGATTTGACTCTAATGCTTCTTCTGTGCTCTTAGTTAAGAGTTCAGCTTTCAGAGGAGAAAAGTCAAAGTAATTTAATCAGCTAAATGGCTAAATTGCTGCACTGTGACTCAAGGAAAATGTCCTACAACCCCTTTCTCTGGTGTTTTACAAAATTCAGTGCCGGGGCCACTTTGTTGTTCTGCAAGCCCTGATTGTTGCCTTGGGTTACGAGCCAACCGCAATGAGCAGAGTGACACAGCACCACAGGGAAAGCACATTTTTCAGAGGCTATGCTGATTGATTAAATGTTAGTCGAAAAAAGCACTAAATCCATACCTCATCAATTTCCAACCATCAGGCATGCCAATTTTCCATGAAAATGAAATGTAAAAGTCATCACTGATTAAGCCTGGCTGTGTGATGCAGGGAACACTAAATGAGCATGTGCTCACCACTGGTCAAAGGTTTGGAGACAACTTGCTTTCTTTTTTAATGCTTGATTCTTACACTTACTAAGATTAGATAGCTGCAAATTGAAAACAAAGCATTAACTAAGAACAAGCTGTTGTAAAATAAATATTATCTGAGGTTTTAAGTGTATTTTGTAGCAGTCAGCTTCATGCCCATCCGAAGATCCTCCTTGGTATCAATAACAGGTTTTGCACTAATAATGATTTATAGCAATAACAGTTCCAAACATCGATTAGGAAGGACATCACAACAAGAGGATGAAGTTACTATAGATACCACACACGTAATACTGCTTACCAAAAACAAACCTGGTTAGTTTTTAATGTCAGATTATGGCTAACCAAAGAAGAGTACATGCTTATTTGCATTAAAAATGATCTGTTTTTATAAACTTGGTTATACCCAACCGAATGCGATGTATGCTGGGTTTGTAACAGTCCACCCAGGAGCTCCTTGCTGGGTCCTGGCTGGGGGTGTTGCAGCAGGACTCTGGGCGCTGGGGGCCAGGAGACAAAGAGCCGTGACAATACAGCCAGTGGAGCTGAAATGGCTCCATCCGAGGGTATTACAGGCATTTAGCACGGGCAGGGAAAGTATTTGTTTGAAGAGCCGGCGTTTTGGTTAGCTGCGCTTTATATCCGGCGCGATTTATCGCTGTTTTGATTGCCCTTCTGTTATCGGGCCGGCAGTGTTTTCACTGGCCATGAGGAATGTGTGCAGGAATGTGTTGATGTTACTGTAAAGCCCAACACGCATCTCCTATTCAGCACCTCCGTCTTAGGCCGATAAGGGCCTCTATCAGATGGGAAAGAATGTAGCCAACAAGGCCTGCCAGACGCCTTACACTGGCCCACCCCCACCTCCATTCAGGCCCAACACACATCCCCTAACACACGCATGTGCACTTGTGGCTGGTGACTGACACACACACTCACGTCAGATTCTAACCGTACACGTCATGCACACACTCGTAAGTCCGACCCAAACAGGGAAAAGTTTCAAGACTCCGGCCGAGGGGCACGAAAAAAAAATAAGAACAATTCATCTGAATGTAATGTACTCTGTCAGGCTGGAATGTTGAAGGACTCCAAACACTAGGCTGACTTGAATGAAACTCAACACGTGTGTGTTCTGTGTGGGACGTGCACCTGCAGCAGGCGGGCCACCATTGTAGTTTAGATTTGATTAGGGGTTAGCCAAGGGGAGATGTTGGACTGTGATCAAACTTCTGTTCTTTTATGCACGCCCTCACACATAAAGTGACCCCCCTCCCACAATCAAGTTTTTATACCTTTCCAGGACATAGGGTCATATGTAAAAATGTACAAATCCAAACATACATCAGAGCCACTTAAAATGACACCTGGCTGTTCATTCATACACCTTTCACAGAAAATGTACGCAGAGTTGATGTTTTATCCACACTGCCCTGCCGTCCTCTGGAAGCCCTCACTGCAGCCCCATCCGAAAGTGTCTCATTCCGAATTCACCCTTTCTCCCAGAGAAGAGAAATGACATTCCCATTCCTCGGCAGGCCATTTGTCATGCTGCCACCTCTGTCCGCTGCCTTCATAAATCAGAGCCTGCCTTTGCAGGATCTCCATTTTGGTCTTCTTTAATCTCCAACCCCTTTTATCCAATTAAACTGTCCCACACCACGACAGCGAGGGCTCCCAGCACTAGGCTACTGGCTCTCACCACCTTCTTTAAGTTACGGGCACATTCAGGTCACCAAAAGCAACCCCATGTATTCAAACAGCCCGGTAGTGGAAAGAGAGGTATCTCAGTCCGTTGTGTGGCTATTTTTTTACTAGGGCCTTCACTCTCACAATCTCGTACTCTGTTTTCAAGCCTCTGGAGTCATGTTTGTCTTGAGGTCACGCTATAAGTCGTTGTCTGCAAATGAGCCTGTAAAGCCTATGATGTAAAGCATTCATCCCGAGTGCGATTCTTTCTCTTCTTGTGCCAGGCCTGGCTGTGCAGCATTTATATCATAAGCCATTGGCAGTGCCGGGTGAATCATAGCCCCATTAATCCATTGATGAAGCACGCACATGTGTTTGAGACTATATGTGTCTGCCCTTCTGTCGCTCTGACAAAACTGGCACCTACACACACCCATTGTCTTAAAGGGTATTGCAGAAAAAATAATGGCAATCTTGCAAAGGAGAATTCTTTTTTCCTAATGTTTATTAGATTTCACTAAAGTTACTCAAAGTAGAGGATTTTCAGGGCAAAATTATATGTTCATAAGTGGCATTAGCAGATTGTGCTCAGCTCGGTAGAAAAAAATGCATCCAGCTTAACTTTACAAAGAAGAAAGTAGTCATTTTGAATGTAAATCTCTGTAATTACTCAGTTGTCAAGGCATGATGTAAAGTAAATTGCTGGTTGTATTACAGAGACATGTGCTGGTAACAGGGGCGTGTGTAACAGTGGAATTTATTGTGGTTGTTCAGTATATTTTGTCCCACAGTTCTGTCTGGTTTTTGATTACGTGAACAATAATTTCTGGGTGATTTCTTGATTAAGATCCTGAGGGACCAACCTATAGCTTTATCACATGGACATTAAAAAGCCATTTGATCTTTGAACGTTTTTGAGGACTGCTGTAGATTTCCTTTCCCAGGATATTAATGAGGAAATGACACAAGCTTGTAAAAAAAAAGAAAGAGGGGAAAAGCAGACACAAAGATGCAGGATCACCGGGATCAGGCTTGTGATTAATCCTGCTTTGACAAACTCCGCCGGGAATTCCATCAAAAGGCCAGGGATCGTTTAATAGCCATTCCCACTTTTTCCCAACACTTTACCTCCCTCCACTTTCCTGGTGAGGGGGTCTCACTGGAATCCGGCAGCCCCCACACACAGACCTGGAATTGCTTTCAGATGTGCACGTCGGGCTTGGGAGCTGGGGATGCCAGCTCACCTAGCAAGACTATGGACAAGAGCTCATAAGAATGGAAGGTTAGAGGACCATGCCAGGGCGAAGAAAGGCCGGTATAAATGTCCTGGTGAAGGAGGGGCCATCCATCTGAAATCTGATCAAAGAGAAAGGGCTTGCTTCAGACAAGATGCCTGAATTTGATTTTGGTTAACTCAAACGACAGGCGTTATCATGGGTAAACGGCTCTTAAATCCATCAGACCAAACCACTTTCTTCTCTCCGTGCCTCTCTCATCTGGCCTGAGTTACTGATAGAACTATTTTCAGGGGCAGTTGTACCCGCTTTTGTTCTTGAGGTATCTTCTGTAGACTGAAAAAAACTCTTGTCTCTTCACATTTGCAAGTTGACATGACAGTCTTACAGTAGCACTGGGGCTGAATGGGGGTCAGAGTATATGAAATATTCTGCCATCACACTACAAAATCGTATTACTCCAAGTCACCGCATGCCCAGAACTACATGACAGTATATCATGCTAGCCTTTTCCAGATTTCAGAGGGTGGTATCTAAGAATGATCTAAGCACAAAAGACTGGCACTGTGCTGCTATATGCAGAATGGGTGTAACTGCCTGACCTTATCTGATTGTGGACAACAGAGCGAGATTAATGGTTTGGTGCAGGGGGTTAAATGCAGTATGAGACCAAAAATAAGGCTTTGAACTCTTTTTGATCAACATCAAACAGTAGTTAATGCTCTTGATGGTGTTCGGCAAGAGCAAATGCATCGTGATCACAGTAGCCCAAGAACTTTGGTGATGCTTATGGACGAATCCATCTCACTTCAAATGCAACACATTAAAGATAAATACAGTTAACTTTTTGACCTTACAGGACAACTACACCAACACAGTACAGGATTGCCGATGAAGGATGAGCATGGCAAGAAACTATGCAAGAGTGGTCGTAAGAATGCAGGAGGATATGGAAAACGCTACAAGAACTGCGCCATGGCACCGCCTGGTATGATTCCTGTTAGCTCCAACAGGGGTGTCAGATCATAATCAGTGCCACACCTGCTGAGCTTTCCCAGAAGCCTCTCAGTATGGGGCCCACATTAAAGCACTCTAATGGTCCACTAAGACACTGTGACGCTCATGAGCCTGATAAACAGCCGTCTGCCTAGTCACCGGGCTTCATGTCAACAAAAAGTGACACAAAAAATGCCTTCCACCTTTTTCAGTTGTGTTTTAGTTTAGCTGGGTACATTAAAATAAGGTCAGAACTTGTTTCTGATGGGTGAGTGTGTTTTGGTTTTTTTTCCATTGCAAGCCATACTGATGAAATCGTTTCTCTGCTACTACATCCCAAACCCTTTTTTTTTTTAACCCATTTAACTGCCCGATGGTGTTACAGGGACACAGGATGCCAAAAACACATTTGATAGTGAAAAACACACATTCCCTAAAATGACAATAAAAATGTTTTAAGATGCTCCCGAGGACTGTTTTAGAACTCTCTTCCTGTAGTCTCCATGAGGTCCAGCACTTCTGGTCCATTCAGAGGGCCATAACCACTACGAAAATGCTTTTTGGCAAGAGCAGTGGCCTGGTTTGAGTTAGGAGAGAAGTGGCATGAAAAGCGAACGCATGCAGCTTCCACTCGCTGTTAACCAGCATCGGATGCCACAGCGCTTTCAGCCCAGAGGAAAAGCAGAAAACAGAGACTCGTTTTGGACTGAATTACGGTTAGATCTCATTCAGTACATTTAGAATTGGTGAGGAAAATGCTGTGTTTTGGCCTGCTGCAGATTCTGGGCTGTACAGTCAGTCATGCATAGGCGGCATGTTAAGACAATTAGAAATCCTGTAACTTTAATATGACTATAATCTTTGGTAAATAACATTTAAAACATACATTACCTCTATGTAGATTATCTGGGTCTGTCCTTTTCCATAATTTGCTCAGGCAAGTGCTATCTGCCTCAGCTGACTATAAGACTTTGATTGTAAAGCAGTACAGCAAATGGTGAAGGAAGCACCATAAGCTCATCGAGCATCTTATCCTGCTAATATGAAACTTATGGATAAAGTGAAGAAGAAAGACCCCCAACCTCGCAGAAAGAGCCCCTATCCAATTTTCATGCATTTTATACATGAAGAATTTATTTTGGTTCTGTTTTTTCTGGCTGGTTTCTGGGTTTGCATCAGCTGTTCATTATTTTCATCAAACATAACTGGCTCTTTCTTCGGACTGAGGCAGGGGTAGTGGCATTCCTTTTAAATTAGTTTATTGTGATTGGATATTTCTTTCTAAATAAAGCACTAAAAAGGAACATTGAATTTCCCCTTCTATTTTCCAGTCGGTACAGATGCATATGGGTTTTAGATGAGTAATGCAGGGTCATGCAAAGAGTAGTAAGATCATTTTTTTCCTGGAAGTAATAAGCAAAGCAAACCAGTATCAGAGAAGTGATGAATGAATTGTGGTGCATTTTTGAGTGATCTCAGCACTGCTTAACTTTAAGGCTAGGTTAAGGCAAAAAAAACACCTTGATTTACAGGTTACTGGACTGAAACATCACTCAAGAGCCAGAAGCCTGTCCTTCATCAAAATAACGTGTGTATCTAAAATACCTGCGTGTGATTTGATCCTATTAAGTCACTTCAGTGCATGGCCTACAAACTGCAGATGAATTATTTAAGACCTTGCTAAATGGTAGGATTTATTTATATTGGCTCTAGGTGATGCTTGAGTGCCAAAACCAGTTTTAGCCAATTTGTAGCCAGGCAGCACTGCAGTCCTCACACACTGCCATAGAAGGACCAAAGGAAACTTCACTGCGTGAAACTACTGTCGAAGTTCAAGAAAACGCCACAGCCACTCTCAAGTCAGTGCCACCTCTCTGTTACAGTGACTAAAACACTGCAGTTGTGCTGGCAACTGGTGGGTTGCCTTCATGGGTCATAACCATAAAAACAGCTGAATTCTACTAAAACCCCTCTTTTCAAAAGCTATAATGTTACAAAATAAACCATTTTCCATTGACTATGAAACATAAGATCTTTTGATTACCACTCCAATACCAAAAGTGGCCATACTTATTGCAAGTACAACGTCAA
This sequence comes from Bryconaethiops microstoma, assembly GCA_037577275.1. NCBI lineage: Eukaryota > Metazoa > Chordata > Actinopteri > Characiformes > Alestidae > Bryconaethiops > Bryconaethiops microstoma. The sequence continues at coordinate 8,085,730 of JBBJLS010000032.1, read as the reverse complement.
CTGAAGTTGCATATTAAATTAAGGATTACAACATGATGGCAGTCCCAGAAACGATTTCGCTAAAGCAGGGGTTTGGATGGATATGTGCCGTTCTCAAAAAAAAATAAAAAAAGAGGTAGAGCAGTTTCATTTAGAAAATGAAAGAAAAAGATGTTATCTAAAGACGTTGACGACAACGTAAAAATAGATATTATCCAGTTCACAAAATGTTAGATAAAAGAACAGGTTTGGAAAATCTATACGTAATCAAACCTTGAAATCTTAACAACATATTGTAGGCAAAAGTTGAGGCATCCCTGGTCAGGTGACATGTTGATTTTGTAAGTGATCGCAATCTACAGAGAACACGCGGTTTGCACATTTTAATGCACTGAAAACTTCAAATGTGGCCTGTGCAAAAGCAATGACCCATTTTGTACTTTATGATTGATATTTATCACAATAAGTAAGTAACGGAGTAGTTGACTGGGGGGTGCTCAAATGTTTGCATTTGACTGTACATGATGCAGATAAATGCATAAACCAGCTGGTTTCTGGAAGGATTTCTGGAAGAACAAATGTAAAGATCCATCATTCAGGTTGAAATCAACACATAGTAATTCCTCCTTCAATTACAGTAGCTTGCATTAAACTGAGCAAGTAGGCCGGTGAGCCACCAAGCTAAACGAAGTCTACCTTCCATGCACTGTCCTTGGACTGTCCTCTTTTTGAACAAATCGATTCATTTAAAATACTAGGCACTTGGCCTATTCTCGACATATTTTACTGTGCAGCCTACACCCATAATTAGAGGTAAAGTAGGATCAACTTCACTATAGCTTTAGATGGAAGTCTGTTATTTGCATGTGAATTTGTGTTACAGGAGAGATCGGAGATTTGCATTGCTTAATCCATTTAGAATTGGAGGCGTGCCAGTACAGAGTAAGAGCAAGTTGACAGAGGCCATCACCGAGGCCATCACCAAGGCCACTGATTGGTTTGGCCTCTCTGCCATTTGTTTGAGAGCTCCACGTACGAGCGCAATTAGGTGGAGGGTTGAGCCAGCTGCTGTCAGCCCTAACCACAAGCAAGATAACCCAACGGAGTGATGGATCTCATGGCTTCAGACACAGTGAACTCTGGGCCGCGGAGAGAAGAAAGAGAGCAGAGCAGCATGAACAGGCAGAGGCTAAAGGAGAGGTGCCTTAGAAGGTAAGTGACCATGTAAGAACATCTGTCACAGGTTAGTGAGACCATCGCTCAACAAAAACAGAACCATGTAATACCTCGCAAAGATATATTAGTTTTCTGTTCCTTACACTTCTGCTCCTTTCTTATATAAAAGGGGCAATATAACGGAGAAACCTTTTTTGTAGTAAGAGAGTTTGCTGCAGATGTACCACATACAGCCCATAGAATCCACTACAAAAACTAAAAACTAAGCTACAAAAACAGCTTGTTTAAATTTTACATGGTTGTGACATCGCGAACAGGTCAGTTTCCGTGTGACCTGTCAGTCTGTCTGCTGTGCTTTAGCTGCTTATGCACACTGGAGTAATTAAGAGTGCTGGTACTGAGTTGTTGGGCTGGAAAAATGTTCAAACAGGTTCAAACAGAGCAGCAAATCAGAACGTAGGTCATTTACATACACCAGTTTTAAGGAGCTGTTACAAGTTGTAAAGGATAAAGGATGGTTGGAAAATAATCATGTAATTATGGATTATTACACAATCCACACAGATGGAAAGATGGAAAGAAATATGTGTCAATTTAAATCTCTAGCATATATAAAACAGAGACTGAGAGAAAATATAAATAGTTTATGTACAATTTCATTGTATTTTATGCTTTTTACTACAGACACAATTTGGTTTATTACATGCCTTCAAAGTGTCAGGATCAACGTGTGATTAGTCAGTTTTACTTGTCTGGCTCAGCCCTCCCCTTACGAACAGTCAGCCGAGACACTCTGACCTGGTCAGCGGAGGCCAGGCATTTACTGGGAGGAAGGAGAGTGAATCTCACTCCAGCACCTTCACAGCAGCAGACAACATCTGGAGCTTATCAAGGAGGAGAGTTCACACAGTTGTGGAGAAAGAAGAGGGAGAGAGAGAACAGAGGAGTTGACAGAGTTGCAGTGTTGACAGTGCTGTTCTGCTTTAACAGCTTATATCACAACATGTCACATACATTTATATTAGGAGTTCTTCCATCTTAGTAATAAATGTTGTGTCGTAAATGTTGTTGTATTACAGCGGACAGCTGTACATATTTTCTCAGAGTACAAATGACATATTTTTACAGCACAAGTTCTATTTATTTGTATACACACACACACACACACACACACACACACACACACACCCACACACAAACATATGTGCACAGACATATATACACATATATGTATGTATGTGTGCGTGAAAATATATATTTACGTTTGCAGGAAAACTGAAAGAATGGTACTTTTTTACCATTAAACTCCCCGTGGTAGCGAAGCACATTCTGGGAAATATAACTTGAGACCAAGTTGTATGGTAATGAGGCCCTGATCTGGTCATGTCTAAGATGAATGGACATGGAGAAGTGTTGGCTCATGTCGTAGCCTCTCATTGAGACACAATAGCATTGTTTAAACAGTTTAAACTTCCCTGGCCGTCTGCCTCTGGTAGCGCCGGCCTGCGTGAACAGGCAGGTCGAGGGCCGCAGCCTCTGAGAAAATCAGGCTTTGTTTAAACAGAATGGGGCTGGCGCAGCTGCTCGTAGGGCATAAACCTCACCACTAACCACATAATGATACAGCATGACTCGCAATGCAAGCCATCGCTATAAATTCACTTAAAGAGTAGCTGACATGATTTTGTCATTTTTGGATCCGCCAAATATCTTTGGATCAAAACGCTATTTTGTAAACAGTGTTTATTTGTCTCAGTGTGCAATCTCCATGAGACATGAGCTCGTTGCCCCCAGTCACGTCCAGCTTCTCTAATTTCCTGAGGAGTCCAACATAAACTGTGTCCCTTTTCTAAATTCCCTGTTGTATTTCCTGATGTAGACTAATGTACGGTGAATGGAGTCGAGGAGAGATCACCGAGATAAGCAGGAGCACATCTGTGAACGAGGAGTTAAACAAGGCAAAGCCCCAAGATCAGGCTTTGTGTAAACCTGTGGAGTTTTCTTCCCCAGTGAAGCGCTAGATTGCACGACCCTGGGCTAACTGAGATTTGGTTCAAACCCAAAACCATGGGTTTGAGCCTCCCGACTGGACTGCGACACTGGAGATGAGGGTTTTCTGTGTTTGTTTCTTTGCCTGTGACCATGAGATTGTGAGGGGATCCATATGTGTGCGTGTTTGTTTATGAAATGTCCATAGCACAGATAGAAGAGCTCAGCACTTTAAAATTTAAAACAAAGACCCTCGCTAACACTGCGCGAAGTAATCTGACAGAACATTATGCATATAGGATGTCATGGGTTGCAGCGCAGAATACATTTGGGAGTAACTTCAGATGTATTCTGGATAATTAAGCACTGATGAGATCCAGGTGTTAGCCTAGGTGCAAGTACCATGTTGTCCTGCCATTCCAGGTTATACTGCCCCCTTATGGCATTAATGAGCACTTCATTGGCGGTTGGACACTATATTGATTGCAGATTGGGCCATGCACAGACACAGACTAACTCTAATAAAGTAGCCATGCTAATAATGAAGGAAAGTTATGTGAGGCATGTTATCAAATGCAGATGGCGCTGTGCTAACTGCTACCTAGTCTTCATGCACTGTTAGCCACTTTAGCATCTTCTTAAATGCACTATTTGTTTAAACACTGCTTTGCCCAGTGTTGCTGGTGTGCCCTCTATTTGTATAGTTTGTCATGTCCAGATGCTTGTTATCTGCCGCGCTGATGTTTTTTTTTAGGGCAGTTCGGCCCTGTCTGAGATTACTGAAACAGCTTCCCTCGAACTACAATGGACAGAAGTGGACAGGAGATAAAAGGCCTGTGGAAACAGAGGCTGGGTCTGCACTGAGCTACACAGGGAACACAGTGAGGCCAGGATGTCACCTCATCCAGCTGCCCTGCCTCTCCTCGCCCAGTATAACTTGGAAAAAGTCGACCAGGTCAGCGGTTTTACAGGCCACGGAGTCTAGCACTTGGTGCACAATGTGTTTCCTCAGGCCCTTCCCAGCAGCCCAGTAATCTGGAGTATTCCAAAAGCCTCTCACACTCCCCCCCCCATCCCATCTCCAGCGTAGTCATCAATCTCTCTCACCATTTTGGAATGAAGCCTCGGTTTATTGAGAAGCTCAAGTTGACAAAGCTGTTTTGGTTGCACGTAATTCCGACACTCCCATATAAAATGTGGACTTGATTTATAATGCATGTTATTACCTGCCACATTTGTGTTATAAATCAATCTGAACGAATCGTCTTCAGCATTCCCATCAGAACTTGTTGTCAGAGCACGGTTAGGGCAAATATTCCAAATGTTTCTCGTTGGAATTCTTACGGAGACTCTTATTTCTGTGTTGTCATATCTGTCAGCTTAACAAAAGATAATATCTGCATTTACGTCAATTTAGATGCAATCAGAACCTGACAGGCCTCAGATGCTTTCACAATGCATGTGGTTTTCTCATTACTAATCAGTTCCATTTGTCAATATGAGCAATTACTAAACAATGCAGCCTTTAGCTTTCTAACCCAAGCTCTGTAATTGCTATATTCCCGCTGGTACAGTCACCGTGAAAGACTGTGTGGAATTCAGGCCACTGAAACCTTTAGCCCTTTCTTCAGGCTGACCATTAAATGTTTCAGAAGTTTGAAAGACTTGAAACATTGCAGCCCCCTTTTGCGGTGGGTTTCTCAGAGACGGCTGCTGCAGGCCAGGATTGATTAACGATTCAAATTCCAGCAGGAGAAAAAATAATTGCGGTATTTTTTGGGGATGAGTGAAAGAAAAGGCAGTAAAAAAATTGGCATGTGATCAAATATGCAGCTTAAACAAACTGCTTATCTTAGTGCAGGGGGGATTTTTAATACATTCTAAGCATGAAAAGGTGAAAAAAATCCATTCTTGTCATAATATTTGCAAACAGAGTCAAATATATTACAGCACCCCACCCAGTTTCAATTTTATGGCGGGGAAAATATGAACAGACAAACCACTTTTGATGAAAATAAATAAATATTCCGGGCCGGTATTGGCACCCGGTATCTTTGTATGGAAATTTGTAGACACAGAGGAGCATTAGGGTGAATTTGAATGCCGCAGAATACACACTAAACATATACCAATATTTCATGAAAATGAAAGTGTTTTGAGATTTAGAACAGTAACATAAACCACAATTTGAAAATGTAATGTTTTGTGTCCCAATGTTGTTTTATCAATATATCAAATGGCTCAAAAATCATTCTTATTATTAAAACCATCCTGCTTGTACTTACAATTTATACTAAACCATGGCTGAACATAATTATGATAAATTGTGTAAACACACAGTCACACACAAACGCACACACATATACATATATATGTACGTATATACTATATATATATATATATATATATATATATATATATATATATTTGTGTGTGTGTATGTATATACACACATACACACACGCACACACACATACACACACATATATATGCATTTTTGATCCATGATAAGTTTTTATCAAAAACTAATTCTGCAGTGATATAAATCAACAGTACATTCTATTAATAATAACTATTAGTATACTGGATAACTTTTTCGTTTTGCAGAATAACACCTGTGAGACAGTGGTATGTTTAATGTAAAAACTGTAGAGTCACAGACTGAAGACCGCAAATGGTAGGTGAAACTGGGATCTGAACGTTCCCCTTCAGGGCTTCGGGTTTAGTTTTGTACTCTTTTTTTATTATCATTGGGTGTAAACCATGGTGAATTACCTGATCCTTGAAGATTGCAGCTGGCAGCTGTAGCTGCGAGGGTGGGGTGGAGGGTTTTAGCACCGAGCACAGCGAGGCTGTCTGGAAAATATCTAACATGAGGGAGAGCAGGAGTTGTGTTTTTCTTGAAAAGACTAATAGGAAAGTTCAGGCTGATAAGGAATCAGACCAAACAGATGGCCAATTCGTTTGGAAGAAAAATGAACAGCCACAGACATCTGCACAACATGCATGCGATCAGAAGCTCATTTAAAATGACACGCTAAAGCATGGCACTTCCTTTAGGATGCCTTTATGAAACAGGGAGAGGAGTCGCTTCCAACAGCCCTGCTGGTTTGAAGGAAATGTGTGCAGCAGTTACAAAAGCTGAAAAAAACCTTCTTTTTTTAATTGTCACAATTACCTACTTATTGTCACAATTATTTACATGCGTTGATAGTGCGGAGTTATAAATTGTCTATACCGGTACGCCAGTATCGGTCATTCAGGATTTTTTTATTTTATTTTATCAATATTAATAGAGAACAAAAACATAGTTAACAGTTAGTAGTGTACATTATTTGCTATATAACCAATACCAGCATACTGATATACATCATATAGGAAAACCTTTTTAGTTTTAACAATTTCAATAGAGAACAAAAATGCAGTTCACAGTTAGCAGTGTACATTATTTGTTGTGTGATTTATACTTATTTGAAAGAACAGTTTAATGTACACAACTACTAAATCAACAGAACATTTCTTTACTGGCAGTACCATATTTGGAAAACACTGGGACACTCACTTTTATTGGTGCCTTCCAGCACTACATACTGATATTGTCTGTTCACTGGTGGTCCTGTGGGGGTACTGTCCAGAGTTACAGGGGCTAACAAATGATCCAGAGAAACAAATATACTAAAGCATATACTTGTAAATCGAAACAGTTAATCTGTGTGATAAGTGGAGCATCCTGAGCAGAGTGTGTTTTTTTAGGAAATAAGCACAATATTAGGTGACGTGGCTGCAATATGACTGACTGTGAACTCTTAATCTCTGAGTATCACTTTTATAAGGAAAAGCAAAGCCATCACACCTCTAATCACACACACAAGATCCAGCGCCGGAAAGCTGAGGCAGCGCATGCCGGCACTTGTAATCTTATGAAAGTGCTCATTCATTCACATCATAGAGCTTTTAAAATGCGAGACAACAGCGACAACAACGGCAACAATAGCAACGGGGTAAACAGAGTTGGCTGGGTGACATGGGATAAATGATTTTAGACCAGGGAACATAAATCAGCGTCCCGAGTGCATCAAAGGGGCGAGGGCATGGCAACAGCAGCAAACAGAGCGCTAGGCCTCTTATCAGCGGGTAGAGGGCTCTCCCTGCTCTTATCTCCACCAGTGTGTGAATCTCCTTCATCAGCGGCGCACACACCGCTGTCAGCTGCTCTGCCCACAAACGCCACCAAGGATGTTTACTCTGCCTGCTACTTAGCAACAATCACCCGCAGAGGAAAAAACTTTTTTGTTGGAGGTGTCATGGAACAGAAGTGGCCCTTTCAATGAGCTGCTTTCTATCAGTGCTGGGCATCTGACCACAACAGAGAGAGAGAGAGAGAGAGAGAGAGAGAGAGTGTGAGTTATCCAGTTGTGGGATCACCCCTCTGTGCCCTTTGGAGTTCAGTCAGGGGGAACTGGGCCATCTTGTCAGGGAGAGGAGAAGAAAGAAAGCACCAGAATGTCAGTTGAGATGATGATGATGATGACAGTTCACCTCCACTATAAGGTGACTTCACTCCACATACAAAGTGTTAAAAACCCCAGGTACATCACTGTGGCCAATATATATTTTTGAAAAATCAGCACAGACTTGTGTCAGTGAGCAGATGGGCTACAGTCAGTAACTGTAAACCTACAGTTCTACAATTTGTATAGTTATACAGCATAGTTACAGCTGCACAGAATACAGTTCTAAAATAATGTACTACAATACAATTACAGCTGTATTTACGCAATGCCGCAAGACAGCATGCATTACTGAATACTAGTATGTTAGAACTGATTATAAAATTCCAAAAGAAATCAACAGATTAATTAGCGACATTTTTTTTTTACTTACTGAAGTGGGACAGGGCAGCTGTACATAATAAAGAATAAAATCTAAATATGTGTTACATGCACTCCATTGACTGAGATGCCTGGCATTGATGCAATTGCTTTTATGTATATATATATATATAAATATACAATGTGAGTGTGTGTGTGTGTATAATTTAAAAGTTAAAAACTGAATAAAATATACATTGAAAAGTATAAAACAAATAAATTCATTGTTTTAGTTAACTGTAAGACTAAAATGTATCTAAATATAAAGCACATGTATCATTTTCATTTATCATATATAAACACACTTTCAACATGAATTGATAGATTGTTCCAGAATTCCAGAGCTCTGCATGCAAATGTCTTTTTTTCTCGTTCTGAACATTCAGTCTGGTCCTGTTTGCAACATCAGCAGAACCAAGGGTTTCCAGGAGTACTCATTGTATCCATGTTGTGTGTAACCAGGCCTGTAGGACGTTTTCATGAGCTCCATTGACTGAGAGTTCTGACCTTGATGCAAACATCTCGGTTTTTGCTGCTAACAGAGGTTTATTAGTTTTAATTCCAGGTAAGAGACTAAGTTTAAGATGCTGCAGGGCAATGCTCTTTGCCTAAATTGCCCTATAAAAGATAAAGAACGTAAGGAAAACAATCTCACATAAGGGAACACAAAAGTATCTTTAAAATGAGGGTGCTTTAAATCAGCAGCTGAGCTTGTACAAAAATAAAGCATGTTAAAAAGTAATGGCCTGTAAGTCATGGCTACGCCATGTCTGTGGAATGTATCTGAAATGAGGCAACACTCACAACTAAGGAATAATTCCCATTTAACTCTGATGAATATGGATTATGTCAGATGATTTAGGCATAAACAATGCTGCCCCTTACCTTTTCACAAGGTAAAAATTGGGAATTCAGATGAGAAGGCAATTTCTTCCTGTTTCTATGATCTGGATTGACAGAAAACAAACAAATTCTGACAAATGGCCTTTCTGATTCTAATAATGCCGGCAAGCTATTGACATTTATTTTAACTCAGAAGTGGTTATTGTGTTTTCCTTTGATTTTTTTTCATAAAAGTAGCATGTATTTATCCATTCTACCAACTGGATGGGTGTAACTAGACAAGGGCATAGCTATAAATCTTCAATGCAGCCTCTGCATTGCTTTTTCTCCAACCACTGCACACAAAACACTGGCAGAGCTGTGCAGTTTGACCCCGCTACACTTGGAACGTATTTAGAAGTGTATTTATTTTCTCCTTTTCCATTTATACACATGTGCTTAGCTTGGGAATACTGATGTGGTTGGCCTCTGTGTGCTTATAATTAATGAACTGTACACTTGCTTTCGTGGAGTGTTTTGGTAAACATAATCTTTACGAGTGTGAGAAGCAGAAGTGTTCCAGGATGTCTTGGCAGGGCTCGAGCATGCTCAGACTGCAACAACTAGACAAGAAGTGAGTAAGGAATGAATTGTGAGTGACCTCAGCCCTCAGAGCAAACCTTTGCCCTTTGTGGTTCTGTTGAATGTGTCTACGGAGAAACACCTCTTAGCGTCTGAGATTCCTGAGGTTGAGATACACTGTGTGTGGTTTGCATGCACTTTACAGAATTTACATCTTACCCTGAAAGGATTTGGTCATTTTCAGTGCAGTGTTTGTCTCGCCAACAAAATTACAGGCAGTGATAAGTAAGAGTCTGCTTATTACACTAAAATAATCACTCTTTTTACTGTCCGAATGTTTAACCCGTCTTGTGAAAAGTCCAGCCAAAGTACAGAAATAAAGAAGTCACAAGTGAACACATACGGGTTTTCCTTTATTTAAGTTCGAGACTTCAAAGAAAGTGTGTAGTGTGTGGGCAGGCTGGTCCCAGTGAATCCCTCTTTTGATGTGTGCGACGACACTGTGCGCTTGTCACTGAACGAATGGAAGCAGAGGACAGGCTCGTTTAATGTGTAGTGAATCTCCCATGGTTACCCTGCTGCATGCCACCTCCGTCAACTAAAGACAGGTAGAGGCAAGAGAGGGATTTGTGGAGCAGCAAGACTCACTCATCCAACTGCAGGTGACATTTAAATTTAACATCTCGTAGCCAGTGAGTGCGCTCAGGGGAGCTGATGAGTGGGCTCCAGCCGTGTGTGGTTGGCTGGCCCACCCCCTGAGTCATGCTGCTTTGCTGTCTAAAAGAAGAGGTGCTGAAGAGGCGTCTTCTTCATTCTGAACCTTGGACAGCTCCAGTTCTGGCTTGGAGATGGTTAACGCCAGGTCTGACCCACACCACGCCCCCTATGGTGTGTTCACGTATGACAGAATGGTCACTTTCACTTTCACTTTCACTTCACTGTAGAGGGGGGTGGTCAGTAATGAGAGTGAAATTTTTAACTGTTAGAAAAAGTAGAATCAAAGGCCCTCAGTGGCCCAATTGATTGCCAGGGTCTCACTCTTCAGTGTGGTATGGTACTGCTCAGTTACAACCGATGTACAGCACCAGATGCTCCTCAAAGTCAAGGGCCAGGACCTTTCCCAGGGACATCCATCTGAATGATGAATGGCCAGTCGAAGTTGGGGTTCCAGAGAACCAGCTCAGAGGTGAGGTGGTGTTTCCAATTGTCTCAGCCTCTGTGGTCCAAAGCACCTTGTCTGGGAGGCCTCTTTAGACTTCTGTGAGGGGGTGGGGGGCCTAAGAAAAGAAACTGGGAACAAATCTCTGACTATAACCAATACCAGTCAATCCCAAGAATACACGCACCTCTTTTTTCAGTGTAGGTTGAGGACAGCTCAGGATGGCTGCTACATCTCCCAATGCAGTACCACAAATAGTGTGTTTTCGTCAGTCCCAGATAAAATTTCTAGGCGTTTCACATTAGACCAGGCCCCTTAAAGCTCTACAGGACTATCCAGAGGTGGGGGAGATGTTCAGGGCCAGGGTCAGTTACCAGTGACCAGACTAATGTTAAGAGGCCATTCTAGATCCAGTCTCAGGCTGTGGGAATTTGCCAAACATTACCAAGCATGCAGGAAACAGCTATGGGAGTCAACCAGAGGGCCAGTAACATGCAGTCTAGCACTTTGGGACTGAGTGCATGAGGGCATGAAGGTCTGGAATTTTCTGCCATCCAGGAAGAGTGGGCAAAAACAACCCTCTGTGGCTCTGTTGAGGTGTAAACTGCAGCTGATAAGCCATGCTTCAGAGAGGATGGTTATGGCTGCCCTGTGTGGAGACCTGTTTCAGTCTATTGAGTGACTTTCTGCTGCTGAACACTGGTCTTAAGCATCTGTTGGATCATTTGATCTATCGGCTGTACAGGACGCACAGACGAAAAAGAGAAAAAAACACAAAAGAAAGTAAGTCAAATATATTAGTACATAAAAGGGGTGACATTCACCTTTTTCACCACTGCGTTCTCCTGATATACAATCAATTCTGATTCAGCAAAAGCTATAGCTGACAAATTAGGGCTCCTATCAAAGAGCATAGTAAAAAACTTGGCAGAATCTTTGACTCTGCTCTAAAAATTGCAAATAAACCGTGAGTGAACTATTGCTTAACTAAAGCACAATTCAGATGAGATTCGTTTTCCATGGGGAGGCAGGGTAATGTCATTTTATCTGTCCAATTCCGCCAGTTCAGTCAATTTAACATACTGCGCGTTCCTGCATAAGGAAAGATTCCAGTGCCTTCTACCTTCTGTAAAACGAGAACTAGAAATAACCCATAGAAGGCCTATATTATTCCTGTGCAAATCCACTTTTTGTGGAAAACGAATATTCTTAACCTTCTGTCTTGGCGGATTGACTACATTTGAAGTATTGCATACATTGTATACATGTGATTTTTAGCTGAACTATAAATAAAAGGAGTGACGTTAGTACTGTCAAGTGTGTGAGTTATCGGGGCCCTGTCCTCACACCATTAGGATGTGCGTGTATTCATCACCATTCTCAGTGGGGGGCCCTGCGGGGAGTCCTGTTCAGAAGAATGGGATATTCTTGCGTCAGGTCCAGTTACACCTAAAAATAGGCCTGCATGAGATTGCGTATGCGTATACCTCATCGTGTTTATCACAGACTTGACACAGTACCACCACGAGGGCAACCCTTATGAGACATATCAATCCCGCTCTGTTGCATTACTTCATATGTAGACACCTTGTGTAACACTGGAGCTGGGTCGGACAGAAAGTGAGGGCTACATGTAGCATGGTGTTTCAGTGGGGATTATAAAACCCACACGGTTGTGATTACAGCCAGCCTGACTGCTCATTGAAATGGTTAAGAGCGCGCGGCCGCACGCACTCATTCCAGGGTCGGCCAAGGTACCCCCTGGCTAAATCGTGTACTATTTAATACTTTTACAACCTGGCCCATTACATTTTGATACAGGTCTATTTCCCCAGCCCATGCTAAATGTCTCCCTCTTTCTTAACAAGCCTCTCGCGACTCACAGGACTAAGGCCTCTGAGTGTACCTGGATTTTGCAGGCCCGACTCCAGGTGCATTGTGGGAACAGTGCAGGACAGCCTGCTTTAAGCAAGCCCGCTCTCAGCAAGTCAATTTTCACAGAACTGTTGTCAGGGTGGCTAAGGTCAAACGCTACCCTCTGAGAAATGTCTCTGACGCTCAAGACTCTGGGTTTCTAGGGGGAAAAAAGTGTGCAGGCAGCCGTTTTCGATTATTTGTGCCCTAAAAATCCTGTAAAATACGAGCAGGGCCCAAACCACAGCAGAAATGACTGAATTCTTTCATAAACGGCCGGCCTCATTCACGCAAGCCTGCCCAACACTCCGGCATGGCTATTTCCTCCACCGAATGAATATACCGTGTAGCAACTGACCGTCCAGCCTTTAAACACCATCGGAACAGCTTTAATTTATTTTCAATTTAGCTGTTTACGAGGCTGAAATAAAAACGGACACTCTTTATTCATACAGTACATGGGACTGGTTAAAACATTTATATCATCCATCCATGATGTTCAAATATCCTTTTTTCTTTCATTTGCATTTTTTCTCAATTTCCTTTTTCTGGTTTTAGGGGGCAGCTCATATACTGTATATGAGAGTTATGATTAGGAGCGGCATAATCATTACAGCTGCCAAGCTGTGGTATAATAACGTAAAAAGCCACATTTCCCTTCGAGCTAAATCTGGACACAGACACTAATTGCTGCACTGAACATCCATCATGCAATTAGTCAAGGCAATAAACGTGTGACTTGCCATATATAAGCAAACCCCACCTTGGCAAGAAAGAAAGGGGGGATTTGATCCCCTTTGGCTGCAAACAGACCACAACTGGCTCTCTTCAACCCTGAGTGGCGACCGCCATCATTCAGCAGAGATTGCTCCAGAACGACTAATAAATAGGAAGAACAGCTATGCAAATGTGGCCCGCTGTTTCTCAGGATTAGCAGCTGATCAGTGTGGTCTGATCTGGAACTGATGGGACGTAATGTGGTCTGTGCTTTGAGACACACCATTCCAGAGACATTACCAGCCATTTCTGGGTCTGGTTTAGTTCTGATAAGTGCCGGATGTTTTGACGCGCCAGCTACAATCATTCAGTTATATGAACTAAAGGACAGTTTTGATAGAGTACTTTTTTCTGAAAATGCCTATTTTTCAAGCGATAACTGTCTAAGCCGCTTGGCAGGTTTCACCTCTACCCCAAAGGAAACACACCACGTTCATAGTGGTGTGGAGTGGTTTTGCCAGCTGGGGTGCTGTTGTTCATCACTGTAACACAGTGGCTCAGTCTTATACCGGACTCTGCTGCTCACACAGTGTCTCTGATGCTATGTTCCTTTTTATATAACACTCCTGACGCTCTTTTTGCCTGTGCCATCTAACATGCTCTTTATATGACCACCTTAACTGTTTCCAAAACTGTTACTTATCCAAGTTCCTCCATCCTAATGATCAAAATCCACAAAATCTACCTCTCTGGAGAACTATTAGCCTGCTAAACTTGACTGAGTGTTAGTTACAAGCCACGTCCAAGAGGTGCAAAGACTAAAACACTTGATAATACAGCTGGACAGTGCATATTATCCGCTGGGACCACATCAACCTAACGATAAACGGCACAAAGTCAACTGGATACTATCACCACCAGCCTGTTATAAACAGATAACACTACAAACATAAAATCTCCAAAATAAGATAAAGCAAGTCAAGTAAAAGTACATGCCAAAATTACAGACCCGCAGCCACAGAGCTGAAAGATCATAATAACCAGGAATATATACAGCAAGAATAAACTCGCGAGACAAACATAGGGAACACACCGTTTCATCCAGTTATAAATACTCCAACCTGGTTTTAGTCTTATTTAACCATGAATTATGACAAAAATAACGTGACATTTTTAACACAAGGTCACTCAAAAGGGATTAAAATTAGCATCTCAACTGTGAAAGCCTGTGAAGGAGTGGTGACCCTCCAGGTGGGTTTTTTTTTCTTCTTTTGCCTCATGAAAACTCCAAAACCTCCCAAGACTAAACTCCCAGTTTAAGGATAAGTGGTTCAGAAAATGAATGAATGAATGAATGAATGAATGAATGAATGAATGAATGAAAAATGTATTAGCAGATTGTTGAACATTGCACCTGAAATGATCAACTATAAAAAACACAGCAATGCCCACTTGATTGGTCAAGGCCGGTTTCTGCAGTGCCTTCATACAGCACTGTTGGCTTGATAGCTCAGAATGGCAATACACTGAATCTAAGCAAGAGAATCCACAGGGCGCCTGGCTGTCGCACAAACAAAGATCTCAGCCACAGCTTCTAGTTGTTGTAAATATGCTGTCATAAACTGGCATTCGTTCTTTAGACCCTCCAGCCATTTCTACAGACATATTTCAAACAAAATCTTTAACATTTAGCAGAAAAGTTGTTGCATATTGCAGAAGGGTTATTTCTTGTTTTCTTGCTCTTAGTAACTGGTGGGACAGCAACTCAGTGCTCATTATAGATTAAACATCCTTGCATATAAAGCTGCTCAAGGACTAGCTGGATGTGGAGAGAACAATTTGATGGGTCAGGTAGAATTTATGAGGGTGTTTAATTAAGTATGGAGGAAGGGTCACCAAAACTGTCTAAAGCAGCCATACCAATCCTGCTACACCTATCTGTATACATTTTAAAGCTTTTTCTCATATAGGATTAAATCTTAGCCAGTTATCGGGAGATACTTTGAAGTGGACTTTACTCACAGCAGATGTAAAACATGTGGTGGCTGGTTTTGCATGAGGAAGCATGTTGACCCTCACCTTGGAGCACAGTGTAAGAAACCTAGCTAGAGGGCATCAACTAATAATGGCAATTGTAAGAAAATTGGTTAAAATAACAACAAAGAAAAATAATATTTAAATATATATGTAAAGACAGGAACCTCCTGACTTGCTGTTGTCTCTGACACCACTCCAAAATTCAACAAGCAAATAAACTCCAGGGTTTTCGCTAAACTAAGATAGTGGTTCATAGCATAGTGGTTCATGCACTGATGTATTTTTTCACATATTGTTACAATGGAAAGAATGGATTACTCCAATAACAGGAATGGCTCATCAGAAGAGGACAAGAAGCTTTAAGCCTTTAGTTTGAAAGGCACCTCGGCACAGTTTAGCTTTTTTTCTGCAGTGACTGAGGTAAGAATTACTTTAACGGTAGCATGGCTGTATTTATTTTCTAGCAGTCAGGACTAGTTACACCATGAGAATTCCCAAAGATCGTAATATGCATTTTGTGTAATGCACTCTGGGTACCATACTGAGAGAACATTAAAGAATCAAAGCATGAACGATTCAGGATCTTGTGTTCTGTCACACCAAGCTGAGGCTAAAGGCAAATAATGCTGTGCTATAACTACTACTTAACATGGCACACAACATATAAGCTGTAGTTTCAGGCTGATCTACTGAGCCATGTGATTTGTAGTTCTGTCTTGTCAGCTGTGGTTTTAACTTTTATTGTTTCATTCACTCGTTCATTATTCATTGAATTATTTTTAATTTGCCTTAATACTTCTTCCTTTAGTTTGTTGGAATTATTGGATTTGCACAATACTTTGCATAATAAAGTCTGAATAATAAAGTTGATCTACCCTCATGTTCTGTGGGCTGAACTGCTTTACTGCACCTCTCACTTTTGCTTGATAGCTCTTTGTTTTAAACAAAAAAAGAACTTCAGTTCCTACACTAACAGAAGCTGGATGTCCTAGGAAGAGTCCCTCCTCTGTATGTGTATTTATTCATTCATATTTCACTAGTCTTCTGCACACTTTTGCCTCCCTGAACCATCATTTGATTGCAGTGATAGTTTTTATTTATTTGATGGTACTACCCACCTCTGTTGTTGTTTTTATCTTTTGTTTTTTAACTTGTTTTGTCATCCAGGCTCCTCTTTCCTTCCCCCTGGCTCCTTTTCACGGGCAGATTTCCACACTGATTCCACGGTTCGGATGGGGGGATCAGGCGTGGAGGCCCAGGATCTGCGCTTCACTTCTTTATCTCTCACTCAGTGTGTTTTTCACTTCTGCCGTGCCTGCACAGGTGAAGGTGAAGGCATGGCTGGATGCGGAGCGTGTCCTGGTGAGGATGGAGAACACAGAGGGCGTCAGGCAGGCAGTCAGGCGGGACTGGCCACCCGGAGGCCTTTTGAACTCATTGTTTACAGCCTGACAGCGCATGGGCAAACTTCTGCAACAAACTCCTGATGGAACCAAATGTGAAAAGGAAATACACATATTAACAAGAGACCCAGCACATACTTCTCACTCTGGCTGGAGTGTTTATGTTGGAGACCAAGCTTTATTTATGTGCTTTTGTGTATATCTGTGTGTGTGTGTGTGTGTGTGTGTGTGTGTGTGTGTGTGTGTGTGTGTGTGTGTGTGTGTGTGTGT
>JBBJLS010000032.1:8042048-8053076 GCA_037577275.1 Bryconaethiops microstoma | reverse complement strand
AAAGTTGTATATGCTGGCAAACGTGCGATCACCAAATGTATTTGGCTCATCTGGTGCCATTTTCTGATGAAATATTGTGTGCTAGTTAAATGCGCTTGCACTGTATTTAAATGCTGCTGCTACAACTATACCAAAGTGTCATAGAATAACTATGCATGATTCATTGTCTTACTGTCAGTGTTGCACTTTATCTGATTTCATGTTTTTTAAATAGATCACTGATATGTGAGTAATGTGTGTTACCAAATAACTTTCCATTAGCTAATTTAAGTGGAAAGAAGTCGTACTAGAATCGGCCATAAAAAATAAAAAAAAAATCATCATAGCACCCCTATTTTTATAGTTGAAGCCCCCATTAGATAGTCTGTGTACCTCTGTGGGTAGAGCATCTGAGGTTAAGCCTAATCTGTACCATGTACTCAGTTATTGATTGGTGCTGGGGACTGAACTGTATGAGTCACGAAAGAATGATCTAGGCAAATGTCTTGTGTAAAGATTCTGATAAAACACAGTAAATCTCATACGTACACTCACACATTTCATACTTAATTAACTAATGAGAAAAATCAGGCTGGTTTGAGCAGAGAAATCACCAGACTGTGCCAGACTCTGGCCCACCAGGGCTGGAGTTGGGCACCTCTGGTCTTGTGTAATCAGAGTTTCGGTGTAGCTTGGGATATCATATTCCCATAATCAGCTGTTGATGAAACAAACCGCTTTGATTGGACTCTGTTCCAGGACTGTGTTCCAGCCATTGCTTATTGAGCAGGCATACAAGGAAAGCATTTTACTACACTGGTCTAAAAACTCATGACCAAGTATTTGACCTCTCTGCACAGCGACCCACCAGCTAACAAACATGTGCTGGGGAGAAAAATGACGCTGGATTTAGCTGTCGAATACAGATGTTGTTGTTCATGTGCTTCTCTCTGCAGCTCCCACACAGCTATCTGGACAGTGGTGCATTCTGGGAGTGGGCGGAGGGCTCGGTACTGGAGGGAGCCAAGAACCTAGAGGCCCTTTGTCAGAGCGTTCAGGACGAGCTCAACGCACCCTTTGTACAGGTCCGTCCCAACACAGAGCGTGGCCGTTGTTTGCTGCTGGGCTGCGACGAGTTGCCAGGCAGCAGCTTGTTCAGTCTCAAGTTGTTATGGAGCTTGTGCGCCACAGTGGGAAGGGAACTTTACTCAGTGTGGCCATTCACCTTAAATTAGCCCACAAAATGAGTCATGTGTTTTGGATAAGTCTACTCATTAGGGATGCTGCTCTCCAAGCCAAACAATATATGACTAGAAATCCTGTATTACAGCGGGAAGCCAACAGCTGTCTTCTGTTTGTACTGTTACCCCACATAGGAGAGGGAAAGACTCTGACCAGCTGCATAGCATAAGAAAGATAAAAGGGCCTATTATTCCAAAAACAAAATAAAAGGTTCTAGGTTTTGACAGAGTAAGCAACCATGACACTGCTGTCATAATCCATAATCCCTCAGTACGTAAATGCCATTACTTCGGCATCATTGGTTTCAGATGATAGGCATGCGGCCATCATTTCAGCTGATGAGAACGTTCTGACAGGTGAGTTTCATATGACTGGTTTGAGTGCAGGTTGTAATCAATGCCTGGCACTTGTTGCTGTCTGACATATTCGTACTGATCTCTTCATAAGTAAGCTGCTTATGATCAAAGAGCAAACGGCCTCGCATGACTTGTGCTAAACAAAGTCCTGCTTTATTGCGTTTTGAGGAATGAAATACGCTTATTAACTTATTTAGCCGTAGCGCTTATAATTTCATGGGTGTATATTTCCAGACCTGCACTCTCGGAGCTGTAGCAAATGAACCACAATTGCTCGAGCAGTGATGTCATTTTTACTGTCAGAACATTACTATAATTCTGAATATTTTGTTGTCTGTGCTCCTGGCGTAATTCAGCCTGGCAAGACCTCCTAAGATTCTGGCCTGTTCAGTGTCACAAACAATAATTAGAACATACAGTAAGATACCTCATGGCACCGCAGTGACCGCGTGTCTGTAGCTGATAGATGGGTCTGCATCAGCGTATTATAATTACAGTGATCCCTTCTTTTGGACAAAATAAGTAGCTGTGACACTGTTGTCATCATTCATAAGTCTCAGGCAAAAATCTAAATGCAATTACTTCACTGTCAGTCTGTGCTTGGATCTGATTAGCATAAAGCCATTATTATGAACAGGTCTGGTCTAATAGTTTTGTTTCGTGTGTGTGTGTGTGTGATCTGCCAGGCCCTCAGTACTGTGTCTGAGAAACGTCTGAAAGCTCTGACTGACAAACACGGCCCAGAGAAGATTTATCAGCTGACTGGGCCGGTGGTGGCCACTCGTGACCTGGACCTCACCCTGAACAAGGGCGAGCTGGTGGCTGTGGTCAGTGAGATGGACACACGAGGGGACCGCCGCCGTTGGCTGGTGGACGCAGGAGGTACAACCAAAATTGCTGGCCTCATGGCCCTGAATCATATTTTCTTCAGTAACCTCAATAATAGACATGCATTATTACTTGTAGCTCTGTATTTTAACCCTGAAGAATCCTGGATTCACTGCACTGCAGTTGTTTTCAGAAAACTCTTCCAGTTTCATAATTCTTTATCTCCCAACCTTTCTTATACTTCATCATTTCAACTTTGGAAATAGCTAGTTTGTCCTGGTACCACTAAATGACTAGACAGAGTCTCAGCCCCTCCCGAGTTACAGGCACACATCACTACCTAGTGTACAGACACTGTTGAAATCTGCGCTGCTAATGGCCAATTGTGAAACAGAGTGGCTTAATCAATTACCAAAAATACCTAAAATGAGTGTGATGGGCATAGTCCTATATTGTTATAATTGTATCCAGTAGTAGGCCTGTCAGTTATGATGTATTGTACTGAACAGCTTTGCCTTAGTTTTTAAGAACTGCTGACAATATTTCTCCTAATTTCCAAATAAAATATTGTTCTTTAAAGCATACTTGTAAAGAAAATAACAACACATCAGAATAAGAGAAATGATGCAGTGTTTGCAGAACTTGAATAACTTGAAGAAAACATCTCTCTGTTGCTTATGGTATTTTATTAATTCACCCAATGACTTGGAGGCACTGAGCAGAAATCTGGATCCAAACCTGTGTTCTTCTAACCAGCTCACAAAATATTGACTACTTTTTAGAAAAAAGAAATCTTGATACTTTTTACTGCTTTCTGGTTTGTTTGCATTTATTCTAATATTCAGCTGTGTTTTTGCTGGCAGAAAGAAACCCACTACTAATATAAATGACTTCAAACAATTTGCATATGTGCCTAAGACTTTTGCACAGTACTGTATATATCGCTTTTTACAACCAAAGCTGTCACAAAGCAGCTTTATAGAGTTTGGGTCTGAGTCCCTAGTGAGTAAGCCAAGGGTGACAGAGGTGAGGAAAAACTCCCTAAAGGTGGAGGAAGAAACCTCAGGAGGAACCAAGACTCAAGAGGGGAACCCATCCTCCTCTGGTCGACCCAGAGAGAAAGAGTCTCTGTGGAAATGACTAACAAGAGAAGGCCTTTATGTACAAACTTAATCACTGTTTGACAGATTGGCCATCTACTGCTAACAGTGTTGGTACAGTTAAGAGTCAGTGCAGGTAGATTTTACTGGAAGAGTAGCTGTGAGTCTCTAGTCCACTTACACATGTCAGTTAATATGGCAGTTATTCACCAGCTTGTTTCATAATCATGACCTGTGTACTCAGTACTAGTCACAAAGTCTGAGTTCAGGCAGACAGACTATCTCTGCTTATTTTTTCATACACTGTGAATGTAAACCATGTCTGTAGGTGATTACATGGAATGTAGGACTAAGAAGACATCTGTATAAACTGGCTTTTATGTCAAGGACTACACTCAAAAATAAACATACCAGAAAGCAAATACGTTTCTTGAGTGTAAAGAACCTTCATACATTGATGGAAGAACCCTAAAATTAGTAAAGAACCGTTTGTCATCATCCAGTTTCTTTATTATTTTGAACGGCTAACTTGCAGAGTACAAAATAATCTGTTTGACATTTAAGCAGAAATGCAGTACTGTGTGTATGGACTTCCTAATACCAACAGGGCCATCTACTGACCACTCACTGTCACTGCACTGGCCTGCATGTTTTCCCTCCTTGGACTGAACGAATGATTTTGAAATGTGGGGTGGATATAATGGTTCCGGTGCCCATGTACAGATGTGTAAAAAAAAATAAAAAATTATAGTGCAAAGTTAAGTGGAGTTCTGACAGTGATGTTTCAAGTTTGACAATTCTTTAATGTTAGAATTGATTTTAATTTTTTTAATCTTTCAGGTATTTTTTGGAGCCAAATGTTACCCCCCTCCCCTTAGTCTTTTGTTTTTATTGTCTTTATTTCACAGTTGTGTACAAAGTTCATGCATTTCTTAAAGCTTGTATTTGAATTGAATTGCTCTGAGGGCAGAGGTTGAGTGTGGCTGTATTTTCAGGTCCTAGGGGCTACGTTCCGGCCTCAAAGCTGACCCGCTACCAGCAGTTGACCGCAGACCCACCCCCTCCGTCCCCTCACCTGACTGCCACGCCTGTCGGCCCAGGAACCAGGAGGCACTCTTACACGCCTGGAGCTCAGCCCGTGGTCAGCATGGCCCTGCCCTGCTTCCAGGTGAGTGTCAGATTCAGTATTTGAGGGTTGAGTGACAGGTTCTGAAGGCCAGTTATCTGGACTAGTGTGTCTGTCAGAAAGAGGGAAACATGAAGAGACTGATGGTGATGCTGTACCGCCCCAAGAGCATCAATCAGTCACACTCTCATGCACATGTTTTAGCAAGGACAAACGTGAAGCAGTAGCAGCAGCACGTGAGAACGCAGTGTAATGAACAAAGAAATGAGCTTCCTTGCCTTCTCAACTGTGTTAGATTACAGTTTTGCATCACTTCCCTTACACAGTGCTATATTCACTGATGTGGTTCAGCTGTCGAACTGTGGCATATTATTTTGGCCGACTTGTACCGGTGAGAAGGCTGAATCCAAGGCAATTTGCTTTGCGCCTTTGTGGGCGGGAGGGTGAGATATATGGCTCTTGCGGTCGTAAAAAGTGTGACAGATGTTTGTTCCCGACCTTTCAGGGTCATCAATCATTGCACTAGTGCAGAATCCTTCCTGTACAGAAAAACATGGTGACATCCAGTAGCACAGATGCATTGTATCCTTCACCTTTTACAATCTCAGGTAGGGGGTTTGTAATTTGGCACTGAAGTCTGGCTCAAAAAACCCCAAAACAAAACAAAAAAAACGTGACAGTGTTTAGACTGTGGAATAGACTTTACCAGTGTTGGCCACATGGGGGAGTGCTTGATCCTTGTTATTTGAAAGTCTTTCATCCTTTTCTTCAGTAATGGAATCTGGTAGTTTTTATCATTTGAGGGCCCTTTCAACCCAGTGATTTTTTTTTTTTGCTTTTTGTTTATTAATTCTGCTTTGGACATATGTAAAACAATTCTGCCCGTTTAAATGTTTTAACCAGTCACAATTCTCATCCAGCGTCAGCTTAAGAGTTATCTGTAACGCCATAGTACAGCACCATGTCTCTTGAATGAGATGGTCAGGCATCAGAAAAGTTTTTGACAGATGAGTTGTGTGAGGGGGAATGTATGGGTGCAGTGGGACCAACAGACCACCTCTTTAACTGGAATAAAGCAGGTAGGCTTAGTTGTGGCTATGTTGAAGTACTCTTGAGTGCACTCGACTTCAGAATCTGCCAAACGTTCTGTTCCACCTCACTCTTATCCAGTTTACACTTGATCAGATTTATATCTGTTCAAGCGTCTTGGGTGTGTCATTGACATGTGATTCTGATCCTCATGAAGTGACCAAGTGTAAATGAGGTCTGAGAGTTACTCTAGCCTACCAAAGTCTGCAAAATGCCACAACTGTAGTTGTGATGTATAGATCTAGTTTAATGAATTTCACCTTTCCCAGAATGTAGTTGATAAATGACAGCATTGTTTTAGATTTGCATACTCATGCTCAGTATGGACCCAAGACTTGCCATAAGACTGCAACATATTTTTTATTTTTGTATCACACATCATTGAAAACCACACAAAGCTTCCTTCTCTTGGTCTGTCTCTCTGTCTATCTAGGTTTTTGCAGGGTATGACTTTACAGCCCGGAGCAGTCATGAGCTCTCTCTGCGGGCAGGTGAACCGGTGCGGGTGGTGGAGCCGCATGATAAACGAGGGAACGCCGAGTGGAGTCTGGTGGAGGCCCGTGGGCAGAGGGGCTATGTGCCCTCCAACTATCTGGCCATGCTGCCCTCTGTGGTCGCCTCGCCCACCGTGCCGTACCACTAGCGTCTCTCTCTGTGTGGCATCACCATGGCAACTGTGACTCTGCTGCTGTTGATGATGATGAACCTCTGTTTGCCTGCTCTCTCCGCACACACATTCACACACAAAGACCTCCATGGGCACTCTTACTGAAGGACTCTCCACATCTGTGGGGGTGGGCAATGATTCTACTGACTGGTGCACGAGCTGGAGTGGTGCTTGTGCCCCACCATAAAGAGGTCATTCAGACCCTCCAACTAGAGTTGCGACAAGGGGAGACACTAACGGGTGGAAATGAGCCGTGTGTTTAAAAGGCTCATCGGCGGCCTTGCTTTTGTTTTTGTTTTGTTTTTTTGCTCTGTGCAAAGGAGTGTGGCTGGACCCTTCTTTAGGGCGGAGCAATGGATCTGATGGACAAACTTTAGGCTCCATGCCCTACTCTGCAGTGGAGATCCTTCAGCATCGCTGTTAAATATGGATTTCAGCAATGACTCTCATGCAGAAGGAGCGATGAGCTCCAGAACTGGATGAGCTTTTATGTTTTTAACACTGGAGGAATGTTTTTTAAATCATTTGTTTCCGACTGAAAAAATGTTTGTTCTTTTGGACTATTGACTGTAAAGGAAAAAAAGGACTGGAGAAAACTGTTTATCCAGTCGCACGACACTTTGGTAGTGTATTTCTGTAAAGGAGTTTTTGCGCCTACTTGGATACACTCATGTGAAATACTGCTTGAAACGTAAATATTTGTCTAAACATTCACTGAAGGATGATCAACATACTGCTACACTGTTGGCAAGCCTAGCTTGAATTTTACTCGCACGGTATCATGGTAAATGTTGCACGTAATTCGTTGGTGCGGTGGTGCTGTGATATCTTTGCTGTTCCAAAACCTCCAGTACCAAAAAGGATCCTACTAGTTAAACTGGTTCCTAATTATTTTATCAGAAGCCACTGCTGCATTACATGTCGAGGTTTCATTTGGTTTGCTGCAGTGTGTGTACTGCATGATGAGGGAGAGCCTCCCTGCTGGTCCAGTGGCTCACCACTAGGAGCAGCAAAGCCTATTCCAGCATCACTGGCCAGAAGCTTGTTCTGTCCGCTCATTATTTACAGTAAATACTAAGTTGGCTGATGGCCATGGGCACTATTCTATACAGTGAGTTTGCCCTTTTGGCCAAATATATATTCGAATGTGCACTGAGCAGTGCGGCACTACAAGCTTTTGCCCAGAGCATTACCTCAGTCAGTATTGAGCTTAATCCCAGAATACAGAACGGCAGACTCAGTAGGGGATTTGAGGGTGGGTGACATCCCCTTTGTTAGAAAAATGACCAAAATGCATCCCCCTTTTTAACCTGTAATCACAGTGTGTTGATTGGTGGTGGGGTGGGGTGGGGGGGTGCTTCCACTGGGCCGTTCCCACTATAGTAAATAACAAATTACCTACTGGGTCTGCTATATTATTCTCTGTATTCTCTCACCTTTGCCTTACAGGGCTCTGGTGAGTATTGTACTACAGGAGTTAATTTCTTTTTTATTTATATTTATTTATTTTATCTTGCCAAAGCTCTTCAGTGGTCTCTATGCTGTGGATGGGAATATGAGATTAGACTGCTGATTTGATCTTGTATTAAAAACGTCAAATTTGCCAAAATTGCATAATTTGTTTTCCCCTCTGTTCTATTTTCTTTCCATCCTGGTTTTATGTTGCCGTGACTCACAACAATGCATTATGAATAGGATGAAGACATACAGGCATCAGGGCTGTGTGTGTAGTTGTGGTGGGGTATGTGCGTCACATAGGCAGTATCTATACGAGGTCCCCAGCAGAAAATCTAGGGCTCCCAGAGGACTGGTGACCCTAGGCACTAGGTGTTTTTTCTATGCAGATTACACAAGGTGCACAATAGAACAGCAGCAATGGAAGCAGGTGTATTCACCACTTAGAGAGAATGTCTGGATACTTATGGACATGGAGTGAAATTGCCTTTGACCACTTGGGACACGATTCCTGGCATTTTCACTTCTACGGGGTTTATTCTGGAACGCAGTGGCATGGGTTTGATGCATTTAGCTCAAGCAGCGTTGATCCTCAGAGAGCGCGTGAATGTCACTGCTCTGCTGATGATGGTTGTATCTTTTCGTGACGCGTGCTGAGCACAGAGACTGTGTGTGTGAGTGCGCGGGTGGGTTCACATCCATGCTTGTGTATGTTGCATTTGGCAGAATCTCCTCCCTCAGCTAAGAGCTGCTTGTCAGCAGTGATTTGATGCATTGACTCGCCCCGCAGCCCCTGCTCTCTCACTGTGGCAGAGCCCAATGCTCTATAAATACATTTTTCTATTCAGTGCTCTAAAAATAGCCTCTCGTCAGCAGGATTCCTCTGCCACACAGAGCTCCCCCTACTGGAGCTGTCACCCGCGCTCTCACATACACAAACTTATACCCCTGTGGGAAGGAGAGCGGATCACGTAACAGTGAATAGTGCCTACCCTATTTTTTTAACCCTCATCCCAAAGCCCGGATTACACACTAAGGTAATTAGATATCGTGCACTTCCTCACTAATAGCATATACTATGAAGTGCATCTCAGAGCGCGAGGCATCCAGCCCTGATACCCCCTATGCTTTCTATGTCCAGCCCCAGGCATGTGCAGTGTGGGCATCAGCTGTGCAGCGAGGTTTTATAGGGCTATCGCGACCCCAGCGCTGGATTGAATTTACTGTTCATTTTGGGGGCAGGTCTGGGCACTGAGACGGCACATCTGTATTCAGTACCCAGCAGGAAGCATTAGTCTCGCTCGGATGAGTGGCCCTGCTGCTGCTGTTGCTTATTCTAAGGAACTCCTGTGAGGCGCAATCATGAGGAGATCATCTGCTGGGGGCTGCCGTACAAGAATAGCATCCATGGCCCTAGTCTGGGCTTAAAGAAATACTCAACATTTTTCAACCTAATCTCTATCTGCCGCATCTGCTACATCGGTACTATTCCGTGCTTCCCTGTACATAGAAAATAACTGAAAATGACTGGACTCGAAACACACTTATAATAGAAACCACTGGGCAGTTGCTGAAGTCTGCGAATAAATGGTGGAAATACATTAGACGAATTCAAAACAACTGTTACACTAAAAAGGATGAGACCGGAACGAATGTCTTTCCAAAGCTCTTCTCTCCATGACGAGTGTTATCCAGCTTTATATACCACAGAAGGAACACAGTCAAATGCTGGTGTTTGCCTTCCTCAGGTTCTATATTGTGTACAATGAATACCAGCTCTTAAAGAATAGATGGAGACTAACGGCTTAATTTACAAACACCATTGACTGAAAATTCATGAAAAGGGTTTTAATGTTTCCATGTGTGCCACTCTTCCCCTGCACACTTCACACGCCGGCGCACAATGTGTGGAGTGTGTGCATGTGTGTTCGTCTGTGATTATGTCTGGGTTGGAGGGCAGACTGAGCAAGCCACACGAATAAAAGAAGAGTCATAGATTTTGGACCTGTTGACTGTCATGCAGTGAGGATCACTGACCTTTCTCACACATGCAGTAAATCTTATCAGTCGCTCCATCTAGAGCCAGAGAGAAAAACCTGCGGAGCCCACACCACTCAGAGTAAGCCAAATAAATCACTCATCCGCAGTGGGAATTCTGCCTGAAGAGTTTATTGGGGGAGGTTCAGAATGCTGCATTTCTCAGTAAGCAGGACAGCTTAAAGCAATTGTTTGGCCAAAAATCAAATTTACACAATTTCACCCTTACCCCCAAATGTGGCCGATTACCAAAGACATGTCTGATGTCCAAAGTCTGCTTCTTTATTTTGTAATGAAGGTTAATTTAGTCAACCGGTAATGTAAGCTTATGCTATATCATTAAGCACTGTACAAACTCATCTGAAATAGTATTCATCTCAAGTAGACTTGCTTGCTTGGTTTGACAGTGTACAACACATCGGTATCTATAAAAAGCTGGTGGGCTGGTGGTTTGGGAGTTGTCCCTGCAATCAGAAGGTTGTGGACTTGAATTCCACGACTGCTGGTGGTCACCACTGAGGTACTCTTGAGCGAGGTACCATCCTCACACACTGCTGCCCACTGCTTCACTTAGTGAATGGGTTAAAAGCAGAGAACGAATTTCACATTGTTACACTGATATTGTTAATATGACTATAAGCGGCCACTTTTACTTCACTTTACCTTTTAAAAATGAACAAAAACACATAGCTAAAAATAAAAACAGCAATCACCTAGAAGCCTGAATTTTATCTTTAGATGTGTCCCTTGTTACTTGTTAGCATCTCCAGCTAATCTCTCAGCACCTACATCTTATTAGCTTTCTCAAATCTAGATAAAGCACAGAGGGACTCTGCAGCTCATTTCGAACACTGTGTGAAACGAGCTTGAGAGTCTAGCACTGGACCTGGCTGCTGTTTTGTCTTGTTGTGGGTGTGGGGGGCTGGGTGTCTGTGTAAAGTGTATTGGGTGTTCCTGCATGTGATCCTACCACAGCAGGACGCTCAAGGTCTGCCTTGTCTTTCAGTGGGACACGGCAATATACTCCTGGGTGTCTCTCTCTCTCTCTCTCTCTCTCTCTCTCTCTCTCTCTCTCTCTCTCGTCTGCTCTGTGTAGGAGGTTGCGGGACCCGCGAGTTATAGCACATCTGTCGATGTTACTGGGGTTAG
>JBBJLS010000032.1:7997017-8015184 GCA_037577275.1 Bryconaethiops microstoma | reverse complement strand
TTTATGTTCTACCCTGTTGGTCTGTCCTAGTCCGTGTTTGTTGTTTCTGTTCATAGTCACTCTGTTGATGTGTTTCTCTCCTTTGTCTTTCAGGTCCGTGTTCCCCCCGGTTTTCCCTGAGGGGCAGCGCGTTTCGCGCCCCAGTCCGATCCTGGTTTCCTGAGCGTGGCAGAGCTCGGAGGCTCTGGCCATTCGCTACCGTTTGGTTCTTTTGTTCGTTTGGGGAGCACGGACCTGTGGCCCCTTTCCTGTTTTGTTCCCCTTGAGCCGGGCCTCTGTCTCCGATCTGTATATATATATATATATATTAAAGTATCTGTATTTAAACGGCTGTGTGCGTTCTCCCCTTCCCTCTCCTGCCCTCTCCCTAACAGAATGCAGACATCTGACAACACCCCCATAGACGCCACAGCCATACCCCTGCCTGAGGACCGGGCGCCCCCCCAGCCACCCTCGCCCGTCGAGCTACAGCTTCTGGAGCACCGTCAGCAGCTGGAGATGCTGACCCAGGCCATGCAGGGGGTCCTGGGAGGTCTGCAGGCGATGCAGGCAGCCTCGGCGATTCCGGCGCCTCCTCCTCCAGTGCCCGCTCCACCGGCATCCGCTGCCCGGCCAGAAGGGAGTTTCCACAGCTATGCGCCCCATTCGGCTCTCCCCGAGAGGTATGCGGGGGATCCGAGTGGGTGCCGGAACTTCCTTCTGGCGTGTGACCTGTACTTTGGGGACAACCCCCACCTCACGGAACGGCAGCGGATCACGACGGTGATCCAGAGGCTGACGGGGCGGGCTCAGGACTGGGCAGCCGCCGTCTGGAGGAGTGGTGGGATCAGTACTACTTCCTATGCCACCTTCACCCACCAGCTCCAGGCGGTATTCGATCATCCGGGGCAGGGGCAAAAGAGTGGTAACCGGCTGCTGCGGCTGCGTCAGGGCTCGGGGTCCGTAAGTGACTACGCCCTCGAGTTCCGCATCCTGGCCGCAGATAGCGGCTGGAACGACGAGGCGCTTCTCACGGTCTTCCGTGAGGGGTTGAGCGCGGAGGTGCGGAGGGAGCTCGCGTGCCGGGACGCGGGTCTCAGTCTGGAGGCGGTCATCGGTCTGGCGATCTCGCTGGACCAGCACCTGCGGGAGAGGTCCAGTGAGCCCAGACCAGCCGGGCGCTCCTCCCCTCCGCGGCGCCGTGGGTTCCAGCCGCGGGCCGTGCCACCTGCCACCGTCGCCCCTGCGACCCGAGAGCCCGCCCCTGAACCGATGCAACTGGGGGCGTCTCGGCTCGCGCGACGAAACCAACGAGTCCAGGCAGGGGCGTGTCTGTACTGCGGAGAGATAGGACACTGGCGTCTCCAGTGCCCTGCACGTTCATCGGTGGAGTCCCCGGCTCAGGTGCCAGTTATGTTAAGCGATCAGTTTGTTTTGCCGGTTGTTCTGTCTGGTTATGATTCTGTTTCTGTGTGTGCCCTTTTAGATTCGGGATCGGCTGGGAACTTCATCTCACAATCCCTCGTGTCTTCCCTCCGTATCCCCACCTGTCCGCTGGCCAGATCTGTCACGGTGCACGCCCTTGACGGACACCCTCTTAGCCACACACCCCTGAATCGCGTCACCGGTCCCGTGTCCCTCACCATCCAGCAAACCCATACCGAAACCCTCACCTTTATTGTTTTGCCCCAGTCTCACCACCAAATTATTTTGGGAGTTCCTTGGCTCCGCACTCACAATCCCCATATAGATTGGAAGTCACACCGCATTCTGTCCTGGTCCCCGTTTTGTCACCTATCCTGTTTAGTTCCCCGAGTACCCGTACACTCCACCACCATTGAAAGTCCCCACGCCGCACCACACGTCACAATCCCCTCACAATACGCCGACCTCTCAGAGGTCTTCTCAGTGTCAAGGGCAACCCAGCTTCCTCCGCACAGGCCCTGGGATTGCGCGATCGACCTGATTCCGGGAAAGACCCCTCCTCGGTCACGTATTTACCCCTTGTCCGAGCCAGAGAATCGGGCAATGGAGCAATACGTGGCCGAGGCTCTGGAGCAGGGGTTTATCAGACGGTCGCGCTCCCCCGCCTCCGCCAGCTTCTTTTTTGTGAAAAAGAAGGACGGGGGTCTCCGGCCGTGCATTGACTACCGTGGGCTCAATGAGGTCACGGTGATGTATTCACACCCGCTACCCCTGATCCCGGTTTCCCTCGAGCGGCTTCGGGGATCCCGCTTCTTCACGAAGCTGGATCTCCGAAGCGCGTACAACCTGGTGCGCATTAGGGCGGGTGACGAGTGGAAGACGGCGTTTAGCACCGCTTCCGGTCATTACGAGTACCTAGTAATGCCGTTTGGCTTGGCCTCGGCCCCCTCGGTTTTTCAGGGGTTCATTAATGATGTCCTAAGAGACATGCTGGACCGGTTCGTGGTCGTCTATATTGACGATATTCTTATTTACTCCCGGTCCTTCGAGGAGCACGTTGCTCAGGTCCGGGAGGTGCTCACCCGCCTTAAGGAGTACGGGTTGTACGCGAAGGCCGAGAAATGTGAGTTTCACAAACAGGAGATCACGTTTCTCGGTCACCGCATCAGCCGGGATCAGATCTCGATGGAGGAGGCAAAAGTAGCGGCCGTGGCTGAGTGGCCGGAGCCCACGAGTGTCAAGGCACTGCAACGGTTCCTGGGGTTTGCCAACTATTACCGGAAGTTCATTAAGAACTATAGCACAGTGGCTGCCCCGTTAACCTCCCTCCTCCGTGGCGCTCCTAAGGAGCTGGAATTCACCCCGGTCGCACGTGCTGCCTTTCGGAGATTGAAAGGGATTTTCTGCTCCGCACCGGTGTTGCGGATGCCAGATCCCGAAAGGCAGTACGTGGTCGAGGTGGACGCTTCGGAGGTGGGAGTAGGGGCAGTGCTGTCCCAACATCATGGCTACCCCGGGAGATTACACCCCTGTGCTTTTTTTTCTAGGAAGCTGACGGAGGCGGAACGGAACTACGACGTCGGCAACCGCGAGCTGCTAGCCGTGAAGGAGGCGCTGGAGGAGTGGCGCCACCTGCTAGAGGGTGCTCGGCAGCCTTTCGTGGTTCTAACCGACCATCGCAACCTAGAACACGTCAGAAAAGCCAGGCGGCTCAACCCCAGACAGGCGCGGTGGGCTCTGTTTTTCTCGAGATTCCACTTCCAGATCTCGTACCGCCCGGGTAAGTTAAATGGCAAGGCCGACGCTCTCTCCCGGCAGTTTAGTACCGGGAGAGAGGTAGGGGAGCCTGAGCCCATTCTGCCCCCCAAGTATTTCGCAGCCCCCATCCAATGGAATTTGGATGAGGAGATAGCGGGAGCACTCGGGGAGACGCCCATTCCTCCCGAGTGTCCCGCGGATAAGACTTTTGTCCCGGAGGGGCTGCGACCGAGGGTGGTGGAGTGGGCCCATGTGACCCCCGCTACCGGTCATCCGGGCTGTACGAGAACCCTGGAGGTGGTGGCACGGAAGTACTGGTGGCCGACGTTGACGCAGGACGTTCGGCGATCGGTACTTTCGTGCTCCGTATGCGCAAAAACTAAGAGCCCCCGTGCGCTCCCAGCTGGAAAATTAATGCCCCTACCGGTGCCGGACAGACCGTGGTCCCACCTGGCGGTGGACTTCGTCACGGACCTGCCGGTATCGAAAGGGTACACCGTGGTTTTGGTTGTGGTGGATCGGTTCTCGAAGGGCTGCCGATTCATCCCTTTTCGTTCGCTCCCCTCTGCCCGACAGGTCGCGGAAGCTCTGTTCCAGTGGGTGTTCCGGGTGTACGGTATCCCGGAGGACATCGTGTCGGACCGCGGCCCCCAGTTCACATCAAGAGTGTGGAAGGCGTTCCTGGGCCACCTGGGGTCCGCGGTCAGCCTGACCTCGGGGTATCATCCCCAGTCGAATGGTCAGGCAGAGCGGTCCATCCAGGAGCTCGGCCGATTCCTCCGGGCTTACTGCTACAGCCGGCAGCACGACTGGGCGGACTTCCTCGCCTGGGCAGAGTACGCCCAGAACTCCCTGCGCCACTCCGCCACCGGCCTAACACCTTTCGAGTGTGTGCTCGGGCGCCAACCCCCGCTTTGTCCATGGGACCAAAGCTCCACCGCAGCTCCAGGGGTGGATGCCTGGTTTCGCCGGGCAGAGAGGGTGTGGGAGGACGCACACACGTCCCTCCGGCAGGCAGTTCGACGCTTTAAAGAACGTGCCGACCGTCGGCGGAGAGAAGCGCCTCCCATCAGCGAGGGTGACAGAGTCTGGCTGGCCACGAAAGATCTCCACCTGAAATATCCCTGCTCAAAGTTGTCCCCCCGTTTCACCGGCCCGTTTTTGGTTGTGGAAAAAGTTAACCCTGTTTCTTTTAAGTTGCAGTTACCCCCCGACATGAAAGTTCATCCCGTGTTCCACGTATCCCACCTTCGTCCTGTTCGTCCTGGTCCGCTGAACGAGAGCGAGGTGCCCGTTACACCGCCCGAAGCCCTCGACATCGGCGGTGCTCCAGCCTACCGCGTGCGCGCCCTGCTAGATTCGCGGCGGCGTAGGCGGGGGCTGGAGTATCTCGTCGATTGGGAGGGGTACGGACCCGAGGAGAGGCGCTGGATTCCGGCCCGTGACATCCTCAGCACAGAGCTGAGGAGAGAGTT
Source organism: Bryconaethiops microstoma (assembly GCA_037577275.1). Taxonomy (NCBI): domain Eukaryota; kingdom Metazoa; phylum Chordata; class Actinopteri; order Characiformes; family Alestidae; genus Bryconaethiops; species Bryconaethiops microstoma. The sequence continues at coordinate 8,010,547 of JBBJLS010000032.1, read as the reverse complement.
TCACGCGGCAAGGCCGGACCGTCCGGCGCCTCGTCCCCGGGGCCGTCCTCCTCGGCCGCCGTTGCCCCCGCAAACATCGGGGCGGCGGCGTGCACCCCGGGATCACCAGGAGGTGATCCAGCCTGGAGAGGGGGGTACTGTAACGGTCACCTCGCCCTCGTCCCGTCTGTCCCGGTCCCTGTCTCCTGTGTATTAGTTTTCCCTTCTGTTCTCCCTTTGTTTTCTATCCGTCCCCTTATTTCTGTCCAGGTTGTGTGATTCCCTTGCTCCCTACCTAGTGTGTCTGTCCCGTTTGTATCGCGCCCCACTTATTAGTTACACCTGTCCCTCGTTTCCCGTGTCTCCACCTGCGTCTCGTTTTCCCCTCTTATTTAAGCCCCAGTCGATCCTGAGGATGTTATGTCTGCATTAACGTTGCTGTTCATGGTTGCTTTTGTTCTGGTTGCTATTGTTTCCGTTCTACCCTGTTGGTCTGTCCTAGTCTTTGTTAAATGGTCTTGTTCATTGTCGTTCTGTTAACGTGTTGTCTCCCTTGTCCTTCAGGTCCGTGTTCCCCCTGGTTTTCCCTGAGGGGCAGCGCGTTTCGCGCCCCAGTCTGATCCTGGTTCCTGAGCGTGGCAGAGTTTGGAGGCTCTGGCCATCCGCAGTTGTTTGGTTCTTTTGTTCGTTTGGGGAGCACGGACCTGTCGCCCCTTTTCTGTTCTGTTCCCCTTGAGCCGGGGCTCTGTCTCCTTCCAGTGTGAAATTAAAGTGTATTGAGTATTTAAACGGCTGTGTGCGTCCTCCCCTTCCCTCTCCTGCCCTCTCCCGAACACAAAGAAAGGAAACTTTTTTTACTTTCTTCTATAAAATCTATAAAAGATTTTGTAGCTTGGTGTCTGACAGTGGAGCAGTTGACAGCTGAATCCCCCGCCACTCACACACACCAGCGAATGTAAATACCAAAATTTCTGGCACACCCTGGGTGAGCGGAGCCCAGATATGAAAACTCCGTTCTTCTAGGTGGGTCAGGATTTGGGCTGGCTCTCCCTCACTTCTGCGCCAACAGAGAGGGTCAAAACAGCAGCCCAATACAAGCACAGCTGCCTCAGACAGCTAGACATCCATACACACACACATCGCACCCACCTGCAAAGGGTTAAAGAGCATGTGAGGAGGTTTGATTTCCACGATATGATCCTTGTGTATACGTTAAACAAACAAAGCCGGATTTAACCTTTGCACGCTGTTATGAAAACAAGTAACAGTGGCGTGCTTGGTAGGGCGGTTCGGGGGGTTTGTACAGGGTAATGTGGAGAAATGGGGGAGTAATCACATGAGCCTGGTGATGGAACACCACGCTCTTGTTTTGAATTCCGGTACTCCAACTGTCCAAATATCCCGGAAAGCTGTGTCCAAGCTCTAGCTGGAAGACCAGCTCTGAGGAAAAGTACAAGCATGACAGGCAAGACGGATCCGAGGGATGGGCAGAGCCTTGGGTGAGTTAACATAAGCAGTACTTGTTAGTGTATCCACTGGCTTAAAGCAGCATTGTCCTCTTCCTTCTCTTCCCTTTCATTGGTACCATGGAACTCTGAACATCCATACCTTCTTTTAATATAGTGTTTTTTTTAAATAAAGTGTGTAAATACTACCGAAATTTAAATATGTCACAATCACTCCCCATCCCACTCTTTTTAAAGAGAATAAACTACATAAACAACCTGCACTGAGTTCCTGTTTATCACAATTACCAGCGCATTTCAGCTAACATGCGCCAATTCAGCTAACAGCAGTTTAGCCCCGTCCATTTACACTGAAGTTATGAGGAGTGTTTCAGCCCAGACTGCTCTTTGAATGAAGCACAATACAGGGCAGCCAATCAGAACAGAGACCATTTCCATATACCAGTTTTAAAGGCAGAGTAACAAAACCAGACTTTAATTCTCAGGATAAACAGAGGTTGGAAAATGAAACATATACTCATACAAGCCATAAGAGGAGCTCAGGACAAAAATAAAAAATACAAGGAAATTGTAGGTTGTCAGCTCTTCATCTTGTCTCAGTCTGTTCTGCTAAGCTCACGGCTTTGTTGGGCAGCTTGAACCTACACATAGAACCATAGTGTGGGGATGTTGATTTACCCCCCACGTAACGTCAGCTTTCCAAATGAATGCATTACATTAGCTAAATATATTTCCTTGTGTCTCGACGTGCATCTCAAACATGCATATTATGTCTATGTATACTCCTAAATAAGTATAATCGTATTTCAAAAGGAATCATTATTGGAAGTAATTTTCTCTCTCGTCACAGGGCCGTGTGAAGCACAGGGTCTGAGGTGGTTGCACTGTTTGCCTTCCCTGGGCAGAGAAACCAATAAGTGGGTGACATGGAGGTGTGAAATGGTCTTTCTTTTTTCATAAACAACTCACTGTCCTAGCAAAAACATGTCAGAAATGCTGGACAAAAACATTTCTCACTTGTCATACACTCTCAATTTCCACTTCACTGTCTTCTCATTCCACTTAAAGCGCTGTGTTTGACTTTTAGGCTCCACCGCGATGGAATGTATATTGATTCCTGAGGGGAAGCTGCACTGTAGAAGAGCATAAATGGCCTTGAAACGGCCTTGCTGTGTAATTAGAGGGGAGCTTATCACCTCCACCATTCTCCCGTTCCTCTCGTAACCCAGCACAGCCATCAATCTGTGGACCAGCATCTCTTTGCGCTGATACAACGGCTGTAACATTCCTCTATTGGCCTGGAGGTAGGTCCCACTCAGTGTTCGTCCCTGGGGAGTGCCGAATGAGCTGGAAGGATGCAGAAGGTGTCTTCAAATAGAGATTCTAAGTCTGGTCTGCTTACGAACCGCATGCTGTGTGTGCAATTTGCATGCTTCACGGATGTAAATGGCACTTGGAGGTCACCCTGACAAAGTCGCTGACTCTTACATATGGAGCGACACCCCTGGAATGTTGAGGCACTGATTTGGAACTAACCTTCCACCAAACACCATTTGCCCTTGAATGAAGAGAGTTCCTCTGGTTGGGTTGGGGCTGCTGATAAATGCCTTTATTACTGGGCTGCGAAAACATACCATGTGACCTTTGGCCGACTCAGGCCTAGTGGGATTTCTAAGTAGAAAAAGAAGGTCAGGCAAGCTATGCTGTAAACATTGCACGCTTTCAGCATCACCACTTTTGGAGGCGTCAGAGATCAGGGTTTTCAGTTAGCATTAAAGTATCACCTGCTGGAACACTTTACTGCTACATGGCATCGATTTAACCAGGTGCGACAGTTGTCATGTCCTGTCACGAGTTGCCGTGAAAGATGTTTTTCAGTAATGTCTCAGTGTCATGTCACTAATACCGGTAACTGTCATGACAGGTAAGTAATGTTTGGTGCCATGCCAGTTTATCACATTCTAATATTTGTTAAGCACACGCTGGTTACCTGCTATGACATCAAACATGACATCAAATGACAACTATTACATACGCTTTGACATGTTTATGGAAATGTTCAAACACCAGCTATAGTTTCAATGCACACAATGTGCTTTGATGAGAAAAAAAGAACTGTTTAATAAAGTGAGAATTTTTTTCACATCACAAGCAAACTGAATCAGACCCCATGTGAAAGACCTTTGAGATGCTCTAGTTCTAACTATCATAAAAAATAAAAAATAAAACGACTGTTTTATGAGCTCTCTTTGAAGTGCAGCAACGTAGTAAGAAACATTTCCTTGGGGCCTCAGAACTTATCATTTATTCCGGGCTAGATAAGATAATTAATTGCAAACATTCCAAATCATAGTAGCACGGTGAAAAGGGCAGCAGGGTTCGGCTCAATGGTCTTTTCTATGGAACTGGACTCTGTCCCTTCTGTCATGCCACAGCTGCAGAGAACACGTGGAGAAATACAGCCATAAAGAGAGAGACTGCATGGAAGCGATTGGGGGAGTATTTGTAATGGTTTTAAATGAAGAAGGCACAATCCCACACATGGGAACACACCACTGTACCCACCAATACAGACAAGACAGCTAGGTTCTTCAAATGACAAACAAGAAGGAGAGGCACTTAGAGTGGAGGTAAAGCTAAGCTTGTGATAAGCTAATAACAGGCAGAGAGATGGGTTATGCTGAGGATGGAATCACAACACAGAAGTCAGAGTTGATTAAAGTTACCCAGGATTTAGACAGCTTTCTCTGACCTGTGTGTGTTGGGTGGGTCTTTAGTCTCTCTGGATTGTGAGACTGATAAGATTTACTGCCTTTGAGGGAGAGGTCAGTGATCCACGTTACACGAGGGTCAACAGGTTTACTATCCTGGACTATCTTTAAAAAAAACAAAAGCCCTCACGACTGCGACATTCAATAATATATGTTTACCAATTCTGAGCAAATCGAATGGGTTGGGGAATGCGTTCAGTGCATCAGAGGGAGGTGTGTCAGGACTATGATTGGTGAACAGTGACCAGTTGCAATGACCACTAAGTAAATGAATGACAAAACAAAACATTAGGAGTGGAAAAAAACTACGAATAACTAACATTATCTTTGCTTAGGGTCTACAGTTGTAACCAGTAAAATCTTTAGTGTTGCATTAGCCAGACAGAAACCAATCTACTTGTCTACCACTGTTTTGGCCTTCCCTCCAGTTCTAGACAAATTGCAGCCACTACTTAGTAAAGCGTGGGAATTGAGATGGTTAAGTCATTCCCTTACTAACTTGTGGCCACACATTGAGATCCTGTTCTCACACATTAGCAAGCCTCACACTTTTTGGGATGTCACCAGTGAGGCCTGCTGGTTAGGGAGCTGCCCCTGTGATAAAAGGTCATGAGTTTGAATCCCAGGACTGCCAGTGGCACCACTGAGGTACCCCTGAGCAAGGTTTCGTCCCCACACACTGTGTGTTGCCCTGTGCTGTGGTGTGTTCATGTGTGTCTATATGGTTCACTTTACACTTTTTACAGTTTATACAATAAGCTAAATGCAGAATGAGCAACGCTGCTTTAGACAGTATTGCAACTTTAGGTGAATACTAGTGAAGACCTAACCCTCTATTGCATTATCTTAGGTTGTGTATCGTGTATGGTAGGTTAAACTTGGCAGATTTCATCAATGATGAATGATGACAGTTATAACAATGTATTTGATAGCTTGGTCATAATACTAACAAAACAAGTCGCCAACCCAGTCATGCCCAGGTCCATTTCCTGCCTGGTACACATGCTCCTAACCTTTTGCCCAATTCATGTAGCAATCTAATCCTTATCTTAGTATTCCTGGGAAATATGCCTGCGTAATTTGACTGATTAGCATTCCGCAAAGCATGGGACCAGCACCTGGAAGCTGAATGGCTTCTTGAAAAACAGTGTGTCCATCTTCATTGTCTGCCCTTGTTTTTGATTGTCATCCTGAGTGGCAGGAAGCCAGGCATTATGCACCACAGGGATTTCACGAGAGAGATATAAGCATATACTGACCAAGTGTGCTGTTGCAACTCTGCAGGGCAGTGCCTTAAGCCTTTCAGACTATCACTGTGACAGTAATAAGAGGAAATGAACACGAAAACATTTCTACTAAGCATGACCAGTTAATCCATTCCATGAGAAAACATTTTTTTTTTTAAAGCTTCACTCACTGGTAGAGGTAAATAGCCCAGAGCAGCAGCTCCCAAACTTGATCTGAGAGTTGCCCTGCCTCTGCACATTTTAGATTTCTGTAATCTAATGCAGTGTTCATGACAACCAGGACCTTGGAGTTTTCTAACTCAGAACTTGCTGCTTCCCAGCTTCAGAGTAACCTCAGCTGTTTGAGGTGAGAAAAAAGATGGATGCTCACAACAAAGTAATGTTTGTTTGGCTGCTGTGAAGTATGAAATTTCAGCGCAGAAAAAGTCAGCTTGAATGCTTCTCCATCGTTCAATGTTAAGTCTTTCAGAGTTACAGGTCTGTGAGAACAATGAAAGCAAAAATCATAAATAATACTGTTTTTTACCTTTCAAAAAAGGATTAGACTGACCTCATGCTTCTTGGATGTTTGGGAGCTAACTGAGAGTGTTTTCTGTTTTCAGACTAGCATAACAAAACAAGTGCTAGCTTTTTTCCAACCTCAAACGGCTGAGGTTGCCTGAATGCTCTAGAGTAGGATGTAGGAAGTCAGGAAATTCCACTTTACATTTGGCTGGTTTGTTAAATCAGTGGTCGAGTTGATAAGGTGTATTAGAAAAGGGAAACATTATGGAGGCCGGACTGGTAGCCACTATCTCAAATGGAGAATTTGGGTTTGGTAATAGTATTTTTGAGAAATGTGTGGATGGAAGACATTGCAAATCTGTTTCAGTTTTTTGGAGTATTGCATCATGTGAGTGTCTGGTATGGTGAGGAGCTTCAGACTTGTAGTACTTCCTCCTTTATGAATCATGTTCAGTTCCTCATCTGTGGGAATGTGTGTCACAGCCCTCAGCGAGGCACCGCATGCACTGTGCATTCTTCATGGCCCAGTTGAGCTCTGCGACTGTTCTCTGGAGGGAAAGTCCTGGTTTTCATATCTGCACTGCTGCTTTGTTCCTAACCACTCTTCACTTTTCAAATCACTCAACCACAGCAGGCGACTTACTTTTTTCTGGTGCAGTCTCATGGCAGCATGCTGCGTTTTTTTAGGACTGTAAAAGTTTGATCATTCTTTGTGGTCTTATGCTTTTTAATCTTTGTACTACTGACATTTTAAAGCTGCTATTTTGCAGCGGAAGGTCACCAGGAGTGCTGCAGCAGAGTGGAGTATTTCATTGGAGGTGTGTGTCCAGGGTTACAGCAGATGACTAATCCTTATCTTACACAAGCCCATTCCTTTCTTCTGCCTCATTGGCATACTTGGCTGCATCTTATCCCTTTTTTCCCCCTCTCTTCTCTTCCATTCTCAGTTCTCCACAGTGCCTTCACAGTTCTCTGTGTTCACATATACTCTTAAAAATAAAGGTGTTAAATGGGTTTCTTGGAGCGATCCTGTATTAGCTACATAAAAAAAAAAAAAACATTCAATGGATTGTTCCTTTATGAAATATAGTGATGCCAAAGAAGAATCACCAGTAGTTCCCTTAGGTACCTTTCAGATGATTGTTCCTTAATCAAATGTAAATAAAGAAATAATGAAGATGTAAACAAAGTCAGTGAGATTAGTTATTAAATGAAATGGCTATTAATACATCGTATGATGCCTTAAAACTTTTGTGGTGCTTTTGGTTAATTAATTGTAATATTTTATTTTGTGAGGCACATATCCCATGTGTAGGAAGACATATGTAAAAGGCATTTGGCTGTAGGAGCCCTAAATGTAGGATACCTACATGACTATACATGCGCTGTATTACGCAGAAAGAAAAGAACTCCCCTGTATAGAACCATTCTTTGTAAATGAAGTGTGCAAGTGTGATAAATTTTTAAAGGTTCAAAGAACCTCTCCAGTTTTCCAATTCAGTTCAAGCACAGCTTAGACACATTTATTTTTAACTGTGTAGAATCTTATGTCTAGACTAAGAACCATTTAGGTGCACTTTTTTGAAAATGTACTTGAATGAAGGGGAACGAAGAGACCTTAACACATTAGCATGTGTATGGTGATGGTTGGGGGATCCTCCGATAACAGTTGCATGCTCAGTGAAGCCCCTCCCCCTCAGGGCTGTGCTCACATTAAGCAGGTCCAGTAAGCTGGTGCTCTGGTACACGTCCAACAACAGCTGTTAGAGAGAGAGAGAGAGAGAGAGAGAGAGAGAGAGAGAGATTGGTGGTGGTGGGGCAGCTGAGTGAGAAGGGGCTTCATTTGAAATTTTTTACACAGTAATTTGACATTTTTAACACAGAAAAAGGTTGTGAAAAGGTTCTTGTCTGCTGTCTAGCTCTCCAGTGAGAAACTAAAGTCATTTGTCTGGTGGCATGGCGTGCCTGTAGGAGGCTTCCCAGTGGAAAGCCCACAGGCTGACATTTGAGCCAACAGAGTGGGAGGCATTTAGTTCGATCAGTGCCCTTGTAGTCTGGCACTAAAGCTACCAGACGCATGTGCTGCATCAATTGCATTTTTGATGGACTAGTACTTAGTAAAAACACTAGCTAGCTGTGTGTACGTGAGCATGTGTGTGTGTGTGTGCGTATACAGTATATGTGTGCTGCATCAATTGCATTTTTTAAAGGGGCTAGCCCTTAGTAAATGCTCTGCCTGTGTCTATGTGAATGTGTAAACTATGTGTGTTTTAACCAAAAGCCAAAGGATTTCCTTTTCATTACTGGTTACTGAGGTTAAAGGAGTGGTTAGAATAAAATTTTCCGCTCACTTCAGATGTGGTCAATTCGTCAAGAAGTTCAAATTTCCCTTCTTTGGTTTAGAGTTGGAGCTATGATGCTCACATTGCCAACGCTCGAAACAAACTAAGCTGAGTGCTGGTGGCCGAACATTACAGATTTTCATTGCGTTACTGACTCTAGTTGGACGATTAGCATGTTGCATCAGCCCTGGTTCACTGTCAGAGGACAGGAAACGGCACTCTCAAGAAAATAGCCTCATTCTTCAACACCAAGACTTAATCACTAGGCATGGACATTTGAACTGTTTTTGCTATTTGAGTGTTTAAATCTGTAAGTGAATTCCTGTATTCCAGATGAGAAAATATTTAATATTGATATGAATAAACACAAACACATAAGACCACTGATAGTGCTCTGATAGCATGCACATAAAATATAGCACGATATTTTCACTCATTTCACTCATGGGACTTTTCACATTGTATTATTAGTAGTATGTGCTGATTGTGTTTTGTTTCACTGTTCAATGTGCAAACATTCACAATGAAGCCTTTTTAACCCACCCAGTGATAAGCTAACAGTAGTTTATTTTCACTTTTGTTCAGGTTTAGTGAGACATTTCATTTACCTATTGTTTATTTTGAATGCTGCAGCTTTACAGTTTTACAGTCTAATGCCAGCTCGTATTATGGAGAGCTGTTCTGTTTCACACAAACGCATTATGTACTTGCTTCTCGGCCATAAAGCCTTTGTCTTTGCAGTGTGGTTGAATGCAAATGTTCACAAGGGATGATCATCAGTCATAATTAGTTCTTTTATTTCAGCTTGGTATGTCCTGAGCCTTCAAAAGACTAATAGTCAACTGTATCTTTTGTGTAAAAATGCATCCTCAAAACTTCTCTCAACCTGCTTCATTCATATCCAGGTCTATTCTATGGTTATGCAGTGTGTTTTAAGACTCAGTATTACTTACTGTGAGCAATGAAAATGAAAGAAACTTCCCACTAATATACTTTATAGTCTATGTGTTATTTGTATGCGTTCATGTGGTCTGTATGTGCACATGTGAGCAGAATGTTCACCAAGCACGTCAGCATGGGACTGAACGCTGAAACAGCTTTATTTGGACTGACAAAGATTATCCTGGGGCAAAGTACATGGCAAAGTAATTTTGATTCAAAATGTCATTTGTGAAGCACACAAGTCAAAATGAGGAACGAGGAGGATTCTGTTCATTTCTCACTTGTTCCATCCTTTTTGTTTTTTTTCTTTCGCTGTGAAAGGCAGGAAAAGCCTACTCTGGGTGTTCCGGCAAAGCCATCTTCAAAGGAGTGCTGAAAATCTTTTGCTGCACAATGAAAAAGAAAAAAGGAATAGTGATAAGTCAACCGACTTTCTTTCATTACCCCTTTTCTGTTGTCCGTGCACAGAAACTGCAGATTCTAAGCCAATGTCTGTCTAACGCTTACAAAGTCAACCTGATCACCTCCTTCAGTAAACTGCGTCTTAACTCTTGCTATACTCCTTTTATGCAAATGCACCATAATGTGGTTACTTTCAACTGTTACAAAAGATCCACTCAGCACTTTGATGAAGATTTTGTTCTAGAAAAAAAAATCTTTAGGGAAACACTAATCTGTAGGGCTACTTATGCAACACAGTTATGAAAGAATCCATATTTTCCCCCCTTTTTTTGTCAAGTAAATGCCGTGAAAGTCATGTTTGTGCGTGAAAACCTCTCTCGCCGGAAGTGTGGCACCGGCCTTTTGCAGGGAACTGCAGGAGAGATGCTGCCGCTGCATGTGTTTATATTTAGCTCTTTTCCCCATTTATGAGCATGAGGTGGAATGGAGTGAGTACCAGTAGTTGTATAAGCTTCATATGACTAAGCACTGCAGCACAGCAGAGACTTACAGCAGCAATTCAGAAAGAGATGAGGTACAGGCTGGCAGGGACACATATGTGTGCTTTTATTTGTTTTCATGCAATGTCAGGATGTGGCATATGCCCCATGCGTAATATTATATAAATATATATAAATACATATTAGAGTTGGGAAAGTTAACACATTATTAAATTATTTTATTGTGCATTAACACAGTTTTTTTAATACTATTATTTTGATAGTTCATTGCTTTTTTTGTGCTGGACCACTTCACCTCACTCTAAGAGGAACACTCGCTACTGAACATAGACTGTTTATGCTGCTCCCTGATAAAGGAAAAATGATTCTGCTGGTACCTGTTCAGAAAAAAAAGAACAGATTTATAAACGTTAACTTGCTGTTGCTCGGAAGGTGCCTGTTATGTTATGATCGTGGCTCTGGACTTGTTTTTCTATAGCAAACTAGATACAAATTTTAATGCCCTGGCAGTAGCAAACACCTTTGGTTTTATATTTGATTAGATTACTTTTATGTTTATGTTGAGATTTACAAGAAATATTTGAACTGTGACTGTGTAACTGTGTTAAAGGGAACACTGCTGTTAAAAAGCTCATTATTTGTTTAAAGTGTTTGCAAACGCAATAGTAATTGCACTTTTTTCGTATAGCAGTACTTTTAAAATGAAAGTGTGCAACACACTACTTTTGAATTCATTATTTAATATTGCGTATAACAATACGATTAACTGCAATTAATTGCAGAAAATCATGCAATTAATCACAATGAAAAATTGTAATCCTTGGCCAGTATTAATACATATTAAAGCCACCGGCCTAATACTGTTTAAGTCCAAATCGTGTCGCCAAACCAGCCATCAAGGCTCATCTTAAATCCAAGGTGGGGTCCCCATGGATCAGATTAGTTTGTTATGCCACAGATGTTCAATTGGATTGAGATCTGAAGAATTTGGAGACCAAATCAATGCCTTGAACTCTCTGTCAGGTTCCTCAAAGCATTCCTAAAGAATTTTTGCAGTATTGTCAGGGTGCATTATTCTGAAAGGCCACTGCTATCAAGGAATACTGTTGCTATGAAGGAGGGTATTTGGTCTGAAATGTTTAGGTAAGTGGTATGTATCACAGCAACATCCACACAAATGCCAGGACCCAATCTTTCCCAGCAGAACCAGTGCATCACACTTCTTCTCAGAATGCATCATGATGCCATTATTTTCCCTTGAATAAGAAACACACAAGCACTGGGCCAACACCATGATTTTTTACATTTTTATGACATTTAGCAGACCCTTTTATCCAAAGCGACTTCCGTTCCCTGACTACACAGGACAGTCTCTCTAGAGCAACTTGGGATCTTGCTCATGAACCCAGTGGTGATATGCTGAAGGTAGGATTCAAACCCATGACCTCTTGGTCCAGAGGCAGGTATCCTACCCACTAGGCCACCACCTATGATTCATCATACCCATGTGTATTCATCACCCATGTGTATTATACAATATTTTTAACAATTGTAACAATATTTTTTAATCCTAATCTCTACCTTGGTAACCACAAAGATGGTCTTTTCCTGAAAACACACACACACATGGCCTAACCGTCCTTGCAATGCAGCTCATAATCAGGAAAATGGCCCTGTGCATAATTCAATTACCCAGTGGTTCACAGTTGAAGGAGTGTGTGTCTGTGATAAGCAAGCTGTCTTATCACATTCTATGTCTCTGGGCACAAACGCACCTCCGCACTGCTGTAGGTTGTGGGAGTGTTTAGAGAATAGAGGAATAAATGGGTTAGGGCCATCATATCCATGATTACTGTTTTGTCCTTTTGGGACAGGCATGCATTCAGTTCATCACTGGTCATTGTGTGGGCAGCTTGGATATAATCTGCTTGGGCTGTGCTGAATGCCGGTGTGAGGAATGACCAGGTCTGCCTCTCTGTCTGGGAGAATGGTTTCCAATATATTCAGTCATCTTGCAAATATCAAATATTTGGAATCTATGGGTTTCTGTGAACCACACAGAAAAAAAAGAAGCGCCCACCAGCCTCGCTTTACTCTCTGTGTTCCTCTCTAAGGAACACCTCCTTTACCTGGCTTTACCAGATCAGGTTTAGCTATGGTACGCCCACTTAATGCTCTTGAGTCTGGTTAGGCAGTCTGTATAAAGCTTCTACTCTGTGCTCTGTAGATGCTCTGCTGTGTGTGTGCTTACAGACCCTCGTGCTTGAGCGTGAGCTCACGTGCCCATCTGTATCCAAGTGACTGCACGCAAGTGCATGGGGGGTGAGGGGGTAGAGCTTATGCAGTTTCTGGCGCTGCATGGCATGCTGTTATCAATAAAAACAGACAAAAGTACCGGCAACATTTCCGTTCCATATCTTTCTAGTAAACTGCTAAGTACATACATTCCAAATGCAAGGATTGATCCACATAAACAAACAACAACATGCAGTACTTTTGATAACATAATTTTTTAACTCTTGGTTTAACATTAATTGAACATCCTGTTTACTGTGGGAGCTCAGCCTGGTTTAATTTGTAAATGTCTCAGAGTGATGTAATCATGAACAGGGCAGATCACTGTGTTTATAGATCAAATGTCACGAGCTAAATCTTTACTCAGCATTACTGAGGGATGAACATTCACAGTGGTACTGGGCACCTTTACGAGTGATAAACAGCGCAGGGGCGGATTTTATTATCATTTCTGTCACTGTGCGCGTCTAAACAAGAGGTAACATGAGGTAACATGGCATGCTACCTTTTTAGTTACCTTTTGTTATGTTTATATATATTTAGTATTAGTAGAACATATTTTAATATTTACTGAAACATCTATAAATACGGTTGAATGAAAGTATTTAAAGGGCCCATTTACATTTCTCTATTTTAATTATATTTTTCTCCGTGAAGCTCACGTGTGATATTGTGATGAGAGTTTTTGTACCAAAAAGTCAATACATCACCATTTTCTAACCCTGTCTTTATCCCTAAGAACTGATTTGTTGATTTTCTTACTGTGCCTTTAAGACAGAAATATGTAAATGACATCTGCTCTGACTGGCTAGAATAAAAAAGACTAGAAAAAGACTAAAACACTCCTTATAACTTCAGTTTGAATGGGGGCTAAACTCTTATTGAATTACACAGGTCAACAGGTGAAAATCATCAGAGATAAGTTTATGTGGGTTTTGTAGTGTTTTTCATGCTGATTTCAAAGTTTTTCCCGCACGTACAGTTTTTTTGATGAAGCTAGTTGTATATATATTGCATGATAGTGGTATAATTATCATATAATAATCATATACTAAGCGTTTTTGAAGAAACAGTGGTGTCTG
>JBBJLS010000032.1:7954406-7996917 GCA_037577275.1 Bryconaethiops microstoma | reverse complement strand
GCATGCAAGTCTATTGCAAATCTAATATTACTCATAATTCAAAAAGTTGATGTGACTGAAAAAAACTGAAAGCAGATAAGAAATCAGCACGAAAAAATGGTTTAGAAAAGTGTGTTGTGGTTTCTGATGATTACAAAAAACATTTTTTTGTTGACCTGTGTTATTAAGCTTATATTAATAAATTGCCTTTTGTGACATCAGAACCATGTGGCATACTTGAATGGTACATTTTGAAACTTCAGGGATGTTTCCACACCGCATTTGAGGGCTGTTTACTGCTCAAACCCAGCTGCTACTACTAAAACAAATTTTTAGATCATAGTTTAGACAGTGTATACAATACAGTATCGTCTATTTGAGAATAATTAGCAGCTCCATACAGTTTGAGTCTTAGCATATGACCGACATTAGAGGAAAAATTTTGAAAGTATGATTTCTGGCCAAATGTGCTTTAATAGCTGATAATCACTTCTTCAACATATCAATAGCTTGATAGCAACCAGGCGTGTGAGGGGGTTGTCAGACCTGGAGACATGTATTCTGCCCTGTCCCTTCCTCCCTCTGCTGCTGCCCATAAATCAAAGAATCTCAGGGGACGCCCAAGCCACGCAGTGCCAGGCCATAGAGAGTCTGCTCTACCTCCAGTAGTAAACTGGCCTAGTTTGCCTGGGCTGCATCTGGCAGTGCGCTCAGCATTTCAGCAGGTGGGCTGTCAACACACACTCCAGAACTAACTCTCCCATGCCCTGATATCACTAAATCCCACGCTAAACAAAGGCCCAGCTGAGACCTGAACCGGCCCCACGCCTTTACAACAGCAAGATTTCGAAGACGTAGACAGAAGAAGAAAGGCCCTTGAGGACAAAGACAAACTTCACACCTTTTTCTTGCTGAAGCTCACCCAAAATTGACCTCAGCCTTGCTTGTGAGATTATTCGACTTCTCCATTTCAAAAGATAAAGCACCTCAAGTGTAAACTAAGAGGATTCACTTTGTTCTACAATAACATTTTTACAGTCTACAGTCTTCTCCACACCATCTCCCTTGCCTATAATCAAGGTGATCTCAGCCCATGGTTCTTTGGAGAAATAGCAAAGAGGAACAACTTTTGGTTCCTCCAGTAACCTTCCAGTGAACGGTTCTTTAAAGAGTCAATTTTGGGAATGAGCTCTGAAAGTTTAAAGATCCACCACATAACATAAAGTAAGGATATCCAATCTTATCTTCAAACGGTTGGTAGGGCTGCAGGTTTTCATTCCAGCATAGCAGGAGCATACATGACCAGTTCTTTAAAGACTGAGGCTAACTAAATAAATAAGTAAATCAAAACCTTGCAGCCACCTCAGCAGATCTTTACAGATAAGAGTGGACACTGATGTCATTTCAATAATAGGCTCATACCATTAGGGAACCTTGTATTCAAATGTGTAATTCTTCCCGGGACCTTGTCGTGGTTGTGAGATCTCCGAAGCTCTGACCTGTAGCCGTACCACATGTACAAGCCAGTACATCAATTCAGGAAAACATTAGAGCTCAGTGTCTGCAAGCGAAGATGTTTCGTCTCTGGTGGTTCTCAAGAGTGGCGGCATCTACTATATCCATTCTGATACAAAGCATGGTTTACACAATCAGATTACAGCGTGCCAGACGCAGTAACTGTAACCTGGCATGGTTGGAGACAGGAATGTGCTGGTGGAGACACCAGGACTAGCCTTTATCTCTGCGAGCTTGAATAAAAGGAGCACCACAGAATGCATGCAGAAAAATGACCTTTGTAAAATTAAGACTTTCATTGTTGATCCAGCCTCCACTGTACACAGTGTGGGCTAGTTGCATCAATCACTTTTCAGTAGGTGGTAATTTAACATGGGTGATTTTGTGCTGCGAATAATCACATTCCTCTCTCGCTCTGCTGTTCACACAATGAAAGATGACGATTGCTGTTTTTTCCGTCTCTGTTATGCAGACTTGTTATGCTCCTGCTAAGGCTTGAGTCTTTGAGGGCCCTTTGTAGGTTTAGCCCTTGGGCGTGAGTGGACAACATTGGCGGGAAATGAAGTCCACCAAATGAGGACACAAAGACAGGAATGCCACACATGCAGCAATGTACACACACGCTGTAGCCACTGCGATGCGGTCACTCTCTGGCTTTGTACACAGCCGCAGAGGTCACTCCCCCACAGACGGCTCCAACGGAGAGGCCTCCGGCCATTGTCCTAACCAGCGCCTTGTTTTGATGTGCATTGAGGTAACATTGAATTCCTGGTCAGGTCAAAGATGAAAGTGGAAATTCTGGAGAGGGGAGTTCACAGTTCTGAGCGGTCAGGTTCAAGGGTATGACAAACAATAGATAGGCTGGGTTGCAAAGTCTAAGTCAGATGGACTTCTACCTTTTCCTAGAAGGTGTAAAAGTTTCACAAAAACACTACTTCCCCCCCAAGCAACCCCCCCCCCCCCCCGCGTCAGTGTGTGTACCGTAACCTCAATGTGGTTTGACCTTTACTTTCTAGGGAAGAAGACTGTGTGCACAGTAACAACTCCCGTTGTTTTGAACTAGCGCAGAGGCAGCCCAACGAAATCAGTTTCAAGCGGGAGCTCGTTTCACATCCTAAATTTACTGTGCGCACTTGCCAATGTGCAGAACCCAAGGGGACCGATCTGCTTTGATATCGCAAACTTTGAGCAATTGAATGTCTCTCAAAGGAGAAGAAAACTGTATGATCTCTGATGTTGATCTTCGTCATGTGTAGAATCTCTGCTCTGTCTGAGTGTGCATCTACTGTTCTAAATCCTTCAGTAATCCAGTCTCCTTTTTTTTCAATTTGGAATAAAATAAACACATCAAACAGCAGGGGGGAAAGCAGATGGGAGTGTGGAGATACGCTACATAAATCAGCTCCGTCCATCCCCTCCACTCTCTCTCTCTCTCTTTTCCTCTATCTCTCTCTCTTTCATATAAATGTCTCTCTATTTCCTCTATCTCTCTCATACATATATATGTATCTCTCTCTCTCACTCTTTCTTTATATATATATGTGTATCTCTTTCTCTCTCTCTCTCTTTCCTATACCCACTATTCCACCTCCCGCCTTTTTCAGTTTTGACCCTTCATCCTCTCCCTCTGCCCTTCATTCTATCTTGACCAAGAAAGGGGGGGGGGGCAATCAAAAGTGGGCACGCGTGAAGAAATGTCCAGTGCCAGACCCCTGTGCTCCGTCTGAGGCAAGTCTGTGCGAGACCAGATGACTTTGGAAAGCTTCTGTGACCTGCCTGACCGTGCATTTATTTCACTATCGTGACAGCAACGAGTCATGTGACGAGCGCGCACGTGTTGGCTCGAGGAAGCTGCGTTTTATACTGGCTGCTCTACTAAACACACACACACACGCACACACACACACACACATTCGAGCGTGCATACTCTCTCTCCGGCCTCTCGGATAGCAGCAATCCTGGCCAATCACAGCCCAGCCAGCCTTGCGTGCTTTGCATATCAGTAGTACGCCTGGCTGCTCGCCCAATCAGAGCGCGGACTGTTCTATGCCCCGCCCTCTCCTTCAGTTCAGTGTGTTTTGAAGGCGCCCCATATCACAGTGACACACTATAACTAACTTGTCCTGTTCAGCTAAACATCACCCTGTGGGGTGCAATAAAGTAACGTATTGCTGTGGTTAAACGGTCCATTTCTTTCCACGCTTGCTCAGCGTGTCCTTCAGGGGGGCTGATACTGTAATTTTGACAAGGTTAGGACAAAACAACCCTCTCTGGGTCCTAAGACAAAGTACACTCTCCTTAAGAGTTTAATCAAGATCTCCTATATTGGAAATTAGAATATTTCTCACTTCTTAAAATTAAAATATTTGGATAGGCTAGGTAAATGTTGTTAAATTTTCAGTCTTAAGTAAGTACAGTCTAAACATTCTATATGTGGAAACCTGCAAAAGCATCTTTTGAAACAGGGGTTTTTGTATAGACACATGAAAACTAATGAATATACACATACACTATATGGACAAAAGTATTGGGATGCCTGACCATTACACCAACAGATATAAATACATAGCCTTAAATAATGGGGTTGGTTTCTGTGGGAATTTGTGTCCATTCATTCCGTAGAGCATTATTGAAGTCAGACACTGATGTTGGACTAGAAGTCCTGGCTAGCTATCTTGGGTCCCCAAAGGTGTTGGATGGGTTGAGGTCATGGCTCTGGTGGGCCAGTCAAATTCTTCCACACCAAACTCATCCAACCATGTCTTCAAGGACCTTGCTTTGTATGCTAGGGCACAGTCCTGCTGGAATGAAAATGGGTCTTCCCCAAACTGTGTCCACAAAGTTAGGAGCATGGTTGTTGTCCAAAATGTCTTGATATGTCTTGAAGCTTTGAGATTGCCCTTCACTGGAAGCAAGGGGCCACCTGAATTCAACAAGTAAGGCATGTGTCCCAATACTTTTGTCCATATAGTGTATTAGCCTATCAAGCCCACAGGAGTTTAGCCCCGGCCATTCAAGTTTAAGTTATATGGAGTATTTCAGATCCTATTGGTTTTCGAATTAAACTTAATACGGGACAGCCAATTGGAAGAGAGGACTGTCTTAAAGGTACAGCAACAATCACCTTCCAAGCCTAAGAGATAAAACGTAAACTGAATAATGACCATTCTAGTGCATACAACATATTATATGTGAACCTCAGGGGGATAAAAAAAAACAAAAATGCAAGAAAAATGCAGGATGTAGGTCAGATAAGTCGGATAACTTAAGAAATTAAATCTTTATACACAACCTGGCAGCAGCATTAGTAAAGTCTGGCTGCAGACAGGCTGTCAGCGGCCGTGAAAAACGACCTAAATCAGGAAATCAGCCATTAAACTTTCTAAAAGAACTTGTTAATTTACCACCTGTCCTTGTCTCAGACTCACAGACAGAGCTGTTGATGTGGTCTGTTTGTTATGGACTCTCTACTTGAATCACTGGGAGACATTACCAGGCAATTAGCTTTATTGACAAGTCAAAATAAACATTCTGTTCCTTTTCATCGCTCATGCTGAGTAGTGTTATGCCAGGGTGCTCCATCTAGAGCAACATACAGCATAATATTCGGAAATGACCCAAATTTTGGGTTTTTTTGTTTTTTTTATCCGACTTATTGGATTTGAACCGTTTTTATATGTACTCACCTCATTTCAGAGGATAATCCTAAATAAAATTGTTATGTAAATGTTTTACAGTCCAGGACAGTCCGGGGTCTGTGCAACATCCCATCATTGTCCTGCTGCAAGGTGAAGCGTTTATTGACACGTTTTGAGGCATCTGGTCGGAATCCATTGTCGTTAAGTTGCATCAGAATTGCTTCTGCTGCTGCTATCAGTCCTGCTGCAGTCACATCATCAATAAAGACAAGTGGGTCCATTTCTCATGTGCTCTTATTCGGGCTAATATGCTTCTCATCTGTCTAAAAGACTATTCCAGACTTCAGGCATTCTCAAGTCCTTTTTTGTAAACTGTAACTTAACCTTTTTGTTCTTGATTCTTATCAGTGTGTCATTTTCACCTTTGGGAACATGGTGGCATATTCCTCGCCTGTTAATATAAATCTGGGCATGGCCTTTGCTAGCTCGGAGGTTTTTAAAACAAAAAAATCTCCTGTTATGAGATTCAGTGTGGAAACAGAAACCTGATAAAGCGGTAGCTTCTATACTGCTACTCAGAAAAGCTTTTACCCCAGGACTATCCTGTCAGTAGTCACATGATTAATTGCCTACTGACCTCAGAACTGCTCATGTATGTATTTGCCCAGTATATTAAGCTCTGCACAAGACATTGTGCTACCCAGAGTGATGCTGACACACAATATTTCAAATACATATTTGCAAATTTATTAGATAAAACATTTAAGAGAGAAATTAAGGCAGTACTGTCATCATTTTTATCAGTCATCTCACAACATTGCTAGCGAAATCAGTTGAAAGGGAGCTTTTCTTTAATCGTCCGTCACTGTGACCTACCAGGTCCTACCAGTGGCAATGGGCCTCCTGGTTAAAACTTGGCCTCTCTTAACTGGCCCCCACTCATTAGAACAGTAACCCCCTCCATTGCCACAGCCATTCAAAGAAAAACATGACTGTGCACCATTTCTTATTTAAAATCATTGGCCTGGCCAGTCGGCCAGGAAAGCTTATGGCTCCTGTTGCATTAGCAAGTGGTATAAAACTACGAAATTGTCCAAGAAACAACTGTCCGCTAATTTTGGTCCTCTAAAATGAGATAACCCTGATCTAAAAGTAATGTAATTCCTCTGAAGCTGACCCAATATATAGGTATAAAGTCTGTGTATTGGTTTCTTATTGTTTTATTCGGAGTGTGCTGAGGTGGAGAGCCGCAAGAACAAAAACCATAACAGTTACAGACGGCACTGTGCAGGACCAGCTGATAAAACAAGCCTCCAGTGACGAGATGTGACCACTGTGGGCTTGACACAAATGGATATCCTCTGAAATGGTTCTAATGGTCGGCCGCATCCTGTTACAGAAATGCAGAAATCTCTAAATACACTTTTAAAATTTATCAGCCAGAAACGCCATTGTGGTCGTATCATTTTCAATTGATTTTTTGAAAAGGGGTTGTTAAAACTGTGAATATACGAAACATGTATACGCTTTCAGACTTTGTTCCGCATTACTACAGTAATGAGTTGACATGATTCTTATGACGGCTCGTTCTTAAGGTCAGTGTCACACAAACAAGAGAAAGGAATTGTGGTTTTGTTTTTGTTCTCTGTGTGTTAACAGAATTGTCTTATGACTAGGAAAATCCCAGTCGACTTCTGCACTTGTGCAACGTTCTCGTTCTGAAGGAAGACCTAACATTTCCTATTTGTTAAAAAAGTGAACGGCTTCGCCATATATCAACTATAACTGGCCCTCGGTGCTGGCTGTGGCAATTTAATACGGTTGAAATTGATTATAAAGAACCAAAACGTCTCTTTGATAGATGTCATCTCTCATTGTCCGAGCCTCTGTTAAACCTGCTCAGACTGACAAGCCCTTCTCCAGCTGAACAGGGTCTTAAATTGGCTGGGGGAAAAAAAAAAGTTCACAAAAGCAGCAACATCATGGCCATTAGCCTCCCCACAACCACCCCCCACTCTGTACCCTCACCACCACCACCACCACCAGCACCCTCAGAACATCAGGTAAAAACAAACCATGTGCTGTACTTAGTGTGTGGGCATCAGTCTCGGAAAACAAAGTGTGAATTGTATTGACTGTTGTCGATGGACAACTAGGACTGGATGCGCAACACTATTGACCTCGTAGAGTCAAGGCCTCCTGGGCTAATCAATAAGATAATGTGACTGATGAAATGGGGTATTCCACTGATTGATACTTATAGACAGCACTGAGTTCTTTACTCCAATGGTGGAGCGAAGAACTCACACCCGTGACCTTTCACACTGTTGTAGCAGGTGGCATGTATAAGTAACACACACGTGTTGGGTTTTGGTGCAGTGGGCTGTTAAAAGGATCTTGAGTTCCTGCCTGTCACTGGCCCTTTGTTCTCTCTGAATCAGTTGCATCGGCCAATTAATGTCATCTGATCCTCCGACTCTCACTCATCTGGTTTACTATTGTTTCTCTTCATCGCTTGACCAACGGTTCTCATGTCCCCATAACCAGATCAAACTTCGTATGCTACATTCGGGGCAGGCAGATCAGATATTTGACAGCGTTTAACAGTGTTAAAGTGTTTATTGGTGAAATAGATCACCAAGCAACTGAAACAGATCCTAAAGGAGTAGGAAAAAGAGTATTAACGGAGAAGTTAAACCATTGACCATTAGTAAATGGTATTTTCACACTGTATCCTATAGCGAAGGTAAATTTAAATGTGATCTAGTTCCAGTGTTTGACAACATTTATTAGTGAACAAGATCATCAGGGAATTTAAACAGGTCATAGAAAGATTATATGCTTGAATGAAAAACAGGTCAGACACCATTTTCGGTTGCTGAACTGACAGCCTTCATTCAGGGCCGTTTGAATAACTTTACTATCCTAAGCATGTCTTTGAATTACTCCCCCTGACCTTAAAACAGCATGAATTAGTCGATAGCTGGATTGTCAGAGCGCAGTTCAATACACTACAGGCCTGAGGGCACTTCTGATTTAGTTGAGAAGGTGTAATTCTCCTTTAAAGGCATGTTGACTCAGATCTATTGTGTTCCACCGCACAGAGGTTTTTTTTTTTTTTTTCTTTTTATTTATTGTTTCCAAGATGTTCTGCTTTGATTGGATGTCAGTTTCTGCAACAGTGTAGGTCTTGCAGTACTGATGGAGACGGAGCTGAATTGTTTGTTGTGGTCTATGCTGAAGCCTGCGTTGGAGTAAACAAGTGAGTCATTCTGATGACAATGAGTAGATCAACAGCATGTCTCAAGATCCTTAAAATCTGTAAATAACAGGCAATGAGAAAATGGCATCGTGCTCCAGCTGAAAACCTTTCAGCAGCTCCCAAAAGATGGAGATAGGAAACACACAAACAAAATGCTTCAAATTCCTGCAATGCAGTTTGGAGAAAATGTGTATATATAAAACATATAAACATTAAATACTGGTTTTGTTTACTGTAGTTAATAACTTTTAGCTCTAATCTATTCATGGTCATGAAAAAGTTAATGTCATTATTTTAACTCACTCATGTTTAGCAACTACATTTATGGTTAAGATTAGTGTAAGGTACTAACATTTCGAGTAGACCCAATCGGATTACATGAAATTTTCAAAGAATCTGATTCAAATTTATTCATTTATTCATAATGAGTAGTTCCATGACCATAACATTATATATTCTGATATATTGGGTGATGTGGTTTTTAGCCACATGGTTTTATTGATTTGAAACATTTCTTTAGATTTGTTCTCTAGAAAGCTCAGATTACATCTGGATCATAGAACTTTTGTCATTTTCACACATGGACATTAAAGAGCCCGTAATCCGTAGTTGTCTTATAATTGATTTGAGTGAACCACTTGCAGTGTTACTGTGGTTTTATGTACCAAAAGCTGTTGGAATCTTTTGTAACAGAAAAAAAAAACTGGTTTATTTCATATAATTAAACAGTCGGAGATTGCGACTGTGCCTTTAAGAGCGATGTATGTCAATAACCCCTGTTCTGTTGTCATGCTCTGTATTGTGCATCAAAAAAAAAGCAGCTGAAGCTGAAACCTGAATGGGCGGGGCTAAGCTCCTGAAGGGGGAACAGGTGGATATATGTAAATGTGTTGGTTTTTGTGATGTAATATGAATTTATAACACTTTCATAACACTTTCACTGCTTGGTTATAGGATCTGAACACAGACTGGAGAGTGCACTGTATGTTTTGAAACTTTGACAATATTTCCATGCTGTATTATACTCAAGTTCAAGTTCAAGAAAGTATCAACCTAACAAAATATAAATATTCAAGATTCGAGATTTTGTTTATTGCCTATTTATATAAGAAATGTATGCAAGGAAATCAAAGAAAACAAGAAATAAAGAAAGCTAAATTTGGTTTTCTATGATATGTGTGGTTCAGGGGGTTAATAAGGCAAATCTAAACGCTTATCTGTGAAAATGTATACATGTGTACATGCTGCAGGTGAACATCTCCTGGTCTAAATGTAGCTGGAGCTCGTGTGGAAGTAGAAGCTTTGCCGTAGAAATGAGTCATGGGCCTTGTGAGCTGTTGGAAGCAGCAAGAGCAGTTGGACTCCCTGTAGAGAGAGAGCTTAATGCTTTTAGAGGGGGATTTGATGTTCTGCTCATCGTGCAGTGCACAGTTTTCCCATCTCTCCCATCTTTTCTCATCCCTGAAAACTGAGTCCTTGGACAGGAAAAAAAAATACCATTTAGTCACGTTCCAACGTTTGGTAACAGTTTTTGTAAGAGTGATTATGAGAGGGTGCGTGAGGTCTGCATGGTGCCTCCAGGCGGTGGGACGTGGTTACTGCAGGAGAGAGAATCTGTATACCCCCCTCCTCTGACTTCTCGGATCTCATTCTCTAGAAGATGGCGGACTGCGTGTCCCTGTTAGATGAGGAGCTCTCGTCCTTTGTCTTCAATTACCTGACAGAAAACTCTGGGAGCCAGGTAAGGGATGCTCATTTTCCAGCAGGCCGGGGCCGTGGCTGTGCCAGACGGGCTGCGTTTTTACGCGTTATGGCGCGTGTCTCGGCGCAGAGGCGCGTGTTTGGAGCTCGATGCTGGGACAGAGACTCGGCAGCCGGTGTGTCTTGAAGCCCTGACGTCTGGGCTTCACGTGGAGTTTTGAAGGAAACTGGCACAGCACCTAAAAGTGTTGGATTGTCTGACCGACAGAGGAGCACCTATTAAACTCATAAGCGCGATATAAGAATTTAGAAAGGTGGCGCATAAAAATGCTGCACGATAAACGACCGTGAAAACTCGTATCACTTTTGAGCAAAAAAAAAAAAATCACCGGCGACTTTGACACGTGGGTGCTGGCCGCGTGAACTTGAAGCTGCTCTTCTATTGTGGTCGTGCGCGGATGTTTGATCAAAAGATCAAAGAGAATCGAGATACAAAATTGCAGATTTTGAAAAAAAAAGAAGCTTCTATGTGTTTTTCCCAGGAATTCGCCAGACTCCTGCAGAGGTGAAATCGACCTGTTTTCATCTTTTAAAACACGCATCGACGCACTTAATTTATTTTTGAAACTAGTTTATCGTTTGTAATAAAAATGCAAGTAGGTGATTAGTGTGATTAGTGATTTTAATGGGATGTTGTTTGTGCAGCGTGGAGTCTCTGATTTCATCATCATCAGTGGTGATGACAAATGAAGTTGAAAGAACTTTTGAGGATGTCGAGAGCCGGTGTGTGTGAGTTGGGGGGGGGGAGTCTCGTACGGGACTTGGAAAGGTGGCGCGCGGCTGTAATTGTACATAATTTGTTTGTGTAACGGTGGAAGAGTTGGGTTTGCGTAACGGCTAAAGAGTTTGGTAACAAGACGGGGAGCTGGGTTGAACTTGTTGAAATTTATGATCAGATCCAGTCGTGTGAGAAGAAATATAACAATAAATATAAAGAAATGTTGCATTTAAGTGCTCGCGCTGTTACTGTAACACTGCGGTGGGAGGCACGTGTCGGTCCTGATACAGTAACGAGCGCGAGGAAGTGAGTGCAGCATGGGCAGAAAAGTTGACACGCTGAGAAAGTTGACGTGTGAATGAAGACTATGGTGATGGTGGTGGTGATGATGATGATGGTGATGCGTCTTCATAATTGTGCCGTAGTGAGAGTTTCTTGCTGCTCGGTGCTGGCGAGATCGAGCTCGGTGGTCTTTATCTGATGTCCAGGGGGTTATTGGGTTGACCGTCCCGTCCGGGCTGTAATAGTACTCTCTCCTCGTGACCGGAGCCCGAGCGAGCGCCGCTGCTGCAGTCATGTGCTCGCGGCCGTAGTAGCAGGAAGGGGGCGGGTCCGGTGACGCGCGCGCACGCCCGCCCGCCTCCGGACCCGCACGGGAGCGCGCGTGCGCAGAACCGAGAGCCTTACATCACGACTCAGAAGTCACAATTTATTCTGGAGAGGGACGGAGAGAGGAGCTGCGTGCTCCTCATCCCGTATAACAACTCAAGACTTATTTTCTCATCCTTTATCAGCTCCCTGATGGACTCTCTGAGGAACACCAGAGGCTTCGATTGGTCTTACGGACCAGAATGTTTTATGAATAGCCTCGGATCTCATATAGACCTGGATCTGTTCCTGTGCGTACAGATCTGTAAATCTAAACCTCCCCCCCAACAACATTATTTCATCCCTGACCACCCGTGGACATAATTATTACGTCCCCCAACAACTTTATTACGTCCTTCTCCATTTCTACCCCACCCCTCCAACAAAGAGTGTGCGTCAAAACACATTGACGCCAAAAATTGTGCGTCAAAACGCCATTTACTCTGGAGAGGAACAGAGAGACCCACTGTCTGCTCCTCTTAACTAACACCGAGACCGATTTCCTTATCCTTTATCAGCTCCCTGATGGAATCATGAACCCTCTGAGAAGCACCAGGGGCGTCGTTTGTTCTCCGATCTTATGGACCCGAATGTTTTATGAATATCTCGGATCACAAATAGACCTGAATCTATTCCTGTGTGTGCTGATGTGTAAATCTAAACCTCCAGCCAACAAGATTGTTTCGTCTCTGACCACCCGTGAACATAATTATTTGCTAGCCCCCCCCCACCCACCCAAACAAGGATTGTGCGTCAAAAACGCATTGACGCCCAGCTGCTCTGATGAGCTACGATCACAAAAGTGTAATTAAAACGTTAGAGTACAGAAAGTTCCATGCTATGACGCAACCGTCACCCTCAGGGACTTTGTTTTAACAAGGAAGCAAATTCTCTAGAACGTTAATATGGAGTTCTAGAACAGCAGGGAAAAAAAGGCACTCTCTAGGAAACAGCAGTGTTTTCAAGAATTCACCTTTCAAAGGGTTAACACTGCTCAGTCCAAATCCCATCTAGATAGGGGTTTAAGTTTAACCAGTGTACTCCACCACCTTCACGCATGTTGTTTTAACATGACGCAAATGGGAGTTTGGATCCAGGTGTTATAACACACTATGCAAAGAGAAACTCTTGTTTATGCCAGTTTTGACAAATGTTTATTAGTGCATTCCAAAGAACCAAACTGAAATAGTGTAAATGGGCCAGTTAGAGGAACGGTCATGTTATCATTTAGTAGTAAATGATAACATTTAGGATTCAGGGACTGTGACATGCATGTCCCATATGAAGTAACACGACCCCCCCCCCCACTGCGAGGTTACATGCTGTGTACGATCTACACACACGGTGTCTTGCGTGAGCTTTGATGGAATGACTGCAGAGCGTCCGAGAGACGCAGATTTAGGTGGACGTTGTACTGCGCCAGCTCTCAGGCTTGCTAGATGGAGAGAGTTGTCGTGATGTGCAGCACTGCAGTGCTATGTGTTCTGCGTCCGTGATACAGGCTGAGTCACCTGTCTTGACAGAGACAGGCAAATGTATTTACACCTTAAAATGTGTCCACCCACACGGCTCGGCGTCACCCAACTTCTCCTCTGCACATGGCTGCTGATAATTTTATGCTAATTCGTCACCATAAATATGCAGAGCTGACATGCTCTTTAAAGAGGGTTAGGACAATGCTCTCTGTGTATGTGTGTTTACTTAAGCGCCTCCATATCTTATTCCCCCTCACAGCAGCATTTAGCTGGAAAATCAAAGCTGCTCAGTAAAACGGTGAAAGAGATGTGCATACTTAAGATGCTGGGTTCGATACGATGTCGGGAAGCCGGCTCATTATGTCTAATTTCACTTTGATTTTCGTTTTTAAGAAATCCAATATCCTTGAGTGTATTAATTTGTAATTCACATATAATAAGTGCGATATTGAGTACTTGGTCGCTGCTGGCGCAGACAGTTTTATTTAGATTGCATTGCTTTTAGTTAGTAACACAGCTCGCAGGACTGTGCCTCCACCTCATCTGTCGGTCTCCTTTGAATTCACCCCAATTACTCTGCAGCGTGTTCTCACGCACAAGCCGCCCCGTTCCTTGGTGAGGGAGCAATATGATTATTAGAATGGCTGCTTCCTCCCATCAGTACCCCAGGGGCCTGTCATGCAGCTTTCAGGAGAGCCTCTGGGGATGTGAGCAGGCGTGTGTGGATGCACTGTCATGGATCTGTATCCGTTTCTGATTGCGTGGGGGAAAATGGACCGGCGAGGGGATCAAATATCAATGATTAATACAAACTAATCCATCATCACCATTGCACAATTGCCATCAGATGTTAACCTTTGCTTTAGGTCCCAAGGCATGCATCTAAAAGCAAACTGGAGTGAGAAACCTCCTCCTTGCATCTTATTTTGTGGTCATTAGGCTCCCATAACACATTCTCAGAGATGATTTGAATATCTCCTTGCTTTTCGGCAGGTGCTTTCGCATTACTGAGCTTGTGTTGGTCACATTAGTATTCATGTAGGCTACGCTCTTCTCAGAGAGCAATGTATTAAGTCATGTGAAAGGCCATTTAGATTGTAATAGACGACTAGTCCTTTATTGCTGCTCGACTGACCTGGCCTTGGGTTGTGCCATCATGAACATTTCTCATCTTTCTCCAAATAATCAGGAGCAGAGCGAAGCTTCTGTATTGCTTGAAGGATGGAATGCTGCAGTGATGGTTATTTTTTGGCACGCTGTTTCTGTAGATGAAAGACAATGTTTCATCATTTCTAATAATAATAATTCCCTATCAGAAGCCAGTAAAGCTGTTTAGACTAGGTGCACTGAGTTGAACCTGCTTGGGGTTAGCCAGGCTACTGAGGTCACTGTTTGCAGTGGTCATCATTTGCAAAACCAAACTGGCTTGGGACAGCAAATTTGCAATCAAAACAAGGTCACAGGTGTACCATCCCCCTGACAGTATAGTTTACCACCTGCTATTTTGTGAAATAAATGCACAAAATACATTTTTTGTAGCATTCAGCTTGTCTCTAGGTCATTCAGATGCACGTGCTCGAGTGTAATTGAGTGTAAAAACTGAATTCTGTATTTACGTGAAAAATGATTATTCTTTCTAAGTTTAAAACATTCTATTGTTGCTTTACTTGTATGGCTGATGTTTCAGTCACATAATAGGTGGAAATAAAAATGGAGCAGCCCACTGATCACCTGTCCTTGTGTAGTCAGTCATGGACTAAGATAGTCCAGCTTGCTTTCAAGGCAGCAGGCATAATGTGAAATAAATGGCATGTCACTTGAATAGCTTGGCCTCCGAATTCTCCAGATCTCACTCCGTTTGGGCACCTGCAGGATGTGCTGTACAATCTAGTGTGATCCTGTGTAGACCCACCTCAATAATTACAGCAGTTAAAGGACTACTAAAGTGTTACCAAAACACTCCTTGTCTTATGGACTCCATGCCTTGATGGGTCAGAACTGTTGTGAATAGCACGCACACACACATGCACACACACACTCCTCATCCATAAGATGCCACGATCAGCCATGACATTAAAACTACCTGCCTAACCTTGTGTAGGTGCCCCTCATGCCTACACAATGTGTGTGTACGGGTGTGTATACAGGTTAGAACATGTGTTAGCCATGATGACTGTGCTTTGTACCAGAACACTTGCCCCCTTTTTATTTTTTCCTGTTATAATCACAGTCGTTTTAGCTGGAGGCTTATGAAAGATGCAGAGTCACACTTATAAAGCAGTTTAGGAAGAAGACACTTTCCAAATGTTTTTGAATTGGTAGAGAAGTGGTGCAGGAAGCTCCGCCTTGGACATGTAACATCAGGGGAGGGCAAGCTCAGACCGGCAAAGATTGAAAACTCAAGTAGCCTTCATACCATGGGCTGTTAACTCTGTGATATCTGTTTTGATTAAGGTGTGCAGCATGCTCAATGAAACGATGTGTTTTATAGGTTAATAACACAAAAGCATGTGCTGGAGACTGTGTTAGAATTGGTTACCGATTGTTTCACTGTTTAATGTGTGATTCTGTCTGTAATGGATGTCAAAATAGCTTACAGATGTTGCTTAGAAGCATCTTGGAGCTAATCAGTCATGATACAAACAAATCTTAGCAACCAGCAGGATTCTGTGAACCCAGAAAACTAGCAAGCTATCTTTAGTGCAGAGCATTGCTTTATGTATTTTTCAAAGCTACGTTCAGGTGTAAATACAACCTGGGAACGTTTTCTGTATGTATCATGCTTTCATGCTAGATGTCAGGCCCATCCAGCGGCTACTCTGGGTGTTATCCCTTAAACACAACAGCTAAAACACTGTAAAGAAGTGTTTGTGAGTGCCCTCTATCATTATAATTCACAACATTAAAGTCCACTTCACTGTTGATTTTTATGGAGTATTTAAGCAGGCCCACCCAACAGATTATCACCAAGAGGTTTCGCATTCAAGGGAATGCGACAGGAACAGGGAGTGAAGATCATGAGTTGCCAGATAAACATGTTGCTGTGGGCTACAGGGATTTACTAAACGCTGCTATGGAGTTTATGGAAACTGGCAGCATTCATAAGGGTGCAGGCAGCTACTCTTGCACCTTCTCGAAACTTTCCGTCCACCACAAGGAGAGCAAGGGCAAGGGGACCTCCGGCTCTTGCAGCAACAAAGCCCTACAGTGTTCCTCTACATGGTGTTGTGGTTGGGGAAAATAGCTAATCCAGGGAGGTCTTTCAGTGCTCTCTCTCTCTCTCCCTCTCTCTCACTAGTAGTTCTGTGATCTCCTGACTTGCTGGGCCTGTTGCCAAGGCCTGCAACAAACGTACGGCCCATTATCTTCGTGGAGAAGGCCTGGCAGGATAAAGGGTGTTCACCAGATCGGCACCATTTACAGGTGAATGGAACCCCCTCGCTGCTGCCCTGCTTTGGTGCCTGTGACCTAATTCAACAGTGAACTTTAGGTTGGCAGGCTTCGCTAATGGTAGCGTGACTACAGCTCTGCAGTTTGTCACTTTTCCTAGCCAGTCTGGACTCACATGATACTCCTACATTGGACGTAGAGTCAATTAAATGAAGCAGTACAGATGTTCACGAAAGCACCTGAGGGATTTGCAGGCGAGAATACATGGATACATGTTACAAGGCGAGCTGGGTGGAAAATGGTTGGATTTATTCTGTAATATATCCAATCATGAAAGATCTTGACATAAATATATATGCTAAGTGCATATGCACTGTATGCTAAGTGTTTTCTTAGGACACCGGGTTGAATATCTCATTTTATGATGTTCACCGGTTGTGTGTGTATCAGGACAGTAGCCTTGGGAATACTTGGTGTCAGACTGAAAAGAAAGTAAGTGGTATCATGTATCCCTAGTCTCAAAAGATTTCATTGATCATGTAGCTAGCGTGAGAAATTACAAATGACCCCATGTATTCTTTTACCCCTCCCCCATTCTTCCCTCCCTCTTTTAAGCCATAAGTATGTTACGTTAACATTCTGCTCTAACTTCAGAAAATGTGCGGAGTGTGAGGACATTGTCAAATGTGTGAACTCTCTGTTACTGGGATGGAGTCTCATCACAATGCTTCACAAAGCTCTTTAAAACAAAATGTATGGGATACAGATGTTTTGAAACAGTAACCAGTCGTTCACTGGTACAGACTTGCAAATTAGGAATGAATCAGCATGTACCTGTTTGGGTGTTTTTCCGTTCAGAAGGCATGCCAAGTATGTAGTTACGAGGAGCGGTGTCGTAACAGACACGGAAATACCTCCCATATAAGGAGTTAGAGGCAGTAGCATAAAAAGCAGGGAGATTTCGAACAGTCAAACACGGTCATGATCTGGATGACAAAAATGAGCCGACCTTTATCCAGATTTTTGCCTTATCTTTTTCTTAATGAACTCACTCGCTCTGCTCAGACCTTCGCTTGATGAGAGAAGCAGCCTCTGAAACAGACATTTCAGTGACCATATAAAGACATATATTACGTCTCAGCTTGACCTGCTTTACTGGAGCTTTTATAAATAGCAGGATGGTTCTTTCAAGGTTCTCAGGCATCCATGGCAAATTCAGATTTCTCTATGCTGACAAAAGGAATCTTATGGCCTTAACAGCCCTCTCCAGACCAGGAGAGAGCAGGAAGTTTCAAGACAAGCTTTGGTTTCGGTTGATGTTCTTTGCCACCAGGCGAAATTTTGAGTTCCGGAGTCAGTTTTATTCCTTGTCAAAGGCTTGAATTCTGCACACTCTACAGAACGTCCCCCCCCCCCCCCACTTCCCCTCCATTAGTCCTTTTATGTACTCTCTCAGCACTCCTTGTGCCTTTCTGAGGCTGCCTCATGCAGCTAGGCTGTGCGTGACCCTATTTCTAGCCTCACTTTGCCTGTGAGAGAGCAGAAGGAATCTCATTGGGTCATATTAGCATTTTCTCTGTATAAATTTGAATATTTGACTTTCCCACATGATCACACTGGCAGCATTTCATCGGCCTTGTCCGATAATCGATATCAAACTATGAGTTTGCCTTGCCTGTGTTTGACGTCGACATGCATTGTTAATAGGTAAAAGCCAGTGGGAATGTAGCACTTTGCATTGAGGTGTTATTTATCTTGTGCAGTCCTTGTCACCAGTGTCGTGGAGGTTCCAGGGATCAGTCTCCTCAGGCACCCGCCGGTGAGGAAGACAAACATTGGTGGAGGTTCATATAAGGATCCAACCTGGCTGTGATGGCTTATTGATTTCTTTCGGTGTATTTCTCTCGAGGTTATTTCGCAGAAGGAAAACAGTTTGCACCCCAACATACTTTTTTGACAGTTGCTTGAAAATTTGTTTTCTGCTTTCTGTGGGTTACATTATTTCTAAGGAATAAAGCTGTTCATGACTTTCATGCCCCTTGAGTCTTCTTGACAGGTGCTCTAAAAAATGCACCATGGTGGAATTTCTGTCAGTTGGCCTGATGAGAAAAGTTACATGCCTGCATTTAATTCTTCCCTTTGAAGCGGAAATCACTCTAATAAATGCTTTCCGAGTCTGCCAGCGCGTTGGCATACTAGAGGCCAGTCACATGGTAGTGAAACTGTTGCCAGCTAGTGTTGTGGTTTAAAAACACACCTACTTAGAAGTCGGGTCATGACGAATGTGAGGTTGGTCTTTTATGTGGATAGCATGGCTTTGTTTTGGTGGTACAACCACAGAACTCCCTAGTGAAGGACCTCAGAGTGGAAGGAGAGGCTTTAGGGGTGTCTCTTGCTGAACAGTCATTAAGATGGAAGGGACATACTTGAGTATTTGTGCCTTGCCAGGAGCTCAGGGTTGGAACAAAGGCTAAATGATGACAGAATGCTGAATGAGTTTCGCAGAATGTTCTTCTTCGTGTCTCCATGGATCTGTTTAGATTCCGACAATAGATAATATAATAGCCGGTAACACGGATGACAGTTTCCTGTCTTTATTCTCCAAAACTTCCGGAAATGAAATCCAGTTACTGTGATATTGTATGTTAGAAGTAAAACAATGGGCTCATGTCCATAATATAGGGCCCCAGTGTGTTTTTTTTTTTTTTTACACGTAGCTACACAGCCAGGAAACAGCCATGAGAGGAAATGCGTGGGATAGTTCATGAGTGTGTCATTTTGTTCTCCACTAGCAAGCCTGAAACTTGTATAAGTGGCTTCAGCATCCCCTGGCAAGCATTCACTAATTCACACTGACAGGAGCCTTAAAGGTGTAAACTCCCACTCACTTCTAGAAATACGACATACAGTTCTGACATCAAAGAGAGTGGGACAGCTACGGATCATTCTCAGCTGGACAGGAGCACTTTCTTGGTCCAGTACCATGTTCATTAGTGTATGACCTCCCACTATGTAGTTAAGTAAGCGATATTCTTGAATCCAAGGCACATGGAATGCAGGGAATAAACTTGCACGGTACACGGCTGTCAATGTAGGGTGCCTGAGGCAGCCATTAGTGGAATGGCTTGGCTGTTAGAGGCAGAGGAGTTACTTTGCCACTTTGCCCCCTCTCAAGCCTCGCTCTCTGCTCCATACTGGTCCTGGCTGGAACAGGGGTTGTGCTCAGGGGACAGCCAAGGACACAGGGACCTCCACCCCAGACAGGTTCTGCTAATCTGCTGATGAGTGGGGTGAGAAGGGACAAAGATGGATTACCTGCCAGTGCCTTCGACTCTGGTGTTAGGCACAAAGTCCCAGAGACTTTCACAACTCTGTACAACTGTCCCCATCCTTGATATGGACTTGGGAAACATGCCATGCAGTTGCTGTGTGCAAGCACACGCTGTTAAAAGCTGCTCGCAGAATGAGGATTTCATCGAGTTATTATTGGGTAAAATGCTCAGAACAGATGGAAATGTTGAGCCTTCCGGGACACTCGGTTGAGACCCTGACACAAACTAGTGAAACGATTGCCCCAGCTTGTGATCCACTCTGTTGGCATATTGATTCTCGTGCGAGAAGACACATGCAATAGGGTGTTTACCAATCAGGAGACTGTAATGATGCTCAGTCCGTGGCGTGGAGATGCAAGGTCACTTGTGAGATGGAACGGTCACATTTCACAGCCATGTATTATTTAGTGGAGTCCAGCAAGGCAGCTGAATTCAGTTTTAACCTGAGATTTACTGCAGAACCATTGGAAATAAAACCATTTTTATGTGCATTCATGGTTATGTGGATTATATATGGATGGAGAACAAAACCATCTGACTTAACTGAAGGCCGGAATTCTCATTATTTGTCCAGTCCATGTCTAGGACTGAAAAAAGGATACCATTTCTATCTCCTGCCTGAATGAATCTAGGATTCATAAGAGAGGGCAGGTGTTTCATAAACACTTTACCTTTGTGGGGCAGATTATAATTTACATGTATTTGGTCCCCCAAAATAAAGATGTAACCTGAAGTGATTGCATTTGAACACGGCGGGTATTGGGCTGACAGAACGAGGATTGTTTGTTTGCTGAGAACTCAAAGGAACATCCCCCTTTGATCTGACAGCTGTGAAGTTCAAAGTAGCCCTGCTTGCTCAGAAGAGCACATGTGCTTTTGTAGACCCAATTTGTGTCCTATCAGATAGCAGCTGCGTTGATACTGTACGTCACTTATCATCCATACTGCCCCTTGTTAGACAAATTGAAGAAATGTTTGTCAGATTGTACATTTTCTTGTGCCCTGGAGAGGTTAGTGTAGTGTTGCACTGAGAAACTTGGTGTACTGTTGCGTTGAGAAAGCTTCCGCTAATGCTCTTTGTCTCTATTTGACTCAAATGAGCTTTTATTCCAAATATGGCTGTGCTGCTGTGTGATCTGTGCTGTCACGTGCAGCGCGACCACACAGATCTGTGACATGATTCTCATAGTCGCTGCTGCTTCAACAGGCCTATTCCACTGTGTAAACAAGTGTGCTGTGCTAATCTCTTCCCATCGTTTCTGCAGGGAGGAAAAAGAGCATATGTGGGAGCAGACATTTTTGACTTGTGCTCGCAGGCCGATGCGTCTGCACGTTCCTTTTTTTCTGCTTTGTTTGTAAGTGACAAAAATATCTCTATCGAATTAAGATTTGCATTCAGCCTCACACCCTTCCCCTTCAGTTTAAGGAGCATTAATCGAAGCTCAGAACTAGTGCTGAAGTTTTTAACCCCAGAGAGGATAATGACAAAGTGGAGGCCAAGTCAGGTAAACAGGAATGTAATTCCGAATGTTTCCTTACACTGTGAGCAGCCAGGGCTTAAGCTCTTAGCACAGGTTATCTCCTCACATTTGGTTAATCTTCCTTTACAACTGCTATTTTGACTGACTCCCACCTGCCCCTTCAGTGACCTTAAACTGTGACGTGAAGTGGCTAACTTTACTATGTCAGCTTTATTCTCCTAACAGGCCTTTTCCTTGTTTGATCCATTAAACATACATGTTTCATCTACCTTGTTCTTGAAGTCACTGCGTGTTTCAGGTCAAACTGAGTACTGTCAACTTTGCAAGAGTAAATTTAACTGCTTGTCTTTCAGCCACAATGGAAGTGTTTTTGCGTGGCAGAGTCGTTTAAGGTGAACTCTCTCTCCTCTTTATCCGAGGGGGGTCCTCGGATGTGTCTGCCATTGTAGGCAACACATCTCTCAAATGAAAAGAGCCCAAGTGTCAGACGCTTGGGTGAGAAAAGGAACAAACACAGTCACGATGACTGTCGAGCTAAGCTCAGATGCCTCGGGAAGCCAACAAATTGTCTGGCGGCATCCCTTCTCCTTCCTTATCAGTCATCCCAGACACTGCGGGCAGAAATCATTGTGGCCCAAAGTTGGAATCTCACAGCTGTAAATCAGCCACACCAGCTTGGCGTAAATCATTGGTGGATTTCTTGACTGAGTGTGCAACTGCTAGAAAACTGGTACGCCAGTGTGGAAGCCCAAGGTCTACTGTTATATGGATGCTACGCAGGTGGTGTTTTAGTCAGGTTTACTTGATATCTGCAGCGGTGGGGGAGGTGAGTGATGAGTTGCTGTAGTGGTGGTGAGAGGTAGTCTGTGTCTGCCTCTCAAGGACATCCCTGCGCCGATTACATTGACAGAAGCCCCAGACAGAGACTGGCCATCGGCTAGTGGAGCCGTTGTTTGATGTTTGCAGTGTTCAGGCACTGCAGGGGGATGTACGTTGGTAGCATTTCTTGCATGTCAATTTGAGTCGGATAACGCTCCGTGGCAAGTGGGAAGCTGACATGTGTACGGGGGCTCACGTGACTGAGGCTTGCTTTGAGGAGGCAAGGGTAACAGACATGTGATCATTTCCCACACAGAGACGGGGGAAGCTGCATAATTATGAGCAGAAACCAAGCCTGAAGTCTTAGAGTTCACGGAGAACGAAGTGTTAGTAATTACAGCTCTCGGCTAATAAGTACTGATTTGAGACAGACACTGGGATCCCCAAAACGGCAGTTATGGATCGGGAGGGATTAGCCATGCAGATTTGTGTGAGTGATGGGGCTTGTTGTAGCCAGGGAGTGGGTGGTTGAGCAGAGTTATGGCTGATGCTGCCTGTCAATGGGGCAGACCTTGACAGTCATAAAAAGGAAGCACGCGGGAAGGGGGAACGGCATCTGCCGTGACCTCGCAATACTCTCCAAAGATGGCTCCCCTTGGATTTATAACACCCCGGGCACTCACGCTCTCTGCTGTTTGTGTGTGTGTGGGAGAGGGGGGGGAGATAGTAAGTGTGAGTGTTTGTGTGTGTACTCTGTTCCACCATCATCTACAGCAATGTTTGCATGTCAGAGAAGCCCTTAAATGGACCTTTGTGTTTTGGTGATTAGAAATCGCTGACGATACTACACTTCTGAATTTATTGCCGTAATTTCCGACTTTGAAGATACTGATGCAGCATGCGCAAAGTCCTCCAGGGCATGTATAAACTGGCATTAGAAAGTGAAAGCAGCTAATAAATAGAATATTTGGCACTTGTGAATGCTTGGGTTTTCTCTCACACACTTTCAAAGTGTTCACAAATATAGCAACCCTACATTAGGCAAGTTCATGGACTGCATTTGCCCTTGATAATGACAAGCATGGACCAGGCATTTCCCAATAAGACATTTGAGAAGAGCATGATAAAGGTTGATACTGTGGTTTGGATGAGGGTCTTCCTACAACAGGCGAAAGCCATTACTTAAGTTCGCAGACTGACAAAGTAATGCCCTTTACCCCTGGCTTTTGGAGGAGGTGGTCATGAATAGAAAGGTATGAAATAGCATGTGAGAGGAAAGACGATATCGGTTGGGCTCATGGTCTCAAAAAACACATCAGCTAATTAAATGCACTGACAGAATACATACAAAATAACTTCAAAGAGTAACTGGGTTAATGAATGGTAGGGCTGGGCAAAATGGCCAAAAATATTATCACATTGAATATTTTCATATCACTGGATTTTCAATCCAAATCATTATTGCTTTCAAGTTTAAAGTCTAATTTGTAATTATTGTAATTCATTTATTAATTGAATTATTAGCTATTGATTTATTGAAATATTACAGCAACTCTTTTGGACTGGCTATGTACTGTCTCATCTCTCCATCACCTCAAAATAATAAGGATCCTAATAAAAGTAATATGTGTATGTAATGAAATTATTTAGTAAATTAACTATGTGCTATTAACTCATACAGTACAGGAATATAAATACAGTTACAGATAATATACTCTATAAACACTGCAGTAGAGAAAACAAGAAATCTGTGATGGTAGAGGGAAAAGAAATTAGAAATGGCCAAGGTGAAGTTTGAGCCAAAATTTGTGACTCGACAGCTGAGATATAACGATTGGAGTGATCGAAATTTTTATTTTTGAAATTTGAATGGGCTGGTGATAACATTTGTCATATTTCCATCAAGATAATTATACTGAGATAATATCATTATTGTTTTATTGGCCATCATTACACAAAAGAATTAATTACATTTGACTTATATATAATCTTAAGTTATGTGAAAACTTATGTACCTGGTAATTAGAGATTCATTATGCATGGGGCGGCTGTAGTTCTTTGAGAATGAACCGAATACTATTTTTTAAGCAAAATTCTCTTATATGACTCCAAGGGCTCTCTGAGCATCCATTCCACTAACTCGCTTAGTGCAGTGTTTCAGGAGCAACCGAGTGTGAATGTTGATCAGATTTTCTGTGGCCTCTTAGTCATCATAGGTGGGGAAGGAGTTGATTGAAAAGCATTTTAAAAGAACAAAATCTGATGCTGTAGCAGTTAGAATGGGATTGTTTGCTCCATTATGGATGCTAAAATGTGTTTTAACTCTTAAATGCCTTAAATGAATTTCTGCTGTTCTATTTAAAATGTATTTATATCATGACGTAGTGATTTAGCACGTATTACTCACTGGACTAATGGTTCCAGAGTTAAAATGTCTGACAAAATGAAAACCTGTTTTTGGAGTTGCTAGCAATACCTGAAACTTGTAAGCACCAAATGAAAAATGGATGCATCTGCAGGAGTCCCAAGCAGCAAATCTGGGTCATGCAGTTGTAAGAGGCCTTGTGGGACGAGGACCACTTTCTTAGCCTTTCTGTCTCCTTGATGCAACTCTTGTTGGTGTCTTCGAGCTGTGGTCTGCTGTACCCTTGCCGCCTTGTGGACGTCAGTCGATTTTGGCTGGATTGTGGGCTTGCAGCAGGCCTCAAGCGTTTGTGAGGCAGATGTGTGTCTAAGGCTGTCATGGAATTGAGCTGCCTGTTAAACACATTCTCCACATATAGACATGCGGCTGTGGCTATTATACGTAGGCAAGAGAGTAGCATGGGAGTGGTGTGTTAGTGCAGCCGAAGAGGGAGGACAGGCCGGGCAACGGGAGCAGTGAGCTGTGAAAGAACAAACGTGATGCACCTTCCAATAGTGCTCAGCAGCACAGAGAGTGCACTCTGGCTGAGAATAGGAGAAACAAGAAATCTTTTCTTTTCCTCTCCATCTCTCATGCTCTCTTCTTTTGAGCTGGTGGAATTTTTGCAGCGCGCTGTCTCTCTCTTTGTTTTTCCTTACTGTCCTGACATTAATCTCGGTCTCTCTCTCTCTGTCACACACTCTCTCTAACACACTCTCTGTCTCTCTCTTGCTCTGTCTCGCTTGGTTGTCACTTCAGTCACCTTTGCACGGGTCGGCTGAGGACATGGGGTGCAGTCTTTTAAGCTTTTTTTTTTTTTTTGCCTTGCTGAAATTATTCAAGGTAACGTTCAAAAGACACTGCGACTAGTTGTCCACTGAAGAAAGTACTTCAAGCCACAGTTGGTCTGGTGGCAGTGAAGCTGTGTTTCGGATCGCAGACGCTTTGTCCATCTGCCTTTTTGGGAAAAGACGCAACTGAGCAGACTTCAGCCTTTCCAACCAAATTAAAGATCCTAGTTAAGCAAGAAAGAGTGTGAATAGTGCAGTGATTTTTTTGCATACTTCCTTACTATAAGGGCTCCTTTTTACATTCTTAATGAATCAGTTACATGATAAAGAGACATGCAATCTTGGCAGCTGATGTGTAATTATTTCATGCTCTGTTGGCCTCACTCTTAATCTTTATTGACTGACTTTGTAAATCTGTCAGCAGGCTTGGCATGGGGTTCCAGTTCCTCAGCAACAAGCAGAAGCATTTCTATAGCTGCGATATGCAAAGCCTCATTGTCAGACAACGAACGGTCAAGGTGTTTCGGCCGACTGAGGGTGTGCCTCATAGGAAAGTTTAGTTTCACTTCACCCCAGGAAGCTCTAAGACCACAATTAAAGCCAATTACAAGTTTTTTCTTCCTTTGTTCGATGTTGGTGCCAGTCGTTGTTTAATGGAGTTAGAATCACTGATAAACAGGTTACTCATGTATTTGCGCATTGCTTGCTAGAC
This sequence comes from Bryconaethiops microstoma, assembly GCA_037577275.1. NCBI lineage: Eukaryota > Metazoa > Chordata > Actinopteri > Characiformes > Alestidae > Bryconaethiops > Bryconaethiops microstoma. The sequence continues at coordinate 7,970,992 of JBBJLS010000032.1, read as the reverse complement.
GCAGGCATAATGAACCAGTCAGGGAACAATTCTGCAGGAGAGAATGAAGCTAATGATTCACACCACATCTAATTAAATCCTTGCTATGATGAATGGAAGATGTTTGCTTTTCTTGTTTCCGTTTCAAAGCTTACCCATATTTCAGTGCTGCATTAGGAGTCCTGAGAGGTGCTTTCATTGTGTGAACATGGTGCATCACTGATCCTGGGGAGCATTGTTTTCTGGGGGCTTAGTAACCTGAAAGCCTCGCTGAGTTTGTGCTCCCATTAGTGTGGTGTTCATAAACAGTAACAGCCAGCCTTGACTGACAGGATGTAACGGTTTTGTTAGTTTGTGAGGATATCAAAAGGTAGCCTGAGTGCCATGCGTACTGCATTTAGAAGAGTCCTAGACATTCAGTCGGACATGATTCCCAAAAGCAAGGCATGGACTGCAGTTATTTGTTATGTAGATCTTTAATTAATTGCTGCAACATAGGTTAGATACCTCAGCATAGGTTAAGGCCAAAGCTATCTTCTAACATTTTAATTAATTAGCAGTTGCTTGTAGTTACTAAGGGCTCAAGGAACAGTTTTGAATGAATTTAAACATGCAGCCATTCCCCTGCTGTTCCAGTCTTTATTATTAATGGGTCCTGCTAGAGTATGAGATGACGTGAATTCGATCCTTTCCGGAGCGGACTTAAAAATCAAGTTGAGAGGGCTGGGGCAGTTGAGGGTGACTGCTGCTTCTCCTGTGCCGCAACTGATCTCAGAACCATGCCGAGAGATTTGGTGAGTTCTGTTACCCTGTGTGTCCCGTGATGAAGCTCCTGATATTTGCACCAAAAAGGCCTGACCTTTCGGGGAGGAGGAGGGTGCGGGGATTTACCCTACAGGTAGTCCTGGGATGTGGTAGACACATCCGATCTTCCCTCATCCCCACGGAGGACACTGTATGGGTGGCAATCTAGCACTGTGCCAGTTATTTAATGCAGAGTGGCTTTCAAAGGACATGATGCAATCAGAGCCTCAGAAACTACTGGGACTTGTTAACTTGTTGCAGGTTGTTGCAGGTTATCTCGAAATGCTTTGAAAACTCATTATAGAAAGTATGGGATGATAGGACTGAGATTGGCAAAAGTGGCCGATAGAATGGGTCAGTAATAATCACTGTCAAAAATGGAATAAATAAAAATGGCAAACACCACACTTTTGGCCCAAATCCTTCCAGGAATGCAGCCATGCGTGCAAAAGAACAAGATTTATCTTGGTGGGATGCCAAGAGTGGGATTATTAACAATTTGTTAAAAAGAACAGTTTACTCTCTTGAAATGATTGCCTGCACAACAGTAACATTTCAGAGCCACAAAGTGTACAATCTCTGAGGAGTATCTGATCAGACTCTTCGTACTGGTCAGCTTAGATCGCGAGGAGTGTGAGCAGCCTGTTTCAATACCCAGCGTCTGCTGCATCTCGGGTAAAGAAAAGGCGCGCAAATAAATCTTAGCACTGTCTGCATCTGCCTTTGCTCTGAGAGAAGAATTTTTGCCACATCTTTAAATTGACTTACAGATGAAATATTCTGGGCCTGTGCTTTAGTACTGAATTGAAAAAAGTAAATTTCTGGTTTGTCCATTATCATGTTTAAAGTATATTATTTTTATTAGTGTCTTTGAGTTAAAAGTAATTAATGGGGACCTTTTTTGGAGAACAGAGATGTTAGATTGACAGTTTGACCTGCATAGCAGTTTAGATCCTGCTGTGTAAAGGAATGGAATGTGCTTTAAGAAACTGATTAGCCTTGCACCACCAAGGCTTCCTGGATGGAGACTGTACCATTTTACCTAGTGAGACAAACTTGAAAAGGAACCAGTGATATTCCTTCGGCCTAATTCCCAGCAAAGCGGCTACTCTTCCATGACCTTCGGTTCCCTCCAACTGTCTGAGCTTTGCGCTCAGCACATGGGCTAAGCTGCTGCGATGTCCTTGACATGACAGCACCCGCCATAGTCTGGGTGGGAAACTGACGTGGAAAAGAAATCACCCCTGCCTTAATTACTCCTAATGACCTTAACCGTTGGCTTATCCTGGCAGATTCATTAAGAGCCAAATACAGGTTGTTGTTACTGCTCACCCTCTCCAAATGTGACAAATGGCTGGAGCATTGGCGGCATCACTGCCATTCTATACAGGGTAAGCTCTCTTTAAATAACACAGGACACAGAAACTGCCTGTGGTTGTGGCGTTCCAACTTAATCATTGCTAGTGAAGAAGAATAATCCCAGCACAAACAGAGGACTGATAAATACCAGCTTCACAGACGAAGCTGGAAATGAAGGGCATACAAAGGCCAAAAAACTCTATGACTTGGTTACATTTTATGATGGAACGCCCTACAGTTATGCTCTCCACAGCAATGGCTTGAGATGAGGCCTGGCAGATGGCACTGCCTTCTGTTTGAGCATTAGGAATTCAGGGTGAGTCATCTCTCTGCTTCAGAGCTCACCCAGAAAGCCAGAAGTGTCCCACGGACCACTCACGATTTGCCCCAAGACCTAAAACAGTGCTGACTCAGAAATATCACTTGGGCTCGTGGTGAATGTTGAACAGTTGTGATAGGTATTCAGGGAAAAGGTTATGCAGAAACGTGGTTTCTTCATCAAGCGCAAAAGGGGACGTTAGGGGAGAGGTGTCTGTGACATTACTCTTGGCAGGGGATTGAGAGATTTTCACAAGCCATTTGGAATTCTTTTAGGGGCTTGGGGGGGCACTGTAACATTTTTTACCTGCTTTGTAATTTGAGGCAATCTTCTGAATTACTAGTTCATTATTTAAATCTTCGTAAGCATGACACATACTACTAGAGTATGCCAAGTGCCAAAATAACGTCTCAAATGTTTGTAGGCACAACTGTGTGTTTTATTTGTAGCTGTGGTGTGTGCTGGTGTTTTAGTATCTGCTGTTCTAAAGGTCTGCTGGAATAGACCGCTGCCACTCAACTTTGCATGCAACTTGAACAGCTGTGTGCGATAATGTCCTTTCAACCCTTCTCGATGCAAAGGTCAATTCGGCACTTTAGTCGATTCTTGCGTTTCAAAACAAACCCGGCTCTCTCAGAGCACCCCTAAAATAGAAAACAGAATGTGCCTCAATTTCTTGGCTGCTGCTAAATAGCCAGAGGACCATAAGTTAAGATAAACGATGGCGGTCTTCACATTGTGTGTAACTCTTATTTCTTAGACCAGATCCCTCAATTTCTGGCATTCTCTCATTTGAATTTTTCTCAGAGCAGAGTTTAGCGTGACTGCAGTTGGGTCCCAGTGTCCTTGGCAATATTGTAGAACTGCTTTAAGAAATGACTGGATTCAAACCACAGTACCACTGCAGTAGGGGCTTTCTCCAATTTTTTGACAAATGTTTATGTTCCATTTTAATTTGTCAGTTTACAGGAGATTGAGCATAACTCTTTCTGATTGGCAGGCTTAACCTGAGACCCTTGGGAGAAGGATTTTGACCGTGACCTATGGTTCCCCCATGACACTACAAGCAGGTTGATGTTGTCTATGAATACTTGGCATCTATATATAGTAACTGCTCTTAATACTCATCATGTCAGGGAATGCATGACCTACAGGGCTATGTAGAGGTTAGTCTGTGTTTACTGCTGGAACTTCGGAGTCTTGGCTGACCCCTCGTGGTGGCGTTCCAGGATAGTATGGGTGCTTAAATTTGTGAACTCCAGGCACCATGACTTGGACAGCAGATGGAAACTACGGTCTATAATTCTATTGCTCCAATCTCACACTTTCCAGGCCACAGAAATTACTTGCAGTCATATGCTTTTACAGTGTCCCAATAAACTTATATACAATTATATATATTGCTTGATCTGTAATGGATGTTGTGCATGTGCTGAAACCCACCTCGATCCCCAGCTGAGGTCGGGCAGTCAGACGCTGCACTCCCAGATGTATTTTGCTCTCAGCTTGCTGAAGAATGATAATTTTAGAACAACTCTGCCTTCTGCCACACCACTTGAGGGGCAGGCGGCAAGAAAAGCGGCTTGATTTAATTATTGCCATCTTCATTGTCAAACAGCAAGTGCGCAGATGGACACTGACTCCAGCATGTGAATTAGACCAGGCTGGGCTGATGCCGTCTTCTTTTTTCGGCTGTCATGACTTGGGATCTGTCTGCAGTTACCCCAATAGAACGTAGTTGCTTTTATATCCTGGAGCATCTCTCCATTTCCCCCTTCTTCCTTATAACATCTTCCATCACCCGAAACTGACAATGTCCCCCCAAAACCAGAACAGCCCGGGGATGTAATAAGAAATACTCAGCCACTTATTTAGAGTTCCCTGCTGCAATTTTGTCACATTTAAATCTCACACACTGATTCATCATAAAATGACTTGTGGTGCAGCTGAGCTGTTCTTCCCAGGCCATTTGTGTCTCAGATACGACAGCTTTGTTTCTGCCCAGAGACAGCGCCTGCATTGTCCTGCAATTCCCCCCACCACTGTAGTCGTGACTGCAGCAGGTACTGTTACTTCAGCACCTCCTAGGAGCTGCAGGCCTCTGATGGTGATAAAGTGGGACTTGGGTGCTGCTCATGTGCCAGTCTAACCACACTGTGCTGAAGGGTTGTGCAAGAAGCATGTGACGTGCAGAGGCCAGCCAACAAATCTTACATGAGGCTCTGAAACTGGAGGATTGCTGTAGCACTGCCCCACTGAAACGGATCCGGCCCGGGAAACTCAGGAGTGCTGACAACCTATTCCACTTCCATATTTTTACATTGCGCATGACCTTCGGGATGCTGGGTTTCAAACTGATTGAATGCCATTTATTTAAAGACCTGATGTCTGTTAGGAAAGACACCTAAGACAGAAATAGGATGCTACAACCTTTGTGTATGGCTCCTGTAAACATTTACTGCAGTAGACTGTCATAACCTGTTAGGTAACTGAAACTACTCTTGATGGCGATTTATAAATAGTGCTTACATGTGATGTAGCAGATCAGCAGACTGTCTTAGACTGTTGCTCTGATCATTTTTATCCACGGCTCACTACGCAAGAAAACAAGAATGGCATTCTGTCTGTAATTGGTTCGCAGAAATAGACAAGAAGACACACTTTTCTGGTCATTGTTGTCTTTTCCATCGTGCTGCCTTCGTCATCTCATTAGCGGGCTTGTTCATCCTTCTCATCCCTGGTCCTATGGACAGATTTGGACCATAGAGGAGACTGATATGCCTTGACAGACTGCTTAGATATGATGAGAGCCAAGCCCTTGATGAATGAGAGAGGGATTATTAATTAATAACAGTGACTGACATTCTTTTCTTCTGTTATTCCATCTGATGACATTTGGCAGGAACACCTTTCCTGAACATCGTCTTTCAATATACATGTTTATCATAGCGAAAGAGAGGATCTGTGTGAGAGAGATCATTCCTGTTGACCGTGTCCATGACAAAAGGATTTATTTTTGATAAGTAGGCATAATCCTAAATTAATTAGACATCAAGAGCTGATGTGCAGATTGCATGTTACACATTTAAGAACGTCCTCCAAGGATTTACCCTCGGCACTTCCCTGAATGCTCCATGCTTTCGGGGCTCACGGAAAGAGAGCCGTCTGCCTTTTCTCTCTAGCCTCATGACTGGACTGCTGCTGCATTGCCGTTTCCTCCAAAAGACTTTGGCAACTTTTTTGCAGATGCTTGATATCTAGTGATGTCTTTCTCATGATCTTCACACCCCAGAAGATAACATAATGATTCCTAATTAATTAGATATTATCAGTATATGACTAATGTTGCCCGGTCTCTGAGCTGAGAAATGTGACAGGTGAAGCTGGAGTGTTTATTTGGACTACATAGAGATCACATGAGCTGAACAGACATGGCTATGGATTTTTGACAAATTCTCAAACCAAGATGCAAAATGCCTCCCTGAGCTTGAGCATTTTAAGGATGTAATAAGTCAAAATTGAGGTCAAAGCACCTTCACTGGACTCCATGTCAGTAGGTTGGCGCTAATCACTGCAGTTAACTTAATAAACAATATTTCACAGAGACTTAAATAACCTTTGCAACAGCTGAAAACCTGCTTTCCTGTGAAGCTGGATTTTTTCCCCCTCATCATTAACCTTTGTAATCTTTGGCCTGGTCTTCTTTACTCTGCTAAATCTGGTTATGCGCTTAAAAGCATGTCTGAAGTGTCTGTAGAGTCTCAAAACTGTTTAAAATAATTAGACTGGAGTAAGGACTATCATGCCTTAGACATGTGACAGGAAGGATGTAGTGATTGAGGTTGTGTAGAGTAGAGAAGGTCTTAGAACCAGAGAATGGAATAAAACTGAGCCAAATTGGTTTGCTTCCAGCTCTTGGCTCAGGATGCCTCACTGACTGTTTCCCCTTGGGAGTCAGATCAGTAAAGAGCATTACCTTGTACCAGAACATTGATTGAATGACTGGTTGATCAGAGCAGCTGACTGTATGTTATTCTGAAGTAAAGCTAGATGGGATCATGAAAAGGTAGTGATTTGGAGTGATCTTTTTTTGCACAGTGGATATGCACTATGTATTAACCTTCATGAATGGGAAGATGGCTTCTCACTCTACTCCATTTCTTTTCATTCAGCAGCTTATATTCTTTTCATTAATCCAAAAGCGAGGTCTTGAATACATTGGCAGCATATCAGAGGTCCTTTTTAAGATAATGAATCCTTTCTAATCAGATCCCATTACTGTTCTGGTGTGTTTGAAGGCACTAGGGCTAGGACACCCATCTTAACTCCCTCCCTCCCCAACCCCTCAAGCCACTGTTGGTGTCCTTCACTCAATGCACCTCTCAAACCGAAAGACATAGACTTAGTTTGGCTGCTAATCTGACCATTAAGGAGGATTAAAATTGGACATCTTGAACCTCACATACCAGATTTACCAGCATTTATACTGAAGTGACTCTGAGTCTCCGCTGAATGAACTTCAGCACTCTGGAAGTTTTATCACGAAGGTTAAAGAGATAAATTTGATGTGGTAGATGCTTCTTTCTTGCAGTGGGTTGGTGGATAAAGATACTTTGGTGGGTCTGACTTAAGGGATTAATAATCTGTGCTATGGGGTTAACAGAGGTGAGAAAAAGAGGCCAACCCAAACACCGCTAAATTGCCCTAAACCATTCCTAATCTCCATAGTACTGTAGAGTAGGAGGCAACAGTGCTGTAGATATAGACAAGTAAAACAACAAAGCCTAAATTAGATTCATATGCTGTTTAGCTCCAACAGATGGATCTCAACCCACTGTGCCCAGAACTGCTGTTACAAATGTTTTGTCCTAGAGTGTTGAAATGTAGTTCTTTGGAACTGTCTGACTCATTTAGTAGGTTTAGTGGTAGACATGTCTGAAAGCTAGAGTCTTTGAGGAAAACAAAAAGAAACCTCCTTATAGTGTGAAAGTGCCTGGTTTGGGCAGAAAAGATCTAAAAGAAGGGCTTGTACCTGTCTACAGACCTCGCCAATGGGGCCTTATGATTTAGGTCTTTTATCTGTCTTACTCAACATTATGACAGACAGGATTGCTCCTCCACTGTACATTGCTGCCCCAGATCTTCCTTTAACTGCCCTACTTCCAACCATCTGCAGTTAATTTAGTCTTCCTTTCGCGGCTGTGGCAAAGAGCTCCTTGAGAAACTACCCGAGCAAATTTAATCAGTTAGCCCTCAGTTAAAGCAGGTAATGGGATATGTCACCAATTTGGGGCATTGTCCAATAAAAAAGGCATCGGCCTTACTGTCATCTTTTCCTCATTTGCTGTAATGGGGAAGTTGATGGACAGGATGCACATTACCTAACGGCATCTCTACTGAAACACTGCCTGGCCTAGCACTGCCCATGGATGTGTAGCTCCTGGAAATGCCTGGCGTCTGAGGAAGAGCTGTAGAGGCCTTCCCGTCCGGTCTGGCTGACTTGTACAGGGCCGGCTTTTTCTGGACTGGGCTGAGAGGGAATCCATTTAGCGGTAGCGGCAGGACATGTCTGGGAGTAAGCTGGAGGGCTTTGTGAAAGGGTGGGTACTGTGTCTGTGTGAGTGTTTGTGTGTATGTGTGTATCTGTGTGTGTGTGTGTGTGTGTGTGTGTGTGTGTGTGTGTGTAAGGGAAAGGCACTCAGCCTTGGCCCATCTGCATTTGGCATGGGCAGCGTTTAAAGCCTGGCTCGTCACAAGCAGCTTGTGTAAGAGCCAGTCATAAGACCAAGGATAACGGCTATATATAACATACCTCAGATAGCAATAGGCTCAAAGAGAACAGCACACCCAGATAAGAGCCTATTAACTCGCAGGAGCAGGAGATGAATGACTGGTTCATACATTCCGTCAATCAATGTCGTTCTCTTCTTGTCTGCAATCCCAAAGGCAAGTGATCCTCTGGGTTCTTCCGTGCATATAAAGCTGATCGCTGTGTGCGATGAGATGTTTGTTATATAGCTCTCCACTGTCCTTGCCACTGTTCACCCTCCACTTTGTCCCTTTCCAGTGGTTTGCCCTTCTATGGCCAACTTTTATGCACCGTGGCAACAACTGACACAGATCCACCCCCAACTGACACAGATCCACCCCCAACTGACACAGATCCAAGACTGACTGATAGTCAGTCTTGTTCTCCAAAATTTTGACAGCTCTGATCTGTGGTCGTGTGCCGGAACTCATTGTAGTCACTGACTTTACTGCAGTAAGCAGAACTTTATTCAAGGAACAGGATGGATGGCGTGAGTGTTCTCACAGGTCATATGGCCGGATGATTTTGCATCCTCTATCTTGATGCCCTTCAACCGAATGTGTTGCTTAATGTACACACTTAGGGGACGCCCTCGCTAACGGGTAGCATTTAATGACCGCAGACTCTAAATGTTAATGACAAAACAGATGGAGTCGACATTTTCCCTTCTCAGTTATGATAGGAGCTAAAGGTCATCATTAGAGCCATCAGAGACCGCAGAAATAAATAATCTTTTTTTGGCAGTCATCTACTACTTTCTTGTTTAATGTTGTCTAATGAATTTTAAATGAAATCTCACTTTCTATTACTGTAGTACTAAGCAGCAGTGGCAAACCATGACTATTAGGCAAATAGCAAAAAAACAGCTGAGGATTGTAAAATATATTGTTTTTATTTTATCTGACGCTTGGAACAGACATATTAACATTATAACGTGTATTTCTAGTGTGACTGGAAATTTAACTGGATTTTTCAACTGCATTGCCCAGTTAAACATAAACATTCAAGTCATATCATTTAGATTTAGGCCAAAATCTCAGCTTTGTGTGAGGTACCCTTTAGAAGCAGTAAACTCTTCTGAATTCCAGTTCCGTGTACCATCACTGACAACAAAGTTGGTAAATTTCTTTACAATGAGTAGGCATGTTTGTGTACAATGGAGCATCTGACATCAAAAGAGTCTGAATTATTTTGTTGAATCTTAAATCTCTAGTTAGTCTTGCTGAAACCTTTTAAAATGAGAATGTATCTTTTTGTAATATCTATTTCTGGATGCTCACTCTGGGCCTTAGCCATATGAATTATGTAGCTTGACCTGAGCTGAATTGTAATGCGACAGAACCTGGTGGGTTGGTGGGTCTGGACTACACCTTAAAACCCATCAAGTTACTGGGAAAGCAACGTACTGAGATAGTGGCGTTATCAGCTCCTTAGTGGATTGCTAATGGACAGAATGGGAGGGAATCCACATCTTCCGCAAATAAGGTCAGGAGCTGCTGTTGGTATGTGAGTCACACCTCGGTGGCTAGCTCTCCTGTGACACGTGGCTTATGCCTGCTTGTCTGATATGCAGGAGACGTCTCTAAAACGCTGAAAGCTGAGAAGCTTTGTATTTCCAGAGTGTCACGTGCGTGCTGGTGTATATATGCATGTATGTACTGCCCTGCATGTGTGAGCTTAGTGAGTGACCTTAAACCTTCAGTGCCCAAGGAGCTTTTTATTGATTGATATTGAGGCTCTCCATAACAGATAGAGGGAGAAGGAGGAAGGAGGGAGTGAAGGGAAAAAAGGTCAAAAAAAAAGACAAAGGCTCGTGTGGAAATGTGAGGCGCAGAGGGTATGTTGTGATTGATTAGCCTGGGCTCGGCCACTCCCGTGAGCTGGGGATAAAGGTTGGGGGAAGTGGGATGTGTGTGTGGGGGAGTGGGATGACTCAGGGGCACGTGAGGAGGATGTGAGGAGAGTGCTAAAAGCAGCAGCAGCAGCAGACGCAAGTATTTGTGTGTGTGTGAGTGTTTATGGAGCCCGTGGATACTGAGTGAGCACCTGCATCTGCCGCATACGCACAATCGGGGCTTCCACGAAGCTCGCTGACTGAGACAACAGGCCTGTCTCGCCCATTATTATCACTAATTACAGATGTTGATCCAGACATGCTAAAATGCCATCGCTCTATCTCAAGATATCAGTAACCATATCAGCTCATTGCACCAGTGTCAGGTTCAATCAGAGTGATGCAGCAACAATACCGACGGATGGAGGATTAAAAGCAGCGCAAAAGTCACGATAAGATTAAAGGGATGTGCCACAAATCTGTTAAATGTGAGACACAGTCTTATTTCATCTTTGCTCAGTAGTTTGTAACACACACTGGTACAATGTGCACCCATTGATCCCCCAATTGCATCCCCAGACTGCCACTGGTAACAAGAGACACTAAAACTGAGTGCTTCTGTTTGACTTCCTAACCACTTGACGAGGGCTAGTTCAGCGAATTGAATGGAATTGGATTTGCTCCGTGGTCAGCCTCGTGAAACAGAGAGGACCGTGTGTTTTGCGAGAGCTCATCAAGAATGCATCCGAGTGCTCCACAGAATATTCATGCTTTGACCTCCAGTAAGGAAAAGTGATGGCAGGTTCACCCCCCGCTCCGAGAGAATAGCTGGTACGACAAAAGCGGGACCAGCAAAGCATGTAGTGTACACATCAGGATATAGCGAGAAGAGATGTGTGGTTTTTCTTGTCGAGCCCTTGGGGTTTGAAGCACTTCCCTTCTCACAGTACTTGCTCTCATACTCACATACAAACGTGCACATACACACACTAATACACTTTTTTTTCCCGGAGTATTCTGCACATGGTACGGGTCTCTGACGAAGTGCTGCATGGCTAATTCCGAAGGCGCGTTTTATCGTGGTACAACACTCGCTTCATTAGCGGTAATGAAGTTGTACTGAGAAAACAGGCTGACTCATATGACTCTTCAGCGCTGATGATACCCACAGCATGGCCGTTACTCAGGGCAAAAATGATGCAGTTAAATCACCGCAGGGCCTGCTTATCGATTCCTCTTCCTCAAAGGCCGGGGTGTATTATTAGATAAGATCCTAAGGGAAAAGTCCTTTTGATGTCGACCTGTGACCTTACTCATTCTCTCTCTTTCTGTCTCTGTGTCTCTTTCTCAGTATGGGGAGGAGGAGGTCTGCTCAGATCGCTTGGACACCGACTTCCCTGACTTCGACCTCTCTCAGCTGGACGCCAGCGACTTTGACTCTGTGAACTGCCTCAGTGAGCTGCACTGGTGCAATGACCAGTCAGACAGCTCCCCCGCCTCCATCCAGTACAACGCAGGAGACCCCGAACTTTTTGAGGTCAGACCCCACACTGTCCATCCTCCAGACGATATTCAAAATACTCTGATCTAATCTTAGCACAATTCATAGCTTTTCCCACCGGAAGGCGCTTAAGTGCTCTTACTTTAGACGAATTGTGATGCTAACAAGCCTGATTTGGCCTAGAGTACTTGATGTGAGGAAATAATAGAGCTGGGTTTGCCTAGGGTACTTGATAAAAGAAAAAAATAGAGATGGATGTAGCTAGGTGTTAGTGATGCACTGTATGACCCACGCCCACCAGACCCGTTATACAAACCAACCCAGTCCACAGAAACACGAACCCAACCTGACCTGCAATGTTTCTGTACGTTGTTTTTAAAGAACTTAGTCGGAAGCTGTTTTGAACCACATACGTTATGGATCGACCCCTGGATCACTACTAGGTGTAGTTGACATGAAAGACTAAAGTCCCATTCTCATATGCACTTTTAACCAGTTATTTAACGGTTAAATGGGAAGTGTTTAAGTGTTCTGGAGTCAAGTTCTCTTTGCTGTTCACATGATAGTTTACCTACATGAGTACAATATCTAGGTAATTACTGGGAGGGTGCAAACAAAAATTGATACTTTACCAGGAAATAAAGTGGCTTCTGCACTACAGGCGCCACAGCTTAACATTTCTGTGACAATAGTTCAGTTTCTTACTTTTGTTTCACTGGTAAATACTCGACCTGGCCTTTTCTGCCCAAAAAATGGTGCAGCATGGCCAGCAGAGCAGAACATTTGTCACGTAATAGATTTTATAAGGGAGTTTCAGTTTTTAATAGAGAAATATGTATTTTTGTTTCAAATTTTATTTTTTTACAAATGAATGATTCGTTGGCCTTTTATGCTAAAAGCATCATGGCCTGTTTACCAGCTATTTTACTAGAAAGTATAAACACATTAAAAAAACCCTTTTTGATGAAAGTGTGAATCATCCAAAACCTGAATATGACTCATAAAAGTATCCTGTTCATTTCCGGGGTTTTATGTGTTAAAAGGTTTTAATAGAGCTCTGTTGGACCGAGTGTAGTTGATGTGAGAGACTCAACGAGCTCATTTTGGCTTAATGCTGCAGACACGAGAAACTAATAGAGCTCGACGGGACTTAATGTAGTTGATGAGATCCGCACACGCGCAGTCAAACTTCGGGTGATACTGTCTCAAAAGTGTGACGATAGAGGTCGCATTCAAAGGCACATCTGTTTCTGCAGACAAGAATTGATCCTACATTTGTTGTATCCACTGCTAATTCACTCATGATTTTGTGTAATTCTGTGCTCGGATTGATTTTTTTAGGCAGTGAGCAGAGAAGATCCCTGTAGAGGTTTATTTTGAGATGCTAGGGAAGCCATTGATCTCCAAGCCAAGTTCAATTAACCTTCAGGTGGGGCAAAACTCTGTAAGATGAAACCTCGCTGTTTCCTGTGAAACGGCTGACCGCAGCACGCGACCTCGGCATGACTGGATTGGAGCTGCACACATAAAGAGCGTATAGTTACACGAAGCTGGTCGGGGGAATACGAAATGAGTAGCTGCAGACACAAATTTAACTTAAAAGAGGATTTTAGCAGCGAGCGCTCAGCAAGCCCAGGCTCGTCTGACCTTGGGACTGATCCGGTCCTTGGTGATAAGAGTAGCATGTGCAGATGGACAGGTCTCCCTGGAGCCTGTTAGAGGTCACCACCAGCAGACTGCCTCATACCTGCTTTCTCTCTTGTGCCCCCTACAGATAGAAGAGGAGAATGCGGCCCTGCTTGCAGCTCTTACTGACAGCCTGGATGGCATAGTGGAGGATGAGGCGGGGGGACTGTCTGTGTTCCCCTCACTGGGGGAAGACCCCGAGGAGGAAAAGGCGGAGGAGGAAGATGACCTCCCATTGGACAGTGAGCCATTCCCAGGCTCGTTGAGCCCAGAGACTGAAGACACGTCTCTAGTAAGAACCCTTCCTTCCTGTTTAAGGTGGATTTGGATGGGCCTCTGACTACCCCTCAGCATGGGTATGATAGGCAAAAACAGGTCTGAATTTTTCTCATTTTGGGCTTTTCAATTCTCTTTAGCAACCATTCTAATGAGAAAACTCTTCACAGGCAGGGAGTCGGCGCACAGCGGCAACTTACTGTTCTAGTCTATAGACCCCTTCTCTCTCTCTCTCTCTCTCTCTCTCTCTCTCTCTCTCTCGCTCTCTCCCTTTCTTTCTAATAGGGATGCACTGATATATGTTAGGTTCACATGCAGTGAACATGAGAGAGTTTAATATCCTGAAGATGAAGGACCATGGACATAGACAATTACTGCAAGCATTTATATCATTTAGTGGCATAGAATCAAACTTCTTAATTTCCCATATATGAACCGTGGGGTTAGCCACTATTCCATTTATTGAAGTGAGTCCATTTAAGAAGTGAAAATGACCAGTACCAGTGGCTACATGTACATCAGTGCATGTATGATCTAAAAAAAAAAAAAAAAAAAGGGGTCACTTTCAATAGTTAAAATAAAAAAGGGGGAAAAAACAAAGAAGTTTTCCCAATTAACAGCAAATAAAGAATTGCTCACTAATATATCGTGCACCCCTACACTCTTTCCACCCCCACCTCCCACCCCCCTTTCATTTAATCTCCCTTCCACTCCAACACAATCACTTTCTTCTCGGTCCAGTCCCCCTCTGCAGCTTTCACACCTGTTTGTGAGAGGCTCCTCTGTCCTTTCTGTGAAATGTCACTTCCAGGAAAAAAAAGATGTTTACTGCTCCCTACAGTCCACTCCAGCCTGCCCGTCTGCATCGAGTGCATTAAGAAGCTCTCCGGACCCATTTTGTTCCTGTTCCGTTTCTGTGTGTCTTTTGAATCAGCGTGATGTTACACACTGCCGAGCAACATTAAGAAATTTTCTTCAGTCCATTAAATGAATTATGATCTCACAGTAGAATACCTGCCGCATTTGCTGCTTTATTGCCTCTCGTTTCATTGAAGTCAACATAAAGGCTTAATTTCACAAAGCAGGAGTCCAAATCAACCGCTGGATTCAGACTTTATTAAAAGGCCTAAAGAGGACTCGCTTTGTTGGAAGTTACAAAGGTCTTATTGTTGCCTCAATGAAAGCAGCTAACTGAATGCCTGGTACCTTGGCTGCTGCCACAATTTGGTCTTGAACAAAATTAGACTAAATTACAGGATGGAAATTGGAGCGAAGTATCTTAAATCAGAGAAGCCAATGGGAGAGAGAGAGCCTGTTCTTAAAATGATAAAACTGCTCGTATCAGTATCTTAAAGGGCCACTCCAACTGTTCTGCTTCTCATAATCTGCAGGTGGTTTTATTTTGAAGCATATTACCATTGCATACGCTGCACCCCTTATACTCTGAGTCCTCGTTTGACTCAAATATATTGTTATTAAATGGCACTGTTTAGGGCAATAACAGTGGTACGACCTCATGAATTATGAAGACCGTACGAAGACGCCGCTTAACATTTCAAATATAAACAAAGTGGACCTTTAAGATAATTATAATATGAGCTCAACACTCGAAATGGCAGGGTTAAGGCAAAATATATGGAACTCAATTTCTGTGGCGCATTTTTTTATTATACAATGTAATATGGGCTCATAATGTGCAGCGACTACCATCAGTATTTATTTTCCCTCTTACTTTCATGGTTCATTTGCAAATTGTGGCCTGAAAGACGGAGGATTATTTCTGTGTATGTAATAAAAATGCAAAACAGCTGCTTCTGCAAATCTAACGTTACAGCTCCAGACAGATGTATTTCTGCTGGTTCTGTCATATAGATTTGTGGATGCCAGTTCTGTGTCTACCATGAATACCCTCCCTGATACACATCTGATGCAACAAATCAGCTAATTTACAAGCCCTTTTTGAGCTAAACTGAATTTGTGAGACATGCAGATTAAGTGTTGGGAACCCCAAGCAATACATTGAAAATAAATTTCATCAGATTCCGTTTATATTTTAAAATACACTCACAATTTGTAATCATATGTATATTTTGGCTTCATAAGGCGCTACTTACTAAAGCTTCATTCTGTATTAAGGGTTGCTGCTCAGACTGCTTGTTTGGTCTGTGCAGGTTTAGCACCCTCTGCTGGCCTGAGCCGTAAGTGTAGCTCGACCCCCTCAATGAGGCCAGTCTGTTTTAGGAACAAGGGGTGCATTGAGGATTGGGGGCAGCATGAGGAGGGAGAGAGCGCATGTTTTCATGGCATAGATGGCCATGATGTGCCGGTAGTGTTTTGTATGGCGAAATGGAAGCCCCTTGTGCCCCTTTACTTCCTTGAATGGGCCCTGAGAGGCATCGTGGGCAGAGCTGCCAAACTGGCACTCTAGCCGCAGCTACGGCAACTCAGGCGGTACGGGGATTTGTTTTTTTTTTTTTTCCCCCATTGGTTTCATCATCCCTTTTAACAGCTTGCAGCATCCCAGATACCAGACCATATTCATTTAGAAAGCGAGTGGTCGTTAACCTGCGTTCCACCCCTCTTCCCGGTGTTTTTCACCCTCCGCTCGCACGCTAGGGGCGCGCGGAAAGGAATTCGTGAGCAGATTTGTGTCAGCTGTTGATTCATATGCAGTGTTATGTTTCAGTGATGAAATGAAGGGAAAAAAAAAAACCAGCATAAAATATCCCCCAACACACAGCAGCTCAAATGCACTGGATGCCCAGTGGAGCTAGGCATTAACATTGCTGTTTGATATCATTTCCCCGCCTCCGTGCCTCCTTGCATTTTTATGCTGTGTTTATGATGCTGGCTTCTTTGGCAGGAATCAGGCAGTGAGCACTCGATGTGTTGATGTTGTGTTGCGTGGATATACTGAGTGGCATGCCTGCTAATTAGTTGTCCTTCTCTCTCTCTCTCTCTCTCTCTCTCTCTCTCTCTCTCTCTCTCTCTCTCTCTCTCTCTCTCTCTCCCTCTCTCT
>JBBJLS010000032.1:7919980-7944806 GCA_037577275.1 Bryconaethiops microstoma | reverse complement strand
TATATATATACAAACAAACAAATAAAAAAATAACCCTAAACACAACTCTAAACGTAACCTTATTTAAAAAAAAAAAAGAAAACCATTTTGAGTTTTAAAACCCAAACAGAAACCATTTTGAGTTTTAAGTATGCATGAAATATGACAGGATAAGGTAGTTAATCAACATTTTACTCTGGCTTTTATACACAGCCAGAACATTTTTGCCTTAAAACTTATGAAAACAAACACATTCACACATGCATGGTAACACTCCCCCCCCACACACAGTCTCTCGCTGCACGCATGCACTCATTCACAAACATCCACTAAAATGACAGTGCCCAGACACCTTTTTTAAACCTGTACGACCATATGAGGCAGAAAGGACTGGAGAGTGTGCAGCCAGGCCGGACCAGGCTACAAAGGCGCATAAATCAATCTCACATGCTGCTTTTTGTGACTCACAGCCAAAGCATCGCAGCTAAAAAATGGGAGCGATGTAACAAATGCCTTCAACCACACTCTGAGGAGTGCAAACACGCCAAATGAGCGCAAAGTGTTCACGTGTTAAGCCGTGTCAGGGTGTCTACTTGGGCAAAGATGAAACGGTGATAATGCAAGTTGTCTGGCGAGCAAGGTTGAGCAATATACAAGGGAATTTTATATGGACGAGGCTTCAAAAGTAAAACGAAAAACGAAAACAAAAAAAAAAGCCGATGTAAAAAGTATCCCTTTAGAAAAATGTTAAAATATTTTTTTTGGTTTTGTTTTTAATAATTGTAATTAAGTAATTTTGTCCGGTTTTTTTTCTTTCTGTTTTTTTTTACAGAATTAATGCAATACATGTTATCTAAGAGAGTCTCATAGATAATAGGAAGGTTTGTGTTAAAGATATTTGGGGCAGTCCTTGAAATGAGATATCGTACTGATAGGTACTGTGAAGAAAGAAAAAAAAAAAAAACAGGCGATAAGTGGTCTGTACAACTCAAATAACAGCTATTCACTTGATAATCCACAAACGAAGCTCTAAGAACTGACACATGCTTGATGTTGTGGTTTTCTATATAGTATCGCCACTATCTGCTGGTTTCACTTGGACAACACTTGACTGAATTCGCCTGCACTGTCATGTAGTATTAGTCAATACTTATAACTTTGATGTGTGACGGCTGTGTGTGTGTGTGTGTGTGTGTGTGCGTGTGTGTGTGCGTGTTTGTGTGCAGTTGAAGGCCTGCTGACGCCTGGAGTTGTTAGACAGTGCCAGGTTACCTTGACGGGTCTGATGAGGAATACACTGACAGCCCAGTCTCACAAGGAGAGCCTTAAATACAATAGGGGGAAACACAGCTATCGAGCTTTCCTTTTAAACTCCAATCTGCTTTCTTAAGTAAACCTTTTCAATACAGCCATATTATGAAAGGTGTATACAGTACATATATATATATATATATGTGGATATATATGTATTTGGGTTTGTGTAGATAAATATATATAGAGGATATATATATAGATATATATATATATAGATAGATAGATAGATGATATAATTTCTTATGAAGAACTTTGACCATTTTATTCAGCATTTGAAAGCACTTCCGTACATTTCAGCATCCGTTCAGAATGTACAGACCATGACGATCCAAGTTAAAAGAGAAAAAAGAAAAGAAAAGAATAACGTCCAAAGGGAACCCTCTTTAAAATGCAATACATCTTCATTTCAGCAATCGCTATGTGAGCTTGAGGCGAGATGACCAAAAAAAAAGATATATTTGATGTTTGTGCAGGAAAAAGTGAAGTACCACATCAAATCCAACTCGAATGAATGTCTTGATCAGCTTTGTTTGTAAGAGGGGGTGTGTCTGTCTGTGTGTGAGTGTGTGAGTGTGTGTGTGTGTGTGTGTGTGTGTTCGTTGTCATTGTAATAAACACAAAAAAGAAAAAAAAAATCACTTTAAATCATGTCACAACTATTACCTATGAGCTCATCATTCACGACGTATCTCGCAATATTGAAAAGACTTCGTCCACGAAATCACCACTAATTGTTGTATTCGGGAACTATTTATATTGTGTGCTGTTCTGCTCTACCATGATCATGACTTTCATAACTGATTCCATTTTGTGTCATTTCGGTGCCAGAGCCTGGGCTAACAAAATGCCTCTGATGTCTGTGTGTATCCATGAAGCCAGTGACGGTCATAGTCTTTATGCGTCGAGACCCTGTCTTTGGTGGAAACGAAATCAACGTCAAAGGGCATACACTGCTTTCTTTCAATTCATTTCTTTTGATCGCTTCGAGACATCTAATAATTATGAAATTCACTGATATTTTTGTTTTTCCTCCCTTTTTTAATATAGTTTTTGGTATATGGTAAATACTGCTAGTAAGATTTTATATTTTTACATATATTTGGTTTTATTTTGAGTTTTTTCTTCTTTTTTTTTATTTATATGCCACTTAGCTTGGATGTCTTTTAATGGTGTTTTTTTTTCTTCTTCTTCTTTGTATTGTGTGATTTCATATGTCTTGAGAATGGAGACAAAATGCATTTCAGTATTTTTGAACTGTTTAAAATCTAGTTTCACAGATTATCTACACAGTGGAAAATTATCTGATGTTATAAATTATATTTTAATTCGTGTAAATAGTTTCCAAAAAAAAAAAAAAAAAAGAAAGACGATGGCTTCCTTTTAAACTGAATACATTTCTCTTCTGAGATTGTTTACATTATTAAACTGTAGAAATTGATCCTCATATACTGTAAAGGGTACATATATTCATTGATTTGCCTCCAGAAAATAAAAAAAAAAACAAAACTAATGAACGACATATAGTGAATGTCTGCTTCTCTGCTGTCTGGTGCATGAGATACAGAGTGTTGCAAGTTCTTGCTCAGTGAGGACTGATACACTGCATGCTGTTAGGAGAGTTCAGAACTGTGAGTCAGTGTTATGAAATGGTTCTGGGAATGAGAATTAGGGAACAGTATTGCGCAGATTGGAAAGGAGTTTGGTGGGGGGGGGGCATGGCTGTCGAAACCTCAGCAGCAGCAGCTGTTCTGAAATCATCGCCCTTATCCCCAATCTGGCTGGGCCACTGTGTGAACAGCGAATGTGTGATTGGCTACTGTGCTGGAAATTCAGTATCCAGGCAGAACCTCCGAGTTTTAGATTGGAGGATGAAAGGCCAGCTATGAGGGTGTAATAGAAGCCCACCCTATTAATGCAGCATTCTGAGGAACCAATGACGATTTAGCACTCCATTGTGTCACTGTAAGTCACGTGCTGTGTGTGCGTGTGATCGTTTCTGCGTCAGAAGACGCTCCTGTCTCTGCAGCTTTGTGGCAGTGAGGTAGATGCAGACACAGCAAGCCATGACATCACACACTGCTGACGTGCATTGAGTGCGTTTGTGAGATGACGTCAATGGCTTAGCTGCATACCCCCACCATCACCCTCGCTCTCCCCACCCCACCCCATCCTATCCCATCCCACCCCTGTCCTACCCTGACAATAGGTTCGCTTGCTTCCCCACTCAATTATGCCGCTCTCCTCCGGGCATCATCGTGCCTTTTGTCTGATGATTATGCAAGATCCCTGTGGGACGGTTAGCACGCATACGAGCTCAGCCGAGTGTGCAGCATCCTCTAGGCTGAGCCGCTGTTGTGGAAAATCTACAAAGCGCCGCTCACTTACTCGAACCTCAATAAGAGCCAAAAAAGGTTGTCGCCTGGTTCGGTTTATTTTTAGCTGTGTCAAATACATTTCACACTGCACCTGACGACGTGGACGCGGTGCACAAAAATAGTGTGGAGGAGAAAAATAGCAGGCCTCTGTCACATTTCTAAGCACAAATACACAGAGTTAACTGACAGACCGCATGACTTTACCGCAGTCCGTTATTGACTGTAGCCCATGCACAATATGTCAGTCATATCAGTGACACTGGCCTTCAAATCCCAGCCTCATATACTCGTACTGCTGGGCTAGAAACGGTCCACCACCCAAATCACATCTGGTCAGCGGTGCTACTGTAGTGGTCCCTTTTACAGTGATGGATGGATTGGAGGGGCAGTCGGTAGTTCATCACTGTCAGATGAAAAACCTTGTACCTACAAAATGGTCGTTTTACAGGAGTTGGATTTTTAAAATCAAAATGGGACGTTAATGTAAAAATGTGTAGATGTTTTCCTATTCGTTAATCGGATTATTTGCTGAATTAATTATTCAATAAATACATTCAGTGTCTAATTGCAAAATTTGTACCTGAACTTTGGCTTTCTGATAAAACGGATGATGGCAGATGTACCTAAGAAAACAGCAACTCTGTGTATTCATATATTTACAAAATATTACTGTCAGAACAACGCCTTGTATTTCCCAGTTGAAGGACAAGGCATTCATACTTTCAAAGTTTTATTCCTAGCACTTCTAGACCCTGTC
Source organism: Bryconaethiops microstoma (assembly GCA_037577275.1). Lineage (NCBI taxonomy): Eukaryota > Metazoa > Chordata > Actinopteri > Characiformes > Alestidae > Bryconaethiops > Bryconaethiops microstoma. The sequence goes on along the minus strand of JBBJLS010000032.1, from coordinate 7,940,381 downwards.
TGCACTTGTCTATATAATGTAAATGATAGCTGGCCTTGTCAATTAATAATAACAATATAAAAGAAAAATACTTTTTTACAAGGTTTCAATATGACAACACCGAACTGCTCGTTTAAATAGGAACAGCGTCCTTTGAACTTTAAATATCCCTCGACTACTGCTCAGTACAACTAGAGTGTTCTTCCCAGTGTCTCAAACAGAACAGTCCATTTCACACATAGTAAGCAGAGCTGGTTTAATATCTTCCGCAACTTCTAATCTTAATGAGAGGTTTCGAAGACCTAAATGTGAGAATAATGAAACCTGACTTGAATATGAATGAGCACATTTCCATACATATGGAATGGCTTCTGCGTCGGAGTTCCTGAGTTCTAGCTGAGCACACAGGTCTTGGACTCTGAGGCCGGGGCAGCGCTTGCTGTAAAAGAAGAAAGAAGAGGGGTTACATGGACTCGCACAGGTGAAGGTCACAGTCTCTCAGGTCAGATCGAGAGTGTCAAGCCTGATCCATTAGCAAAAGGGCTTAGAGAGCACGTTTCACATTTCAGTCACTTTCTTAACATACATGGTGTGAAAGGCCATGACAGGAGACCACCACAGCACAATGACCACTTAAAAGCTTATCTTGCTCCTGCCGTTCTGAAAAGGTCTGATCTGTCTCTGGTGTAAAGTACCAGGTCTGGAATAATGCAGTGCATTTCTGAGCGTCATTTTGGACTTTAACCACTGACAGTCGTAACGGTTTTGAAAGTTTTACCCGGTTTGCTGGCCGGCGCGGCAGCCGCAGCTTCCTCCTTAGCCTTCTTGGCCTCTTCAAGCATTGCTAATTTGGCATCATGTTGTTCTTTAAGAGCATTCCACTCCTTCCTGTTGTTCAATAGTCTCTCTAGCATGGGCGTGATCTCCACATGGAAGCGAGAGAACTCCTGCAGAAGGAGATGGAGGAGTGTGTGCTTGAGCAAGATTACTTTATTGAGTCAACCTAAGGATAGGGAGGTATTGACTAAAAAGTTGCGTAACACAGGCACCAGCAATGGACAATGGCATTGTGGGGTCAGCTGTACTGTCCATTGGCCCAACACTAGTACACAGAACATATTTTGATGGAAAACCAGAAGCGTCCTGAATTTTCTTAGGCAAGCATATCAGCATTTACAGAATTGTTCGAATTATGTTTAAATGCCTATTTTTATTTTACTTTACTATATATTAGTGGTGCTCATTTTTTATAGCACAAAAGCAGCAGCCACGCTTTTTTTCTTTTTTTTAACTGATGAGTAATTCTTGCAATTCTTCAAGGTTAATTACGTTTCTTTCTTTCTGGAGTAATGAGGGTGGTAAGGTGCTTTGCAAAGGGCTGTATACATTTTCACATTCGACTGATTGCATAATTCCTCTTGATTTTTATTTATATTATATTTATGAGGTTTCTCAGCCTGTTCTTGGTAATGTATATAACTGAATAATATGTGTGTCTAATTAATCAGAATTACATTACATACGTATTCTACATTCATTATGATATTTATATTTTCAAGAATGACTGCTTTGGAGATAATCTGACTCAGTCATGTAAAACTCCAAAACCTCAGGTCTTCGGGGGGCGTACCTGATGTGCGGTCTTTAGTACCGACCAAAAGTGGCTTTTTGTTCCCATCCCTTGACACGTGCCATTGAAATAAGACAATCAAAGTTACTCACTTCACCTGTTGGTTGGTTTAATGTTGTGGTTGGTCAGTGTATACATATATGAAATATAATGTATCATATAATCTCAAAATACATTTGGCCCTTTCACAATCGGAGGGCACTCGAGTGTATATGGGTGATTTTTTTCTTTTGTTTTTCATGGAGTGATGGTTGATGGTTGGGTGAAAATAACAATTGCTCGGTATATTAATAACAACTAAAAATGTTATGTATATTTGTGTTCTTTTTCATCTTGTATTTAAACTATTTGATTTACCCTATTTAAGAGGGTAGCTTACTTCTTGCAGCGTACTAGGAAGGATAAGTTACATAAAATCGGAATTACATAAGCATCGTAAAATGCATAAGAAAACACGTCCGAAAAAATTTCCGATAACTTTTGAATGTCAGATGGTACATTCATTTTTTGCAAATTATTATGAATATTTTATACTCTCCGAGATTTCTCTATCTTGCGGACAAAATTTGAGATTTTAAGACAAATTGACATTTTTAGGATTTGTTAAAAGACTGGTTCGTATTGGTTCGGAAAACCACACCAGATGTTTCCAGCTTTTGCGTAGTTAAACAAAAACTGATTCTCCTGGTTGAAGGGATGCATATTGTGTGCATCATAATCACACAATACATTTTTTGCGTTCCTGTGCTTTAGTGTCAAAAATAGAATATTCTGCTCAGGCAGGGAAGAGTTGATTGCAGTCTTCTCTGTAACATCGCAGTCACCACAAAACATTCTATTATTACAAGAGAAGAAACTGAGAAATCTTAACTGATGTTAATGTATAAAGGGTTTTTTTTTCCCCAAGTAACATTGGACAATTTATGTTGGTCCCTACAATGTAGAGGGCAGCAGGCACTTTTTACATGGTGTAAAAATGAAGTTACAATAGATGGATATGACAACATGTGAATAAAGCTATGTTTAGTACATGAGTTTGAGAACATGAAGCCTTAAGCGTGAAGTGTCGACTCATCAGAATGGAGCGGCTCACCTTGTACACAAAGGAACAGACGAAATCAATGAAACCGCACTGCAGCTTGGGCAGTTCTTCTGCTTTGTTCCTGTCCATCATGGGCTAGAGGGTAAACAGCACTCTGTTAGTTTTGTGTGAGAACGAAGCACAGCCATTTAAAAAAGCCAAATTCCCCTCATTTCAGTAGAAATTGTTGGACTTAAAAGAAGTTAGTAGCCATGTGATGGCAATTTGAAGCTCTTGACATTAAAGGATCTGGAGTCAGAGTTGTGTAAAATAGGGGAGTTGGGGAATGGTGCGGCTGACTGGGCCACTACGACCGCTCTTTCTGATTCACTGCACCACATAATAGGCAGTACATCATTACGTGGCCCATGGGAAATTTCTCTCTTTTTTTTACTCCCTCTCTTTCTTTCTGTCTGTCTTTCCCACCACTGCCTCCTGCTCTCTTTCTCTCTCCCTCTCCCTGTGCCATCATTACAGTGACTGTCTCACAATGGGATGCTGCTCCAGAACAGTCCTCTCCAGGTCACCCTGCTCCCAGAACTCCGCAGCCACAGACAGCGCCACCTGTGGGACCAAACGCACGCCTGGCCATTAGGAGCTGCAGTCGCTGCAGGTGATGAAACCGTAGTGACATAGTGACATCTAAATCCTTTTTCACTCAAAGCATTGAAATAAAATAAGAACGTTATCTTTTAATCTACATGTGTCCGTTTTCTATATAAACGTTCATAGAAGAATTTTGGTACATATACAGTACCAGTGAAAAGTTTGGACACAAACTATTTCCTTTGTTTTTATTATTGGCTACATCGTAGATTAATATTGAAAATAGGTCGATACCTCCTGAATCCTTTTTTCAGTCAGATTCAGGAGGTATCGACCTGGAATGGTACTTCTTATTTGTTCTTCGTCAAGAGGTAATTAGTGGAATTTCATGACTTCTTAATGTGTTTGGGATCATCAGTTGTGATGGTCGGGTTGGTACACAGTCACTAATCCTATTCGACTACGGTTCTACTCCACATTATGGCAAGAACCACTTAACTCAGTAAAAGAAACAACAGTCCATCATTACCTTATTACAAAACATATTCTGGGAAGTTAACTCTTTTTTTGTTTACTGCATAATTCCATGTGTTCCTTCATCATTTTGTTTGTTTTCAATATTAATCTACAATGCAGAAAATAATAAAACACAAAGAAAAAACATTGAATAAGAGGGTGTGTCCAAACTTTTGACCAGTAGTGTATTTACAAGCATTTATAATATTTGAAACTTATGAAAGTATATATATAAAGTAAAAATCTGAGTTGACTTAAAAGCAGGTGAAAATAATTCCATTTTCTGCCTTTTAAACAATTCTGCTCTGGTAATAAAGCAACGTTCAGTATTGTTACATTTATTACTTTCCTGGAAAGCTGGAATTTTTCCTTTTACAACGGCTCATAAAAAAAATCATAAAATACCATAAAATATATACTGATATATTTCAAACAGTCACCCTTTTTGTTACTGTGGAAAAAGCAAATCAACAGCAAGCTCTTAACAATATGAGTTCTGTTCTGAAAATGAACTATTGTAGTGCATCCAACAATAAAGGCAGCATGGCGCTTCTTTTATACAGTGATTGAAAACACAGTAACTTACAGAAAGCTCAAGTTCCACATGCGTACTTTGAGGTCACATTTTAACAAGTTAAAGATGAGAACGCCAAAGCCTCTGAATGTAGTTCAATGTTAGGTCGGCTAGAGTTAAATGTCCAAATGTACTGGGATGTAAACTAAAGCATCAACATCCTTACAGAAATGTTAAGTTAATCTTATTAAAGTCAGTGTTCGAAGTCATTCTTGGGCTTCCATCTTATTCATTTTGTGCAGCGACGCTCCCGGGAACTCACAAGTGCCCAATATAATTTCTTAGCATGAAAACTTCACGGCCTGCAAACTAGAGCTAATTAATTAGCTCAACAGGACAGAAGTAATATTGCTCGACCTCAAACAAGCTCATCTGCCAGGGAGAGTGCACATTTTAACGGGAGCAAAACATGATGTTCAGTCATTAGCATTTTCATCTGTTTCTCCACGGCTTGGCCACATATTTTGATGCATAACATAGAATGAGCAGACAAAGGAAACTGTTCATATATTTCAATATCCAGTTGTCTGATAGCCTTTTTTTTGTATGGAATCATCTACAAAACTGTGGTCTCCTAAATCCACACAATAACATAGTGTGAACACACCATCACATTACCATATGAAAAGAGCATGAGTCTCATTTTAGTATATTGCCTGGGAGCACAGCTATTTCTTTTGTGCGCTTATGGCCTATTTCCAACGTAGGGGCCATTGAATCTGGCCTGCTACTGCATTATGCACAGGAATGCCATACCTTACTCTGGACCTCCCAGGGCTTGGCAATAGCAGACAAATCACAGGCAGTCATCATCATCGCCCTGAGAAAACATCATCAACACCATGCTGACACTCTACATGAACGTAACAAGACCCATATGGTAATCATAAAGTAATTAGGTTAGTTAGTCGAAATAAACTTGATTAAAAATGATTAATTAATATTTACCTTCACACTAAATCAACAGTGATTAGTTGTCAATTTTCAAGAGGACTATAAGAGTCCTTTGAATTGTCCTACTGGCCTCTCTAATACTAACAGCCTTACAGACACTAACAATCATATGTATTTCTGCCATATGTTTTGATGCCAGTTGATTTGTCAAACTTTTTTCCAGCAATGTATTCCCTTTTTCTATTGCTTGATCTTTGCAAAAAATAGTTTACTTAATCAATCACTAAAAACTTGGTTACGTAATTTACAAAAACTATAAATTACGCAATGCTAATATAATAGTAATGTAATTATTATAAGCAGTTATAGCACTTTTAGGAAAACACTACAGTTGTATGCAATAAACACCCCTGGTCAAATTACATATTTTGTTGACTTAATTTAATATGCTCTGCAGGGAACTTTCTCCAAATATTAGTGTACAAATTCTTATACTATTATTAGAGTTCGGCACATAAAAATAAAACATAACCTATGATATGTGCCGTAAATTTTACACAACTAACACTCAATGTTTTACTTTCCTTTATTTTCAGTAGTCCAGTAATTGCGCAACAAAACGTGTAGAAGTTTGTTCTCTGAAGAGGATGCACTTATTTTCACTTAAAAGAGTACATGCAATTTGACCAGGAACACCAACACTTTTGCAGTCTACAGTATACAGTTGAACTAAAACTATTCTGTTTAATTTTTGACCACGTCGAAATACTGGCTCCTACTATATAAGTTATATTTTATATTTAGTGACAAAATGTTTAGATCTGTGAGGCCCTAGTTGAAACCTCAGTTTTGTTGTGAGAACACTGGGACACATCTGTGGCAGCAACAAGTACGAGTAAATCTTACCTCTTCTGGTAAAGGTTGTTGGTTGTATAATAGCTGATTACCTTACACACCATAGGGACAAAAATATTGGGACTTGCCTGTTTTTCAGGGTTTGGGCCCCTTACTTCCAGTGAAGGACAATCTTATTGCTTCAGCAGAACAAGACATTTTGGACAATGCCATGCTTCCGACCCAGTTTGGGGAAGAACCTTTTCTATTCCAGCATGACTGACTCAGTGCACAAAGCAAGGTCCATAAAGACATGGTTGGATGAGTTCAGTGTATAAGTACTTGACCAGCCACAGAGAGCCCTGACCTCAACCCCATCCAACACCTTTGGGATACACTGGAATGGAGATTGCGAGCCAGGCCTTCTCGATGCTCTACAGAATGAATGGGCACAAATTCCCACAGAAAGAGTCCAAAGTATTGTGGAAAGCCTTCCAAGAAGAGTGGAAGCTGTTATAGCTGCAAAGGAGGGACCAACTCCATTTTAAAGTCTACATATTTGAACGCAGTGTCATTAAAGTCCCTGTGGGTGTAATGGTCAGGCGTCCCAATACTTTTGTCCATATAGTGTATGAAGAGTGTGTCAGTGCATTAACACAGGATTTCTCTTCATGCTGATTTTACTCGTGTACGTTACTTACATGACAATTTCTTTTCTGGTCGTCTCCAGCATCATATATTTGGTCCAGTCCCCCCAGTTCTCGTAGGTTTTTGATTGATCCACAATCTTTTGAAACATGGTCCTTTTCCTACAAGCGCACATAATAATTAACTCAGTGTCATTCAGAAAGACAAATTACTGACAGCTCAGAAACCTTCCCTCAGTTTCTATGGTGATGTCACCTCCTTCTGTGACTCGCAAAAAAGCCAACATTTATACCATAGGCGCACTATAAAATGCCCTTACTTGAAATACAAGGCCAGGTCTGTAGCAATGATAGCTATGTCCATCAAATGGATCACGGTATCGTGCTGCCGCCGATTAAGATTCTGGTAGATGTTTAAGGCCTGAAAGGAAGAAATCACAGAAGATCAAAAAAACACTTCTTGACAGGGAATAATGGAAAAAATAACAGCCATCATGGTAGCTGTTTTGGCACTTTCTTAAGAGGCCGCATGCATAGACACACAAACTTGTTAATCTTTTAAAATATTATCAAAGCTTTAAAAATCTAAAAAGCATCTCGAATCTCAGGCTCACTTCATCTCTCAGTAGAGTTTTGCCAAACTCCAGATGGTGCCTCTCGAGGATAGAGGAGCCATGTAGCTTTGCCAATGGGTTCCCAGATCTGAAAAAATAATTACAGAGATGTTCCAAAACATGTTATTTATTAAGCCACACAAATAAGAAGTACCAGATTTTGGTTGAGATATAAGCTAAAAAAAATAATAAAGCCACTTGCATAACTTCTTGTAATGCCTGGTCATGCATCCACTTGCCTGACAGCATCGTTACTGTCAGTTTCTTGGGATCTCCTGTACGTCTTTCACTGACTAGTGCACATTTATAAATGCTGCTAGCATTTCAGTGCTAATAGCACACTACGTTCACTTAAAGCAACAGTAGTTGCTTAGGATATATGAAATAATGCCTAAATTAAATGTTTTGCAATGTTTTTTATTCCTTTTTGGACTTTAGGCAGTGTATATTTCAGTGTAGTCATCAAGAATCAAGTAGCTACTCCCATGTCTGTCATTTACACTAAAATTTTGTAGCCTGTGCTAATCGGTCATAAACATGTCCTGTGGGAAAAGTACATCACCCCACTTCGGCATGGGAAACTAATCCCAACCTGATAAGGCATAATGTGTTCTAAACCATATGGGCAAGTCTGTACCACATTAACGAACCGCTGGGTGCGTTTTGAGCGGGTTGAGAGACAAGATTGTTTTTATGGAAAAGATTTGGGTTACTATTGGCTACTGGTGTTTGTTAGCAATGTTAGCTTCACATCTAAAGCTTATTTCTGACCTTTAGTTGTACTAAAATTAGCTTGTTTAGTATTTGTCTAGCAGAATCGTAAAATGTTTAGGGCTCCTTTTTGCCCCAGCAATCAAAAGGTTGTGGGTTTAAATCCCAGGACTGCTAGTGGCACCACTGAGGTACCATTGAGCAAGGTATCATCCCCACACAGTGCTCCACAGGTGCCCCCCATGGTGGCGGCCCACTGCTTCACTTGGGGAATGGGTAAAATGCAGAGAAACGATTTCACATTGTTCACACTGTGTGCTGTGCTGTGTTCACGTCTGACTATAAAGGGGCCACTAAACTAAACTAAACTAAAGTGGTAAATTTTGGACCCCAACTATGTCTTGGCTGATTGTTTACATCTGGGAGAAGCAGGAAATCACGTCTCTTCTTGCTAAAGTGAGTACATTTCATTTCAGATCACGCAAAACTATATAATCTGATATTATCAATCATGAAATTGTTTCGTTTTTAGGATCGTTACTGATGAGAAAAAATTTATATTCAGTATAGCCCTAGTTTTAACATCAGCTAATAGTTTTGCCTGCTATGAGAACTGAGAACATTGAGATGCTGATGTTGTGGAGCAATGTGAGATTACTGTGAGCAGATTGTACTTCATCTGATAGAGGTTGTTGGTCCCGCGGTGGTCGATATCATGGCATAAACCGGCAGTGAGCATTGCCATGGCCTCCAGATCTGTGTAGTAGCGCTTCAGGTCACCTGTCTGAGAACATGTAAGAGCTGGCGTTAATGGGCGTCTCAGTGGAGCTGCGTGAGGAGACCCACCCGTACCCCATGGATGCCTGTTGTAGAGAAGCATGCTGACTCCAGAGAGCTCATTAGGTCCAGTGACACCTGGGAGCAGTGCTAAGGAAGGCTCATTAAGGCCCGTGCTCATGCCGAATCCACACCTCCGTCCTGCCTGACTTACGACTCACTCCCTGTGATTACCGATGAGGCAGCATGGAGCAGTTTCATGCTTGGCTGCCTCATTAGTTTGGTGCACTCTCCATTATAAGGGCTACATGATGGAGGAGGGTCCTATAATGGTACATATTACCTGCAAGCAGCCACACACTGAAATGTGTACAACTCAGATGGAAGGAATCCATCAAGTCATGAGCGCTGCAGTCAAGAGGAGTCATTTGTTTGTTTCTATGCAGTGAAATCTAATCATAGATGCATTGCTATTGGCCTGATTTTTTATTCCATAAACTGCAAGGGCCTATATGTCGGTTTACACTTCAATTCCTCACTCTTAGAGCAGCATAACCCGCATAGCAGCACCAAAAGTAATTCACAGCAATTACTGAACAATGATTCTTAAAGGGCACATATCATGGGGAAATGGATTTTCTTCCCTTGTTTGAAAAAAGGGATGCAATGAGTCGAAACGCTGTTAAAGTTTCAAAATGCATTTTTCAATGCCAAGATCATACGGTGCATATACGGGAAATGAGCTGCCAAACATTCGTTTAGTCTATTCACGATGAAGTTATAAGGATGGTGTCACACTGAACTGCCTTTTGAATGAGGAACGATACAGCCAATCAAAACAGAGGTCATTTATGAATAGGGCGCAGTAACAATAAAAGCCTGTTTGATTCTAAGGGATAAACAGATATTTGAAAATAGTAAAAGAAAATACTTGGGTACATAAAACCATAAAATTAAGCAATCTTCATGGAAACAGAAAAGAAAAATGTGAGATATGGAACTTTTAAGGCAAATGAGCCAATTATACACCTGCAGGGGGTTAAACAAAATGTAGTTACTGTCCCTCACCATGAGAAGTGTGAACATGGTCTGGCCCACGTTGAAGCCATGTCTCCAGTTGTGGTAAGTAATCCTTCGGTAGCCTTTACTAAGGGAGTACACGAACCTGACCAGCGCCTGTGGACAACAGAGCACTTCTGATTGACTAAATCCCGTTTATCAGTAAAAGCATTCAAGCATTCAACATGATAGACTATATGGACAAAACTATTGGGACACCTGACCATTACACCAACAGAGACGTTAATGACATTGCATTTAAATACATCGACTTTAATATAGAGATCAGTTTATTCGAACAGACAGAATAGTACAGGAATCAAACCAGTCTTTTAACTTACCTCACGAGGAATGTGAAATTTGTCCACCACTCCTAGCTCATAGTACATCAAAATGCCACATTTAACCAGGTCAAGTTCAGAGTGCTCGAAATCACAGAAATGGAACTCGAAGATCTCCGACGTCTCTGAATCTGGCAGCGTCTCCACCTACAGAAGAGGGGGAAACACAGCTTTGAAATATAGCTTTTAATAAGATAAGTGTAACCACTTTATGTGCTATTTTATTCTGATTTTTACCAGAATCTCCTCCAGCTCATCCTCTTCACATTCATCTGGCTCTTTTCCATACCTTTCACGTGTATTCTAGCAGACAGCACAATTTTGATTGATTTTAGTGACATTTCTCTATTATTATGTGTACACAGCAATGCTCTACTAGCAGGTTTTCATTGTTGATTACTTTCATATGACTGTTCAATAGTTTGTGTGGAAATTAAAACAGTTAGCAGTACGTAAGGGTCGTTGGTTTATATATTGGCGTCAGGAAACATTACTGTAGATGCTTGAGCACTGTTATCAACAAGGGAACTCACTAAGACATTCTGGATCTCGTCCTTCCTGCACTTGACGTGGTAGAAGACCATGTCCTGAAAGATGTCCTTGCGATTCTCCAGCTTGTTCATCTTTTCATAGGTGTCTGGGTTCAGCACTGACCATCCCAGGAACTGAGTAAGAGACTGAGGTGAAAAAGAGCTGTGATTAAAACCAGCTTGCGGACCACTGGAATTCAACCAGACTGCATTACAGGAGATGCACAAACAAACAAACAAACTTTGCATAAGATATTAGACTGTGGTTCCGTCTACATGGATATATCAGCCTGTGAGTGAAAGCTTCATGAATAAATAATGCAAAGATCGTTGTGCAACAATACAACTGACTCACTGCCCGGCTCTGCCAAAGCTGCATCCACAAATACCTCCATTAGTGTTTCATCCATTTCATCGAATGGCTTCCCATCTTTCCTGTTATAGAACGTTGCCACACCAACTATCTCCTCTTTTTTGTTCACGATGGGCAAGGACAGAACATTTTTGATCATCCAGCCTGATTCGTCCAGAGGCTCTTTCTGACAAAAACAATATAATATACAGTAGACAATAATGGAGTATTTACAAGTAGGGGTCAGAAACTATTGATTTTGTTATTTAATATTCCCTAAGCATATAAAACTAATTCTAATATGCACACCTGTACTCTAAACGGATGGAGAAAATGTATTCAGGCACGAAATACACTAAATGGACAAAAGAATTGGCCATTACTTTATTGACATTGGATTGGATTCAGTTTAATATGGAGTTGGGCCCCCTTTGCAGCTATAACAGCTTCCACTCTTCTTTGAAGGCTTTCCACAAGATTTTGGAGTTTCTGTGGGAATTTGTGCTCATTCATTTATGAGGTCAGACACTGATGTTGGATGAGAAGGCTCGAAATCTCCGTTTCAGTTCATCCCAAACGTGTTGGATGGGGTTGAGGTCAGGGCTCTGTGTCGGCCAGTCAAGTTTGTCCAACTATGTCTTTATAGAGCTTGATTTGTGCACTGGAGCACAGACATGCTATAATATAAAAGGTTCTTCCCCAAACTTTGTCCACAAAGTTGGAAGCATGGCATTGTCCAAAATGTCTTGGCCTGCTGAAGCATTAAAATTATCCTTTACTAGCAGTAAGGGACCTAGTCCAAACCCTGAAAAACAGGTGTGTTCCAATTTTTTGGTTCATATAGTGTTTCTATATGTCTGTCTGTATAGGTTTGGGTCTGTGTGTGTGTGTGTGTGTAGTGCCTGAATACATTTTAGTGCCTGAACACATAATAACCACAATAATAACAGCAACAGTAATCACCATCATCATCATCATCATCATCATCATCATCATCATCAACATCATCGGCATCATTTTGCTACAATAGTGTTACTGAATAGAATGTGATATTTTCATTATTGATGATACCTGACATTAAAAGAAAAAAGCTGAGCTTACTTGAAATTCAAAGAAATCATCTTCAGCCGCATTCATTATGTTACAGATCTGAAAGCCAGGCAGAGCGAGAAAAGCAGCAGTGAGACTCTCTGGTACAGAACAGCACTGTTTCATTAACTACCTTGTCACATAATTCCAATTCTCCAGCATTTCATTCATCGCTGTGCGCATGAGCGCGACATGTCCTTGTGTTTAATACTGTTCTGCTTATTTGACTGTCACAGCTCTGCTGTTAAGGAAGACAGAGGATTTTTACCAGGCCGTTTTCAGCGACGTAGGTGGGAAGTCCACTGATTAGTGCCCAGTGGTCAGCAGGGGGATTTCTACAGAACACAGCAAAAACATCCACTTTTAGACATATAACACTTTATGTATCAGCTTGTCTCTTCCACATGTCTAATATATTAAATTCTGCAGTGTAAATTCCATAAGGCATCTATTATGTATTCTTCCTCATATGCTTAAGTGTATCACTGAGGATCAATGTGCTATATGTTGTATAGTGATAATAACAACAATAATAACAATTACATTATTATTAAAGAGTACTCTTGACAAATGTAGCAGGTCAAAGTGTTTTCGGATAAAATTTTAAGATTAAAAACCATTCGAGCCAAAATACACACGAAAAAATAATTAATATGTAGTAAAAATGAAAATTCAATTAAAAATAGAATTTAAAAAATTGTCAAATGGAAGTAGAACTTCATTTAGTTGTGTGTGTAACAGAGGCCTCAGCACATTTCCTGTAATTTATGCAGAATCTCTGCGAAAGGCCAGTATCTGCATATCTAGGATCACAAGTTGGAACATAAATAGTCAGACATTAAGATGGCGGCTTTCAAGATGGCAGAGGGAAAGAGTTACACATGGCATTGGAACACACACTGGTCTAATACAAAACAGTGCATCAGGACATCAGTCAAATATTAGGTGTCTACCAGGTCCTTCAATAGTTCCTAACTTTTGACTCTTCCCGCATTATTTATATTAAAATAACACGATTTTGACCAGTTTACAATGAGGCTTCTGGCAACACCGCAAAATGACCGGGCGAGTCAAGTAATTAAAAGCTGAACCTGAAGATCACAAATATACATTTGTATGACTTACGGTATTACTTTAATGTCCTCCTTTCCGTGCAATATGTAATCGATCACCTTGTAGAAGATAATTTCCTGAGGGGAAAACAATATCATAAGTTTCTCCTTAAGCGACACATGATGTAAGAAAAACACTGACTTGATGAATGATGGTCCGATGGTCAGTGAAAGTCCTGTTTTTTGACACTCACTCTGCCATCAGGGGTCTTTGGTCCTGAATATGGAGGAACTTCACCCATTAGCACAGGCCAAAGGTCAAAGAATTCCTAGAAGAACAAGAAAGAGATGCTTTCATTCAAGACGTCTGCCATTGATTTGCAATTGTCCAGGGGGAGAACGCTGTCTGGGACTTATCTTAAGATCACAGGGGAGATCTGCTTCCCTTGCATCTCAACGCACTTGGATTTTCAATTCTTGAAACACGTGTTAATCTTTAAATGTCAACCGAGCTGAAGTGTTTGTAATGACATATGTTTGACATTTTATCTACCGGAGAACCATTACTACGAAAGGCAATAAAATGAAATATGACATGAAATGGGTCCTGACAAACATTTTGAGAAAATCACTTTTGTTTTGGTCATGTCCAGAAGGCCCACGGAGTAGCGGTCACAGTTGAGGAAGGCGCGCACTGTGTACAGGGCCTTGTGGAACTGTCTTTCAATGTCCGTCAGTTCTTCAAACACTTTGCTGGCAGACCAGAGCAACACCTGCAAAACAGATACATGGAAAAAGTGTGAAAATCATTTGCCATTTTAACGGTTTGTTATTTTACATACAATAATTCCTCATACAATAAGCACTGAAACAAGATATTAAACAATAAATAATATTCTGTACTTCTATTTACAAGCTATCTGCCTCCCCTTTTGAAATACAATGAATTAAGGATGCAAATATAAGCTGTACAGCTTACTTGGTCATTACAGAATCTTCCACAGGTCTGTTCATGATTCTGGACATATCTAACGTCAAACATCTCACTGCTTCCTATTACGTATTTGAAACCTGTAAAGTCATCCGGGACTGGTATATCAGAATTGTTTTATACACCTGTCTGCAAGCAAACTGGTTTTATATTATTTAAAAAGCAATAACACCACGTTATTTGCACGGGTAAAAGTCCCTTCCATCTCACCTGCCCTCTTCTGGTTTCACAGCTGTGCAAGTAGCTCAGGTGGAACACTCGGAGGACCAGATTGGCAAAGTTCAGGAATTTCATCAGTGTCTGCAAGAATCACACATGCTTGACATGCAAGGCCATTACCATGACCTAAGCGTTACAATGAAGCTGGAAAATGGACACAGAGACGTCCAGACACCCATTCAGAGAAAACAGTATGATGTACAGCATCAGAGAAAGAGAAACGTGAAAAGAAAAAGAGGCAGGCAGAGGGACAGACAGAAAGAGAGACAGACAGAGAGGGGGGGGGCACCTCCTCATCTTGTGCTGTGAAGCTTGGGCCATCAATCTTGTTCACTGCCATCATGATAGCCACCACGTCCTTGCCATTCATGATGGGTGTGCCCAGCACATTCTTGGTCTGGTACTCAGTTAGTGTGTCCACAAAGTCACTGAAGTAGGGGCTCTGAGGAGAAGATCACACTTTCAGGATCGTTCGAAAAACTGTCACCAGTCTTTAAGTGCAATACAGTTGTGCAGTGTCCAGTCAGGTAAAATCAGGTCATGTTTTGTTTATTTTGTTATTTTGATTTGCTTGACATGTGTCCAATCTCTTCCTTGACGTGTGAATAGAAAAAGAATACAATGCAAAATACAGCTAGACTTCATTTTGAGGAAAAAAATAACATGCTAGTAGATTGCCTTAACATAGAGGTCAGTTTAAATGAGCACTAAGGTGTGTATTTTTCATTTATTTTTTTTAATTAAATTTTGTTCTTTACACAGTTGGCCACAGATATTTAAAATCCTTGCAGATGAGTAGTTAGAATTCAAGTGAAAAATAGAAGGTGAATGAGATGTGGAGTCAAGGTAAGCTGCTGCCGTTCCGCTGACTTGTAGAACACAGCTTTAGGCACTGACCTTTAGATTTAATCCAGGATCGCTCTAATTCAAGTGAGATTAAAGCGCTTTATTCCCTGTGCCCAGTAACACCCAGAGCCAGGGGAAGGAAAGAGAAACCTGCCGTAATCCCACTGCAGCCTCCAGTTGGCACTAGAATTGTGAAGCTTCAAGTTAAAAGTGAAACCTGCATGATTTGTCTGCGAGCCATTACATTTGCAAACCTTTGTCCTCTCTCTCTCTCAGATGGATCAACCAGCCTCTGTGTCATCATGTGGAGCAAATCACAAAGAGCAAACAATTGTTTTCTTGCTTGAAAAGCTGTTGCGCGTATGCCAGTGGTCTCCACTGGTCAGGCCTACATAAGAGGCCTAAAGCAATAAGGGAGTGGCACTGCTGCATTCTGGAGACTTTGTATTTCAGTCACACGTTATCATCGACAAAGATAAAGGAAACCAATTTGTTCCAAGTGATTATGTGCTCTGGAGAGGTAGTGTTCTATAGAGGAAACCGTTTTCCAGACGGAGGAGTTTTGCTTTTCATGTTGACAGTGAGAGAGACGGTCTGTTCCTCTGAAAAATGAATGCCCCCTCGCTAATCAAAGACAGAGCGGAATTTCACGGCTTTCACCCCAGACCATCATGCACGTCTGTCTATATGCTCTTTTCCGCAGCCGTGTGATTTAGGTTGAGACGAACCTATTGGTCTTGTGAGCATGTGTTAACATGCCCCAGAAACTGGGCCCTATGCTCCCTTTTAGCTATACAATAGTCTTTACTTTGCAACTGCATGGAGATTAAAGCATTTTGAACGGACATGATGCAATTATCAGTGACATTACAGACATTTCTGATTCGTGGAAAAACGAAAAGGGAACTGCTTTGTTCCTGTGCATGTTCAGCTTGGCCGTGGGCTGACTGCCAGGTGAAGTAACACGTAAGACTGTTACATGTTGGGCAAAAATAAGCTTCCTCAGTGGAGTTTTACAACGTGACCCTGTTGCATTCTTAGCTACTTAATTTGTTATTATATTAGCAGTGGATTGTGGAAAACTGCAGGTACTTCAGCAAGTCTTTCAGGCAGACAGTAAATGGGGTAGAAGTACGTCATGAGATTTGCAGTCAGGCACTGCCCTCTGCTGGTGGCTCTTTGCTTTAGGCCAGCATGTCTCTGCTTTAGTCATTCAGTCATATACATACATATAAGAATGACTGTATATATATATGTATGTTGTCCCCGAGCAACTTTGAACTCATCTAGGTCTAAACCCTTAATGAGGAAATTTCATTCTCACTTGACAGACACAGAAGAGCAAAGTAATGTTTACTAGTGTTGCCAGTATTCAGCTGGCCTTGAGACTCAATGATTTAGCTGAGAGTTCAGTGAATTTAATGTTTATTGTCCTTTAGTTGTACCTTGACGCATGTGGTACAATGATGTACTCAGTGTTGTAGCTCTTGCACCAAGATACTGATAAAAATGATTTGGGCAACAGATCAACTTCCCACCAACCTCCTTCCAAACCAAAAAAAGATACCAAAAAGAGACCCATACCAATGTAACAGCCTATAAACATTTGAAAAACTGATCATCGGAATTCAGAGAGGCTGTCTTACCTCGGTCACATTAGGCACATTCACTGTCTTCTTGACACTGGCAATATGGCCCACAATGCCTGTGTCCAGGGGGTAAACAATTTCACTGTCCGGAGGCACAAGGCATTCCTCCAGAGTGGCATCCTTGTGGACATTGAAGATGCGTGTGGCCAGTTCAGCCGTGCCATTTCTCTGTCGGTACATGAAGAGGCTCATGCGATCTGCCCGCATGATGAAGCACAAGTGGCGCATTAGATTGAACACGGCCCTCTCCATCTGCAGGTTCTCCTGCAGGTCCCGCACCATTTCAAAGATCACCTCACTTTCCTCCAAAGAGCTCAGGTTGTGATAACGACTGAAATCCACTGCTGTCTTCTTGGAGGTGGACAACAGGTTGGAGACGATCTGTGCCCTGAAATGAGAATCGTAATATTGCTTGGCGAAGGCCGGATTGCTGTCCAAAAACTTCTCGGCCACATCTTTGTTCACTTCAGCCATTTGGTCTCAGCTGAGAAGATGCAACGTGCCCACACCTCAGGGGGTTACAGTGCAGTGTTACACTCAGGCTGAGGGTAGCAGAGACAAACTGGGGATTATAGGGATTGCTTTAAAGACGTGTGTGTGCCCCTAATCCTGCATCCAATTATAACTTGGATTATGAAATTCACACAATAGTGCTCACACCTCAGCTATACCTTCATGAACACAGACAAAAAAGGGAATGTGAATCCCTCCACTTGTGAGATAGGGACAAAGACATCCTACTGGATGAAGCAGAGCCAGTAGACCAGGGTAGACTCATTTAGACAAAGGCAAAGGCTTCTAGTAAGAATGCCAAAACAAGGCTTCATCATTCTGCTCAGGTGTGTTTGAAACCGTACCTGTGTGAGCTACTTCTGAAAATCCAGCAAAGTGCTGTTTCTGGTATTTGGTGTCGTGTGTTGATGTGAAGGGTATATACAAATACACACACACACACACACACACACACGTGTGTGAACCTAAACCTAGGCTGCCTAGATTGCATATGCCGAGAAACGCCCCTGCACATACACACATACAAAAACACACACATATTCTGAGACCAGTAGAAAAATCCTCTGTAACACTATTTTTCTCATTTTAAACAATGTTTTTCATAACAAATTGTTTAATCAGCAAATCAGTAGAAAAGCTTAAAAAATTCATACATTTGGAAATGTATTAATACATGTTGTGTCACTTTCCTGTATTGACATTGTGCAGTCAAGCTGGAATGGTCTCCACAAGGTCCATGTGTTTCAGGAATGATGTCACAATACTTGGGTTTAAGGTCAGTTGGAAGAAGGTCCATGAGAGTCAACACAACTTGATGTTCTTTGGTCTTCTGAAATTCAAATACTAAAAATTATGATACTGTATGGTGTAAGGAAGTATATTATTTAATTTGCAAATACAGCAAAATAGAAATATTTACAGTGGTCTCAGGGGTCCAAAAGTGGTCTCAGACTTTTGGACAATACAAATGTTTATTTAAAAAAAAAAAAAAAAAAACACTTTCTTTGACAGGTATTGCTTAGGTGTCGCTTGTCGGGAGTCTAGGTCTAGTGAGCATGTAGTAACTTGGTTGAACAATGGATGTGGACTTGAGTTTAGCCTTACAGGTTTAAGATACACATGTAGACGACTTAAGCACTGATGTACGTCACTCTGGATAAGAGCGTCAGCTAGATTCCGTAAATGTAAATGTTTAATGGCTGAACACTCTGGCTTTGTAAAACACCTGAAAGAAGTTAAAACACATTATTTAATTGATAGCATATTTTTGTTAACCATCCACACTCCATCGCTGCTTTGCTCTTCTGAAATCCCATTTCATTCATATTTTTCACAGCTCGGTTATAAACATGGCCTCCCGTTTCCACTAATTTGTTTGGTTTTGCGTTTTCTATTTTGGTCAACCCATACGTTTTTTTCTTTGATAACTGTCAGAAGGAGCCACTGGCAGTTAGCCCAGTGATAGACGCGAGTGAGGAGGTGATCCATGCAGTTACTCTAAGAATGCCCTCTAATAGAGTAAAGATTCCCACTGGGAATCACACACGGTACCGTAAAATAGACCCGAGGACTCACAGTCAGATGACGGCAAGATCTGAGCTGGTGAAAACTCAATGACTGAGGAACCTGTACGTGTCGTTTTCTTGTTTATATACTGAGTGACGCGCTCGTTTCCGGAGCCCCGTTGGCATCACATGACTGTTGTGCATGACAATAACCTTCAGTCACAGAGTCCAGCGATCCGGGTCTCCAGATTACCGGGCTTGGGCTACCTCCATCCTGACTTTCCCTTTGCTTTCTCCCTTGTCCTCAATTATTTCACCTGTTCTTTGGCTCCATTTCCTTACTTAAAGGAAGGTAAGGTAAGGTAAGGTAAGTCCCACGGAATCAGAAGTCGCCGTCCATTCACCATCACGTCAATCTGGTTGTTGTAGATGTGTTTCATGTTTTCTCTCTCTCAGCCCTGAGGTCTCCAACTGGTTACACCCTGGCTCGTGTTCCCCTCACCTGGAGAATCTGTCCCATGGCAACACATTTATGTCATCCACTCTGATTGATGGACATTGTTTGTTAATGGGATTATGTATACAGGTTTATTCTTTGGAACCTTTTGCTAAAATTGAACTGTTGAGACAGTGCTGGGACTGCATTTGTTCTGCATTTGTTCTGTTTCCTGCCATTTTTGATTCCAACTACTGCAATTCACTCCTGTTTACTTTTGTAGCTGGGATTTGTTTATTTGCTAGGAAGTAAAAAGCTGGCTGAAAATCGTCTCAGCACAGTGGTTCCATCATTTTCCCAAGAGTGAAAGTAAAAGTCAGCATCCCAGAGGAAAGGATGACTCAGAATAAGACTCTTCTTTGTCCAGCCTGTTTCTCCTTAACATTACTGAGCTCAGTTTTTAAAGTATAAAGTGTAAAGTGTCCGTTTGTCATATGCGAACACACCACAGCACACAGTGTGAACAGCATGAGATTGTTCTCTGTATTTAACCCATTTAACTAATTTAACCCATTCACCAAGTGAAGCAGCGGGCAGCCAGGAACACAGAGACGGGAGAGTAGTGTGTGGGGACGGCACATTGCTCAAGGGTACCTCAGTGGTGCCACTGGCAGTCCCGGGATCGAACCTACGACCAACTCCCTAACTGCCAGGCCGAGATTTTGACCATCAGTATGAAGTTTTGACCATTTTCTCACATTTCCACACTTCTGAACAAAAGCCTTCCTCTAATCTCAGCCCGATCATAATGTCCCTCACAACAGTCCTTTCTTTGTCTTATCAGAAAAAAATCCTATTCTTATCTGGAGATTATTGAGTCTGACTTGTTTCTCCTAAATCCCCCTTCAGGAGAAAAAAAGAAGCAAAAGAATAAACTTGAGACAGAAGTTCTTCTGCTGTTCTCATCGGTTCTCAGTTTCTTCTCTTTAACACCTTATGGATCAAAACTGTCTGAC
>JBBJLS010000032.1:7900649-7919880 GCA_037577275.1 Bryconaethiops microstoma | reverse complement strand
ATGTATGTGTGTGTGTGTATATATATATATGTATTTATATGTATGTGTGTGTGTGTGTGTATATATATATATATATATATATATATACATACATACATACATACATACATATATATAATGTGTGTGTGTGTGTGTGTGTGTAAAATATTTGTTTGCACTTTTATGTGGCAGTGCATTTTTGTGACAATACCATCATGTCATTATGTTTTCTAGTTATTGATCTTAACATTGATTTTACATTTGCAAATTGAAATACATGATGGTAGTAAACGTCTTTGAAATATTGGGTTTGAAGCCACAGAATGAACCGATGAATAAAATAAGCTCTGTTTTCTGTAGACATGGTTACTGACTGCAAATTGGAGAACCGCTCACAGTGAAGAAGCTTGTATTAGTATTCATGTAGCTGCACTTCTGTTCAAATACTTACCCAAGACTTTCTCTTTCTCTGAGCAGATTTTGTTTATCTGTTCATTGGGTCACATGGCTCTGTTATGTGCAGGGCTATAGTGCATAGTGGAAGGTTAATTTATTTATATGTGCACACCTTCATATACATCGACACCCACCCATAATCAAACAAAGCGTCTAGCCCGTTTTACTCTATGAAAGTCATTTGAGGCATGTTGAGATAAAGTTTGCTTAATGACTAATTGGTTGTGGTGCCGTGTAGCAAATATTGACCGTCTTGGGCCTGCCCTGATGGATCCTTGGCCCTTGATAAAATTCTGTTCTTTGCAATAAAAGGCTGTATTGCATTGACACATCGTGTAGACTAAGATGAGTTTTCTGTTTTCTTTGCTTCAGTGTCTCAATTTGTCAAACTGATATGTTGAGTTTATGGTTACATATCTCCTGATTGACCAATTAACAGATATACTTATTTCTCTCATAGACACAGCTTTGGGTCAGTGTGCAATGGCTGGTGGCGAGGGCAACGGGACTGCTGGAGGCGCTGAACCTGAGGGCGGCCTTCACGTTCCCTTCACCTTGGAGGAACGTGAGCGAGAGGAGGAACCCCTGAAGAAAGTGCTTAGCCGAAAGCTCAAAAGCCAGTGCTCCTGCACCCCAGCACGGGCCAAAGCGCTGCTCCTCGACTCCATACCCATTCTGAAATGGCTTCCACAATATCAGGTCAAAGACTGGCTTCTAGGTGACATTATGTCTGGCGTTATTGTGGGCATACTGCTGGTGCCCCAGTCTATTGCGTATTCTCTGCTGGCAGGGCTGGATCCAATCTATGGCCTCTACACATCCTTCTTCTCCAGCATCATCTACAGTTTCCTGGGAACATCGAGGCACATCTCCGTGGGAATCTTCGGAGTGCTGTGCCTGTTGGTGGGACAGGTTGTGGACAGGGAGCTGGCTGTGGCTGGATATCTCACTGATCAGCAGAGCAATCTGACTGGCCTTGGCAGCCTGGAGAACAGCACTACTCCCTATTGTGATCGCAGCTGCTATGCCATCATTGTTGGCTCCACTGTCACCTTCACAGCAGGAGTTTACCAGGTTAGTGTCTGCTTGTTCATGCTTTCTTTTTATGCCACCTACTGCAACATCTTCTATCTTTTCTGGTGCTGAAGCCAACTTCTGAAACTTAGTATATGTGGTTATAAGAAGCCTGGAAAAACACACCTGTAGATTTCTTTAGTACTGACGACAGGAATCAAAAAAATATTTCATTTAGTTGTAGAGGCTTTTGTGTAATTTTCTGTTAGATATTAACCGATCAGCCACTGACTGGTGAAGCGAATAGCTTTATCTCATTGCAGTGTCACTTGTCAAGGGGTTGGATATATTAGGCAGTGAAGTGTACAGTCAGTTCTTGAGGTTGATCTGTTAGAAGCAAGAAATGTGCAAGCGTAAGGATCTGAGCAACTTTGACAAGGGCCAAATTGTGATGGCTAGATGACTGGGTCAGGGCAAAGGTTAGTACCTACCAGAAGTGGTCTAAGGAAGTTCAGGATCATGGGCACTCACTGATGTATGTGGGGAGCGAAGGCTAGCCCCTCTGGTCCAGGTTCACAGAAGCACAAACTGCTGAAAAGGTTAATTCTGGGTATGATAGAAAGGTATCAGAACACACAAAAACATGCACTTTGCTGTGTATGAGGCTGTGTAAACTCCTGTCATCCACTGAAAGTACTTTCAAGGTACATGTAAGCATCAGATCTGGGACATGGAACAATGGAAAAAAGTGGCCTGAGCTAATGAATCATGTTTTCTTTTACATCATGTGGGCAGCTGGGTGTATGTGCGTCACATAACTGAGGAAATTATGGCAACAGTATACATTATAAGAAGAAGGCAAGCTGGCAGGGCCAGTGTGATGCTCTGGGCAATGTTCTGCTGGGAAACCTTGGGTTCTGGCATTCATGTGTATGTTACTTTGACACGTACTACCTACATAAACATTGCTTTGGCTGCATGAGTGGGTGACGTGCACAGTATAAGGCAGGGGGTGTTTAATGTTATAGCCGATTAGTGCATGTTTCCTGCTTTTTCTGACTCAAAAAGAAAGAATAACTTACATGTACATAATGGCCTTTTGACTAGAAATTTAATAAACGATTGCTGTTTTTTTGCACAATACATCAGGGAAATGGATGTTGTAAATACAGGAAGGTACCGGCTTTAAAGTAGGCTTCTTGCCAAAAATCACAAACAAAACCCACACTACTTCAAAACTCTATGGTCCCTAAGTAACTTAGAACAAAGGTCAAAAGAAAAGAACATAGTACTTACCCCTACGCTTGATAAAGTATGCTTCAGTTACTGCTTGGGTAACCCACATGCACATACAAAATTCAAAATCCATGATGATTCAGCTTGTCACTCACACAACAAACCAACCGTGATACTCCACAATACAAATGCATATGGGCAAACATATAACTCGGTCTGGTCTGTACGCAAGCAATTCCAGCATTGCGTCAGTCTCTAAAGCACCAGGGCGGGACACAGGCCATAGGAAGTTTTTACTACCTTATCCAGAACTGAGTAAACCATTAAAACACAAAACATGTGATTCTGTTTCTTGTATTTTCAGGTGTTAATGGGTCTCCTTCAGGTTGGCTTCATCTCAGTCTTCCTCTCTGACTCTCTTCTGAGTGGTTTTGCCACTGGTGCCTCTCTCACCATCCTCACCTCCCAGCTGAAGTATCTTCTGGGACTCAAGTTGCCTCGTGCCCAGGGCTGGGGCTCACTGATTAAAACCTGGATCAGTCTGCTGAGTAACCTGGGCCAAACCAACATCTGTGACCTCATCACCAGCATCCTCTGCCTGCTGGTTCTGATCCCCACCAAAGAACTCAATGACCGCTTTAAAGCCAAGCTCAAAGCTCCCATTCCTTTTGAGTTATTCGTAGTCATCATTGCAACGGTGGCCTCCCACTTTGGTCACTTCCAGGAGAAGTATGGATCAGCGGTAGCTGGGGCCATTCCCACAGGCTTCATGCCCCCTCAGCTGCCAGCTTGGCATCTCATCCCCAACATAGCAGTTGATGCCTTCTCCATAGCTATTGTCGGCTTTGCCATCACTGTGTCTTTGTCTGAGATGTTTGCTAAGAAACATGGTTATGTGGTGGACCCCAACCAGGAGATGTACGCCATCGGGTTCTGTAACATCTTTCCATCATTTTTCCGCTGCTTCACCACCAGTGCTGCCCTGACCAAGACACTGGTAAAGGAGTCCACTGGCTGCCAGACTCAACTCTCAGGCCTGATCACTGCACTGGTCCTGCTGTTGGTGCTTCTTGTCATTGCTCCTCTGTTCTACTCACTTCAGAGGTAAGTGCTTGTAGTAGTACAGTGCAGTAACATCCATATAGTAGTGAAGCCAAGAAATGGTCATTATTCAACCAATGTATGATTTAAAAACCCATTTAAGTGGAATTCCACCATTTTTTAAAAAACAATCAGCAAAATTCAGTACTGTTTATAATAGTAAAATAGTGGTAAAGTGGTAAAATAATGGTAAAGCTGAAAAATGATATGAAATGTATTACTATTTTGCCATACAGTGAAGCATGAAAAAATTTTAAAGCTTTAAAGGTTTTGTCAGTACTAAAATAGCAATTTCCTAGTACAATGGTTATATTTTACATCTCTTAATGTTCAAGTTAATGTTATTTTCCTACTGGTCTGATTTCAGGTAAAAGCTGGTTTAAACAGCTGAATGTTTTGAGTGCTGAAAAGTACTGACATAACAAGGGGATCAAATGTGAGGGGTATGCCTTTATTCTCAAGGCTGTACGACTGGCAGGTTTTTACAAAGAGAAATGGGGAAAAATCTAAAGCGCTTTCTAGATTCATTAATACATGACAACGTATTAAGACATTTTATCCCTAAATTCTCAACAAGCAGTGTAAGTCAGACATGTATGGAAATTCATTTTATTTCTCTGTTTTTAGTTCTTAGCATTTGTATACGTTCAGTATGTTCACCACTGTCTGTCACCTCATTTTCAGGTGCGTCCTGGCCGTCATCATTGTCGTGAACCTGCGCGGAGCACTCCGGAAGTTCCGGGATGTTCCTCAGATGTGGCGGGTGAACCACGTGGACGCCACTATCTGGCTGGTGACCATGGCCACGTCAGCGCTGGTAAACACTGAGCTGGGTTTACTGGTGGGGGTACTGGTGTCTGCCTTCTGCGTGCTGGGACGTACCCAACGTGCCCAGGCCCTCCAGCTGGGTCAAGCTGAAGGCTATGAGATTTTTGAGGACCTGACATCATACAAGGGTCTTCACACACAGCCCGGGGTGGCTGTGTTTCGCTATGAAGCTCCTATTTATTATGCAAACCAGGCTCTGTTTAAGAAGTCCCTGTACCGCAGTGTGGGCCTGGACCCGCTGAAGGAGAAAGCCAGACGCAAGAAGCTGGAGAAGCAGAGGAAGACGCAGGAAAGATTGGAGCATGGGGCCAAGAAAGAGCCTGAAGTGTCCACTAGTATCTTCTTACCACAAGGTCCTGGCTTTCGTACGCTGGTCGTAGACTGCAGTGCAGTGCTTTTTCTGGATACCGCTGGTGTTGGTGCTCTAAAAGAGGTGCATAAGGATTACAAGGAGTTAGGGGTGCGCTTGCTGTTAGCTCAGTGCAGCACCTCAGTGATTGATTCCCTGCGGAGGGGTGGTTACTATGACCCCAAGTCAGGTAGCCCAGAAGTCATCTTTCATAGCATCAGCGATGCCACCCGTTATGCCCAAAGCTTACTGTCGCAGAATGGTGACTGTGAGACTGTTTGCTGATTATAAAAATACTTTAAGCTAAAGAGGTGGGCAAAATGGTAAAAAATGTGATGACCTCTTCATGATACACAAGGTGTATCACTAAAGTTAGATATAATGTTAAGCACTCAAATCTATACTGAACGTCCAAAACGTTTACTTTTATTCAGCATAATACAGATCAGGAAGAAAAAAAAAAATCTAACCAAACAATTGGTGAGGTCAATGTGCTGATTTATTTTATA
This sequence comes from Bryconaethiops microstoma, assembly GCA_037577275.1. Classification (NCBI taxonomy): domain Eukaryota; kingdom Metazoa; phylum Chordata; class Actinopteri; order Characiformes; family Alestidae; genus Bryconaethiops; species Bryconaethiops microstoma. The sequence continues at coordinate 7,914,408 of JBBJLS010000032.1, read as the reverse complement.
CTGGGGAAAATTCCCCAGTGCCGTCTTAAAGGCTCTTGATGGGGAGGGAGGGATCACGAGAACACAAGTGGCGAACTCAGTAGCAGAACTTGTTTAGAAATCATTGCAGTCTAAATCAGTTGTTTAGTTGCATTTTTCAACCGGCCCCCAAAAAAATGTTCGACAAAGAAGCTGTAGAAATGAACTACTTTAAATGCATTACATTTCAAAACCATCGAATATAATTTGCTTGAGGTTGCAAACTACTCGATCTGTCAAATAGGACTGCTAATAGATCATCACACACTACTTTGCAAGCTAGATAAAGACAACAAGACAGGCAGTACCTCACTGTTTTGAACCAAAGCTCGTTGCCAGACAAAGCAGGTATTCACAAAATGTTTGTATGGTCTGTTCAAATAAACAGAGTTTGCATGGTTAGCCAATTAACACACTGAGGCAAACCTGTCTGAGGATGAGTGCGTTCAGTAATCCACTGCCCCTTTTTGAGACTTTCAGATGAAATTGGCAAAGGGATGATGATGAACAGTACTGAAAAGGGACCTGGTTTTTGCTCTTTACAGTCGGTCTCTATTTTGTTGCATTGAAAAGATTATTGTTGTAAAAATACCATTAATGTGTTCAGGAAAGCATATCACATTATTCATTGCAGTAATTATGTAATATCATCGCACGCACCCCCCCTTAGGCTACCTGTTTACTATGCCTTCAGTCAAACCTTTGTGCCTTATTGTGATTTCAGATTGACAATCAGTTAGATGCACACATTATTTTTTTGCTTTTCTGTTTGTAGCTTTGCTTAATTTTTTTAGGCTCTTTTCAGTCTTAATTGTTAAAACAATGCGCGGATATAATCTAGGCGTCTGTTTATTCCCTGTGGAAACAGAATTCACTGAAAGTGCAGAAGTCGGGAATGATTTCTGCTGAAGACCAAACAATACACTGCTACACCGTCCATCACTTTTGTGTACTTTGCTGGACGTTAAATCTTTGCTGGACGTCTTTTAAAGTTGAGTCCTTTAAAATTTTCAAACCATGTGTCTCTCAGGGGTTATGCTCAATTTTGCTGGTCAAACAAAAGCAAGAAAAGAAGAAAGTTACTGATCTCAAGAGGAACAAGCTTTTTTTTCTATGTCGGATAAGATGTCTATGCAAAGATCACCCAGATCAGATCTTTCCAAAGAAAACATTGTGCTTAGTTTCTTAGCTGTATTTAATGGTCAGATCATTTATGGTTTATTTATAATGTTTCGACTTTTGAGTGCCTTAATATAGGAATCCCCTTTCATGGGAAGTTTTCTGTGGAACAACAGTAAGAGATTTCCTGTAAACAGATTATTTATAAAGCAAATACAAGTCATTGGGTATTTTGAATGTGCCATTAAAGTAGATTGTATGCTCATGAGTGCCCTTAACACACACTGGTTACGGGTTTAGACTAAAAGCCAAAGCTGTGTTGCCTCTCCTACTAAAGGTAATTATGCCTCGCTGTTATGGTGGTGTATTCAGCATAAAGCGTGCGTTGCTGTTCTGCTATGTAAACACCATAATGTCAGGGTTTGTTTTTTTTTAGTTTACTGAGTCAACAAGGAAAGAAATATGAAGCTCTTTTTCCCTCCCGGATTTGTTACTACGGCCAAGATATGTTTACAGAAATCATGGCATTCACAAGGACAGTGGCCAGAGGAATCATGACCAGATTATACCAGTTAGATACCTTAAATATACTTGATTATACAACCATTTATAGTTGTGATTACATCGCAGTTACATAGGAGTTCTATCTATCTTGTTTATTTTATTTAGTTCTTTTCCCAAATGCATTTTCCTGACTTTTAGTATGAATATGATTTTATGTGTGTAAAAATATAGACTGGCTTTCTCACGGAGCTCTAAGGGCTTTATGTGCTCTCATATTTATCGGTTCTGTTGTCTTACAGTATTTGTCACTGAGGTTACAGGATCACTATTACTGATTTAATGCTTTATAATGTTCTATCACTGTGCAGGGTTTCAGTGGCTGTTAGTTGTTTTTTGGCCACTTTTGGTATTCAGAAGGGATAGTTTTGTCATGTTTTATATCTGTACGCACATCTTTGGTTGTTCTAGCTTGCACACAATAAACAAAACATAAATATACTACCTGCAAAATTTTCCCACTTGTCGTCTCTTGTCCAGTTCTGGGTTGTAATTGGACAGTTAATGTCTTAATTCACTAAGACTGAAATTTCCTTGTTGCATGTATTCGTTCCTTCCAAAGCACATGAAAGGAAACCTCCACTTCCAGTGTGCTGCTGCCAGAGCCGAGGCTTGCCCACTGGAAAATTTCGATAAAGCGTCCCCAGCCTTTGTTCTCATTCTCTAGCTGTGTCCCCGTGCTGTGTGAAGTCAGACTTATCTCTCTGTGTGAGGCTCTGAATGCCAAAGAGCCTGGATCAGGCCCAAAACCCCACTGGCTGACCAGTTATTAAGCAAGTCCGCTTTATCTACTGCTTCATTCATTTCTGTCTCTGCAGGAGTTCTTCAGTCTTACCACTGAGAGGTGCTGTTTTGTGGCGTTATCTTTCCTGGCCTGTGATCGATGAGCATTTCGCTGGCTGGTGAAAGGAATGAAATACTCCTTTAATGCAGCATTTACGATCAGCCACGACGTTAAAACCACTGACTGGTGAAGTGAATAACATTCATTATCTCGTTACAGTGGCACCTCTCAAAAGGGTGGGATGTATTAGGCAGCAAGTGAACAGTCAGTTCAGTTGATGTGTCGTAAGCAGGAAAAAGGGCAAGTGTGAGGATCTGAGCAACTTTGACAAGATCCAGATTGTGACGGCTAGATGAGTGTGTAAGAGCACCTTCAAAACAGCAGGTCTTGTGGTGTGTTCCCAGTATACAGTGGTTAATACATACAAAAAGTGGTCCAAAGAAGGACGACTGGTGAAGTAGTGACAGGATCATGGCTCAATGCTACACATAGGTAGCGAATGCCAGCCCCTCAGGTCTGATCCAGCAGAAGAGCTACTGTGGCACAAATTGCTGAAAACGTTAATGTAGGCTATAATCAAAAGCACACCATGCTTCACAGCTTGTTGAGGATCGGGCTGTGTAGCTGCAGACCGATCAGAGTGCCCATGTTGGGTCCTGTCCACTGCGGCAAGAAATGTTCGAAAAGGGCACCTGAGCATCAGAACTGGACCATGGGGCAGAGAAACACGACAGTCTGGTCTGATGAATCACATGTTATTTCGCGTCATGCGGACAGCTGGGGGTCACCTTACTGTATTGATTATTAAGTGCCTTGTAAAAACCTCCATTTTCAATGGAACAACAGTAATAAATCTCATGTAAAAAGATGAATTGCTTTATAAAGCAAGTACCACTCATTGGGTATTTTCACTGGGCCGTAAAAGTAGGTTGTATACACATCAGTGACCTTAACCAGACCATGGAGCAAAAGAAGAAGGTGGTATGGTCTGATGAATCACATTTCTTTCACGTCGTGTGGATGCTGAGTGATTATGGGTGGCATCCTAATGTATCAATTATTGAGTGCCTTAATGCAGCGGTCCCCAACTTTTTTGCCCCACCGTTTCATGTAAAACAGTATTTTCACCTACCGCTATAGTTACAACTAAAAATAAAGTGTGTTTGTTTTTTAGCTTGTGGGCTAAATTTTTGATGTAGCATATCACGTGACCGAGACAAGCGTTGTTTTCAAAATAAAAGATATTTCAGACTCTGATAATCAATGCAATATTTTTTCTGTCTTTCTGTGCGGCCCGGTACCGGTCCACGGCCCAATGGTTGGGGACCTCTGCCTTAACGTATGAACCCATCCAGAGACAGAAAAGCCAGTTGTGCTCTCCATAGATGACTGTGGCATTACTGGGGTAATTTCCTAGTATTATTTTAGGCCAAATCCTTTACATACAGTGTTTGAATGGATAGACATGTTGGGGACACTGTATACCAGCTATCCAGACACCCAGCCACTCTTGATTGGTCCCAGCCTGTATCACAAGATACATTATATAGACAAACGTATTCGGACACCTGATCATTACACCTTGAATGCAATATCATTAAAGTCATTAAAATACATAGACTTTAATATAGAGTTGGTCCTTCCTTTGCAACTATAACAGCTTCCACTCTTCTTCAAAGGCTTTCCACAAGAGTTTCTGTGGGAATTTGTGCCCATTCGTTCTGCAGAGTATTTATGAGTTCAGGCATTGATGTTAGTTCAGGCATTCCAGTTCAGGGCTCTGTTTTTCCACACCGGACTCATCCAACCATGTCTTTATGGACCTTGCTTTGTGGCACAGTCATGCTGGAATAGAAAATGATCTTCCCCAAACTGTGTCCACAATGTCTTGGCGTGCTAAAGCATTAAGATTGCCCTTCCGTGTAAGTAAGGGGCCTAGCCTAAACCCTGAAAAACAGGTGTGTCCCAGCACTTTTGTCCATATAGTGTATCTTCTGTTGCTAGGTTGCTAATTAACAAATTGACATCCACAACCTCAGTTAAATAGCCCTGGTCTAAAGTTTTGGGGTCGTTTCAGTCATGTGCAAATGGGGACCACCAACTTGGGCTTACCAGGGCCAGGAGCCTGGAGTGTAGTACCGCAAGGTCATCACCAGAGGACAGTGTTGTCCTGATCAGAATGTGAACAGGAGGGCCCTGTTCTCCATGCTGGAGTGCTTCATATTTGCTTTAAAAGTCACAGGAGACCTATTTAAAGGCTTTGGCCGTTTTTAAGACGTCGCTGACAGGTCTTTCAGCCTGGAAACCATGACGGACGGAGCGCCTGTCATTTTGAGGCTTGGCTGCAGGCGAGCAGGCACTTTGGCCGGCTTCATCCCTGAATTTGATGATGCGTTTAAACCGTCAGAGCAGTTTGTCTCCTGTCAAGAAAAATCGTATTCTCGCCTCATCTCTGAGCCTGCCTGGGCCACCACTGTCTCCCAGGCATTCGGTGTCCCAATTATATTAGCAGGTGCTGAGATAGTTGAAGTGAAAGCAGCCCCCTACCTTCTCCCCCCTTAAACACACACACACAGATCTCCCCCTCTGTCCATTTCACTCTCTGCAAATCAGATTCACGTGAGTGAAGGCGAAGACACGAAAAGCCCTCTCCATGAATTCATTTAGCCCATTTGTCAGAATATCAGGCCGCAAACTGAGGAATGTTTATGAGCAATTTGAGTTAAATACACCTCCAGCCTCCCAGCCCACAGCATTCTGACCATACACACACACACACAGCCTGAAGGCACTTCACTGGACGTGGCTGCGTCTGAAAGACTTAAGTTTCTTGTTTATTACTCTTCATTTTTAACTCTGTCTTACGAACACATAAATAATATCCAGGGATATATACAGTACCTTACAAAATCCTTAGACACCGATTTAAAACCTGTTTAGCTGAACAGTATATACTTTTTAAATCTAATATAAGGCTGAAAAATATATACAAGTAATATTAATACAGGAGAGTGATGCAATGTATGTCTATGTGTTCCCAGACCTCATTGAAGTCCAATATTTCACTAGTTCTCATCAAATACCTCAAATGCCTGGTTCAGCTCAATTGATATTTCATGAGATTAAACCAGGAGCTGCTGATGGAGTTTCACTAGTCCATGCAAAGGCTGGAACGATCTGGAACCGAATCTGTGTTCTCCTAATCAGCTCACAAGACTACAAGTACTTTGAACGAATAAAGCAAATCGGGATATTATTTAATGCTTTCTTGTTTGTTTGCATTTATTCTAATGTTAACTTGTGCAGTTGCTCGCAGAAAGTCTCGTACTGCTCAGATAAATGGCTTTAAACAGTTTGCACAGACTTTTGCACAGCACTGTATATCAAAAAACCAAGGATTTTTTGATAAACTATCCTACAATTAGACTATAAGAAGATAATAAGACTATGTATCATATATAATGCTTTCTAATAGTTTTTATATAATCCTATTATCTTCTTATAGTCTGTCTTCTTGCAGATGTTCCAAGTCCCAGCTAAAATGTAATCTTAGGAGTCTGCTGTCTCCACTTGCTCCTGATACTCCTTTATAGTTCCTTTCTCTCTTTCCTCCATCCATTGATTTAATCTTCCTCTCTCCCTACCTGTACACTGCTCTCCTTTATTTATTTATTTGTTCCTTTGTCATTTTTCTCTCTTTGCTCTTTTCCCTGTACCTCCCGCCATCTGTTCTGCAATACAGGACACGAACTAACTATTTATGTACATATTTTTACACTTACTAATCTCATTAACAACTTAATGATGACAATGTATTGCTTTTCAAGTCTCTTCACTCATTAAATAATTGCTCTTTGCTGTTTCTTGTCCCTCCCTACCTGAAATACTCCGTACCACTTAATCTATTCACTGTCGAGTTACCTGTTTTTCATAAACTCTGATAAGAATCTAGCCTAATTTTCTTTTCTTTTTTTTAAATACATGGTCTGTTTGAATCCACAAGATGAAACATCACATCATTGACAGTTATGTCACATTATAATTGACAGAACATCAACCTTAGCTCTCTAAAATAACACTTCATTAGACAGGTTGCTTGCAGTGGGCTTGGATGTCATTTTGAGAAATAACAACACACTCGCCGCTCTGATGCCACACCAACCAAAATCTTTATTTAGTGTACAGAAGGCTTTCGGCAACGCCATAATAAACAGTTGTGATCAGAAAACTGACAGTGCCTGTAAGACTGAAGTGTCCCACTCAACCTAATGTCCTACTTAACCCAAGGCACTCTCTTGTCAATATTTACGGCCTATTGTTTTCCTCCAAATAAACCCGTCTCACCTTCAGAGAGGTAAGTTACTGCAAGCTAACGCAGACGAGATGCCAAAGCCAGGCGTCCCTTAACTTTGAATGGATATTGTATGTGTGCTGTCATAAGGGAAATTGATGTTAGTTATATTCCCTTTACCGATGCTTTATGAGTATCGTAGACAATGTAAAAGCATCGTCGTCTTGCATTCCAAGGACTCTGACTGCTGTGGCATTAGCAGTGTCTGCAGGGCCCCTCTGCGCTCTGTTCATCCCCCTTTTAGATCGCAGGTGTAATTGCGTAACAGTGTAGATAACTATGTAATTGTGGGACTAATTGCTGGCTGTCGGCTGTCGGCTGTCAGCATCCATAAAACTCCCCGCGCTGCTTTCTGGGCAATAGCACACATGACAGCAATCTCCTCTCTAGCATAATTCACTCTTGTGCTCTTATATAAACTCTCTTATTGCTTCCAATCGATGTTCTGAAAAGAAATGAAAGGGGGTGCAAGAGGAAAGAGGGAAAATGTCCATTTCTCCCAGAGGTTTCAAAGCTCAGCGTGTGCCTGTGGTTGGAAATGCCGCTCCTTTTTTGCTTTTTCGTGCACACATTCCGCTGCTCTGGCTTTGTGTCGGTGCTTGGTTGTCTATTCCGTGTGTATTGTGGTGCCATGGTTTATGAATTGGGGGCTAGTGTTCGAAAGCGGTGCGAGGCGATAAAGGCAGGTTGCAGGCACCTCCATTCGTCTTCTTCCTGCAAGTTACGCCACATCTGCATAATCCAAACTGGAGGAGTGCCATTTAAAAATCACTGGAGCGCTTTGTACTGTAGCTTCTGCAGTGAGCGGCTGGCCTTTTGATTTATATTCATGAGAAAGCACGTGGGATGTTTTTTCTCCTTTCTTTTTTTCATACAGGCCCTAGTTGGTAGGTGCTTCCTCGCCACCTTTTGCCCCTCACCTCGGAAATCTAAGTGTGGTTTTGTGCAGTGAGCTGAAATAAAAACAAAGCAACTTGCAGCATGATGAAACACATGCAATGCTGCAGAACGTTCATCCACTCTTTTTTTATTCTCTATGTTGCCCTTGTTGCAGGTGTGAATGTAACTCAGGCGGCTCCTCAGGATGCACCCACTTAAACAGAGTGTAACAGAGTGTAACAAAACCAGCCCAATCCAATTCAACCCAATCTAACCCTATCCAGTATGTGCAAAAATGTGTCACTGCGCATCATGCAGATGGCTGTTATCAAATTTAGTCTAGTAATTACATCATCTTATGCAATAGATCTATCCAGGCTGTGCCCACTTATGCACCGATAGCAACTGTTGTGGTTGGGAAAGCCAAAATTCCATGCAACCTGAATTAAAGCTTGAGCTCAGTTTTGGTCAGAATTACATTTTAAACAATACTTAATTTGTATGTGTATGAAAGGTCATGCTGTTCAGGTGTACTTTTTGTCACCTTATTACAGCAAACATCCATGACTTTATCACAGCAGTGGTGGGGATCTCAGGTCTTGGAGGGCCGGATCCTTGCACAAAGCACACCTGATTCAACTCATCAGTTAAATAGCAGTTCATGCGCTACAGCAAGGAAATCTGTGATTCACTGGATTGTTCTGGACTCTAGTCTTCAATTCAGCACACATTGTGTCGCCTATCATTTTTCTGAAGATCTGAAGATGACTGCATTTGTTTCGCTCCTGCTGTTACCGGGGAGCTTGACAGCGCCTCCAGAAAGAACATACCCCCTTGATTTTAGTGTTACAACTTGGAATTAAAAGAGATTTTATGTCATAAATGTACATCATGAGGAAAAAATCAACTGAAAAAAATCTATGTTTATGATTCCGTAAGTATTCACACCTGTTGCTGTGATACCTCTGAACTATTTCTAGTGCAACCAACAGCTACCAGAAGTCCCCTATAATTAATTTATTAGAGACTACTTGTGTGCAATTAAAGTGTCTCGATATAAATACACCCGTTTCTGGAAGACCCCAGTGTTCGTTAGAGGACATACCTCAGCCAGCAGCATCAAGATGCCAGCAGTAACTCTGGAGAAGCTAGTCCCTGCTGACTTTAGGGACCTTATAGTGGCAGATGCAAGGCTCTGGCCACCACTACATTTTGCCATTATCTCATTAGTAAAGGACAGTTGACAAGTTAAAAACAAAATTTAAACTAAAACTGCTTGGATGGTGGAAGGTCAAAGCCTTTCTCTCCCTACAGGCCCTGACCACTGTCTGTCTCTGCTCCTCAGTGCTCAGTGTGGGCACATCTGAAACCCCAGGCATCAACCCCCCGCCCCCCTTTTTTTTTCCCTCTCTCTCAGTCTTAGTGCCCTGGTGCTCTCAGTTCTTCAGCTGGCCTGCTTTTGGCATAGACCAGACTGGAACAGCTGTTAAGAGAAGAGAGTGGTGGAGCGATGGGGATAAAACTGTAGAAATGTTCAATTTGTTTGAGCCGAGCGAGGCAGAAGAAAAAGAAAATGTGTATTTAAGGCAAGGGAGCACTTAAGGCAGCTTTTATTAGTGACATTAGCAAATAAGCCTACAGATAGAACATGTCAGAAGTAGCTCAATGGAGCAGAGCGGATTTGAAGGGAAAATCTTTTGAGCCGAATTCTAGTTACACATTCTTTAAGTTTTCAAAGAACTCAGGAGCAAATGATGGTAAAAACAGTGCAGTCTGAAACGTCTTAGGTGTCCCTTCTGTTGTACAATAATGATCTAGTTATGACTTTACTGAAAGTAGCCTATTAAGAAGGCCCTTCTGGAGAACATTACCGTTGTTTGGAATCAAGCAATTAAAGTCGGATTTGCATGTCATAGTAGACGGTTCAGTGCGCTTACCTAAAAGCTGCACTGGCTACGCCGCTGCTTCTGCAGGGCACTTACGGTAGATCATAGTTCTGTGTGGCTTTACTGAAATCCAGCGTGAACTCCTTGTGCGTTTCACATTGTATCGGAGTAGCGACATTGATTTTACTGGAGTGGTGCTGATCCAGCTGCTCGGCACATCACATATCTTCCTGGAAAAGTCATCCGTGCAGATCCTCTAACGCCACTCTTTGGGCAGCTGTTTTGGTCAGTGACTCAATGTTTTAGCCATTATCAGCAAAGGGAAGAAATTATTGAACCTCAAGCTGGACGGCAGCTATTGGACGATTTATTTTCGTCGGGTCACCGAGCACTTACTGGCACTTGTGGGATGTTTTCCAGGGATGCGCTGCTGCCGAACTACTTTAAAATGGTATTTCTGTAAAAATCCAAATATATTTTGCATGTCAAAGACATTTGTTAGGTAAGTTGTTGTTGCGGTCGAAAAATTGAAGCCATGTGCTCCTCTAGGCCTGCTGCAGGCTGTCCAGAGCCACAACCAACAGTCTGTAACAGCTTGATCCTCTAAGTGATCAGATTATTGAATCCACTGCTGCCCCTGGACCCATACAGATCCACCAACATCTAGAACCTTTCCAACATCCACCATGAAGCCATCACATGCCTAAAGTCAAGGGTTTATGTTTGATTTTGACATTGGTGGGGACATTGGCGGTCTGGTGGTTAGAGAGTTGCCCCTGCAATTAGAAGGACTTGGGTTTGAATCCCAGGACTGCCAGCGGCACCACTGAGCAAGGTAGCATCCCCACACACTGCTCCCCAGGTGCCATCGTCGGCTACCCACTGCTTCATTTGGTGAATGGGTTAAATTCAAAGGACACATTTCACACTGTATGCTGAAGGGTGTTTCTGGATGACAAATGGTTCACTTTCACTAAAGCGGTCCACAGGAGCCCCCTGGAAACTGCATTTAGAAAGGCCTCCTAACTACAACTTCATGTCATCTAGGGGCTTTGTTTAGAGATAATGGTAGGCAGCATACTAATAGAGAGTTTCAATTTCTTTACAAATACACCACATTATACAATTAGCCACTTTGTATTAAAAACTGTCCGCTTATTTTTTGTATTTTACAGACATAGTGCAGTATTCACCCCAATGTAATGTACGTTATATGTGTATGATTAAGTGAGTGCTTAATAGACCTCTCGGTATACCAGTGCAATCTGAATGAAATACAAAACAAATATCTACCCTAGTCGTCACCCTGCAACCCAGCTTCTCCAGCTCTGTCCAAACTGCTACCTGGCACGATCGCTTCCAAACCTCATTTTAAACACACATTGATGCACCATTTTTATGCACTACAGCAACATCCGATCATTTGTCACAATACTGATTCTGTAACACAAAGCCATTATTAGCCTCTCCACCTCTGTTTGACATGGTCAGCTCACCTGACAAAATTGACATTGATGAAGGCATATGAACATTTATGGCTTAGTTGTGACATGCTTCCTCAAAGCTGTGCAATGCGCAGCCCCATGGGGTTGAAGAGTGACAGTTGGACCCAATGTAACAGAGGTTAAACAGAGGAGTTACAATATTAGAATCCGAATTAGAAAACGTTATTGATCCCGGGCGAAACTGCTAAAACTGTACAGGCACATAGAAACACAAAGACAAGAACAATATAAAATATAGTATAAGTCAAAATAAAACTCTAAAGAAAATACCCTATAAAGGCTTAGTATCATATACAAAATATAAATACTACAGATTGTATAGTTGTTTACTAGTTAACACAGATAGTGGTGTGGAGTTTTTCTCTATACTGAGTCATTACTGCATGTAATAGTGACATTAGTAGAGATATAGCACATGATAATACAATTGCATAAGTAGTGTCATAAGTTGTGTCATAAGTAGACAGTAAAAGCCACTTGACTTGACTTGTGAGTGCTTTGACCTAACCATTTCCAGACTTCCCAGAGTTCCCAGTGCACAGAGAAATCAGTAACCAAACCTGCATTTTTCTAAGTCTGTTCAGTAACAAGTGTCTTGTTTTTGTTATTTTTACTGTATTTATGATTAATTGTATTTGCACCAATTGGCCATGACAATGACTGACAGGTGAAATGAAAAGCGTTGATTGTCTCATTACAGTGCCACCTGTCAGAAGGTTAGACACATCAGACAACAAATGAACAATAATTTATTGAAGCTGATGTTTTGTAAGCAGGAAAAATGGGTGAGCATAAGAATCTGAATGACTTTGACAAAGGCCAAATGCTCCCTGTCACACTGCAAAACTGGCTCAGGAATGGTCTACGGTGTTGATTTGATCTCCAAATTCTCCAGATCTCAGTCTGATCAAGCATCTGTGGGATATACTAGACAAACTAATCTGATTCATGGAGTCTAAACCTCGCAACTTGTGTAAAGTGAGCATTTTTATCACACATGAACACACCACACCACTGCACAGCACCGTGTGAACAGTGTGAAATCTAATCAATTCACCGAGTGAAGCAGTGGGCAGCCAGAAATACAGCGCCCGGTAGCAGTATGTGTGGGGATGGTGCCTTGCTTAAGGGTACCTTAGTGGTGCCACTGGCAGTCCTGGGATTCAAACCCACTACCTTCCGATCACCAGGCCACCATCAGAACATGAAGGATCCGCTGCTAAAGTCTTGGTGCCAAATGCCACAGCACACCTTCAGAGGTCTCGTGAAGTCCATGCCTCATCAGAATCAGATCTGTTTTGGGGCACCAACACAAAATCATCCTGGCAGTTTTAATGTTTGGTTAATTGGTGTATTTGAATGTTATTTGCTGTTATCACTGGTGAAACTTTCTTGTTTGTTTATTTGGAATATCCTTTTTTCTGTATATTTTTATTCCCTTAATTTAGCCTCTTCAAATTTCTCTTGTATGTAAACTGATAACGTCGTTGCTTCTCATGGGCCACATTTCCCTACGTGTAGTATAACCATGTATCTGAGTAATAAAGAATCTTGAAACCTTGAAATAATGTTTGAACAGTTTTCACAGCTGATTAGACTTTGGCACAGAACTGTATGACACTGTTTCACTTTGTGCTGAATTTTCATCCTCTTCTCGGTTTGACTTGTATTGTCCTTGTTTAATCTTCAAGCTGGATGTTTTAGGTGTTTTATGCTCTTTTGAGGTCCTCAGAAAAGTCTCAATGTTTGAGGGGGCAATAAGGAAAACTGAAGTATGTGAATCATGGTCCAGGTCTGAACTGGGGGTGGAACGGGGGGGGGGGCGACGCAGCACACGCAAAGTCTGTATTTCTTGTTTACTGTTTGTCTGAGTGATTCCTCGTCTCTGGTAGTTCCGCAGAGCCAATTTTAGGTCCGCAAAGGTCAGTCGTGCGTTTGTGAGAGGGATGAATGTGAGCAGTTTTAGGGGGCTAATCAGAGCGACAGGAAAATCAGCAGGTGGGATATATTTAGCGCTCGGCTTGCGCATTTTAGGCTGCGCGGTCAATGTCAAAGCCACACGTCATTTAAAATACTGGGTGAGTCACGCAGGTGTCCAACAGACTGAAAGGAGTGATGTACAGTGTGTGTGTGTGTGTGTGTGTGTGTGTGCGTGTCATCAGTGTCACATCCTGAAAAATGAGTCACCTCAGCAGGTGGTCCGGGATTACTGGAGTGGCAGTGGAGCCCCTAAAGCAGACACACACACCTCTGACTTTGATCCGCAAATAACCGCGAAAAAGAAAGAAAAAAGCGCGCTCTCCCTCTCGCGGGCTCTGATGATGAGGCGAAAATAACAGGATGACAAATTTCACATTCCATTCCGCCCAATAAGCCCATGTCCTGATCGGACAGGCGAAGAAGCGTGATGTGTCCACAGCCACCTCACTCCACAGCCCATTCACCCCACAGCCCCTCACTCCACAGCCCATTCACTCCACAGCCCCTCAATCCACAGCCCCTCACTCCACAGCCCATTCACTCCACAGCCCCTCACTCCACAGCCCATTCACTCCACAGCCCCTCAATCCACAGCCCCTCAGTCCACAGCCCCTCACTCCACAGCCCCTCAATCCACAGCCACTCACTCCACAGCCCATTCATTCCACAGCCCCTC
>JBBJLS010000032.1:7872124-7900549 GCA_037577275.1 Bryconaethiops microstoma | reverse complement strand
CCTTCACTCCACAGCCCCTCAATCCACAGCCCCTCACTCCACAGCCACTCACTCCACAGCCACCTCACTCCACAGCCCCTCAATCCACAGCCCCTCACTCCACAGCCCCTCACTCCACAGCCCCTCAGTCCACAGCCCCTCACTCCACAGCCCCTCAGTCCACAGCCCCTCACTCCACAGCCCCTCACTCCACAGACCCTCACTCCACAGCCACCTCACTCCACGGATCCTCTCTCCACAACCCCTTCAGCTTATATTTGTCTCCTTTTGGGGACCAGGGGTCCTCATTCCACAGCCCCTCACTCCACGGCCCCTCGCTCCACAGCCCCTCACTCCACAGACCCTCGCTCCACAGCCCCTCGCTCCAAAGCCCCTCACTCCACAGACCCTCGCTCCACAGCCCCTCACTCCACGGCCCCTCGCTCCACAGACCCTCACTCCACAGACCCTCACTCCACAGACCCTCACTCCACAGACCCTCAATCCACAGACCCTCACTCCACAGACCCTCACTCCACAGCCCCTCAATCCAAAGCCCCTCAATCCACAGCCACTCACTCCACAACCCCTCACTCCACAGACCCTCACTCCACAGTCACCTCACTCCACAACCCCTCGCTCCACAACCCCTCACTCCATAGACCCTCACTATACAACCCCTCACTCCACAGACCCTCACTCCACAGTCACCTGACTCCATAGACCCTCTCTCCACAGACCCTCACTCCACAGAACCTCCCTCCACAGACCCCCACTTGTGTTATGTACTTCAGCATATATTTGTCTCTTTTTGGGGACCAGGGGTCCTCACAATCACAGTAATACTGGAGAAGGTCTCACAATCTATCCACAGGCCTTCACCCGTGTTACATGCTGATGCATGTATTTATCTCCTTTTGGGGACCAGAGGTCCTCACAATGACCAGGTGTCAATTTTGTTCTCACCATACATTCAGCTTATTTGGAAGGAAGCGATCTAAATGAGCAGAAATACAGCCTTCTGGTAAAAGATAGAGTTAGGTTTTGGTTTAGATGTAGTACTACTGAACTACAGTATTACACACAGCCATGTAGTGTCCTCACAACTATCTCAAAATGTGTACATGTGTGTGTGTGTGTGTGGGTGTGGGTGTGTGTTTGTGTACGTGTTCCAATGCCACCGAGGTAGCCCTTGGACATCCCCACAGAGATGATTTTTACTGGGAATTCCGTCACTGTCTTAGTTTTTTTATGTTATAATTCAGTTATATAAAATGTCATTTGAAAAAAAAAATGGAGTCAGAAATGTTCCCAGCGGTGGTGACAGGAACCAGATGTCCAAAGCAATTGAAGAGGAATTCCACCGATTTTTCCAATGTCTACTCAATTGAATTATTTAGATGTAAACAAGATCAGCCTAAGCGAGTTCATCTGTTATGCGTTGTTCTAGTTAAACTTAGTGAGTCAGTATTGATCACAATTGTGATGAAGGGAACCAGACGTCTGAGAAGCTTAATGCTCCCAAAAGTTATTTGACAAAATGCCTAGGAATATGCTGACTAATTCCTGAAACATCATTTTATCATAGTTTTGAGAAGGTTTTTATTTCATTTCTGAAGGTGTACATGGAGAGGTACATGTGGTAAGACAAAATGGGACAGAAGACAAAATAGGATCCAAGCGTATTTCTTCAGATGTATCTTTATTTGACCACTATCAACATTACATACAAAAAGTCAGACGGCACGTCTAGGTTCACTGGTGGTTCAAGAATGTAAATAAAATTTGTGTTGCATATTTGCATTGTAAACACAGCAATCTCTGGTTTCATTCAACAGCACTGTCTCAGTACGTTTCTCCACACTGATTGATGGAATTCTCCCTTTAATGCCTCTAAAAGCTCCTTCACAGAAAATGATGGACTGCTTCTGAAAACACTGCCTAATTCCTGGAACACTGATTTCCTTTGGTTTTGAGATGGAAGGTTTTAGATTAAAACCTTTTTATACATTCATTCATTGTGGATACACACATATAAGATACTGTAAGGTAAAGCAATCTCTACAAATAAAAGAGTGTCACATTGTGTAACATTTTCTCTCCCAGATTTACCATTTTATTTCATCATGGTCTACATTTCACAAAGCTCAGAAGCTATGCAGGTGCCTGGGTGGTTTCAATTTTGCAAAGAAAATGTCTATATTTGCATGACAGACATCTGGTTCCATTCACCCCCACTGTAAGGAGTTCAGAACGTTTCTCTACAGTGCACCATTTCACAGTAAAACACTCAGAATGAGCTTCCCAATGACATCCCAATAACTGAATTCTGCGGAAATGTAGAAAATACAATGGAACTGCCCTTTAATGCTGGTTTCCACTGTATGACTCAAAAAAGCAATGAGCAATATATGTGTTTTAATACAGGTTTCATCATGTTCAAGCTCAATAGCTCAAACTGCAATAGAGCCGTAACCTTTAATGGAAGACTGAAATGTCACCTGCTTTCCTGTACTGTGCTTCTGGAGTCTGATCTCTTTAGGTGTTATGATGTGCCTCCACTTTGAAAATAATGTCCTAGTGTGGCTTATTAAACGCACGAGACAATGTCTTTTTCCTTTCGTGACTTGAAGTCTGGCTCTGCGGGTCTGTAATGCACAGTCTGGAGTCTCCCCCATAACCATTAGTGCAGGTACACTTGTGTCTGATGAGCTCCTTCCCCCACAGGAGTGAGAGAATGATTCCAAGGGCACTTACTAAAGCAAAGTATTATCTGAGAGTAAAGTACTGAGGTGACGATTTATACGTTCATCATCCTTCATGGATTGTCCTATTTTTACAACAGCATGAATTGATTTGAGATAGAGATCCAGGGTCTTTTTAAAAAATTTTTCTCCAAACGACTCTCTGCCATGAAGCCCCGTGTAGCTTGCTGTAACGCTGAACTTCATTTTTGATTTAAAGTTTAACCACATCGGTTAAACATGAGTCAGGTTACGCCGAAGCTGTAAAGGTGACCTTTGCACAAATCTCGGAAGGAAATTACACACGTATTGCACTCGGAGTGGACGTGAAAATGCATTTAAAGATGACTGAGCAGCTTTGATATTACTGTGTGCCATGATCCAAAAGTGCACAGAGTTACTCCTCAATACTCTTCCTCATGATCCCCATCCCATTATGTGGGTCACCAGACCTGGCAGCGTCTCACTGAAAAAATGCTCTTTTCATTTTAGCATTGGGATTCCTTTCTTTTTTTCTGTCTCCTTTTTTCTTTTTATATACCGGTAGCACTACTTTCTAGCTAATTTTGGCTACTTGCTCTATAAAAGACACTTAAAACGAATGGAATAGATGACAAGTGGTGACAGCTTAGAAATCCATATACTCTTATTAAATCAGTAAGCAACTGCTGCTGTGGACACAGCGACCTGCACAAGTCATTATTCAAAAAAAGGAGCTATAAAATGAGGCTATAAAACCCAGGCCCACATACACGAGACATCATGACTGCAATAGTTAGTCAGAGACAGGTGACAGGAGGGCACTCCCAACTGCAGAGCTATTCTTGTGTTATATTTATAGCAGGAAGGACATAGACACATCAGTGACCATTTCACCAACAGGCCAATTACTTCTGTTAGGTAACAAAATTCATACCTGTTTTTTAATTGGTGCTGCATTTAAAATCTGCACTAATCTCATTTCATTGTTAAGTTGGAAACAAAAGTGTTAAACTCCAAAAGGAAAATGATCCCGTCAGGATTTTATTCTTATTTAAGTCTTGATAGATTCAGTCCTGCTCCTCCATTGGTTAAGACTTATGGTGAAAGTGAAAATCTTCTGCAGAGAACACATCAAGTTCCATTTTAATGCAGGTAGTGCTAGGATGAGACTAACATATAGGGGGGGGGGGGGGGACATACAGTGTGGCCTGTGCAAAAGTTAAGTTTTATTATCTGTACAATATGCCAGCCCCAACAAATAAACAGTAACATTTACAGAAAAATTCTGTATTTCAATGTATTTTACAAACTGTTTGAGCCAGAACCGCCAAAAGTTTCATGCAGACAAGAATTAGCTTAGTGCTAACGTGTCATCAAATCACTTAATTAATCCAAAAAACAATCCAACAATCCAATAATCCCACAATTCAGAAACATCTGCAAAAGTTCGCATTACCATAGCAGCATTTTGTTTTTCATATTTTTAATTAGGTTTTGACGTTTACAGCCCAAACTGAAGCCTCTAACAGTCACTGTTAAAAACAAGGGTGCCCAAATACTTCTTCAGAGCAATGCCATAGAGGAATCATTTTCAGTGGGCTGCTCATTGGCTCCAAGCATCTTTGGAATGAGTGGGATTTCAGAGAAATGTGTCTAAATAACATGACTGTACACCACAGATGCAGCTTTAGGGAACCATTGGTGGTTCTTCTATGGCATTGCTATGACGAAATCTTTAGGCATCTTTATAAGAGCGAGCTAGAAGTGAATAATTCTGTATTGTTTCTGTCCTAGAAGCATAAAGCTAGAACCCGTGAGAGACATGTGATAACTATTCTAGTGATGAAATCTATGTACTAACAGCCAAGCGTTCAGAAAGAGCTTTCCGAAATCGATGTACTGCTCAGGAAATTTCACACCAGGCAAAAACAAATAGATGTTTGTCGTGCCTCTGCTGTGACGGCACATTAAGGAAACTGTTTTCCATGCTGTTGCGGCTCTCTTCTCTGTGAAATGACATGCCAGAAATGAACAGACCGGAAAAGTTTTTCTCTTGCACCATAACTTTTGCCTGTGCCTTAATACGAACCTACTAGCAGATGAAACGTCTGATTGGGAAAGTGAGAAGTACGACTGAACCAATAAATGGAGGCCGCTTGGACCTTGGATATCTGTTGCTGAAAAGATGAAAAATGTGGGAGCTCTGTTTTCGCTTGATCATCTTGTGGGTTATGCTAGCAGGCTGTCAGAGCTTTTGCCAGTCCTTTTGCAGGCCTTAACCTTGAGCGCACCATGTGAATTGGCTGGCACTGGCCATTATGTCTCAAACGAAAAGTCAGCAGAGTGCTAATTAACAGCCTTCTCCATCCAAACTCATTACGGCAGCTCAGCGGAGGCTTCGGGGTGAAGAGACTTTCCAGTAGAGCTATCTCGCATCTCTTCTCCTCCTACTCTTCTCCGCCTCTCAACAGGGAGCAAGTAAACCAACTGCTCTGTGACTCCAAACATCATGACTACGCCACACGCCTTTACGAGACCCTTATTTGGTGAAATACAGCTTTCACGCCTGACCCTCAGCCTAATCCCCAGAATGAATCCAAAACGACTATGTTGCAATGGGAAAGGCATGTTTGGCAGCATCATATTCCTTGGGTACAAATGAAACTGTGTTATGCTATGAGTGATGGAAGAAATTGCAGGAACTATGCGGGTGTAATCCTCCCGCTACACCATGGTGTCAGTCATTGTGGCTAGCCGGCTTGTAACAGGCATGGGTCCTGTCGCACTGGCATGTAACTTAAAAGGGTGCGCTGGACTACAGCTCCTTACTATTGGATTTCACTGATTTTTCTGCAGAATTCAGCAGCTGAGCTATAATTCGGATTGGTCTGATGGGAAATGATTGTGGTGAAATACGTTGTAGGGAAACATGCAACTTTTCCAGCAAACCTACACATGCAGACCTACAGCAACCAGTGAAAAAATACGTTTTCTAGAGGTGTTAAAATCTTCACTTCTTTGATTCCTTTCGCCATCTTACAGTGAAATGTTTTTTTCCTTCTCCTGTAATATTACCAAATACAAAGTTTTGTTCTGACAGCAAGGGAACAATCAATGTCATATTTGTATCAGGAATGGAAAAAATAATGTGTTTGTTAGTGTGTGATCCCAACACAAATTTCAGACTTTTTTTTTTGTTGCTTTGTCATAATGTGCTACATGTTGATGTGGTTTCTGTATTAACGTCCTTCTGTGGTAGCAAATGCGTGTTCCGGTATCTCACGGGCATTCCCAGTTTAAGCCACTCCCACTTTGGAAGGTGAAACACAAATACAAATGGCACTCACCTGGACCCTCACCTGCATACCCCACAGTGTTTAAAAGAAACTA
The DNA here is from genome assembly GCA_037577275.1 of Bryconaethiops microstoma. Taxonomy (NCBI): domain Eukaryota; kingdom Metazoa; phylum Chordata; class Actinopteri; order Characiformes; family Alestidae; genus Bryconaethiops; species Bryconaethiops microstoma. Next base: position 7,894,454 of record JBBJLS010000032.1, on the reverse strand, counting down.
ACAGGCACCCGCACTGGCTTTCAGCTGGAAATGTAGTAGTAGTAGGAAAAACCACACAGGAAATCTCCAGTCCAGCGTCATTCTATATCTTTCAAACTACCTCATGGTCGGCACTCTAAGGTTTTATGTGTAGCGGTGTGCGTTTTACGAGGGCCTCTCTTCTCGCTGTTGTGAGCTATCACATTAATGTGTCACTTTGTTGTTGGTGCAGAAGAATTGGCTTTGCGTCATGCCATTTCAGCCAGTAACAGCTTGGCCTCGTTTCCGTGACAACCAGGGCTTGAGACTAAAGGGGGGCGAGAGAAAAGGCATAGGTAGGGAGAGGAGTGGTGGTCAGAGGCAGATAAAATCATGTCAGGTATTAAGCAGTCCTGAGCAGACATTCTCTTCTGTGATGGCTTTTAATGGGATGTGGGGGGAATTTGAAGCAACAGGGCTGCCAAAAACTTCCCTGTGGGGAGAGAGAGAGAGACAGAGAGAGAGAGAGAGAGAGAATACCGCCCTATCAAACGTCCTCTACTGTGCCCGGCTGAAGGTATTATCCTGATGTGAATAGGCCACCTATGGGCTTGGGCTACGGCAATTTGTGCTGGCATTTGGTGGGGTGAAGTCATTTGCCTGTGATTCATAGCTGTGTCCAGTCACTGTTGATATCTGACTCTTCCAGAAGCGTGCTGCTGTCATGCAATCAGAAGCGTTTCATTGCTGTTTGTGGCCCGCAAAGCGCCCAGGCCGCTCCGTATATCAGTTCTGGCCTTCTCACATGGCCCTCCTGGATCTGCGGATCCACTTCCACAGAAGTTGGCTGGCTCGGGCCGGCCGCCGCCCACGCACATCCAGACGTGGAGGAGCGGCACCATCATTCATCTATTCTCCACTCCCTAAGGTAATCAATCCTTCCTGCTCAGAATGTCAGGAGGCTTTAGCGTTCGCAGCACAAAGGAAGTGGTTAATTAAATCATGCCTGTCATTTCCTACCAGGAATATGAGAGATTACACAGAATTATCTTAGATCTAGGATGTAAAACTGTTCAGCTGCTCAGATTATTCAGATTTCAGACTTTTTTTTTTTCGATATTATTCTGTTAATCCGGTGCGAATCTTCAATGCCTGTAGTTTTTACCAGTCTGACATTAATAACTGGGGAGTCAGTGACCTTCTGTTAGATCCCTCACTAACACTAGTCCCATGTGACGTAATATCAAATCTGCTTTATAGATACGGCCATATGTTTTTAGTGAGTGTGGTGTCTGTCAAGTAACACTGATGCGAGCGTTCTACATTTCAGACTAGGCTATCTGAGCGAATGTGTGGAAAATATAAAAAATAGACTTGATTAAAAAAATGTACCAGTCCTTCCAAAGTGCATTACAGAATCTTTCTGGTTAAAATTAAAAACATATATTTTGTTTGAAATGTACACAGTTTTTCTACCTCTTACGTAGTCCTCTTATGCAGTCTGCGTTTAGCAGTAATACTTTGCTTTTTACATTTAGCACAGGAGCTGTTGGGCTGATGTTACTAACAGACACTACAAGTCAAAGCTTTTCCATAAATAAATCATCAAAATGTCTCTCGGCCTCTTCAAACTGAATCCAGCTCTTCGTTAAGGTGAGTCAGATTTGTTAATGTGGTTTAGGACACAGTAGGACTTACGATTAGTCATACACATCCCCCCTCGCCACACACACACACACACACATACACACACACACACACACACACACACACACTGTAAACTACAGAGTTTATGTTCACAAACTCCCTCTAGAGCAGTTTTTTGAGGAGCATCAGTTCTTATGACAAAGACCATCATAACTATGGAAAAATTGCTGTTGTGTGAAATGGCTGTCTGAAGCAGAGCCTAAACCTCACCGTCAAGTCTTCACAGTGTTAAGAAAGATGCGGTTTCATCAGGTTCAGCTACGTTTTGATGATGTATTTTCAGGAAACACTTTTGTTAGCATCAGTAGTTTATAGCTGTGGCAGTAAAGATGCAAACATTGGACACCAAACATGTCCTGGGTGAACAGTTTAGTGAATTTTTCACTAAACTGTTCCTCTAATCTGGCTCGGTAAAACACTTTAGTGGCTGTGACAGCTCTTGCACATTTCTGACTTTCACATTTCTGACATATGCTGCATGCGCAGTGATCTTGCAGTGGTGTGTGTAAGCGGATGATAATGAGGATGGCAGCTCTGTGGCTCGTGGCGACAAGGAGCAGATGTGAGAAGGCACCTTCACTTCCTCTCCTCGGTGCAGATGCTGAGACCCGCAGACTGAGTTCTCTCTCACAGACAGCTCTGGCTGCGAATGGACCGGGGCCTGCAGAAGACTCCAAACATGCGGCAGACCCTCTTCCACTCTTCCACACACCAAACCTACAGTGTTCGCTTTAAGAGCTACTACTTCTATTTTCCTGTTGAACTTATTTCTTTTCTCTTGATGACGACACTTGTGATCGCTTTGTCTTTGCTCGCACGACTTTCAAACTGTAGCATTTCATTTTAGACCAAAAGGATCTTGAAAATAATCTCTCTCTCATTTTCTGTACCCACTTAATCCACACTAGGGTCGATAGGCTCCGCTGAGCCTTCCCCGGGGTCTACGGGCGAGAGGGCAGGGCGCCAGCCGCCAGTAGGTCGCCAACACCATTCACTCACACACTCACACCTATGGTTAATTTAGAATCCCTAATTCTCCTGACGCGCATGTCTTTGGACTGTGGGGGAAACCGGAGACACCAGAGGAAACCGAAAATAGTCTATGCAGTTTTTAATCTTATACCGTCCTACATCAGATTTTTGTTTCCTGTTGAGAATGTGATAACCTACTTTTCGTCGGACTGTACATTTCAGTGTATGTATTTGAAACAGAGACTCGAGCTGTCTGTTCACTTCTGCTAGAGTCAGTATTTCTACTATTCATATACAGTATCACTAGCACTATTAGTCTATTAGTCTTATAGTCTTTCATCTATGAATGAGCTGATTGATGTGTCCACTCTTTTACAATTGGTTTGGACTCTGTAAATCTTATCTGCCACGAGTAAATGGGAAGCATTTTATGGCTTGAATGTTGTAAGAATCCTGTGTTTGTTGGCTCAGAATTCTTTGCCCCATGTTAGCACATCATGTGTTTTCTTGTTTCTTGACGGGACCCCGGATTTTTCATTCTTTATACAAACATCAGTGCCACGGGTGGAGCAGCAGTCTATACTACTGCCCACTCTAAGGGTTTCTCAGATCAATCACTCAGTTTCATCAGACTGAAAGGCAGAGTGTGATCAATTTAACAGTGAGACTACAAGCTCTTACATCAGCAGCGCGAGTGGCGTCACTGTGAAAAGAAAACTTGGCACTTCAGAATGTTCGCTGCATTGAGAATTTTCTTTTGCCCTTTACACTGTGTGAAGTTCTTGTGTCGGATGGATCAATAGAAATGGTCCAAAACCACTTAGAGTGAAATCGTCCAATGACTTCAGAAATGCAGAGTTTTGTTATATCAATGACAATATATCATTACAAATATTTCTTTTATTCAGTGTACATACAAGATTGTGCCTCTGTTTTCAGCATTACAGTGGTTGGTGCTATAGTGGAGAAGGTAGGTTCTAGCATAGCGTCTTACACAGAATGGAGTTAGATTCCCACCACATACTACATCAGAAAGAGTCCTTGGGAAAGGACCTTCAACTTTCAGTTGCTCTGGATAAGAGTGTCTGCCAGATGCTTAAATGCAAATATAAAATGTGAATTTTAAGGTTAGTTTGATTTGACTGAAGTCTCTCATAGGACTAAGCCTTCAAGGCAACACAAACCTCTATCACAGGCTATGACTTCTGATCAATATTCAATGTCCTTTGCAGCATTGACCTTATGGACGTTTGAGCCTGCGACCTACATGGTGTGGTCAACTGTACATTGACATTAAGCTCACAAGCTATAGATTTGACCTGGCATCTGGTGTCTGACCCTGATTGTTAAACACAGGACAATAAGGACAAGAAGCCAGGGGCTATAAAAAGAGAAATACGAGCACTCTGCAAAACCTTCTTACGTAGTGCAATGGCCATCATATCATTCCACTTAGATGCTAATTGGTTTCTTTTGCTTCCAGTAAGGGCTGCAACTGATTGTATACTTGGGAACCATTTAAATGCTAATATTCTTCTTAAATTCAGTAGAGATTACCATATAACAATTTGTTTTAATTAACTACCACTTGTTTGCCATAATCCACTCACCAGAGGGCACATAACCTCAGACCTACATTGCTAATTACCAATATTAGTAATGGGGTAAAGTATTGATTTCCAAGGAGGCACATTTTGGACTAGCATCATTGGTAAAATGCCCTGGAGTCAACCGAGCCAGAAATAGAATGATATCGCATCGATCTGGCTGCCGAGGCCCTCGAGTAGAATGCATCCATCTGAGTTAAGGGAAGAATTGTCTGCAGCACTGCTAACAGCTGTTTGAAAAGCTGGAAAAACAGAGTCAGTAACAGACTCGAGATGGCATGCTCTACAGAGCACCCAGATCACGAAAAACATAAGCACTTGAAACGCATTTAGCTTGTTACCCACTTTACCTTTAAACCTTAGAAGTCAATATAGAATGCTTTAATTTTGCTGCACTTCTCAAATGCATTACATTTACATTCGATTTACATTCTGTATCGACTGGTTCAAGTCTGGAGCGGAGAGTTTCACAATCTTTGCTCCCTGAATACATATCTTAAGGAAAATGGAAATACTTTCTGGACTAGTTTCTTTGACACTTTTACACTTTTTTAAAGCTCAAAATGCAAGAAAAATGAAACGAATTCACTAAAAGTCAACTTGGATCCAAATGGATCTTCTTTTTGATCTTGTAAGTTCATGTCCGTGGTTACATCGAAGTGGTCGTAACTCTTGTGTTATATCATTCAAAAGGCAAAGTTGTTGTTTCTCTGGTTGACTGATGTGTAGTGATTTTTGCCAGCCTTCACCTCCATTCCCAGCAATACATATTTGCATCAATATCGGCTCCACTGGTCCAGCAAGGCATCGCTCCCCCAATCTTGCTTTAGTTTTTTTGGATGGGTGTAAAATAATGACTGTGAGGTCATTTGAGAGTTGGCGCTGTTTTCAGAAGTTTTCACTATGCTGTGAGGAGTGTCAGATGAAAGGAGATATACACATATACAAGAATTTATCTGAAATATTTTGAGGCCTGCCAACTAGCCTATGTTTAAAAAAAAGTTTCAGAAAGTACAGAAAATACACACCATTCAGAAAGTACAGAAAATACGCACCATTCAGAAAGTACAGAAAATGCATATCATTTATTCTCTGCATTCCGTTACATAACTCTCTATTCATTGTGGAACACCTGCTTTTTACAATCTAGTCAGACTCTTCTGAATAAAATCATGACCCTGCCACTATTATTTCCCGTTTAAATATCTCGCAAAGAAGAAAATGTAATGATTTCTGACTCAAGTTGACTTTAAGCCTCATGTTTTAGCAGCATGCCCAGAACATTATTTTTTTTTCCCTCTTCTGGCCTCTGTTGTATTTCATGTTGCCTTAATACTTCAGATTCAATCAATTTAATATCATACATTGCTCGGAATGTTTCACGATCATTCACTCATCCACTAAAGCATTTGCTGTTTCACGAACTGCCTGAAGAATGGCATGGATGTAACATGGATGAAAAAGGAATTTACAGGGAAGCAGGACAACATGGCGGATCCATTATCTAGTGCACTTTTCCAATGAGAGGGAACAATTTCGAACACAGTTTAAATTACAGTTGGTTCCAGTGACTCAATCTAATGCGCTCTCACCTGTGACAACAGCATGTTTTTGTCATAAGAACAGAATCATTTTTACTGAGCACAGATTGCTGGGTAATAACTCTCTTTACCCTGCAACTCACCGTCAGTAACTGTCTGCTTACATACAAAACATACAAAAGCAGGCGATTAATATCTTAGATAACATTTTAAGAATACATTTCACCTGCAGCCACGGTGGCCAGATTCTCAAGAAGATATCTGACCACAAATATTCAAAAAGCTGAGTTAAACTAGATATTTTGACAGTTATGTGATTATGATGATGTCTGTAATGTAAAGAGTTGCCACTTTTGAAATTTGATACATCAAGGCTTTATTCCTTATTATGCATAACTGCTAATACGAAACTGGCTCAAAAGACACTCAAGGTCTTGCGCTATTACTAATAACATCAAAAGTACTATCATTCAAAAGATTAGAAAATCAATTTGATGATCTAATAATGATCCGTGCTTTTGTTGTGATAACTCTGACTTCCCAGATGTTTCCATCAGTAATTTGCAAAAAGCAATTCACCAGTTAGTATGGATATCATTCCAGAGGGACTGATTCATGTTACGGAGGACATTTCTGGGAATGTGAGGACATTTCTGGGAATGTGAGAGATGGCTCTTCCCGTCGTTAAAAAAAGGTCTCAAAAGAGACTTAAACATGGATGAATTCACTTGATGAATGTAAATTTGCGAGGGGAGCCTGTTGTTGAGTGTTGACATCTGTCGACACTCGATGTAAGAGCCATGTTCGTCAAACCGAGGAACAATTGGGGGCTTTTCCTCTAGACGATATATCCAGCAGTAAGGAATGCCTAAAATATATACTCGGCTTAGTTCAGTCATGTGACTGAGACTGATGAGGCCCACTCTAGGAGGCCCAAAATAGCAAACGCAGAATTCTAATAAGCCATTTCTGAGAACTGCTGTAAGCATCCCCTCGAGCAAGTACTGTATGTTTATCTCAAATGTGATCTCCCCCTCACAAGTGAACATCTCATACTAGGACAGCACGCTGCAAAAGAGGGCCCTGCGTTCTCATTTCACTGCACTCTGCAGCTGTGTGTCATGTGCCGCGGTGGACAATGGAGTGTGAAAGATGAGTCACGCTGGACGATGCAATTTGCAGTTTGGACTAAGCATTCATGCTGAAGAATTCCCCACAGAGGCTACCCTGGGGGAGATCAGGACCTCTGGAGGTACTGAGAGCAGAGCCACTGGCCGTGTGTAATTGGGGGTCAGATGTTTCAGAACAGCTTGTTCCTGGAGAGGCAACCAGGAGTGTAATCTGTGTCATGATGTGAGGCTGTTGGTGCTGAATAAGGTACAGGCTGGACATGATGACCCTTTTAGCCCCCCGTGGAGCTCTGATACGTTTGTGGGACCCTCCCTGCTGTCATGGCAACAGCGCATGTATTTCTAACAGTGTTGTTCTGGACTCATTGTGAAGGCTTCCTGTCCACTGGACCCAACTTCCAAATCTACCCCATGCACTGTATCTCATTGTTTATTCAAAGGATCTAGATTTTCTGTCTTTGTGCCATTAGTTAGCACTTGTGTCCCCTTTTTTTTGCATTTGAATATTATTGGTGTCATAATAAAAAGTTACATTAAGTCTTTACTGCCTTTCTCCTTCAAAGTCAACCTGAAATCAAAACGGAGTTTTGATTATGTCATTGTGCGCCAGCAGGCAGGTAAAAATAATATTACGCAATAGTATTGTATTTCACTTCCAATTCCTACCAGCCCCATCTATCATTGACTGAAACTACTCATCTAGCTCAAAGACCCTCCTTGATCTTTCACTCGTGATAAGGAAAGAAAATGTGCTATCATTTCTGATTCTTGTTCATTTAATCAGATGATTTCCAGGGCTAATGTCTCATATAGTTTGATGGTAAAGAACAAATCTGAAACTTTGCAACTGAGCAAGAAAACATGCATATCGATAAACTTGCAAACATGTATGTAAATATTTACACAAACCTATATATATAATTTTTGTATAATCTAAAGTTGTTTTTTATACTATATTGTTATATTGTATAGTTTTATTTCTATTGATTATACTGCTTCAACTTTCCTCTTGTACTGTCCACTATGCTGCTATAACAATGCACATTTCCCATCTGTGTGACTAATAAGGGTTGTCTTATCTTTTCTCTCTTATCTTAAAATGATCCATCAGTTGCCTTTTATTATTACTTATTGTGTCTCTGATAAAAGACAAAAATTAAAAACAAGGCCTTAGTTTCAAATCCATGCTTGCACTGAATCTTTATCACAACAAACATGGAGCTCTTTTATACGGTGATAGAAAACACAGAGGCACACATAAAGCTCCAATTCCACATGCTGATTCATTATACTATGTGGACATTCATGCACCATAACTGCAAAGTTAAGGGTCACAAAGACAAAGCCCCTGAATAATTGCCATTTATACTTAGTAGGTAAGGGTCAGTATATGTTCATAGCATTTTTCTCTTTCTACAGACTTGTTTTGGAGGTTTTCTTATTACTGCGATACTTTCTTGCTTATTGCATTTTCCACTCTGACCCGCCTGCACATCCACACCGCCTTGATCTGAGTGAGCCTCATTCATCATACCATGGAAACTCTCTCTCTCTTTCTTTCTGTACTAAACTTCAGCTATTAGCATCTCATTACCATGCCTAGTCTTTGTGCTTCCAATACTAATGTCTCATCTCTTATTCCTTCCCAGTTCAAGCCGGGTGTCTGCCCCTGAGGTCCAGACACACAGTCGTGACAAATGAACTGCTGTTTCCTGCCTTCGCTTTTCAATGACCTTAGGACCTCTGTGTTGAGCTCATATGCTGCCTGCCTGCCACCTAGCCATGTCTGACAGGGGTGACCGCTGACCCGTGGTCTTTATTTATTCAAACTTACTCCGCCCTCATTTAATAGGATGTTACCAGTGGTGTCGAGTGCACTTAACTCTCACTTTACTGTCTCATCTGTTCGATTTCAGTTTACTCTCATTATTATCAACAATATCACCAGTTGTCAACATAAAATGAAATGCTTTTCTGCCTCAGTGATCAGTATTTATGTGTATTTCTTAGGCTGTGAAATGGAAAATTCCCCGTGAAAAACCCAGCTGCCAGAACGTCCTCAGCAAATATTGTTTTATCTTAAGTTACGTGTCAGCACTACAAAGTGACCCGCCACCACTTCGCCCAGACGATCGTTTTTGCCATTTTTTTGTAATTGCCGATTACACGAGAGTTTCTGGAAAATATACAGGATCACAAAGAAGCATTATTTATCAAATTTCCATCATGGGAAAATTTTTGTCTGAATAGAAATACAAAATACTTTTGAGTCTGATAACTTAGGACATAGAACATCCATAGCCCTCATTTATCAATCCCGGCCTTATCACAGACAACCGGTGACATGCGAGAAATAGGGGCGCTGACTTATGAATCTAGACACAAAATACACTTTTTTTTCTGTGGTATCCAATAAAATCTTTTTATCTAATTTATATTCAAGGCACAACAATAGAGCTTTGAAAAGTTTCGTTCTTCATTCACTTGGAAATTCATGTATTAATAAGAGATAAGACTGATACCTGCTGTCATAACATTCTGTCACCCAAAGACTTCATTAGGAGCAGAATAGGACTTTCTTTCAATCATTCAGATCATCACTGAGCATTGTGCCTTGACTAGAGTGGAATTGATTGCTCATTCAATCCCTATGAGCTCATCCTCACTTTCTGAACTGCGTCTTGGGGTCATGTAGAGCCTGCAGGGAATCTCTGAGCCCAGTAGGCCTTGCTCAATTGACAGCTGGGCCTGTGTGAGGTGTATTTGCTTTCTTTTCCTATCTTGGACCTTAAATCACCACAAGGATGTTGTGACACTTGCAAGAGCCCAGGTTACATAACACGAAGGTTGTACACACTGCCTCGGAAATGCGCCGGAGTCGGTGGGGAATTTTCCTGCTGAAAAGAAAGTCTTTTCGTGCTTGCTGCAAGCTGCCCTTTTTATTCCTGTCACAGGTAATATCCAAGCATGGCTCACGTAATCTCCTAATGGAGCTACTCAATGCTGATCCGTGGAGTTCTGGTTCATCTTGAGGCCGGCTCCCAGGGGACCACTGGAGCGCAGGGAGTTTCTGGGCAGCAGACTCCTGTCAGACACAGCAGAGCTGTCTGGGGCTCTGCGGAGCACGCTGGGAGTCAACCTTCTTCCTCCTCCCTCCCTCTGTCCTCTTCCTCCCCAGCAAGGACAGCTGTCACTGTGGCCCAACCTGTCTGGCAGGAGGCGGTGATTGAATAGGATGGCGAAGGGCCAGGCTGCGGGCTGATGCTAACCAGGCCTGATGGTGCTGGTGGAAGAGAGACCTTACACACAACAGTGCCGGCTAATGGAGCTCTTTCTCTCTCTCACTGCAGAAGACTCCCAGCACACACACTCGACACACGGCGCGCTAAACCGTGCGTGACTCACGCCATCAGTGGCCCAGCAGTAATAATGCATTATTTGCATAGCGACAATTGAGTGTGCAACTTGATTATCTGTTATTGCAAGCTACCACTGCCTGTTAGTTCAATTGAAAGCATAATAAGACCTAGCATTTTGCTAGACACATACATCCTTAGGTATTCCCACCACCCCATGTCGATCTGGCTCGCCAGAATCTGTGTTTATTCTCTGTGCTTGAAAGATACAGGGCGAACCTGTTCGCGTGAGGAGCCCGAAGCTAAGGTCTGTGAGGCTCAGTGAGGTTGCCCTATTGTGTTAATTCTCGTATGGCATTCTGAGAAAGTGCTGCAGTCCCTGACCAGCCTTTTTACAGAGCAGCGGACGTTTCCATCACCACGCAGAAGCAGAAAGTTGGGAACAGTGTTTATGAAAGCCCATGAGATTCCGTGTATTGCCAAGTAGTAAAAGGTAAAGGGTAGAAAGGGTTCCTGAGGGTTACTATCAATCCACCAGCTCATACAGTTGTGTAAATTCCTATCACATGCAAATGGTAAGAGCTACGAAACAGTGTAGGAATGATCATTATACCATTCATGCAAAAACTCCAGGAATCCATCATAACCTCCCACAACTCAGTTCCGGATTTTCTTGTGATCTCCTGTAGATTCATATGTAGTCGTCATTCAGAGACCAGCCAGAGAGCAGAGCTGCATCACACATTACGAAGAATCCTCCACAGCAGTACATGGGGAACATATTCAGACTTAATGACCTGTAAAGCACGGCCGCAACATGTCCCCATGCTCCATCTTACATTGCCTGTCAGTTTTTCTCACTGTTTACGTGGTCCCATGTGACGCCGGCATACAACCTTTCCCACTCAGTGGAGTATTTCAGTCCTGATGGCTTTTTGTTTCACTCATGACTTGTCCTTGCTCTCCCGCGCCGGGATCGAAAACAAAAAATAGAGAAACGCTGCAAGGTTAGTTAAATATCAAGTGTAGTGCGAAAGTGCTTTGTAATCTATGGTTCAGTAAGATGCTCGAACAAATAGCAGCATTTGCAACAAATAAATAGAAGGTCAGCTTTGGGGGCGAGGGGGTGGGAGTACAGTGGTCTTACTGGAAGAGCACGACCCCGTGCATGAACTTGTTTGCTTCCTGACTTCATCGGATTTGACTCATTTACTTTCAAATACGCAATGGACCATCACCAGGGCCTCTGAGCGCACTCGTAAAAGCCTAGTGCTGCTACAGCAGAAGTGGATAGCTTTTGCATTACATTGAGCCTCATATTATTTCATATGTGCATATGTAATTGCATCTTGCATATTATGCATATATAATTGCCTACCAGAATAAGACTCATATAGAAAAATTAAGAAAATCATAAAAATGTCCTTTTTCCAAAATGTCAGCAAGGCTATTACTTTAAACTTTAAAATGTAATAAAGATTCCTCTGTAGAATGGAAGGTTCTTTAAAATTCATTTTTGTGAGATATGTTTCGTTTAAAGCTTAAAGGCTGCTTAAGAATATTTGGCACCTTTATTTTAAGCCAGCGGATTCCTTGAAAGTAACAGCCTACTTTAATCATGTAATTACTATTTATATCATACATGCCATATCAATATTTATTAATGTAACTGAGATATTAAAGTCGTACAAGCCATAACAGTAATTAGGCCAATTATGGACTATTTGCTTCAGTGATGTTGCTGCTTTGACAGAGAGTATGTGCTCCTTTCTTGCCCCAGGCTGCAGAGCTCCGGTTCATCCTTGAATGGCTTCAATCTGTAAAGCTGGGGCCCGAATAAGTGAGTCAAATGACCCGCTTCCGAGGATGAGTAAACCAGTGCGCACACACACACACGTAGGATGTGACAACACAAAATTCATGCAGCAGTGGATATGTTATTTGCTCTGGATTTGTTTGATGTAATGAGTATCTATATCATATTATGGAAATTCAGAGCGAAGGCAACTTATTTACATAAACGTCTTAGCTGCAGATTTCACTTTCGACTTCATTACACTCGCCTCGCCTCGCCTCGCTTCTGCTGGGTGCTACAATGCCGGCCAGCACTCAGCCTGGCTCTGAAAAACCAGGCTGCTTGGGGTTTCCATTTCAGTGCCCACCCCTGTTTTGGTGCCTGACAAAGAAACAGCTCTGAGACTACGTGACTGAAATGTGCACACAAAATGCATCAAAGACAAAACGGTTATGAATGAAATATATTAATTCAAAGCAGTTAAGAAGTTCAGTTTACGTACCTTTGGCAATAATTTTGTGGAAATATATATATAATATTTTATTCATATGCAATTAAAAAGTAATGACGTGCAGACTGTGCGTCAGCCTTCCGCAGTTTGAGTGATGTATGTGAAATGATGGACGTATTTCTTAATTTCACTTAGGAAATCAACAGCTTATATGAATAACTTACAGCTGCAAATAGGTTACCAGGTTTTCTTTGGGTCAGTTGCATGCATCATTTTGTATTACAGACAGAAAGCAATTGAGGATGCTTTAGTAGCATCTACAAAAGATCACTACTACAATACGACAGACTAACAGCTTTTCTGCCAATATTTTTCTGCACCACTGATTGGCTAATTTGAAAAGTACTTCGAACATGACTGAGAGGTGGGAATCCCACCCTCCACAGGGAGCTGAGAGACCGTAGTGACAGCTTGTAGCTGTTGTAATTATGATTTTTAAAATGCCATTCATTTTTTCTCTCAATCACACATGCAAAATATGTTTGGCAGATTTTTTAATCATTTCAAAGATCTTTCAATAGCTTTTGCAATAATATTTCCCTTCTTTTTTTTATTGCTTGAGATGACAGGTAGGACAACGCCCCAATGGATGAAGTTTATTATTTCCAGGGCGCCCTAGAGAAGAGCCTAACTAATACACAGGCTTTGTTCTGCTGGTTTTTACAGGGTAGTCTAATGGTCACGCAAAGGTATAACATATTTACAGGCTACAACAGACCACAATGACTGAAAGGAACATTTTTCTGATCTTACAAGGGATTAGTGAAATAACCCGAGGGCCTTGTAATGCAATTCAGCTTAAGATGATGGAACATAAAAACACATTTCTCTGTTGTGCATAGACTGATTGCATGCTGGTGTTATTATCATTTCCCATTTAAATGTGCAAAGATGCTTATGTCGCAGGATAATATATAGGTATGTGAAGCACAGATTGCTGTGAAAATATATGGACTGTTTTCCTGAGCTATGTTCATTTACCACACTGCCTCGAGCCTGTTCTAATACGAAGCCGATTGCTAATTTCTCTGTATAAGAAAAGCACTTTGTATTAGTACTGACTGAGTCTAGCAGACAGCTGATTAATTTTTTCCTGCCTTGTTTGAGAATGAGCCCTATCAGCCCTTGACCAGTGTTTGGACCATGCTCGCTCCACTCAGCAGTTTCTGGGCTTACATCTGTCATTCTTAAATAATTGGTTTGGCACCAAAAAAAAAAGAACAACTTCTGCCTTCAAAGAGTTTTACTTTCTGCATATTGTCAGGGAATGTTTCCAAACCTTAATCATTTATCATAAAATCATTAATTAAGTGAGAAAAAATGTTTGGTGCTTGTACATTTGTGCTGCCTGGGAAAGTAGATGTGCAAAATATGCAAATCAAACACAAAACAAGATGCAATAAAAAATCACAATCAACTTTAAACACCTTTCTAATCTGAATAAACCCCCACATGCCTTTGCCTCTCCCCAGAGAGAACACAGCCATGCATTGTTAGTTATATGAATAATGGCATTACTTAATGTTGTTAATGAACAATAGCTTATTTAATAATAGCAAGAATTAGGTCACACTTTTTTGATCCCTGCTACATAACGTTGACACAGCCATGCCATACACATACACATGTGCCATACGCTTTCATGACATTAATCTATCATGACAACTACCAGTAAAGAAAACTGTACACTAAATCTATTGTCAGTGAACAAACTCTGTTGTGACATGTTTAGGGTTCAAGGAATTATTATTATTATTATTTTATTGTATTTTTAGTTGTAGTAGTAGTAGCAGTAGTAGCAGTTATTGCACAACTATTGATTTTTAATGTTTCTCTTTAACAATAATAGCCTTTATTACTATAACAACAACAACAATAATAATAATAATAATAATAATAATAATAATTATTATTATTATTATTATTATTATTGTTGTTGTTATTATTATTATTATCATTAGTAGTAGTAGAAGTTCTAGTAGTTGTAGTAGTAGTGGCAGTAATAATAGTAAGAGTATTCATTACATAAACATTGGTTTTAATAATAGCCTTTACTATTATTATTATTATTAGTAGTAGTAGTAGTAGTAGTAGTAGTAGTAGCAGATATTTGAAAAAGTAGAGGGAGTTTTTGTTGTGTCTTAACATCAAAACTAATGATGAATATCAGACGTGCATGTTCAAACCTTGATACAGAATAAAATCTAATTCATAATGTAACTACGGAATCACATTTGTAATTTCCTCAATTGTATTTGGTTAGTATAGAAAAGAGATTTCTAAAGAAAGAAATGGTTGCTTAAAGGTGGTTTGGATCGGAATGCTGGACTCGTCTCTCGAGGCTGACCTTGGAACAGATTTCTTCGAGAGGGTGCTTTATAAATGATCTGAAGCAATTATTGTGACGAGAGCTCCATTATCAATCTTATAAGGAAGTCACCCATGGTCTTGAGCCAACTGTGTTACGGAAGGCTTGGACCTGCATCAGTGCACATCAGTGCGATCATTACAAACACCCTTCTGGGACTCCCTAAGCCCCTCGCTGGCCTTGTTGTCTTAATGAAGTCAGGTTTGAAGTCAGGATTTCGTGCAAAGCAGTCATGTCATGCACATGATAGAACAGTGGAATTAAACACATTACGACCCACCTATCACGTGCAAGCACACCAACACATATTGGCCACAGGGTCATTGAGAAGTAACTCATCCCATGTCCTCATAAAGCAGGCCATATTAAGGTTTCACTGCTCAGTGTACTTTTGTGAAGTGGTTTGCTTATAGACTTTGCTACTGTAACCTTATAGGGCAGCAAAGCAAGTGACTGCTGAAAACCAGAAGGCATAAAGCCCCAAGGGCAGCTAAACGGCATCTACTGATTTCATTTGGCAGCACAGGCATTGGCTTTTAAGTTTTCACAGAGTTTGCAGGCTCCCCAAGGAAGCGTTCAGCAATGGTGGGTAGAGGCCATGTTTTAGCAGAGAAAGGGCAAGCAGAATGCATCTGCGTGAGAAGCCTACGCTCTCTCTCATATTCAGCAAGAGCAAGACAGAAGCGTTGCGCTAAAAAGGAATTATGTGGGATCAAATACTATGGAAAAATGCATTCAAGTCACAAATCAGATGCATTATGCTGCAGTTCAAACACTCTTTACCCAAACGATGTACTTAAAGGTTTGACTTTTTATGCAACACTAAGACATCCATGATGTTTCATGCTGCGATGATGCTGTTTTGATGATTTGAGCTCATTGTAATTTTGTAGTTTTGTGCCATGCACAAATTCTGACATATCCTGTCTTCCTCCATTGATGCAATTCAAGGCCATAAGAAAATGAATATAGTTCAATCAAACTTGTCGGTCCACCTCTGCAACAAAAGTACGTATATATAAACCTTGCAATACAGTGTTCATGGTGTTGAGATAAATTGGACAACTCTTTAACTTTATTCCAAAAAAATCAGACAGCTTAACCTGTCGGCTACACCACCTGTTATCTCATATCGAATAATCAAACTTCACCCCCAGTTAACTTCGCCATGCCGCTTACAATATATGCCAACAGCCTTCACCATTCCGTGCCAGGTAAATGATTAATGAGGCGAACCGTCCCTAACACAATGTGCCGCAGATTTAAATTTAGCTGCTGCCATTCTATTCCATCTACAATCCACTAGCTGCTCCTTGACAGGCAGCCAATAATCCAGTAATGGCAACAGTCTAATGATTGTAGGCTTGTTTTTAGAACACTTAGTATTTTGCTGTGAAGCCTTTCTCAAGCCTGCCCCTAAGATGACAGCGGAGGGCCCTCTCCCCACAGACAACGCTTTAACATGGGAAGAAGATTAAGAATAAGAAAGCAGGAGGGCTCTTTAGACACAGAACGGGCTTTAAGTGCAATCATGTGGTTGACCATAGATGCGTTGTTTATTTGACGGAGCTTGGCTCGCCTGAGCCACATGTGTGTTTAGCTGTAGAGGATGTTAAACACAACATTTAAAAGCCACTGAAACATGTTTGCTTAGCGCCTGGCATATTAACTGCCTCCTCCGATCTATTTAGCACTGCTGCTATTTCAGGCTGAGTAAAAGGTCTGAGACATGAGTGGGCCGCCCATGCCAAGTCCCTCCCCTCCCTGCTATATTGTTCTCCTGGCAGTCAAATGATGTTCCCTTCACTGTTGCGCTGCTGGACACCAGCATTCATGAATGCTCCTTTCAGACTCTCCGCTTGTCACAGTCCCCATTGTTCCCTCCTAAAAACAAACAAAAGGGGTTGGAACTTGGTTATGAATGATCTGGTCTGGTCTGTCAGGCTAGATGCTGATAGGCTGATGTGCAGAGCTCCTCCTCAACCAGACTAATGCAGATTGGGGCAAAATGGGGCTTATCGTATTGGGCTGCTGGAGAGTCTCTGAAGTGAGACCCTTGACATCTAGGCCTGCATCCTCGCTCAGAAGACTCAGCATAGAGTGTGTGATGAACAGTGTAGGGCTTACGGAAAGCCTCTCTTGGAAATGTCAAAGTGCTGTGGCAAGTCTGCAGGTAATTGTACACTAACAGGACCCCTTAATGTCTGAGTTCTCTTCTGAGCACACTTAGTCACAGAGGTCCAGTGGCATAACTGCCAGAAGAGCATGAAGAGCAATCACACTGGGACGAGTAGCTTAGGGGGATCTTAAGATAAGATAAACCTTGGTGACTAGAACCCCCAGTGTCTTTACTGGATCCTTTATAATACTACTTATGCAATTTTATACTCATGACTGGTTGGCTGGGAATTAAAAAAGATATTTCAACCTCTGGTCTATATTACAGCACCAATGTCTTTGAGACATAGCAAGTGACCAAGCAGATTAGTCTTTTTTTTTTTTTTTTACACATAAAGGCAGTAGACCTAGCTACACTCTACACACAAATGTCTTCTGTTGCAAGGTTAGACAAGCTTTACAGAACATTGACAAAATCCTTTTCAATTAATTGAAATTAGGCTGATGCGTAGATTATACTGTTGAGTATCCACCCAGAAACAACAACAAATTTGCCACCAGGCTAACATTAGCTTAATTATATGCTAAAACACAATCTATCCAGTTTAAGTCAAGTGAGATTTTGGCAACATTCCTCCATGTAAAGCTTGTCCAACAGTTGCTACAACAGAACCATAGATTTCTAGGCAAAGCCCCGGTCAGTTTTCACATGGGACTTGGGGGCTCAGTAAACGGGCAGCCTTCGTATACTACTCTGCAGGCCTCTCAACTCATCATTTCAATGTGCCACAAGTGTGGAGTATTTTACAGAGTGTAAAGCTCTCAAGATGCCTCAAGCTGCACGTAACAGTCTTTTTAAGAGCCTGCCTTCTCTACTCTGCTCTTTTCACATTGACTACAATAAGGGAGCTCAGTGATTTGCGACTGACTGGCCTGTACATAACCCAGCATCAGTGATATTTGGCTGAATGAACTATGAATAGCAATGCCTCCAGGGCTTGTAATACATTAGCGATGTTCTTTGTTTCTTTGCCTGGCAGCGGTCGAGGCTTGCTATGAGTGTGGAGGATACAGCACTAGTTTGGGAGGGGCTGCGTTTTATCTCCCATCCGCCACTCCCTACCCCGCCCACTTCCACTACCTGGTCTACTGCATGCCTTCCAGCAAGGTTTTTTTTTTTTTTACCATTTGTCTTCCTCACCTCTTCCAAATAAAGACACACGGACATTTGATAGATGGGATGGTTTGTGAGAAATCTAAAGGTTATGGTATATATTGTTCTGGGAGGATATAGAGTCATACCTGCACTTGCACTTGTTATCGCTGGAGAATTTCATGGCCAGCATGTGGCCAATTGCATATTCAGTCACCTTGGAAGCAAGCAAATGGCCAGTAGAAGAGGCTGATGATGAGAAGTACCGAGAGGTGTGAAGAATGAATATGTGGTCACCCCTGTGGAGCTGGAGTAAGTGTCTTCATCAGACTGTACTTTCTTTTGTTTTGCAACAATCTGTCCAGCAGACGACAACGACCAGTTATGACATTTCATATGTCCATATCCACCTACACCACACAGATGGTATTTTAATGAGAAAGGTCTATGAGTGCCTAAAACGGTGCTGCAAGCATGCTGTGGGGAATTCGTTTCAGGGAAATCACGGCTCTCTGAGTACCAACAACAGCCTAGTTAATCACATACAAGATGAGGATCAGATGTTTTGTTAACTTCGGCTCCCTGTCAACCTCCAGAAAGGATATCCTGCAATTCCAAGAAAATGATTGCTACTAAGTATGAAAATATTTGTCCAACTGGTAAAAAAGGAAACAAAGTGAGAGATGTAATAGAAGAAGCTTTGTAATGGCAGAGTGAGTGAAAAAAGAAATCACCCATAGGGAATGAAAAGGAGGCATTGTATATTTGCACTGATGGAAAGTTTGCTTGACCCATTACTGAGCATCATCCACATTCCTGTCAGGGTTAGCTGGTGGCTGCTTCTTCCATCATGGCCTGGTGTGTTAGGGGCTAAATGTGGGTGAGCAGAATGGATTATACGAATATCAGGGATAATACACCCTTGGGGTTTACACTGGCAATCCAGTCCATCATGTGGAACGAATGCCAGTATCTGTTACCAGCGAGACACTGTGCAGTCTGCAGACCACTGAGTGACGTACACAGACTCAGATCAATTATTCGATAGTGTTTACATTCCGCCCGGCCATGATTTGATTCCTTTCCCGCCATCTGCACTTGGCCAGTTCAAACAAACAGGCCCCCGCATGTCCTTAGCGGCTGCTGCGGTGCGCTCCCATTTTCCACATGGTTGCAGTTGGTCGACAGGCAGGCAGTCAGGGTTTGGGTTGCCCTCTGTATCCCCTGCAGTTTGAGGCCAGGAGGTCTGATCAGTCCTGTCAGTGAGTTTACTCTGAGATAGACAAGCTCCATTTGTCACCAGTGCACAGGAGCTACAGGGTCAGCCTTCATAAGAAAGCTCAGCATTCACAGCCACTTTACTGAATGCACCCCTTCCAAATCTTGTGTACAATGATCTTGTAAACAAGACCTTTTAGCTACCTGGCTGTGAACATTAGCTCATGAAGTAATATAAATGAATGACAGAGGTTAACTCTATACTCTCGTTGCGTGATTGCAGTTCACCTTTAAAGAGCCGGCTTACCTTCTACCACTTGAGGCAAGCCTGAACTCAACAATATTATGCAGCAGGCCAGTCAAGATGTGAGGTCTAAAGTCACTTTACTGTTTGCCCAGTCTCAAAAAATGTTGAATTGCAAGAAATGCTAGGAGGTTCATCCAAGAAAAAAAAAAAGCTTATTCAAATACAATAGGTTATTGACTGTTAGACTCATTGACTGGAGTTTGTTTAAGGAGTATAGTATATTAAATACAAAAAAGTGCGAAAAGGTCTTTGATGATATCGGTTGCAAATGTATCTTTTGCTCCATTCTCGTTTTCCATAAGACACATAAGAAGGTATAAGTTCAATTTTTCCGTTTTTCTTACATTTTGATATTCCGCATGCCTCGCTGTTTGACCGTGCTCCAAGGTCGTCGCATATTTGGCAAATCTTGACTGACGAACAGTCTGGTGACTCTTTCTGCTTTAATGATGTCGAGTGGGGCATAATTTAGGGGGGCATATATAGTCCTTTGGCTCCATTTCAGGTCGCTTGGTGTCGTTAGTTTGGGATCTCAGCCAAGCGCCTGTCATTTTGCTTTAGTTCATGCGTGTGTGTAGCAAAGCATTAAGGATCCCCTTTAAAAGTATTCGCTCACGCTAATGGCCGTTCTTTCGTTGTGAACCAGGTTCAACAGTATTTCCTATGCTGAGGGTGGGTTGAGTTATGGCACCCAGAGTCTTCCTGTAATTGTAGACCCCATGCGTAACCTCAACTGACATGCTTTTCTGTAGCAGCCATGATTTCTCAGGCAAGCCTCGATGCTTTAGCAGACTCATTCTTTCCCAATCTTACCAAGCCCATTTTCCGCAACGCTTAAGAACGTTTGCGTACTGATAAACCAGCGTGTTTTATGGTCCACTGCTGCACTTTAAACTTCTGCACTGTGATATCATGCCATATGCCTCCTCGAATATAAGAAGGACTGCTTTAAAGGTTATGATGCCAAGGCAGGGTTCTCTTCAAGGCAGAGACACTTTAGCTAGCATTTACAAAACACACGGGCCCTTTCAAAATATGCATTCTTCTCCTTCCTTGTGTTCTCACGGACTTGTGTAACATAATCAGTCATGGCCTAAGTGCGGTTCCAGTTCAAAGTTTGCATATAGCCAAATACAGAACCAAAAATCACAAGGTTTCCTCTATTTGTAGGTGAAATTCGAGGATGCATCAGGATGTGACTCGTGTGGACTTGGAGAGTCAAGTTTCAAAGAATTTCACACAAAATATTGGCGATGGCAGCGGAGGAGCAACCACATAAGCGACCATCTGCCAACCAATTCTACACGTTTTCTTACATTTTTGTATGGACCCTTTTGTCCTTCTCACTCAGCAACCACAATCTACTGCCATTATAAACACAAACTCCCACAGTTATTTCCAACTACTCTTCCTTATATAGGCACGCAGTGTGAAAATAGAATTTGTATTCATATTTTAATTTACATCATTTTAAAATGAAAAGTCAATGCAGGCAATTTGGTGTATTACTCCTTATATTATTGTTTGGTGGAAATGTGAGTTCTCGAGCTTCAACTCCACTCAAGCTGAGCCGTGATGTCAGCAGGATTGCTGTGGTTCCAAACTGAGTGTACCGCATCCCCCTGTCCTCGGGGGTTTCCTGAATCTGGACCCCCGAGCTGAAATTATTAGGTTTGAACTCCCAGGAACAAGAGTACACCATATTGAAAAATGCCCATGGCTTAAAAAAGCTCCTACTTGAACGTGTCGCTTATTTATTTATTTATATATTTTGGTCTTTTGATCTATTGTGGTCTTTTATTGTTTGGCCACGGCACTTGAATGCGAATGTAATGTGGTTTCCCGTAAATCTCCTGGCACGGCCTGGCTCTTGTTACATCAGCATTGTTGTTTATCACTCCCCACCGCTGATGAATGACAGCCGATTAACTCAGCAGAGCAAAACAATTTGTCTCCCAGACCATTTCACAGATAACCATTTGTGCTTTTGCTAACCAAATCTCCTCCAGTGTCGTGACCACATTTAGCTGTTTTTGTTCCTCTGAGGAATGGGGTTGTACACAATACTATTAGTCCTGTTTTGGTGACTGGGTCAGGTGTGAAGCTGATTTTGTCTTTGGCTCCATCCTAAATCAAATGGGAGGATGACATGCTTTTTGTAAGACGAGAGCCAGATACTGGATGAAGTCTACGCCACTGTCTTACAATCAATCCTTTCATTGAGGAACGCCAATACGATTTTAAATGGGTATTTGCCCTTCTTTTTAACCAAGTGAAAATCAAGTACAGTACAAAAGACTCTGACATAAGATTAAAATTGAAGGAAAGTCCATCTAACCTAACTGTAAGCGCCTCCAAATGTGAAGTCACACTGAGGAGCACACAGCCCTCATAAACAGTAGGTATTTTTACAGTTCTTAGTCATTCTTGCAAGGCTAGATTACTGAGCTAATTGTGCTTCTGTATTGTTGCCCACAATGCGTTTCTGCCAATGAAAATCTACTGTGGGAACATGCCGTCTTTTCTCTCTCTCTCTCTCTCTCTCTCTCTCTCTCTCTCTCTCTCTCTCTCTCTCTCTCTCTCTCTCTC
>JBBJLS010000032.1:7852239-7867939 GCA_037577275.1 Bryconaethiops microstoma | reverse complement strand
CTCTCTCTCTCTCTCTCTCTCTCTCTCTCTCTCTCTCTCTCTCTCTCTCTCTCTCTCTCTCTCTCTCTCTCAGTGCATCAAAAACATAAAAACTGTCATGACAGGCTTTTATAATTGCTGAAGAATGTGGTTACTGTTAGATTGTCCGCATCTTCATTAACAACAATACCCTATCAGCATCAATTATAGATAATGTCACTAATGATGAGCTTGTGCTCTGCAGTGTATCAATGTACTGTTTATTGTACAGTCCAAGCAACATTAATATCAGATTTCAGTTTTGGTGAGGACAAAGCAATGAGATGGGCATGGGTTGTCTTTTCTAGTACATTTTGTCTGGACGATAAGGTTTACTTGCTTTTTCTGTACTGCCTGATGTAGCCGATCTGCTGGATACCAGTAAAATGCTGGTAAAAAGCGAGCTGTGCTGCATGGGTCCGCTAAAATGACATGCCTAATAGCCTCTGATCAGTACCTCACTTTCTACCACATTGATCGGAGTTGAAATATTTACTGCCCAACCCTGCAGCTTGTTTTCACATGTGGGATGTAGGGGGATTGCAGAGGGTGGGTGCGGCGTAGTGTGTAATGTTTCTGCTTGTCTTTTTGTCACGTCCGTGTCTCTGTCACCTGTTGTAAGTGAATAGGTAATATTGCCTTTCGTCCAGACCCTACAGTATAGGCTCGCTGTCAGTCTGTCTGCCTGCCTGACAGAAATCAAATGCTACGAAGCATCAGAAATAGCTGGCAGCTGAGCGGACTGGCCAATCCTGGCAAATTATTGCATTTTCTGAGATCTGATTTAAGTTGTATGTGGATATGAGCTATAGCAATCAGAACAAAACCTTGTCTCTCAATTTTTGTTACTTTTTACATAAATTAAAAGCACCGTCTACCATCTGCATTGCGTCAGCATTTCACAATTAATGGGCTGGTGAGAATGGTCTAATTAACTTCCATTTTAAGTTTTTAGGTTTCTTTTATTTTAAAAAAATCCTGTAATTTATATTTATGTGTATATCTCTTGCTCTGTAAAATGATCTCTTGCTCTTGATATTCTGTAAAATGCACCATGGAGGGCCTGTGTGGAACGGCATCTCAATACACTGTATACTGGGTATATTGTTGTAGTGACAATAAACAAAATATTGAATCTTGAATCTTGAATGAATATTTTTCCTTCTCCTGAATTGTCCATCTTGGATCCATCAACCCATCGATGAGATCAGACAGCAAGACCAACAATTACAGCAGTTATAGAATTATTTGTTTAATTCTAGTTTGTTGTAGTATTTTGTGAAATTATAAAATATATTGATTTGAGGTCGTACTGGCCACCAATTAACATGATCCCTAATGTACAAATGTAAATGTAATATTATGAAAAATTATAGCTGCTAAGGAAATATGGGTAAGGGGTGAGAGTGGATGAGGGGTTGAAGATCCACCATTTTGTTTGTGTAATTCTTTCTTGCTATTATTGCAATGTTCGTTATAAGCAATAACAATATAAGAAGTCTTTGCAAAGCTACTTTCAAAAGATGTTTGGTCCATAAATGGTCTGAATTACTTGTTCAGGCATAACCTTATGTGATGTTAAATGTGATATTTCTTCCCTTTTAAAGTAGGCCCTTTCTGTTTCCATGGTGTTGTAGGGTAGCTAAATGAAGAATATCTGGCGTCAACCTCTTGCACATTTGCTATTCCTGTAGCATTTATGTAAATCATTACGTCTTCGGAGGTAATTATCGCTGAACTCCCCTTTGTATGTCAACCGTGTGACAGCTTTGATGTTTCCATTTCACTGGACGATAAATTTGTATATGACCGTGTGAAAAAGGGAGGCTAACGCGCCAAATTCAGAGCCCACTACATTTGTCAAATACCTCTACTTATTAGTCAGGCTGGCTAAAGAGTCTGGCCCTGGATCAGCCACATGCTGTACATGCAGAGAAATCAATTTGGATCAAACGGCTGAACAAAACTGCTGTGCGTGGGTGGGCTCGGGGAAACGTGCGCATTTGTTTTGTGGACAGACATCAGTTTTTTGCGCCTTCCTTTTGATGTCGATCAGCTCGCTCGAGGAAGGCAGGATTCAGCTGGGCCTGGCATCAGGAGGGTACGGCTTAAAGGCCAAAGCACCAGACTAAGGCACGGCTGTGAACTTCAGAACAAAAAACATGATCAAAGCCCAAACAGCAAATGTCTATAAACACTCTTGATATCACAGAGTCTGCGTCTGGCATCTGTGTCTGTTGCCATGAACTGATGTTTTGCGCCTGTTTTTTATAAGAGGCAATGCATGCAATTAAAATACATAAATGTGTCCCATGAAATGAGTGAAATGAAGAATTGATATGCTTGTGTACATGTAATAAAATGAGCTCTTAGTCCGCAGTGTTCTGTCAAAAATAATATTAAAGGTGAACTCCAATGCTTTTTTTTGGTTTGATTTTTTACATTTTGGCATATTTGGCATATAATTCAATGGCTGAGATGTAAACAAAGTAATTCAGAGAGATCTGGTATGAAATGTGTTGTGGAGAAATTAAATAACTTCTCTACAGTGATGGCGATAGGAACCAGGGGGCGGGATGTCTATCAATAATACATACGTTTGATTTAAAATCCAAAATGATCAATTAACGTATACATCGTCTTAGTTTTCATATGAAATGCTGATGATAGTAAAATAGTGGTACGTCTTGAAAAACACCTTTTATTATTAGTTTAGTTATTAGCAAAAACTAACGATATCTCAGACATCAGGTAACACACTAGAACATCAGATGTAAAAAATGTTAGCTTGGTTGATTTCCTTAGAACAGAGCGTTTCACATCAGACCACTCGAAAGGACTCTTAATCATTAAGAGTCCTTAACCTTTATATCTTAACCATTAAAGTAAGTAAAAAAAAAAAGAAAATCAGTGGAATTAATTTCCCTTTAAGAACCCAACTATTAAATCCAGACTGAAAATGAACTCGAATAAGACTTGTATACCATAAATGGTTGTTCGGGTTTTTTGTTCAAAACAATTAAGCCTGCAAATTCTCTCTACCAAACACCATAGTTTGACTTCTGTTTGAGTCAAGAAGATGATTCACAACCGCTGTGCACTAGTCTAAGCATTTCAAGGATTTACCCTTTCAGTGTGCATATTAGTATGTGATGAATACGGTGTACTCCAAGGACATGCTGCATATTTTTTAGCTGAGTGTTCAACTCTTACCATGCAGAATAACGTTATATACTGTACTACCTTGATCCGCAGTTCCAGGGGGTGCAGGGGGGTCTCGGATAGACAGACTTTGCAAAAAGCGATTTTGAAGCTGGTATTGCTCCAGACTACAGGGTACAACCTTTGGAAGCAGACCTAATTCCTCTGGGCCCACTAAATTTCCGAGGTTCAGCAGTCCAAGAGCTGGCACACGCATACTCTGAGATGTTTGCCAGGTGTGGATAATAAAGCTGCTGGGCAGAGAGGCCAGCAAGGAGTGAAGCAGCATCCCAGACTAGCACCCCCCCCCCTCTTCCAGTCTGCTTTCCTCACCCCACTTCCCCCCGACCTCTCCCTCTATCCCTGGAGGATCACTAACTCTGCTCAGACCTGATAAATCACAGGCCTCTCTGATTGTATTCAGCTGGGGAATCGAGTTCCCTGACCTCCTAGCTTGCAGACTAATTCTGGCTGAGCTGGCCCAAAGTGAACTGAAGGCAGGACAGTGACAGATCCAGTCAGTATTGATGACTTTACCTCAACGGAAGCCTCGACATAAGGTGTGAGTCAAGTAACTAATGGTATATGGATGCTGCAGGCCCTCGCAATATGGCAGTCAGTCATTACAAAGCCAATTAGGACAAATCTGTTGGAGAAGGTTTCTGTCTACAACTAGGAGGCCACAGACACAGGTTCTGAACCTAAACTAATTAAGACTACCTCTCAAAGCAACATGATACACCCAGACGGAAAAGAATTGACCAGGCAAATGCATTAGGTCCACCTGGCTGAATGTCCAGCTGGCTACACTTTCGGTCCGTTTCTCCATAAGGCTGCTTCAGCCCTGGTGCTTCGTTATATGAGCGGTATGGCGCTTTTCAGTCACATTTCTAAAGAGACCTGAGGGGCTCATTAAAGGTATTAATTAAACATACATTTCATGGCTCCCCCCCAAAAATAGGACCACGCTAAATCATAAAAGATGCATGGATAACATTTGCTGATGTTCACCTCGCGAACTAGGGCCTACCTGCAGTCGCAAAGGACACGGCGGCCTATTTAACAGCAAAGTGGCAAAAAGGCAGGGCTGTGCAAGGGTGTGGAATGTCAAGGAGGGTGTCTCGAGCGGGATGGTTTTCAGCGGTGCTGTCGTGACAGTGGGTGGAATGGAAGTGAGATTTTACAGGGACAGCGAAGGTGGCTGTGCGGTCTGCTTCCGTGGCTGGAGCGGCAGACGGGGACGTGCTCAGCTGAATGTTCGGCAGGGTGAACAGGTTCAGTGCTCGCGCAAGGTGCCCCGTTCTGTCATGCGAATGACAGGTGGAGAGAGGCTGAGACAATGTAACAGTGAGGAAACAGGTAAAAGGCTTCTTCAGCCGCGACACCTAATCAAAAGCATCCATCACCCTGAGCCATAAGGCGACCGTCGGGCAGCTGGAGGAAGGCCTGTCCATGCAGCTGCTCTAGGCCTACTCCTTTGTAGTTTTTTCCAGTTTCCACATGGCCAGGTGGAAAGACACAGACACACAGTCATGTCACGTTTTTTTTGCAGTGAAAACTGACGGCTGATGGCTTGACTGGACAGGGCTCACTGACAGCGGCGCCGCAGTTCACCTCGGTGTCAGCGGGATAATGTTCCCAAAATCATACCTTTGTCCTCGGTAAAGAAAATATTTATGCCAAAGCACCAGTGGTTCAGGGGCCTAAAAGGCCATTTCGACTGTAATAGCTACTGCTATATCAGCTCTAGAGCACACTTATGGCGCCCTTAATCAGGAATGCCTTTCACTCAAATAGATCTAAACAGTCTGACTGAACAGGAGCTACAGCAGTGGCCTGGAATCTTTGTCCTCTGATATTGTTGCGCACTAAAGTGCCATAAAGTTGGACACAGCAGATTTAGATTTCACAATTAAATGCATGATTCATTTATGGGCACAAAAAAAAAAGAAGGTCTTGTCTTCCTGTTTCATTTCTCGCAGGCAATGTTGCCTATATCCTCATTAAAGATAACACGAAACAACTTTGCGGCGTGCTCTATTATGGCGGCTTATTCTCCGTCCATCCACTCTCGAATGTAAACCAAGGCCCCGCAGAGACAGGAAATGAAACTCCATCTCCACTCAGACAGTTTGACCACTTCACTTCTTCCTTCTCTCGGCCTCATCCAGTCCGGCCCTAAATGCCGAAAGTGCTCAAGAGACACGAGATGAAATATTTATGTTTGAACAGAAAGTGTTTCGCGGACAAAGGTAACTCTTAGGGCTTCCTCTGCGGAACATCGATCACTGAGTTGAGGGGCGGAGGTGGAAATAGGAACAGACCACACATTATTTAAGAAGAAGCTTAAAGAGCCCGCTCAGAAATCCCCACATCCCTCACTATAATGGCTAATACAGTGTCAGTCAGTGCATTAATAACAAACCAGCAAGCTGTGGAGAAATGCAGAAGAAAATAGAGCGAGAAATTTAACTGAATCAAGTGCTTCGGCAATGTTATTACATGCTATTTATTAGATAATAAACAAACATCCGAGCCAAACGAGTCCTTTTGTTTCAGTTTAATCACACACTCTGTACCTGTGCTTAGACCTCACTGTATTATTATTTTTTTATTTTATTTTTTTAATTGTGCATCAAATCTTGGTCAGATTTAAGGTTGTGTGTGATTTTAACACAAAAAATAATAATAATAAATGCAGAAAAAGGAGAGAATAATAAGTCAAGTGCTTCGGTAATGTTATTACATGCTATGTCAAAATGCAGTTAGCAAACATTTGAGCCATACAAGTGAATTCGTTCCAGTTTAGTCACATTCTCTGTACCTGTATTATGGCAGGGTCAGACCTTAGTGTAGTTTTTCTATTTTTTTTTTTAACCTGTGCCTCAAATCTTGGTCGGATGAAATATTATATGTGATATATATTCATACAGAGAATAATATATACAGAAAAACTAAAGAAAGTGAATGAATGTCCATTTGCATCTCAGATGAAGTGACCATTCTGTCATACGTGAACACACCACAGCACGCAGATGTAGAGGAATGCGTGTGCTTCAAATCTTGGTGCCTCAAATATGTGCCGCAAATCATTTATGCCTCAAATCTTAGTGCCTCAAAACTGCGACTCAAATCTTAGTGCCTCCAATCTTTGTCGGATTAAAAAAGATTATATATAATATATGTTCATACAGAGAATAATAAATGCTGGGGGGAAAAAACAAAAACAAATGAAAGTGAATAAATGTTGCGTCTCGGATGTGGAGGAATGCGTGGCTCGCGGAGGCAGCGCTCGAGCCTCGGTGGGCAACTCGCGGCGGGGGGCGGGGCTTTATCTACAGTTTGGCGCTTGGCCGTGGAGACGCCGCGCGCTCAGGTGTGGTCGGTCGGGAGAGCCGCGCGCTGCTCGCGCCCCTGATCACCGCTCGTCTGGAAGTCTCGAGGGGAACGTGTTCTGCTCTCAGCCGCCCTCAGCTACACATTCCCGCCTTGAAAAGTTGCTCTTTTTTCCCTCGCGCCCGGCGCCCCTCTCTCTCATGCGAGGATGTGATTCCCCGCACGAGGGTCCGGACCCGCGCCATGGTGCTGACCCACGGACTCGGCGTGGAAACGGTGAGTGATGCGTTTCCTCATTACTTACCACGCGCTTAGACTTCTTTCCTTAAACCTGTTTTTCTAATTATTATTATTATTATTAGTTTGCTTATTTTTCCTTGTTAGTTGTTAAATTGGAAGTATGCCCTTTTTTGGCACGCTGTTTGTGTCAGAATGCTAAATCCGCGTTGTTTTAGGAGGCTACAATTTAGGAAAATATGATTTTTGTTAACCTTATTTCATACGTCCAGATGAAATATTTTTACCAGACGTTTCAGCCTAATGTGTTCATTTGTCTGTGTGAAATGTTTTGAAATGAATAGGCTCAGTAATGCCACTGTACAGAGCTCAATAACTTAAAAAACATAAGGATAAAAAGGTACAGAGCAGTTGGCTGTGTCGTCGTTTCGTGTCCTTACTGTCCGGATTATTTTCGGATAGTGTTGTGTTGGGCTCATTCTGAAACTCAGTTAGAACCTGAACTGAGCGAGGCTGGAGAAAATCCTAATAGAGGGACTCAAATGCAAAGATCAAGGGTCTTTATTTAAAAGAACCGCTTTAGACAAGCTGAAAGCTAGTTTCTTTTTGGAATGGACAGTACTGAGATCTCATCCAGTGTCTAACAGGTGGTTAGGGGGCTTCTCTTAGTCTTGTCGAGGTGGAAGATCTGGTTTCTGGTTTTCAGTGTCATAATTTACATGTTTGACACATTGACAAAGTATTGTGTAACATACAATAGAAAGCACAGTGTGTCTCTTAGGGCTACTTAAGGTAACGAACCATGTTCAAAGGTTCAAGAGCCACGTAAACTCAGATAAAGTGCGCAGTGCCTGCTGGCTTTCTCTGATGAGATCAGCTGTGGTGGAATGAAGATGTTCCATATGCTCTTATGTGCAAAACAGTATGTATTTTTTTGGTCTTTATGTTCCATTTGTTCATAATTTGGTCATGAATAGGGGAACACACAGATATTCGTGACACCACGCATTTTTCTGACGTGCTGCTTTGAAAGATTACACAGTAAAGTTGGGAGAGTTCTGGTCACATTTTTTCAGAACGTCTACATTCATCTCCATAATTTCCAATTATAGCCGTGTATCCCAACAGGCACGGCCACTCAACACAGCACTTTACCTTAATAGGAAAACGGGTACGTTTCCGATTGAGTCCGGATTACAGAGCAGGCATGGGTAACAATGCAGCACCTTCTCCTCTCCTGGTCAGCACTCGAGAGGGAGGGCCCGGGCCGCTCGGCAGGGCTGATCTAGCACAGCTCACGACCGGAGAAGTTCATCACAGCCACCGCGGACGGCTGGGTCAATTTGTGCTTATGCAAGAGTGAGTGCAGTGGTCAATACCGTCATGCCAGGCATGGAAAGAATGTGTTTTGATGGATAGCACAGCGTGGGGCTTGTGCCAGTGGATCGATACGCACACTCTCACATCACATTAGGGCTGTTTATCAGGCCGGCCCAAAAGTCAAAGGTGAAACCCGGATGCAAGTGTGCAGTTCTGCTACAGTTATCAGTACCTCAACACGTTTTTAACACATGCAGGGTGTGTGGGCTATTCGCTGCCGGCCACTGCCTCGAGGCGAGTCCTCATTAAAGGTGCGATAAGGAGCTCTCCTGCGTTTTGCTTGTCAGTCACGCACGGCCGGTTCGCTGCTGGTCACACGTCCGGTCACATGACCAGTCACTTGTTGACCTATCCACCCAAATGAAACAAAAAAAGTAACATTCTTTCCAGCTCACATACTGAGAACCATACAATAAAAACCCCATACCTCTAACGCTTGGTAGCGTCCTTTTATTTATTACATTTTGTAGATTCATAGCTGACATTTGTGCTCCTTGTCATTTAAGCTGGAGTTCTTCCATCATGAGCTTGTTTAAACAATGCTCAAGTCATAGGATTAGGGGCTAATGCGCTTTGCTTTCTGCAATAAAATTAATTTTCTTGTCCCTTGTGTCTCTTGTCAATCACCTGAGTCAGTTTGTGAAAAGAAGCCCATCCTCCACTTTACTTTTCCCAGCTGAGGTCAACCGCAGCATTAATGTCTTTTATACCATGCGGTTAATGGTCCTCTGATTCTGTTTATTTGTTTTTCTCCAGAAAGTTTATTCTGATTTGGTGTGTTGCCATAATAATTTTAAAAAAAGCACCGCCTCAGGCTTTGATGCATGTTGTGACTTAAAGTTTTACAGTGTGCTGCATCGAACACACGGCTCCCAGTTTGTAGAGGCGGGGGAACTGGGCTCTTGTTCTGCTTCACTTGTCTAAAAATGGGCACTGAACCCAGACACAAACAGCATGATGAATGCCGTTTGTACCATTCCCTCCTCCCCATGTTTCCACCTCATTTGACCCGAGAAATTACATTTTTGGGTGCAAATCTAGTTGTCTCTTGTTTGTGGTTATTTACTGATATCATGCGGTGGATTGATCTGGCGAATGTTACTTTAATTACAACAAGTTGTGGATTAAGGTGAGGAAAAATGTGCTGTTAAATCATTATATTTATTTCGGAAATATTTGTCAAAATACAGTTCTAGTGTATGAGAAAAAGAGACCAGGCCCTTACATTTAACTGGGGAGTATTTACACATATTTCCTCGTGCCTGCAGAAACATAGCAGCCATTTCTTTACAGTGGTCACCTACTGAAGTTTCTGATTTAGGAAGAATTAACAGTTTACTTTCAAAACGGTACATTTTTGTGACAGTGAAAACCAAGAATAACCTATTTTGGTTGTCTGAGCTGATAGGAAATTCAGTTTAGTTAAATAAGGAAGCCACTTTTACAACAAGCACACTTTTCCAGACTGGCTGAATCTGGCACCCGGTTACACTCGTGTTAGCAAAGCTAGACTGCCCTTCATGCTTTACAACATTCTTTTAGCTCTCAGAAGTGAACCTTTATACGAAACACACGGGAACATCTGATATTCTAAACATACTAAACATTAGAATTGTTAATGTGTGAGAATAAGGGTTTCTCTTTGGGATGCGCTGGAGGTGTGAATCCTGGAGTGTCTCACCCAGTTCTCCCTCATTAGCTTTGTCGTACATCAGCAGCACTACATTACATCTGGGAGAAGATCACAGTAGGCAGGGGACAGCGGTGTTGTGTCTGGAGTGAAGAAAGTGCTGCTATTAGGGCTATGGTACTGTTCATTTAGGGAGCCAAAATGACTCTGTGTAGTCTTTCTAGGGAAAAACACATAGACTGCATTTTGCAGAGATACATATAGAGGATCAGTCTATGCAGTTTTGTGCCCTCAGCATGCAAGGGTGTTGTTTCTTGTTTTTCCAGTTCATTTTCCAGATGAACCGGATGCTTTCTAAACCTTTATATTGTCAGATTTTTACTTGCTCAATAAGTTCATTTTGTAAAAGCTCAGCATTTCTGTCCAAGATATAGAAATAAATGAAATAAACACATGAAACCTGTTGAGATTGCAATAGCAATACCCTTTGAAAGGTGTTCTGGAAGTCTGACAGTTTCAGAATGCATTTCTGTTTCTGCCCGGTAAAACCCTTTAGGAATTTCCCCCTAGAAATAAGTGCTCGAGTTAAAATCCCGTTCCTCCCTGTTCAGCTTTGTTTGTTGAAGAAAAAAATGAAAGCAACACAAACTGACTCCCGCTGGCCCTGTCTGATATAGTAGTGGGACAGCAGAAGCTTGCCGTACTGCCTCGCGCCATCCGTGACATAAGACTACCTAAGAGATTAAAAAAAAACACAAGCAAGACGCTGTCAGCTCCCAGCTCCCTGTGGATAGAAAACAAACCCAGGAACAGAGTGCTTATGCTTCCGCATGCTTTCCAGGCCCTGCGTAAAAGCAGGGGACCACACTGCTGATTTATTCCCCTGCTGCCTCAAAACGCTGGTTCGAGGAAATCTACAGTGTACATCCAGCAAGGTTAGAGCTTTCCTTATTTCACATGACAATTTGTCTGGTCCGAGTTAGTGGAAACGTACATCTTTCTTATATTTGGTTGGAGAAAACAGAGGCTTGTGAGGTGATCATTCTGACAGAACTGGGAGCTCACTCCAACACGGACGCGGTATATAGTGACAGATATTCCAGTTATACTCATCATGTCCCCATTTCTTTTCACTTTGTTTTTTGCTCTTTTTTGTTTGTACGCTGATGTAAACCCTGGCAATATGAAGCCTAGGTTTCCATCAGGCTTCGCGTGGTTTTACCAGATTCTTTTATTTACTGGATGTCTTAAATAGGTTTTATCAGTTTGTTTGCTCGTAAACAGGCATATTTCACTTTCGCTTAGTAATCAGCAGAAAATAAGCTGTTCATGGACACATACTTGCCATCGCTATTTCCACTGCCCGACCTCCTAGGTGAGAGATAGCAAGGCGAGTGCCTTATAATTTCTTTTTCTCTATGCATCTGCAGCTGAAAAAATATTTACCATGTTGTAGAGTAATGCATTTTCAGATTATCTCCTCTTCCACTGCAGATTTTTGGAAAAGCAGTATAATTTGGGTGTGAAATGTTAATCCGCGCCGCTGGGTGTTTGAGATGAGAGTGCAGTGGCAGCCTGCCACCTGGCTGATAGATACACTACACTGGTTCTCTCTCTCTCTGCCTTCTTTCTATCCCAGCTCCCTCCGCACCTATTTATGTTGCCTCTGACGGACTACAGGTCCATATAGAATGCGATACCCATTTGTGACTCTGCAACAATCCTTTGTCTGCATGGAAGAGCCTGGGTTTAACTCTAACAGGATAAAAGAATAAAAGGTGCTCCAGTAGCCACCCATCCAGGCCACCATGGTCTCTTTTGCTTGTGTGTGCACTGTACAACTTTGTTCACAGTCTGCATTCCTTTGCCAGGAAATATCCGAAAGCTCCTCATCTGACACTCGGTCTAAGAGTACATGAAATCCAGACAGCAAACTGTGAACTATTTACTTTGAGGAACGTCGAGAATCAGTGTACTTTATCCTGGTGGGATTTCAGCAGCAGTTTATTACCCCAGTATGAGATGCCACCTCGTCCTCCATAGTGCTATCACAGCAGCTCAAAAATACATTCAGCCCTAGCTGCTTTCTGAACATGGCTTCCCCCAAAACTTTCATTTTCACTGCTATGCTACATCCTGTTAGGCCGTCTCTGGGTACTCAAAGAGAGCAAATTATTTCTTCTTCCCCGAATAATTGCAGATTTTCTCCAGTGCTTTTTCAAATGTCTAATGTTGGATTACCTTTAGCGCACAATAAATCATTTTCTGGCACCTTTTTGACATCTCCACTGTTTTAAGTTTCCTATGTGCTGCTGACTTTTTGTCTTTCCTCACTGGCATTAGACTGGCCACTCTTATGCCTAATGAGGGCCCTCACATGCTCTATAATAATATGTAGCTGACCTCAGATCAGGGAGAAATGGAAATTTATCATCCTCTGTGCTGAGGCAGGCTTTTTAAAATGAAAAATCATTGCATAATTAAATAACCTGTTGGTCTCTGGGTTTTTAAATGGGGTTTGTTTAAGGACACACTGCAGGAGGTATGGAAGAGTGGAGATACATGCTGGATCAGTGTGAGCGGGTTTTTGTTGACTTTTTTACCCACTTCCCGAAGAATAAAATGGCCACGTGTCATGGATAGTTCTAGCAACACTCAGCGTTAAATTAACGATGGTTTCTGTCTGAGAGAAATGTGTGCTTTAAGTCATGTAGAAATGTCATTCCTGTTGTCTCAGGTAATACAGTTAGCTAATTAACGACACACTGAGTAGCGGGATCATAACCTGTCTACGGGGCACTGTAATGATCGCATTGTTCTGTTAATAATCTTTCCCTCTTGTGTTATTCAATTAAAACACACGTATCTTCAGCCGTGCTTTGGTTTTCTGCGCTTGCCTTAAGCACATATACAGCGCCTTGAATGGAACATCTTAATTTCTTCGCTTAAGTGATTTTATTAATGAGCCTCTTACACCGGGGGCTTACTTTTCTCTTCCCTACAAAAAAAAAACAACAAAACAAATCAACCATGCCATATTAGTTGCAATATGGTGATTTAAATGATCAACAAAGTAAATGTAAAATAAAGTTTAGGAGTTGGCATGACCAAGGGCACGTTGTGTTGCCTGCTGTCAGATGAGTGAGCTAATAGGCTGTCGAGTTTAATGGGAAGAAACAAGGTAATATCTTTTTCTATTTCAGGATGCCTTTGGGTGTGCTTCTGAGGGCAGGGACGCAGTCCCTTTCATTTTGAAACGTGGTGAAGAGCCGTGCTTTCAAGATGACTCTCCGTCACCAGACATTAATAATTCATCAGCCCGAGTGGACTCAGGAGAACTCCCTGTTGTGTTGTTGATTTCTCTCAACGTTGTTATTATGTGCATATGATTGAGTCCCTCTGTGGTCAGGGAGCTAGTGTTTGATTAGCCTGTTGGCTAAAGTGGAGTGAGCGAGTGTGCCCCGTGGGCCGCTGCGCAGGAGTAAACTCGGCTGAGCCTGTGAGGCCTTGGACTCTACTCCAGGCTGTACATACAGAGAGGAACCCATGCTGGCAGCGATGGGCTATAAAACTGCAGGGGGTGTTAAGGTTGTAAAAATATGCCATCCTCTGTTGCGCTAGGTACAGAGACAGGAGGCAGCATTGTTCTCAGGGAAGCGAGCAGTAAACTTTGGCACATGGAGAGGCTATTTACAAGCCGTGTTACCTCACTAGAATTGCACTGTGTGCGTTAAGTCACCAATGTGTTAGTTGTTAATTCGTCGAGACCACCTCATGTTCCACATCTGATGGTCGTTTTCTGGAGTCGAGGATTTGTACTCCATTGTTGTTTACTGTGAGCACAATCCAGCACAACACATTTCAACCGTGACTGACGGGAGAAATGATCCAAGACAGTGAAAATACAGTGTCAGAGGGACTCAACCTGAGCTGCATACGTGTACGGTCTCCTGTAGGCAACTGCTTACTTTTCACAGGGCTGCTGACTTCTGCTCGTAGGGCTTATTCCTAAAGACCCAGTCTTTACACTCATCCGTTAATGCACAAACATTTGGCAGAAAGCTGTCTATGTTCCATTCGAAACTTCTGCTGTCTTTTGCTCGACTGCTGCAATTTATTTCGATTACACAGCACTGCTGTTTTTTCTGGCTCTCCTTTTTATTCCAGAAAGTTAGAGGTGGAGTATGAAGCACCACCACTGGGCCAGTTCTAATTACAGTAACATTTTATGACATCACAAAGGATTCCATCAGTTCAATTCATTCTTTGTTGATGCCCAAGAGGCTGTCAAATTTATATTGTGCTATTCAAACAAACTGAAAGAAGCTTTAGCACGCTGAACCTCTTACTTTTATTCAATTCTGGGCACTAGAAAATCAAGACTTTTTTATTGGCCTTTTCAGGTACTCTATAAACAGATGAATCATCTGAGTCCAGCAATAAAAGCTCATAGGTATGGCTGCAGCAGGGTCTACTTACTAACGTGGAGAGTATGAAATATGAAAATTCACTCTATGGAGCAGACTGGTATTCTTCTTCCGAGAGGCTGGCAGCTGCTGGAATTTATTTTGGGTGCGTTGGGTTTGTACTTGATACTACTCAAGAGGAAATGCTCTCGGGCTCATTGCTCCATTAAGTATGGCTTTGGATAAATATCCATATTATGTAATATCATATAACCCCTCTTAATGTAACAGATGGCAACGTACGAGAGTTAAGCGCTATGACAAAGATGAATCCTTACAATACATTTAGTTTCATTGTAGTAAACGAATTTGAGCTTAATTATGTTGTGGGGAACATGTTTTATTGCTATATGCTTTTTTCATACCGTAGGTATACATGGCATTAATCGTGGGAGCAAAATATTTTGTTACTTACATATATTTATCACTCGTTGTGAAGCGTGCCTTACGAAGCTCCAGAACTGGCCCATAGCTGTGTAATACTAGAGAAAAATATGGTTGCTTGGCTGAAAAGTGTTTCATGATGTGCATTATTAATGGAGTGGTAAATTAGTGTGGAGTGCTCTGCTGCCCTCGTCTTCAGAGAAGAGTGGAGTGGAGCAAAGCAGAAAGCGCCACTGACGAACGCAGACCCTCTCTAAGTACCACGCAGTGTTCCAGCAGACACACAAGCAGTAGGTTCCCCGAGATCATCATTAAAGCCAACATTTGCATTTAAATGAAATATGAAGTCCACAGGGGTGCTGTGAGTTTTTTGCATAGTACACAGGGTAATGAAGAGGCTCGTTTCAAATAAACAACTTTCTGGCTGCGTTGCTTACTCCGTTACTCTGCGAACGCAGCAGGCCTTTACCTGGCGAGTTCTGATGGAGCTCGTCCGAAACTGACTAGAGATTGCGAAGCAGCCCCCACTGTTAATACAACCTGCCTCCTAGAAACGACTGACTCAGCAAGCCCCGTTTTATTGAGAGGGAGGAACGTTTTTAAAGGCGCTCTTAGGTTTCAGTGGGTGGATGAGCTGGCGCCTGAACTCAAGGATCCCGCCACCTTTCGAGTCCAGAAGATTGACTTTACCATGAAGAATGATGTAGAGTTATGGCGTGCTTGTGACTTTGTTTATGACTCATTCTTTTCAGAAAAAATAAAACGTTCGTGCGATTTAGAATTTTTCTCACCAACTGATTCACTTATCAAGTGAATTCTCTTTCCTTGTCTGTCTTATTTTTAAAGCAGACAAGCATTTTATCTAGATGTAATGAATAAAACATTAGAACATAAGCATCTGGAGCTGACACTTTTTACAGAGAATATTATATCAGAGCCTCAGGACCAATGGAAAAAATGTTACATTTACAGCATTTAGCAGACACTTTTATCCAAAGCGACTTCCATTCCCTAACTACAGGGGGCAGTCTCCCTGGAGCAACTTGGG
>JBBJLS010000032.1:7834777-7851876 GCA_037577275.1 Bryconaethiops microstoma | reverse complement strand
CTTGCGTTTGTGTGTGTGTGTGTGTGTGTGTGTGTTTGGGTGTGTGTGTGTGTGTGTGTTTTTTTTTGTGTGTGTGTGTGTGTGTGTGTGTGTCTGTCTACGTGTGTGTGCATGTGTGTGTGTGTGTCTGTGTGTGTGCGTGTGTGTGTCTATGGGTGTGTGTGTGTGTGTCTCTGGGTGTGTGTGTGTGTCTCTGTCTGTGTCTCTGTGTGTGTCTGTGTCTGTGTGTGTGTGTCTCTGTGTGTGTGTCTGTCTGTTTGTGTCTGTGTGTGCATGCGCACATGTGTGCATGTGTGTGCATGTGTGTGTGTCTCTGGGTGTGTGTGTGTGTGTGTCTGGGGGTGTGTGTGTGTGTGTGTGTGTGTCTGTCTGCGTGTGTGTGTGTGTCTGTGTGTGTGCGCGTGTGTGTGCGTGCGCGCGCGTGTGTGCGTGTCTCTGTGTGTGTTTGTGCGTGCGTGTGCGTGCGTGTGCGTGTATGCGTGTGCGCGCTGCAGGGAGATGAACCGGAGGCTGACGGAGGAACAGGGCAGGAAGACGTATGACAGAGCCATGAAGCTGGAGCAGGAGTTCACAGAGCACTTCACAGGTCAGCGGGGGTCTTCAGCCGAGGCTCGGGGGTCCCGGCCTCCTTCATGTTTTAAATCACCTGACCTTGACTTTATAACTCATTATATTCAAAGTATCATCACTCACTCTGTTTAGTCAGAGTTCATCACAATTCCATTAAAATTAGAGAACTTTGTCTGTTCCAGTTTTCCAAGAACTCCTGCCTTAATGATTTTAATTCCTTCTCATTGATTTGCGGTGGTAATCTTGGCTGCTGTGCTGTGTTTTCTTGTCCGTTTTCTTTTTGGTTTGTGTGTTTTAGATCTTACTGCCACCTGCCAGGCTGTCACTGTAGATGAGACACTCTTTTGCACAGAAAATGTATCACAGTGTTACACATTTCTGAGGTCTGAGAAGTTGGAACATTTAAAATAAAGATTAACATTTTTTTATTTAATTTTAATTAACCTTTTTACAGTATGAGCTTTGTACGGTCTTTACAGAATTCGGTTAAACAGGATTTGTTCTGTTCTCTTTATAAATAAAAGAAGTGAGCCGACATTCGGACCCTTCCATTTTAAAACCGAGGCGTGTGGGCCAATGCTCGGACCCTTTTATTTGAAATCAAAGTGCCGTTTTAAACCTCAGGTGTGTGTTTGTGTGTGTTTTGCAGCCATTGTCCAGGGAGACACCTTGGAGGAGATCTATGATCAAGTGAAGCAGATCATCGAGGAGCAGTCTGGGCCATACATCTGGATACTGTCCAAGGAGAAGCTATGAACAGCTGCCGCTTCCAATCTCCCGCCCTCTTTTTTTTTTCCTGTTTAATTTAATCCCTGACCCCTCGGCCCCCCACTCAGTTCCCCACCCCGCCCCCCTGAGGTCATGAAAGACACCTGAGAATGAGACCCACGCCGGTACCGTTTCAGTAGGTGTGCCTCAGGGGTGTGTTCTGAGTCCTCTCCTGATCTCCACTGCTTCCAGAGAGAGAGAGCGAGCGGGTAGGCCAGTATCCAATCACAGGCCTTCGAAAATGGTACAGTTTTTCTTTTCCTCGTGTAAGAAGATGATGAAGATGATTATGATGATGATGGTACAGTTGCTGAGTCTCAGGCATCGAAATGACGAAATAAGAGAAAAAACATCACAAAAAGCAAAAATTTGCACGTTATAGCTTTAAGAGCATGTCGTCTTTGACTCTTTTTTTTTTCTGGTTTTCTCGTTTGTCGTTTTCATCAAAGTCTGTTTTGAAATCATGTATCAGTTTGTTTTTTGTTTTTTTTCTTCTGTTTATCCTCCCGACTGTTGCCGTGCGTGTTTCGCTCTTCGTCAGCTGTCCATGTTGGTGAGCCCTTTTTTTTTCTGTTGGGGGTTTTTTTTTTGTTTTTGTTTTTTGATTACGTTGGCTTTTCTAAACCAGTGTCTTACACCGAATCCTACGTTTTTAACACCTTTTGAATTCATGTGTAGGAAAGTCTGCCATTTGTCAGGAACTGCCACCCGAAGAGGCGTGCCCACGCACACCCCCCCCACCCCCACCCCCACCCCCACCCCAAAAATCGCACTGGTCCTCATCCACATCTTTAAATATATGCCATCGATCATGAAATAGACATCATGAGCAATGATAGCCTTTTCTGTATCAACTAACAGTGGCCAGGATCCTTTTCATTGTGACTCCATAACTTCTGTCAGCTCCCTTCAAATGCAGAAGAATTTTTTTTCATAGAATATATATTAGATTGAATTGTATTGCCTAGAGTCTCTATAATGTTTGTGAGAATTTTAAGAGAATTATTTATTGCTTGTTTAGATACAAAGGCAGAAAGTCTCTCATGAGCCAAAGACTTCAGATCTCATAAGCGTCAAGTTTATTCAATTCCCTCTGATTTGTAAGCAGGCGTTTGCAGTTTATTATAAACAAGCCAATCAAGAACGAGGGATAATTGGTTTGAGACAAAACTGTAACTGTGTTCCATGGTAGCTGCGTTGAGAATAAGGTCCTTGTTCACACCTTGCATTAACTTGCGTCTTGGGTGATTTGATCACAAGTATTTCAGTTCATTCCCGGCATTAGAATGCGTCTCCACATGTGTCTTGAGGGACCACATGTGATCAGATCTCAGTCTCATGCTCTGTATGCAAATAAGTACAGACATTATTTCTGTTTGAGTGTGAATGAGTATGTACTTCCGCTTACGCACAGGATGCCAGATGAGTAGGCAGTGCTTCAGCGTAGGCCAGGACACGTTCACATACACACTGCTAAAAGAATGTGGCCACCTCAGAATGTCGTTTGAGCTATTAGATCTCAGTGCATCCTCAAAGCATTTTGGGTGCACACCTGTACCAACAATTGTCTGCTTGTGATCTGAATAGACATGCCAGGTGTGAACAGGACCTAACAGAGGTGGACAGGCTGCTTTGGATGCGGTGTTTTTTAATTTCTCGGGCCAGGCTTACTTTCATCACGTTATTTTTAGACCTTGATGTGTCTTGCTGTTTTAGGGCTTTTGCTACAAAACCCAAGTGCTCTGATGTTGAACAGATATTGTTTAAGTGACATAGTGCAGTTGGTGCATGCATATGTGAGTGTTAGTGTGTGTGTGTGTGTGTGTGTGTGTGTGTGTGTGTGTGTGTGTGTGTGTGTATGTCACATTTAAGAGTGTCTGGAAGCCATCTGGAAGAAGTCCGCGGTGTCTGGAGGCTCCGGGCTCCCTGCTGGTGGGCCGCTGCAGGAATTCTCTCCCTGAGTGGTTTGGGAATGATGAGAATCCTTGCTGGTGCAGACACACAGGAAACCTCATCTCCTCTCTCTCTCTTCCTTTCTCTCTTTCGCTCTCTCTCTTTCTCTCTCTCTCTGTCTCTCTGTTGTGCAGACAGCGGGCAGTCCTCTGAAAGG
The DNA here is from genome assembly GCA_037577275.1 of Bryconaethiops microstoma. NCBI lineage: Eukaryota > Metazoa > Chordata > Actinopteri > Characiformes > Alestidae > Bryconaethiops > Bryconaethiops microstoma. The sequence goes on along the minus strand of JBBJLS010000032.1, from coordinate 7,848,428 downwards.
GAGCTTTACCATTTGCTGTTGTGCCAGTCTGGATTTATGTGTTTCTGTGCTGACCTAAACATTTATTACAGTTGCAAATCTCTTTGGCTTCGAATCTAAATGAAAACATGGAGGCATTTCATATGAGGAGGAGCTGCAGAATTCTCTTTGGAAGAATAAATCAGGCAGCTGTCCTGCTATGCATCCGCCCTTGGGCCTGCATTTTTAAAAAGGGGCCTTCATTTGATTTCGGTTCACTGATTTGAATTCAGAAAATAGTAGATGTGGAGGAGAGGCTGAAGTTTTGGATTCAAGAAGTAAGCACGAATGAATTTTATTCATGCTAAATAGCCTTGCACCATACTTTGAGCATTCAGATCCCTTCACCGTATTCACAAACTGTATGTGTTTTGGCTCCAACGTTCAGCATCACAATATAATTTGATTTCGATTACAACTATTAAGCCGTTGCATAAGCTTCAAATTCACAGCTGCTGTTCTTAAACTTTGAGAAACAGTTTGTAATCAGGCTGGAAAAGTACCTGCTGTAAGCTATACACCACATGCTGCTCCTCTCCGTGACTGAGCGTTGTTTGTTTAGGGCACGACTTAAGCTCTTTTCTTTTGTGCGATTTCACTAATAGAGCAGGGGTTTGTGAGCACGCTTATGTGTTGCTACAAGTAGGCTGCTTTAATGATGGCCTTTAGCCTTTCATAAGTATTAGTCATTTCATTTCATTATTCCTTTCTTTTGTATGACAGGCTCATTTAACATTGGCTGGAAATATTTTTTCTCTCTCCATAAGCCCACTGTTCAGTGTCACTAGGTAATGTATCAAATACATCATTTAGTGACGAAATACATTTCAGTTTTAGACCGTAACCCACCTTCTGCACACAGTCTTTTGTGTAATGTGTAAAGGTCTAATCTATCACAGCAGCAGATTATTTATTGCAGCGTTGTTTGTGTTTTAGGTCAGTAATGTGTTAAAATAGATGCTCTGTGCTAACCGCTCTGTCACAGTAACCTCAGGCCGTCCTTGTTTTACATTAACCCCCGTATGTCCTTGCTTTACAGAGACGCTCTGCTTCTATGGGTACATGAATCTGAATTCCACTGGCCCGATGCCTGTGATGGAGGAAGTCAATACCAATGAGAGGTTAGAATACTGTTATTTGTCTCTTTCTGAATATGTATGCCATAGATCTGATCCCAGGGTCTCAGAGTGACTAGAAAATGTCCTTATTGCGTAATTCATTTGATGAGTACACACCCCACTCCAGGCCTTGACACATGTTCATTATCTTCAACACAGCGGGGGCATGCTACTGTGTGGTTAGCTCAGTGGCTAATTAAGCTAAAACAATCCCTGGATGGGCTGGAGATATGTCATATTCTTTATGGATGTAAAGTGATTTGGGCACTGACTCTGATGGCACCAAGGCATGGCCTCTGGGGTGTACCGGCTTGATTGGGCAGCAATTTAGAGGCTTCCTGTACTGGCACCAGTTTTCTTTGCTCACATTCTTACCTGTCGCCCAAATTCTCTTTAAGGATCCCGTGACAAACACAGCACTCGACGGTATTCGACCCACAATAAAAGCAGTTAAAAATATCAAGAAACAGACACAAAATTGACCTTTAACGCTTATCACGCTTTGACTGACGCTAAGCCTTTTCAGTTTTTTATTGTCTAATCTAGATCTGCGACATCAAAGTGCCACTGTTGCTGCTGCGGCGGTGCTAATAGTTAGCGCTTTAAAAATTAAAGGCATAAATTCCATTATCTGAGACAGGAAAGGTGGTTTACTCAGCTATTATGGTGTGTAAGTCTTTGTATGGTCCCTAGTGCATGCCCATTCCATGCTAATGCAGAATGGTTCAGTCAGGTGTCCAGATCCTTATGAATACGTCTTAATAGGCATAAAATATGTGTCTGTCTAACAAAGCTGTCAAAATCCCAGTTGATAAAATGCGGACACCCTGGGCTGAGCTCTGACAGCTCCACAAGTCTGCCCTCAGTCTCGGGAATGTGCTGTTTTTCTTTCCTCTAAACGTTCCCATTCATACCTCTGAACATGACTTATAGCATCACCACATTATGTCATGGCAGAATAATGTTCTCCTGCTGCTGTTAGTCTCTTCTCCTCTCTCTGCGTTATCGAGACAGACTGGGTCATCTCAGGAATACAGAAACCTTGCTTGTGCTGTTGCATACAGTGAATTATACGCTGGCACCCCTTTCTTATCAGGAATTTAGAGTGAGATTTCATGGGAAGAACAACACGGGTGGGGCTTGGCCTAGTCTGCACTTGAGAGATGAGAGATGCTCACACACTTTAACTCTTTAATCAAAGGTTTAATTAAATATGCTATCTGTTCACATCAATATTAAGTTGTTTGTTATGGTGCAAATAAAACTGTCCGATCTATTGAGATAAACTGATCTAAGGTGTTCAGCAGAGCAGTCTCTGGCTTAACCCAGGTGGTAAATCCCAGTGTGGGGGAGGAGGTTTGAGCTGCTGGAGGGGGGAAATCTTCTCATTGCAAGAGGATAAAGCAGGAAAGGGGGTCCAGTGATCTTTCTTTCTCTTTCTCACTTTGTCGTTTGGAATGTGTAAAAATGTGCTGTTTTTGATATTCAAGCACTGAAGATTCGGCCTAAACTGATTCTGAAACGCCTTGCCTCAATAGCTGCTGTGATTTAACCTTAACTGGGCAGTACAGTAATCAGTCAGCGTAGCAACTGAACAATACCCATATTACTTTGACAATTATTCAAGTTTATAAAAAGGTCAATAAATATTGTCTTTCATTGTGGGCCGTCTGAACAGTAACATATATCAAAACACAATAGCCATTTAATGATTCCAAAATATCTATCCGGAATAGATAGTTTAGAAACTTCATTTAAACAAAAAATAAATCAGTTAATCTGTGGCAAAACTTTGGCAAAAAGCATATGTGTCTGTTATTGTAGAAGAGACTAAAGGGAGATTTTGCATTATTATTATATAAATTGCAAATTAATTGTTGCTGATTCACATAAAAGGTAAAATTTAATTCGTTTTTTTTAAAATCTGGTTTAATCAAGCCGGGTTTAATACAGCCCTACTCAACAGTCAAATGTCAGCATTTTGTTTTGGTTTTGATGCCATTGATCCTGATCTTTGAAACTTCTTTAGTCCATATTTTGAAGCTCATTGTAATTAATAAATGGCTGCTTCAGCAGTATGTGTCCGTGTGTGCTGAGATAGCAGAAAAGGCAGCCTGTGCTACACCTGAATGTAAACTGGATGGTCTCCAGCTTTCACTTGCTACCAACTCAGGACAGGCCTCTGGGGATCAGGAAGCCCTGCGTTGGCCATGTGTGGGTCAGGTTAAAAAGATTAATCTCTGGTTTTGTCATTACAGTGTCTTTTCATGTGCTTTGTCATTCTAATTCCACCTGAAAACAGTAGAAACACAGCTACAGGTGAGCAGGTTGTTTGAAAGTAGGCATTTTTGTTTGAATGTGTTAGATCGGATCCTGTGCGCTGTTACAAACACACAAACAGAGGTCAGGGTCAGCCCTAGGTGGTGAGATACAGAGTTTGCTAGCAGCAAACACTTCTTGTAACTTCCTTATGGCTCAGATGTGGGAGAGTCATGGCTTTTATCTCTAACTGATTGGTAGAGAAACATTACTGGTTGGAAAATCAGTAGCAGAAGACAGCCTGTCCCAACGCCTTAATGTTTCCAGGCAACAGAGGCCTATCTCATATCAGCAGCCCAAGCAACACTGTTATCATCTTCGAGTGATACCATGGTGAAAATTAGGAATCTTTTCAAACTGCTGCTATCCACAGTACCATAGTGAAACCTACAGTAAGTGCAACTTCAAAGCTACTTTGGACTACTACTGTTAATGGCTGCACTTATTCAAGTGATTACTATATTTACTGTTACAAATGACTAAATACGCTTGTGAAGATTTATGGCAATTTATTGTTTTATGGTATTGTAGACAAAGGTAATAGAGTTGTCCTGTCCTTCCTGTACAATACTTAAGGTACAGAGTGTATTACATAAATACCGCACGTTAATATATTTTTTGGTCTGTGTGAAAGATAAGCATGACATGTTTCCAAACATTTTATCAAGGCAAAGCGCTTCAGCATCTTGAGCATATTTCGGCATTGACGGCATAAAAATACCATCTGCAAATACTCTTAAAACTCAGACTTTTTGGAACTTATAGGTGCTAAAAAATTCCCATTTAGGGTCACGGCAGTCATCTACTGAAGCTCCACAATGATTTAGATTCTCTAAAAGACCCATTTGTCATCTGGGACAGAGGAGTCACATGTGCCCTCAAGGTATCTAGGCAACCCGATCCGTCCCCAGGTGGAAGTTATTATCAGATTTCCCATTAATTATAATCAATCTGTGGAGCAGGATGAGGCAGATCTGCGATTGATATTTGTCGGGAAATAGATTTGTGAATCTGGGCTCACTGGATGAGACTGAAGAAGTTCAACTCAATTGACTCGCCATATTTCGTTTCAGCGAGGCCAAACGTTCATGTGCAAATGAAGCTAAGAGAATTATGGGGCGCCTCAGAGCGTGTGGGAACCAGTCCGAGTATTTCCGTACTTTGCAGAAAGTGAACCTCACTTCCTGTGCATTTTCTCTTCTGTCCGACATACTTCCCTGATTTGTTTCTCAAATAAAGCAAGGAATTCAATTCAGCAATCCAGGAACTCAGCAAACAGCTACAGTGCTCTGTGTGGGGGGTCACAGTTTTATTTTTTAATGTGTACACTTTAACACTATGATTACTAAAAAGGTACTGTGACAAACAAGGTCATGCTGGGATCTTTACTGAGGCTGGAGATGTAGGGACAAGCCATGTCACAGACGCACAGACACACATAATGCATATAAACACACATAATACAGTTATGTATTTATGTTTACACAACTGTCATACCAATTATATTAAGTATGTTATAGGCACAATGACACTAACTAGCACTAGTACTCTACAACTTAATACCTAGCAAGAAGCTGTAAAAATTACATGTGTAAGAAAACATAAGGTAAGATAAGATACGATAAGATAAACCTTTATTAGTCCCTCAAGTGGGAAATTTGCTTTGTCACGGCAGAAAGTGGACGGAACGTTAAGAGCATTAAGACAAATAGAATAGGATAAAATACTAAATGTGCAGTACAGTATAAAATAAACACTATACAATCTAGAAATATAAATATGGACATCTGTATTGTATAATATATACATATGTATATGTAAACTATATGTAAACTAAATGTAGACTTAGGCAAGTTGTATGTATGTACACAATGAGTGTGTGTGTGTGTATATATATATATATATATATATATATATAAGTAAATATAAGAACACTAGATACACACACATACACACACACAAACAGATTCACAATGGAGTGACAGTGTAACATGAGGAACTAAGTTAAAAGTAAGTTAAAGTTAAAATAAATGTAATGTCTAATATGTTTACTTGTAATATTTAAAGAATTTAACATTGTATGTTACTTCAAATCTCAAAATCTTTGAATCTGTTGTACTTTTTGTGCAAATTTCCTTTCTTTCTTTCTTTCTTTCTTTCTTTCTTTCTATGTTTATTTACTTCCTTATTCATGTATTCACCCAAATTTGTGCATTTATATTTTATCGCTCAGGTTAATTCTTACATTTTACAGTGTCAGTTTAATTGATAATACTAGATAAAATTTTTAAATCTGAAAATCTGTAAAAGCTTCATTCCATGGTTTCAGTATTTGGATATCTGAAGAGAAGAACAGGCTGAGCTGAAGGCATAAATGTACTCATAAAGAATGGAACTAATCAAAGAGGTTTACATACTGTTTAGGCAAAATCAGTGTCAGGACACGGTCATTAAGCAGAACCGGAGAACCAGGCTGTTTCTGTATGTAAACAGCGAACATAGCAATGAACATGTTAGCTGGACAGAATCTAAAAATCAGCAGCAGAGGTCATCATAGCTGGTAATACATTAATATGATGTTTCCTAACAGAGGCCGCCTGATAGACTATGGACCAGAGATGCTGGCATTTATAGATGTGCAGGCCACCTGAAAGGCTGCCTGTTTAAGTGTGTGGGTGTATATATTTGATCTCACCTCATTTCATAACATTATACTTGTTTCTGAAACCATCCAGTGCATTATGGAATCTCCGGTTTTAACACAGCCTGATTAGATTAGATTATTTTGGTATGATTCAAAGATTACTGTATTTCTGTATTATGATGCTTCAGTGCATTTTTACACCCCTAGTTCCGAAACATTTTCTAAAGTATGCACTTAGATGCACTATCATGACCTTTGTGCCTCAAATGGCAACCAGGCCCAAAGCTCACTGACATAGATAGACTCTCCAATGCCTGTTTAATTTTGTCCCGTCCACTGAGAGATGGAGCTTGCACAGGTTAACAGAGTGGAACGCGATGAATAATTGGATTGCCGTTGTGATTTCCTTTTTGCAAGGAGTCTAGCTTCATGTTGATTTTGGTTGGCTTATGCTTAATTGCCAAAAGGAAATGGACCTAAACCGCGAAGCCTTGGAAGCTGTTTTTGCAGAACTTGCTGTCTGCGTGAGTTATTGAAGCAAAATATCAGGATAAGTTGTGGGACATACTTCATGCTTTACAAGACAGAGCTTACGGTCTCTGAAAGTTTTGTTGGACTTCTGAGCATTAGCACTTTCGCTGCATTTCGCAACGTGACCTTATCCAGCAGGGTTTTATCAGTAAGTCATTTCACCCCATTCTTCCCCAGAATGTCAGACTCCATAAGTGAGAAAATTTAAATATATTATGCATTTGAAGTTTTAATATGGAGTGAATAAAGCACTGGAACGCATAGCTTACTAAAATTTCCATATGACCAATTTAGCGGTGTTGTTGATTCAAATTACTGACACGTTTCACACACTTGTGGCTGGATTTACTGAAGAAGAGTCTATGAATGTCAGAATATGTTTCACAGTTGTCAACAAGAATTGCAGATGGACACCTGTGTAATGGTAAATTGTTCATTATCCTTCTAAAACGCATACAATGCCCTTTGCTCCCTAATCAGCATATTTGTTCTTTGTGAGTAGGCAGCTAAAACCCATATTCAAATTTTTAATAGAGAAGAAATTATGATAATGAAGGACCTCAGTTCAGGCCAAGATTGCCAACAACTATACACTGTGATGATTTCAGAGTAAGTGAGGTCGAGTTTCCTCTCACCTTACGTAAATAACAATTGAATTATGGCAAGGAGGATAGGAGCACGATGCCAGAGCTGTCTGGGGCGACGTGTAGGTTAGACAAATCACTTCACCCCGTAATTCACTGTAATTCATGTGTCAAATAACTTCTGTTAGCTTTCGTTTGTACCGCTATGGTTTCATTACTGGGTTAGAAAGGGAACTTTTCATTTTATTCATCATTTTCATCCCTATTTTCCTTTTTTTTTTGACCCACAATTTTTTATTTGTACATTTGGATTTTACAGTTCAGGTTAATTCTTCATATTTTTCAAAATACATGATTAAAATAAGGTTTTACTGCAAATGTTCAGATTTAATCACTTTCCAAAAGACTGATAATTAGCGATTTCAGCGACCTGGTGGTAAACATGTCACTCATACAAGCTTGAACAGCGTGTGCTGTGTTCACCTTTCAGCCTAATCTAAGCAGTAGAACCTTTTTAGTTAGTTCTGGTACAGGGGAAGAAAAATAAGCAAGGCTAGAATGTCAGGTACTGCCTCGGCCCAGTTTACTCTCAGTTTCACCGAGGCCCTAATTACGTGACATCATGTTACAGGTAGACCACATAACTCTAAATAAAGGATCAAGTCAAAAGCCTGCATCTGACTGGCTACAGAGTTCTCAACATAACTCCATGTAAACTTTTTTATGAACTTTGACTTTTAAAACATCACAGTAGTATTTACTCTGTCACAAGTACATAGGCCACTGTGAACTTTAGTCACTGATATGAAAATGATTTTGTTTTCATGTAGAGCAGAGTATGAAGTTGGGGGCTGTTAAGTTGGTGTCATAAAATACCATCATAGCAGTTACAACGTGTATGACAGATTAATCGTTTACTTATTAAAAAACATCCTGCCATTTTGATAATGTATGGTTTAATTTTCATTGGTAGTGAACCTATAATACATCATGCAGAACATGCCATACTTTGATTTGTGAAATGGTGTTGCTATTATGCATCAGTACTATCTTTTATTTAATTTTTTATTTTTTTTTTGTGCAGATTACATTATGTCAATCATACCTGGACTTCCACCTCAACAAGAGAGTGTGCTGGTTGTTACCCTTATGTAAACTGGAAAGGTTTTGGTCTGTTTCTCCTACCCTCAGATGGCTGTCAGGTTGTGGCTGAATATTTGAATGCTGAGACCTCGGCAAGGGAAGTGTCATAATCACTGTCTGGGACATTCCTACTGAGATGAATGTCTAATTCAATTTCCAATCAGCAGTTATTTTCTCTGCATGCTTATTGTTATGTGAAAAGACTGCCTGGGATGATAATAAAACATTGTGCTCACTGGTCCTTAGAAGAGAAAAAACACATAAATTGAATATGCAAATAGGGCCTTTTAAAATAAAAAGTACACACGGAGCAGCCAGAGCATTAAAACCACTGACAGGTTACGTGAATACCTCGTTACAATGACAACTGTCAAGGGATGTGATGTAATAGGCAGCAAGTGAACGGTCAGTTCTGGAAGATGGGTTTGGAAGCAGGAAAAATGGGTGAGTGTAACAAGGCAGACTTTGACCAGGACCAACTTGTGATGGCTAGATGGTTGGGTCAGAGCATTAAAACAACAGGTCTTGTGGCTTGTTTCTGGTTTACTGGTAGTATCTCCCAAAATTGTCCAAGGAAGAGCAACCGGTAATCTGGCAACAGGGTCATGGGTGCCCAGAGTTCATGGGGAATGAAGGCAAGCCCGTCTTAGTCCAGTCCCACTGAAGAGAATTAATGCTGGCTATGACAGACAGGCATCAGATCACAGCACATCGCAGCTTTCTGTATTTGGGGCTGCATAGTTGCAGAAAGGTCAGAGTGCCCATGCTGACCCCTCTCCCTGACACCTGTCTACTGCCAAAACACACTACAGTGGACATGTGAGCATTACAACTGGTGGATGTGGATGTTACTTTGACATGTAGCACCTATTTTAACATTGCTGCAGACCAATTACATCCCTTCAGTATGATAATGTCCCCTTCCACACTGCAAACATTGTTCAAGAATAGTTTGAGGAACATGACGAAGACTTCAGGGTGTTGACTTGGCCTTCAAATTCTTCAGATCTCAATCCATTCAAGTACGCTGGACACCATGGTGGTCCCACCTCTCAGCCTACGGGACTTTAAAGATGTGCCGCTATGACAGCACACCTTCAGAAGTCTTGTGGAGTCCATGCCTCAACAGATGAGAGGTGGTTTGATGGAATTACATAGTATTCGTAAGGTTGTGTTACTGTTGTGCCTGATCAGTGAATATTAACAGTGGTCATTATATGATTATATTGTGGTTTTTTTTGTATAATATGAAGCATAAAAGTTGCTTCACTTGCTGTCCTGGGAAGCTTTCTCTCCCTCACTATATTTAATTTACTTGCCATCTTTGAAGGAAAACTACTCTTGCATGTATTTCAAGCATGTTCCAGCTCTTTTCTATACATCTGACATGACTGAAACAAAAGCTGCTTATTGATTAAAATGAGTGTTCTTTCCAGCCCACTGTCTGGACCCAAGCTGTTGTGTGACACATTTGACCATGGAGCCAGCAAACTAGGTGACCCTGAGGGCAGCTCACTTAGAGCTTTGATTAAGCTGTTGTGTGCTGATTTCACCCTCAGTTCAATTGCATACTCGGGGTCAGAGGTTTGTACACTCATTACACACGCATGACTGTGCCTGCTGTGACCGTCTTCAGGCATCGGTCCTCTTGTCGGTGAGTTCTCGACCTCAGTGCTGCACTCACAGCCTCTGGTGCGCTCAGGAGTGGACCGTGAAAGCAAAGATTCAGTTTAGTCAGAGTTTTAATTGGACTTTCCTACTTCAACCACATTGTAATGAGAAAATTGGGAGTTAAGTCAACAGGTTCGAATTACAAATTATGAATTGTTTTGCTAGTCGGAAATGTTTTTTTTTTTTATGCGCTGAGTGCACCACAGCGTTGAAGGAAGAACAGAACTGTTCTTCAGCTGCACTCACAGCGTGTAATAGCCTTGGGTGTAGAGGCTTTGACTTCCACTTTTGTGTGGTCAAGGTTAGATTGTTTTCTTTTTTTGTCAATTTCGCGTCTACCCTGATAGGCGTATTCTCTCCTCTCCACTGTCCAGAAACGCAGGTTTATGATGCGTACATTCAGTTCCTCGCAGATGATCAAAGAAAACCCAATACGGGCAAGTTCTTTGATATTTTAATATCGTAAAAAACAGGCATTTCAGTCATTCAGTTTGATGTATAACAACAGCTCTAGAGTGGTACTATTAAATATGCATTTCTTTGAATTTGAGACCAGGATGCGTTCCGAGGTGTTGCTGTAAAACAGCTCTGAATTTCAGTAGAGTATAAATTATTGGCACACTCCAGTGTCCAAGAATCCAAAACTCCACTGAGGGTTCATTCTCTTGATGGAGTATGATAAATGTAAATGTTCTAGGGATTGCTCTAAATCATTCCAGATGTCAAACACTCCAAAAGAGGCATTGCTGTGAATATGGGAGAGATGTGCCTCACCTACGTCAAGGTAAAATCCGTGAAGGAAATTAGTGTGCTTTTCTGGCTGCGCTCTGTGTTCTTTATGCTTCTATTCTTGGCAAGTGCCCACACAGAGATGTTACCATGGGAATCCAAGTAAGGGAATTTTTTTTTTTTTAAATAATCCCAACTTTTAACCTTTAGCATGTCCTAAAATGCGTATAGTATCTACACATGAGACACTTTATCAGTCCTAATTTGCAGACACGCTGTGCAATTTGTTCACAATATATCTCATCAGAATGGGACATGTTTATTTGCTGTTTCATCATTTGTGTTTCAGTTGAACCATTAAATGTTAGTCAGCTCGTGACAGCTGTCTCTCTAATCAGTCATTAGCCTGTGAAATGCTATTGATTGTTGTACAATAAGTCCTTATCATTCCCCCTGTTACCACAGCAACGGCATGGCGAAGAGGGTTGCTCTCATCAGCTTCCTGTCGCTGGTCATGCTCATGAGCGTCCTGGGAAACCTGCTGGTCATGGTGGCTGTCTGCAAGGATCGGCAGCTCAGGTCAGAGTCCGCCCGTCCCCTTTTTCACCCCCCCACCCTAATGTCATCACTGTCATTTAAAATCTAACTTTTTCTTATTTTAGACTGCTTCACAAAATCAGCTGCCATTTACACTGTGTGATAAATTCTTGATGAAGTGTTCCAAAATTACTTGGAATTATACATTTTGTTCTTTTTCCTATAGACGTATCATTTTTAGAAGCAAGGTTTTGCTAAAACAGCTGTGATATGATTCACTGTTTGTACTGCCCTACATTCACCGCAGTTTGGTTCAGTTTGAGGCAATTAATTTATGAATAGGATGAGCAAGAGTTTTCACATGTTCGAACATCAGATACACACACGGCTTTTTTATTTTTCAGGGTCAGAAGAATACTAGAAAATATATATTTAACAGACGATTGCACCAAAGCCCTCAGCACTAAATATAACATCAAACTTGTCGGTATTTAATCTGTCCACTCTTTACTTTTGTGCCTCCTACTGCCACTTCAACTCCTCCGTCCTTCCGATCTTAAAACCAATTACAGTTACAGCTGTGACCTACTAAAGGCTGTTCCCAAAGGTGTCACTGACATTATGTTATCCTTCAGACAGACACCAACATACGCACAGCTAGCCCACCTTGCCTCTCATGTATATGCAAAATGGCTTATGGAGAGATTTCTGAGGATTAGATATATTAGAATATGGTGCGCTTGCTTAAGAAAGAGGAAAGTCAAAGGAAAGCACTTAAAAAACAGGTTCAGAAAAATGACTGAAAGACACAGAAAGAAGTGTGGGGCAGTAGATGTGGGTGGGTGTGTGTTTTAGGCACCAGCAAAGGATTACTAGATGGCTTCTGCAGTCGTTCAACTCCTGAGTGAAGCTCCCTTTTATTTCATATCGCTGTTTGATTAGCAGCTGGTTAATTGCTCCTCCAGAGGGCTGCTGTGAAGTGAGTTCTTAGAAATTTATGCAGCGGCACTTTTTTTGCTTGAATGAAAGCAGCTGCCTGAATGGAGTCTCTCAGGATTAGATGCTCGGAGTATATTATCAACAAAAATACAGGAGTGTGCGTGGTGACATTGTTTTCTAGAGCAAAACTGGATAAAATATGATTACTGGATAACTTTCCACCACCGTGAACCCGTTACACCCATCAGTCCTTTAGGGATAAGATCCTTAAAGCCCTCTCCGAATCATATGTCACCGTCTCACATAACGGTGCGTTGTCCAAACTTTGCACATCCATAAAGCTCTGTGAGGAGAATATCAACATGTAAATGACTGGACAGTCACACGGCTGCAACTCAAGGTCACCTCTACGTATGCTCTCTTTGGGTTTCAGTACATGGTGCTTCTGTTTCTCCTTTCTACCTAAAATGATGGAGGAGCCTCAGTTTCTCACACAGCAGACAGATAGAAACACTCAGAGCATTTGGTGCTTTTTCGGGCCTCTGCTCTTTGCAGTAAATGGCGGTCCCAGAAGTGGCTTTCAAAGTGCACACTGGTCCGCATCTCGGACTACTCCAGTCAGAAAGTGGAATTGCATGTCGCTTCTGTTGAAATGTGTCAGAATGAGAAAAACCCCGCGTCATCTTCGAACACATTCCGCTTTCTTTTTCATGCACTTTCTCACAATTTTTGATGATGTGCCCTTTTTTCTGTCCTACTTTAAAGGGACTTTCAGTCACTTACCAACATCCTGCTCACTGTGTCCAGCACTGCATTAAAGTCAACGTGTGCATATATTTTAGAGTGTCTGCCACACATAAAATAAGTGTGCTGCCTTTAAATGGCAGTAAGAGGTGTTATCTTCAAAAACATAAAGCCTACCACCCCCCAATTTCAAATTCTGTGTTTTTTTAAGTGAAATTAAGCACACATTCTTTACAGAGAGCATACTTCTAGACATTTGGAATGGAAAATTACTGTTTATTGGCTATGCAGTTTTAAAATATTGGAAAAAAAGAACATGTGGCTGGTTTTATGTTTTATTTTTCCCAATATGATAAAAATGCAAATGCAATATAATTGAAGAGCAAATTTCCAAACTCACTCAGTCCAAAAGCATTTTTTTCTGGAAAATTGCGTTTTACTTGTTTTGCCTTAGTTCTTACAGGAAATAATTTTTTTAATTGGAATTTTACAGTTAATTTTTCAGTGCCTGTTCCTAAAGTGCAACTCCTGCACATTTTAGTTTGGGCAAATTTGTTTAAGAAAATATAGAAAATAATTTTTAATTAAATCGATATTCAATGTCACAAAATGATGTACAAGTTTAATATTTATATCCTACTACATGACACAGCAAAGAGTCAATGACAGCTAAC
>JBBJLS010000032.1:7803390-7834677 GCA_037577275.1 Bryconaethiops microstoma | reverse complement strand
GACCTCCACATGACCTTCCACCTGCCGCTCACACTCCAGATGGAACCACCTGGAACAGCAGAAAATGAAGGAAATCAATAAATAATAAAAACAAGAACATAAATGTTTTTTATTCTAGTCCTGTAAAGCAAACTTTGAGTATGAGCGATATATAAATAATCATTTTAAATGATTTGAAAGAGTCACATATTTTAAATAAACCATTTATATTTGAAATATTAATATAATATTAAAATGTTGGTCCTCCCAGTGTTCTGTTGGCCAACAAACCATCAATAAGTCCTTTAATCTCTTAAGACATGTGAAAATACCTGCGCCCCAAGCTCTCATTAGCACCAGCAGCTACTGAAACTCGCTGAGGCTCGGTAACGTCTGCCCTAATCCTCCTCTTCTGTAAGTACACGAACACACAGGCCATCATCAAAGGCGTCACCCACCGTCCCACAAACAATAATTTACACTTGTTGTTATCTGTCTGTGTCACTTTACCGTTAAAGCAGAGCGCAGTTCTCTCTTCTCTCTGTTCTCTCTTATCTGACCTCTTTGTGTGAGGATGTTCACTTAGGCGTCAGCAAAATAATGAGACGTGAATACCACAGCTGTGTCGGAAATTTAGATATATCGCCGTGTGTGTGTGTGTGTGTGTGTGTGAGTGTGTGTGTGTATGTGTGTGTGTTGCTATTTTTGTCTGAAATTATATTTTTAATTATTGGAATGGAATAAAATATCAGTTCAATATTTCTCTCTTCCTAAGTGCTCACATAGGTGGGCATCATTTTATATATATATATATAGTATTGTGCAGAAGTTGGCCAATACAAAAGTAAAACAGAAAAAACAAAGTAAAATTAAAAAGCAAATAGGCATATTCTTAAAATACAATTCTTTGGTTTTAAAAAAGTTATGACTACTTTGTTTAGAACATCACAGAAGAACTCAGGTCTGATTCCTGATCTTCTTGGTGGTCTCCAGTCATTTATTCGGTACCATCAGCAGCACCTGATTTAATTTATGGCAGGATTGAAAGACGAACTCGGGGTTGGAGGGTTACTGTAAACTCTGGTCTCCAAATTGATTGGTTATTTGTTTTTTGTCAAACAAATAAACGCCTAACGCTTAGTCATTTACTAGGAAAACTTTTGCACAGAATTCTAGCCTGTATGTGCGTGTGTATGTGTGTGTGTGTGTGTGTGTGTGTGTGTGTGTGTGCGCGCATGTGTGTGTGTGTGTGTGTGTGTGTGTGTGTGTGTGTGTGTGTCTGTGTATTTTACCACATGGTGGGGCCAGGACCCATTTGAATGCCATGGGAACCCGAAAACACACTGGGACCAAACTGCCGGTCCTCACATTTTTTTCACTAAACCTTGGCTTCAGCTTCAAAAGGCTGATGCAATGTAGAGTACTGTCCTTGCCGGACCCTACCAAGTACAAAAACCTGACTTGAGTAAGTCTAAATGTGTGTGTGTGTGTGTGTGTGTGTGTGTGTGTTTGCTTGTTTGTGTACATATGTGGATGTTAAGTGTAAGATGCAAGATATGTGTAGAAACACAGCAGTGCACTACCTGTTTTAAAAAAATATGGTCAAATATTAAATAACTTTTCTCTCTTGTTTAGAAGTGTTACTGATTTTTTGTTCAGTTTAAAAAATTCAGAAACTTGAGAGCTTCATGTGCTGCACTTCAAAAATATTTGTTGTAAGATACGAATTTTCATGTTTCCATAGGGTCTGCTAAGCATGAGGCTGTGACGCTCTTGCTGAGCTGTGTGCCCCAAAGCTCAGGCTGATGTTTGGAGTACTTTAAGTGGATTCAAAACATATCTTAGTGTGACTAGATTTTGCATTGAATATGAATATTAAAGCTTAAATGCATTTGGTTGATGTACATTTTGGTCATTTTGGATTGCTGGATATATTTGTGAAGGTCTGCAGAATCTCATCAAACAAAAAACCTGGTTTTGCCAAACATGATGTTTTACAACATTATCATTGCATACTTTCTGTTGTTTTTAGAAAGCAGTAAACTGTATTATTAGATTATATTGATATTATAGTTAATTGTTTGCCTTTTAAGACATACAGTCATCTGAATTATAAGTACAACATTTAGAATATCTTGAGAAACAAATGCAAATGAATGTTGTACAATCAGAATTTCTAAAAACAACAATTAAATAACGTTTATACTGCAAAATAAAAAACAGACAGAAAAAATATGCTGGACAAAATTATTGACACCCCTTACATTACTTTTTTGTTCTTAAACAAAATAGAAAACAAACGACACTCTGGAGTGCTTAATTGTCAGTGTTCAGTGATGGTTTTACAGTATCAAATGTGTTGACTTCTTCTAGTTTGCTTTTCACAAGAGAGCTGTCTGAGCATCAGCAATGCTATTATCAAAATACATTTAAAAAGATAGTCGCCAAACATCTTCAAATCACTGTTTCAACAGTTCCTAATGCTATCAAGAAGTTTCACAATCATAAAACTGTTAAGATGCTTTCAGAATGTGGCACTAAGAAAGAAATCAATGAGAGAAGTCTGCAAAGACTGGTGCTTATTGTAGAGAAAACACAATGGAAGAAATCTAAACAACTTTAGCCTGACCTGCAGCAATTTGGAGTGTTCCCTACACACTAAACCAATTAGAGCTCCATGGGCGAAGGCTAAGGAGGGCCACTATTGACAGAAAGGCAATGAAAAAGAAGATTAATTTCTACAAAAAACTTTCATAGATTAGCCTTTCATAGATAGAGTCCTTCTAGGATAAAGTTATGTGAACAGATGAAACCGAAGCAGAGCTTTTTGGGAATGCAGCTCATGAGCTTTTCAAATCAAGCCCATAAAGAAAAGAACACCCTGTCTATGGTATTATGCTATGAGGCTGCCGGAGGCACTGAATATATCAACAAAAAAGGTGAAATCTAAGGATTATTAAGGCATTTTAGAGTGAAATGCATCTAAAGAACTCGTCTATAGGCATAGAAGAATGATTAAAAAGGAGAAGATGGACAGTTTTAAACTTGTCAGCAATGAGTCCTGACCTAAATACCTGAAATCTGCCATTGCAAAAAGGACCCCTGTAGATTTAAAAGATCTTGAATGTGTAGCAATGTAAGAGAGGCAGAAATTACCAGTTTCTAGATTGTTGCAAGAAATGTTCTGAGGCTGTCATTGTTGCCGAATGTTCTCCAACTAAATATTAGTGAATTGTGCCATTAATTGTGTCTGGCGCGCATTTTCTCTTGCCAAATATTATGCGAGTTTAATACATAATAAGAAGAGGTATAATACATCCATGTGTAAGTAAAACTAGCTGCAAAAGAGATTATTCTATAGAGCAGAACAGAGGTTTACTGTTTGATATTGTATGTATTCACCTTTTCATCATCTTTAGACACAGCTCTGTTGTCATCACTTATTCAGCTCATTGGACTAGCGCACAGATGTATTTGATAACAGTCTTTATTCTTCTTTTGCCATGAAATAGCCAGAAAGTGATAGTGATGGGAATGTGAAAGCCTTTCACCATGCCTACATCTCAAAAATCACAAATTAAACTCAAATTAAATGCCATTGCTTTTCCCGGGTGTGCAGCAGATCTGCGTTCATCCATCTATGTGATAATAGAATAGACAATGTATAATTATATAATAGCATACACACATGTATGTATCATATCATTTTGTATACAATACTGTATTGTTATAGTCTCCCTGTTGTGTCCCCAGATATGAAGAGCAAATTCCCAAAATTCACTCAGTCCAAAAGCATTTTTTTCCCGGAAATTCGCGTTTTACTTGTTTTACCTATTGGAAAGCAATTCTTACAGGAAAAAAAAATTAATTGACATTTTACAGTTACTTGTCATTTTTCAAAGCCTTTTTCTAAAGTGCAACTCCTGCACATTTTAGTACGGGCAAATTCATTCCAAAAATATAATGAAAACAAATTTTAAGTAAATCGATATTCAATGTCACAAAATTATGTAAGATTTTAATATTTATATTCTACTACATGACACAACATAGAGCCATCTTTGTTTATGATCTACCGCCTGGGAGACCTGGGTAAGTAAGTAATTGTGCTAGTGGACTGCGTGGGTTTTGAGAAATTCACCTAATCTTGTACTGTGTATTATGCAAGGACTGAGTGAGTTTTGGTCGGTTATACTATTGCACATAAAGAGGTCATGTAAAAATATGCCAATAGTAGTGTCACCTAAAAAAATCACAAAAATAGACTGAATGAGTTTTGGAAATTTGCTCATCAAGTTTAATGCCATACTTCAGTTTGTGATCTGTTGATATTTCTTTCTTCCTTTAGTTTTGTTGTAACAGTATTTTGGTGCATTATTTGTGAATAAGGTTTTTAATATTTTACAGTGTGACAATATCATATTGAGTGTACTCGGACGTATTGTCCCTGACTTAACCAAGCTCTGCATTTCCACAATAAAATTTACAACAATGTAATACACTCTCAGATTGTATTCCAAGTAATTTTAGAGCATTTATTTCTGTTGGTCCATGCATCACGAAATGGTTTTAAAGTGCAAAGGGCAACTGGTGGTTTAAAATAATAATAATAATAATAATAATAATAATAATAATAATAATAATAATAATTCATAATAGAAAAGGGGAGTTTTTCTGTTTTGGTATGACAGTGATGACATGCCGATGATCAGTTTCCAGTCTAATTCCTCAGACCCTTCAGTGTCTGGATTTTAGGTCTGTTCCAACACACCTGAGCCAGGTAATCAGTTTTGTGCAGGCTTTAATTGCTTGGTTCAGGTTTGTTAATTAATAATCCATAAACATATCACAGTCCTAACAGGATCTAGTGGCATTTTTGTTATAAAATGGCTCTTTTTGCAGAATACAATAACTATAGAACTGTAGAAAGTTGTGATGGCTTTGATTTCTTTTTTCAACCTCTTTTGATTGAATCCTGATATTAAAAAAAGCAAGAAACAAAATGCAAATGAAGTGCATGTCTGAGAAATGAGAACATACAGACATACACATGTATTTTTACATGTTTTGTATTGACATGAGGTAATGAATTCAAATAAAGTGCTCTCTAACCTACTTTGGTTTTTGTTCAAAATGATCAATTATAACACAGATCAACAGGTCAAAATCATCCGAGATAAGTTCATGTGGATTGTGTAGTGTTTTTCATGCTGTGTTTAGTTTTTCCCTAACATGTACAGTTTTTGTGGTGAAGCTAGTTATATATTGCATGATAGTGGTATAATTAGCATATAATCAGAATCAGAATCAGAAAACTTTATTTATCCCAGAGGAAATTGTTTATGTGGTGGCTGCCACATCACACAGACACAGAGAGACACAAGACACCAGAGTAGTGTAAAATAAAAAGTAAGATAAAATACAATAATAAAATAAATAAAATAAGTCTAATATAAGTCTAAATAGAATAAAATAGAATAATAATAATAATAAGCATATACTAAGCGCTTTTGAAGAAACAGTGGTCACTGATTGGCATTGATCATTATATCTATTTCACAGTGTGCGCCTATCTGACTTCGCACTGAAAATATTGAAAAAGTTACTTGATCGGTGCCTGCAGTTTAATAAAGACCGCATGCAAGTCTATTGCAAATCTAATAGTACTTATAATTCAAAAAGTTGATGTGACTGAAAAAAAAGAAAGCAGATCTGAAATCAGCATGAACCATCATCATGGTTTCTGATGATTAAGAAACAAATATTTTTGTTGACCTGTGTAATCATAGTTTCCTCACTTCCTAAACAATTTCCACCCTGTTTTCAAATGACATGTTCAGTAATGGGGTTTTCTTTGTCTTCAGCTGAAGTATTAATTGGCACATGTGTTTATTTCTTTACATGGTTTTGGCTCTCTGTGGCTTCCCAGCATGTACAGTACTGTGCAAATTGTTCTAAGTCATTTATATGGCATTTGATGGAGCTGCAAGAAAAACTGGGCTTCCATGAGGAAAGAGGTCTAGAAATAGTTACGTGAACACTTTGCCTAACATAAAACCACCATTTACTGTATTAATATTGTTTATATTTGTTGTCATGTTAGTGTTTTAACACCACTGCCCAGTAGTAAACAGCTTTCAAGCATAATTTTCTCAGGTGCCTAAGACTTTTGCACAGTACTGTAAACGTGAAAGCACTTGAAGAATTTACATGTTTAATGTGAAAATAATGATTGTGACTGGACAAAACTCCAAGTCCAGTTTTGAATTGGTTTGAATTTGTGATAGAAGGAACTTTAATGTGAATGGAAGCTTACTCTGGTAGGCTCAGTATGTGACCTGTCAAGCACTGTATCAGTGAAACATTAATAATGCTCTGAAAATTGTCTGATCAGAATACATCTGTCTCAGGGCTGCAGGGGCCATCTGGCACCATTATGCTTTAATGGTGTGTCTAAAGAATTTCGTAAACACTGACATATAATCTGATGGCATAATTATCTGATGTCAAATTGGCATCAAATGTGCCGTGCAAAAAAAAAACCCATCAGTGCCTAAGTCTTCATTCTTCCACAGATGTGTATTGTTAGCAGACAGCTGGAGCACATTTTTGATGCCATGTTTTGGCATACGTTATAGAGCGATCTGAATCCATTTAGAGGTTCTCAGCTTGCTATATATAGCGCTGTGTTTTCGGTGCTTCTCGCAGGCCGTTGCCTCAACCAGAATTTTATTACTCATTAATGGAGTGCCAGAGGGTCTGGTCTTTCTCAGGCACTCTGGAACAGGGTATGACATTCAATCAGGAGATTACCACACACACACACACACACACACACACACACACACACACATGTGCATACCCTCTTTTCATACCTTCATTCTGAAGCCCACTTTTCATTTATTCATGTAAACATGAAGGGTTTAGAAGGAGGATATGGATTTCTTCTATCAAAGAGAACTCACTCATGAAGTTTCACTCATCTGTGACCCTAATATCTCAGCTCCAATAGTGCAAGATATTAAATTTAATAAAATATTTCCATTTATTAAGTAATTGATTTCCTATTACACTGCTGATAATTTGATTGATAAGTGACCATCATCTAACATTACTTGATATTTTGGTATTAGTCATATTGTTACTCTGTACTTGTTATTTAAAATTAGTTATGTTAGTTATTAATGGTATTATTTGATGTTTTTAAACCACATGTTTACAAACAACATGTATATACATATCCATGTGTGTGTGTGTGCTGCATCTGTGCGTGTGTGTATGTGTGTATATTTCTATATATATATATACACACAGAGAGAGAGAGAGAGATACATACATACGTACATACAAAATTCTTTTCATTATTTTCAGAAAAATATTCTTATTATCAAAAGAATAATCTTTAGTCTCTGTTTCTGTAGGAAAATAAAGACCAATTACTTCATAGTATCGCTGGCCTTTGCTGACCTGCTGGTGTCAGTGCTAGTGATGCCATTTGGGGCCATCGAGTTGATCCACCAGAACTGGATCTATGGCGAGACCTTCTGCCTGGTCCGCACCTCGCTGGACGTGCTGCTGACCACTGCCTCCATCCTGCACCTGTGCTGTATATCCTTGGACAGGTGAGACATGACCGTACACACATACCTGCATGCATCCCCCAGCCTCATCTCCCAGCCTTCTCTTCCGGCGAACGGACACTGAAGGGCGCATTCAAGGTCGCGCAGCTGTGCGTAAAAATGCTGTGAATGCAGTTTCCTCATTTTCTTCGAACTTGTGCTCAGAACACATGAGGAGAATGCAGTAATAAGCCACCATCATGTGAGTCACACAGCATTTAGTCATGAAAGCACCAGCAAATCGGAGTTTCATTTTGTTAGTGCACTGAATGCGAACTGTGTGATGTTGCTGTTTCCATGGTAACTTTAGTGTCACCTCACGGCATATTCAGCTGCTAAATCATACCCAACACTGTGATTACGAAGCTAATTAGGTTCCTCATAATACTTTTAGTACAATCAACAGGCGAACAGTCATTACACCTCCAAACTCATGCACAGTCAAGTCTGCATGTAATTGGGTGGTGACAGAATGTTTGTTATTTCTACATGAGTTCTCAGCCAAAGTCTAATGGGAAGGATACAAATATGACACTATACTAGAGGGACAGAACAATAAAATTATGGAGATGAAAGAATTGCCCATTATCTAGAGCAGGTCCCCAACCACCGGGGACCTCATTTGGTACCCTGCCGCACAGAAAGACAGACGAAAAAATATTTGATTGATTATCAGAGTCTGAAAGCTCTTTTATTTAAAAAAAAAGAAAAACAAAAAAACGCTTGTCTCAATCACGTCACATCAAAGATTTAGCCCACAAACTAGCAAAAATTAGTAAAAAACAAAAGCACTTTGGCGAGCTTCTTCGTATTTTTACACACTTTGTTTTTGGTTGTATTTATATCGGTCCGTGAAAATATTGTTTTAGATGAAACTGGCGCAAAAAAAAGGTTCGGGGCCGCTGATCTAGAGCACACCACCTCGTGCCTGGGGATGTGAGACTGTCTACAGAACTGCCACAATGTCTTTACTGCAGAAAGGAGAATTAATCCAGAACAAGTGGAGTGTTTTTGACTGGAAAAGTCAGTCACCTAACCTGAACCCCACTGAATGTGCATTTCACTTATTGAAGACCAGACTGAAGGCGAACATCTTCTGAAAAGAGTATGAACTGAATATGACTGCATCACAAGCCTGGCTGAGCATCACCAGGGAAGAAATCCTAACATGTTGTGATGTCTGTGGGCTGAAGATGTGAGGCAGTCATGGCAAATGATTAATAAACTTGAACATTTCATTCAAGGTTCTGTTAAGTTCCCCAACTACTTAAAGTCCCCTGATATGAGTTTATATTGACTGATATTCTCACGTATTTTTCACAACATGGATATGACCACCCACAATTTTAACACCCTCAGGGTTTACAGTCTATACCCTAACTTAATAGTTGTGGTTTCAAATCCAATGTGACAAAATATTTGTCGTGTTCCTGGTCTGTTGAAGGCCACTCATTACATGGCACCCACATACACACACACACACATACACACACACACACACACACACACACAAATACACATACAGCTTACACAGCACTCTTTTTTTCTGTTCAACAACAAAAGCCTTATTTTAGTTACTAAGGAGTTCAAAAAATGGAGCACAAGAATTACATTTCTTACCACCCTCCCTTAATGGCTGCACCTTGAAAGCAAGATGTATTTCCTTGCTGTTTGAGGGCGTAATTTTTTTCCCCCCTCATTTGTTCCAAGTAGATAGACTTTATTGTGGACTAGTAATTAAACAGATGAAAATGTAATATTCCAGACTATACATTCCATCAACATGAAGAAAGCGTGATGCTTTTAAAGAATTACTGTAATGGCTCTAAGGACTTTTAAAAAATCAAAGTCAACCAGATAGCTGCTGTCTTTGTCTAAATGCACGCGGCTCTTTAATGTTTTCTTTGGCGGAAAAGTGTCTTTTTGTGTGCGCAGGTCTATTGGAACAATTTGTCTAAACTCACTGAGTGCGCATTCAGCTGTCATCCGTTACAGTCTTTGACATTTAATCTAGCAGCCTTTTTTCATTAGAGTCTAACAGGAACGATAAAGTCTAACAGGAACGATAAAGGCGGGGGAGAACTATTCAGATAGTCTTCTGCAAGCTGCTTAACCGACACTGACACATTGTAAAGTCTCTCAGTAGTCTAACAAAGCCATAAACATCAGTTTGTCCTTCATTACAGCGTTGCCAATAGAGCGGTGGATTTTTTTCACTAGCGCGCAAGACAGGGTGTGGGAAGCCTCCAGAGCGGATATGTGAGATGAGGTCTGAGTGCAAGGCTGCTCTCCTGGCTTGCATCATTCAGTGCCTGCAGTTACAGAGACGACCTTTCAAAAGCTGGCTTCTAACTGGGGTCGCAAGGGCAGGAAAGAGAAGGGGAAGTGAGTGCTAACGTTGGCCTGTCACAAAGTGCCTGTCCCTTTTTTTTATTCTTTCTTTCTGGCTCTGTTGTTTCCCTTCTCTCCCCTGATCTCTTTTCCTCTTCCATAGTCAGAGAGCACGCTTTTTAAGATTAGCCTATTGGTGGCTCGTGAATGAAGATGACAGTACAACAAATGGTCTTTTATAAACCTCCGCTCTGAGTGGTTCGCGTCCTGCCCACTGTGGCCTCTGAAAGAAAGAAAAGCCTCTGAAAGCTTCTGATGGCAAAACAACTTCACGGCCCTAAATTTTGGATCAGTGACAGTTCCTCTCGGTTTTCTCTGCGCTCATCACTTTACTCCACTTTGTTCATTTACGACAATAGAGTTCTTAAACATTCTGTGTCCTTGCACAATTTTTGCAAGAGGAGTTATGTTTGCCTGCGTCAGGAGGAACAGGAGCAGTTCCTGGAAGCTCAGCTGCTGGCAGCCAGTTATTACAATCATGAATCTTGAAGGAGGGAAACAGACTCTGTTTTGGCTATTTTACAGTCCATTTGCCAAAGGGAGTCTGAACAATGAGGGAGGCGAACAGGCCACAATATGTCTTCAGGCTGAATGTCCTTCAGGCAGTCATTTAGCACACATGTAGCATTAACCTTGTGTCATTTCTTGTTAGTGCATGTGTGAAACATGCTCTGCCTCCTTAGAATCAGCTTACTTTCCATTTCACCCTTGACGCTCTGTCTGATGTCTTGCCTCACATGGGTCTCACACAGGGCTTCGAGTGCTTTAAGGCACCAACGGCCAGTCTTATTTTCTCTTTTGAGGACTGCTCTTGTTAACATACCGATTTGTTCAAATGGTTCCCCAAGGCCTCTATTACATCTCTGCACACTTTAACGGACTTAGGCTTGGAGAGCTTGCTTACTATTGTATTCAGCAAACTGCATCAGTTGCAGATCACGACAGTTGCAACAAATGAGAGCTGAGGAATGGACTGTGCACAGTTAAAGAATTCTCTGTGAAAAAAATGAGTATTTTATTTTTTGTTTTCAGTGGTTTGATGCAGTAGATCACATATCACCTATTACGTCCTGCTTTAAAGGTACATTATGGATGGTGGTGGATATGAGAATAAACCGTCAGGTATTTGTGTTCAAGTTATGGCATATAATAATCTCTCACCAAGGAAAAACTGTAATCACTGAAAACATGTATATATTGACAGAAAAGGGCACAAAGATTCGCAAAAGTACATAGAATGCAAAAGTACATATAACCATGTTTAGGAATTTCATTTACTTCTTAAAAAAGCACATCTGTCGAACCAGAAAATTGTCAGTTCTGCTCCTAAATTTATATAGTTTGATTAAAGTGTGTTTCAATTTTAAAATATGTTATTTGATATTTAAAAGCTGGCAGACGCCCGTGGACACCTTTATAATCACATGTCAATCTTTTTCTGCTCTTCGTATTAAACTGTTATTGTTTCGATGGACAGTAATAAGAACGAGCTCCCCCTGAACCGTGAGGATCATGTTATTGTAAAAATGGACTTTGACTAATGCCACATGGAGTCCATTAGGTTAGTGGTGAGCTTGATTAGGTAGTATCTGGTAGTATAAACCACTTAAGACCGTGCTATTGATTTTCTGCGTCCTTATTTGTGCACTGTAATACATCCTGGGTGAGCCTTGTTTTCTAGTGGAATACCCCTCCGTTTAGGAGAGGTTCATTTTGTTCAGCAGTGATTATAGTGCTTTTGCGCAAATGAGTTTGGGGAGGTGCCAGTAATTATAAGAGACTGTTGTGTTTAGGAAGGTTAAGCGTGTTAAGCATGTGCTTGCACGGGTAGGTGAGAGACAAATGAGTTGATAGTTTGTAGTAGCATTGCTGCTGGAAATGCTCTCAGTTCTGCAGACTGGAGTGCTACGCGCTACAGCAAAGAGAATAAAGTCCCAATATCATGCATTTATATGACCTTCGTAAGGATCTATTATATTCCCACAGGCAAATGCCTTACAGACCGTAACTGACTGCCTGAGACATATGCTGTTACTCCCAAGGACTCCCCGCATGGATTCCATAGGGAAGGAACATTTTATGTCCAAGCTGCTATCTCCACTTCTGCCTGACAGCTGAACAAGTCAAGGAGAAATAGCACTTTCAAAGCTGAGACATGTTGCTCAGCCCTTAATGAATGAAAACTCGCTCAAAATAGCTGCACTTATGAGTGAAAAAGCCTGCAATCAGTGCCAGCTTGTATCAATGAATCTACTTGTTTAGAACACCACGAAGGCAAGGGGACAGGTGAACAGAACCATTCTTAAGAGCTTTATTTTTAGAAGCACCTGAAAGGAGCTTGACATACATTATGCCTCTCTTCACTTATATGCTCTCCTCAGCGCACAGGCGGTCATTAGGGCTCACTGTTTGCCTCCATAGCCACACACATCCACAACATCTGCTTTTCATTTCACCCGGAGCTCCGTTTCTCCAAAGTGAGCACTTGTCCGGTGCCAGCCGAGGTTGGCGCTGGCTGTCTTGCACAACTTCTCCTGATGGCATTTCCCCCTCACCCCATCGCCAAGGCCTTGCAGGAAAATTTAAATGGATAGCAGATCACTCCAACATGAAAAATGACTGGACTGGTTGTGTGTCAAAAATGAAACATGTTTCAACTTATTATGTAGACTAACTACAGGTTTAATGTTGGTGGTAACTGTCGTTGGCTGCGGAGCCCTGCTCAGGTAATGTTTCATCCGTTCCGAAATCCATCTCTCTTTGCTGAGCCGGCCCTGAGAACTAACAGCGTTACCCAACCTCATCAGTCACTGGCACTGTAATTATCATTTAAACGCCGCTGCCCCGTCTGTTTTCTTTTGCGCTGGTGTTTAGCGCTGTCAGATACTGGTCTGCATGTGCCACAGTGACAGTAAAATAAGCCAGGAGAGCAGGTGTAGAGAGCTGGCCCTCTGACAGCTCGGAGGCCTGCCCTCACTATGAGAGCTTTGTCAGGCTCCAAATAGCATAACACTGCCCAGACTACTTTAGCACACGTAGAGTGACTAATGCACGAGTCGTGTTTCTGCTGGCCTCCTGTCAAACACTTGCCCCCACTGCTTCCCCTCGGGCTGCCAACCTCTCCTCATTTGTTACAGTAGGATGATGTGTGATGCTCGCTCAAACTTTTGTCATATGAGAATCGATAGTGTTTCTGGATGTAGCTTAGAGCGCCCCGAACACAAACATTTTTTTTTTTGGTCAGCCATCAGCAGTGCGCATCAATTAGCCTAGTGGATGGACTTGGAACATCCGTCATGATTGTTTAATGGAAGTCACTGTTGACCGGAATTTAAAAATTGAATCTCCTGGCCTTTGCTTCTTGGAGAGGACATTCAAGGACTGGGTCACCTGGAGGTTCGACAGCCCTGGTGAAGAGATGTGAATAGCCATGGTTTACAGTAGAGCACAGGCCTCTCTGCCATTGCTAAATGTGCTGTAATGAATACATGCCAGAAATGTCACACCGAGTGGTGTGCAGATAAACAGGAACCGAGCACACGCGGGCCACAGTGCTGACAGAACTGGGTCAGAGAGAGCGCTCGAGACGGAGAGAGCTTCCACATTTCTCACTGAAACAATGCGAAGACCTCCGTCCCCCACGACTCTGGCCATGGCCCACGCTGCTGAGTCTTATATCCTGGTCCTGAACTAACCAGCCACGCTCTTAACAGCTCCAGACTCCACAGCATTCAAGAGCTTCAGAGCAGCTGACGCAGCAGTTGATACCAGAAAGCCCTTTGGATGGTCATCGGTTTTAAAAATAGCATTATGTTCTTGCTAGCATTGTTAGAAGTGTGTTTATACCACAATATCAGAAATCTCTTTTAGAATATTTCATTTTTTACAAACAAGTCAAAATGGACAAAATAGAAAACAGTGACAAACAAGAGGAGAAAATTTAGTGTAAGAACACAAAAAATCTAAATAAGATCATTAATGAAATCACACATTTAAAAATATGTAGAAAATGATAAATAATCGTAAATACAGATAATAATTAATGAAATGAAATCAATATGATGTAATAGGTATAATATGAAATAACTTGTTCAGGGATTTTCAATGATAAAAGTCATTCAGAGTATTTTGATGTAAAATGGTTAACTATAGAGAAACATACTGACTCAAGAATTGGGAGTTGCGATGCGTAGCATAGGCATTTAATTAACTGTTAAAATTGAAGAGCCTTTATTTTTTAACCTTTTTTTTATATGCAGTTGTTTGGTGTTCTTGAAGTAGTGACAATCTCTGTGAGAAACTCAACAAAATGGTTTGTAACAATATATCATGATTACAACTAAATATCTTCATATCGCCCACCTGCAGTGGGAAAGATGGTGCATGAATAACATGAAAATAACAATAAAATATTTGTTTTCCTTATTCATAAATGCCAGCTGGCGAACCCCTGTGGAATGTTAAACAACAACATATGGTTTAAGTGATTTTATTTACATTTTTTTGTCAAAAAAAACATGCAGGGAGTGTGTTTGTACTCGGCCTTTCAACAGCGAGAGAAATGCAACCCTGATAACAGTGAAGCAGCCGCGCTGTTGTGCTGCGCTGCATCTGGTGCAGATCCAGGGTTATTTTCACTGCCGGTCTGGATGGTACGGCCCTTTTGCACCAAGACATCTGTGCTATTATATTAAGAGTTCCTCCACTCTTGCACTGTCATATCTCTTTGTTCTTCAAAATGGATTCATTCATCGGCAACTTCCTACGCATCAGCGTGCGGAGTTGTTCTCTTCCCAGTAATGCATATTTATTTTCTGTTTCAGTTGCACAAAAGATTAAATCAAAACTGTGTTAATGTATGTCATCTTTTACGTCAGAACTTCATGACTATATTCCAAACGTATTGATCATGGCAGACTTACATAGCGCAGCTGTATGGATAAAGAACACGCACTTGTGTTACGATGCTCTTGGCTTCATAGGAAGCCGACTTCCTTCTAAGCCCTTTGGGGTTGAAAGCAGGGGTCATTTAAATTGCCTATTGGAAATCTATCCTGGCAGCTCACAAAGGTTATAAGTGGTAGCAGGTCAAAGATTCCTCTGCTATTTGTCTGAAAGGGTTTTCCTTTTTTTTTTTAGCCTAGACAGCTTGGCACTTTCTTCTTTATTTCAAATCATGTTCCATATATATGGTATCCATGGAACAATTATGGACACGTGGTTTGTATGCTTAATACATAAAAACAATCCAGACATCAACTCTTACATGAATATTACATGTTTATGTGAAGTCAAATGTCTATCATCAGTAATTGCATTAATTAATGCAATTTTTAAAAATGAATTTCTTACCTTCTTTTGGTTGCAGGTACTATGCCATCTGTTGTCAGCCTCTGGTCTATAGGAATAAGATGACCCCACTGAGAGTGGCTCTTATGATAGGAGGATGCTGGATTATCCCGACCGTTATTTCCTTCTTACCAATAATGCAAGGCTGGAACAGTATTGGAATAAATCATTTGGTGAGTCGTATTAATGTTTAATCGTTGTGGTAATGATATTTAAAAATGCACTCAACTTCTGATTTTTTCATGATCGTCTTTCTCTCTCATCTGCACTGGAATCAGGACAAGTATGTAAACAAGCTTGGATTATTCAGACGGCTTATTAAAAGACTGCGAAAATGATTAGGCATTCACTGAAATAATCATCTCTGTAAACATGTAAATCAGGTGATGTTTTGTTCCATTAGAGCATTTTCCGGTTTTTCCCTTCATGTGCTGCTCTTTGATTTGGTGCCCCACTTTGTATTCAGTTTAAACAACATATGCTCAAAGCAGGAGTGTGCATCTCTTACTGCGGCTGCATTCAGGTAGATGGCAACTGTGAGAAAGACCGTGTTGAGTAACTCCCAGTCAGTGCAATGATGAGAAAGAGAAATGAGACATCAGTGTCCCCAGGTAGGGCGCCTAAACCGTCGCCTTTAAATAAACCAACACAAACGGTTCTGGCTAAAGATTTATAGGCTGTAATGAAAGTCATCCAAAGAGAGGAAATGGTATTTAAATGACATCCTGAGAGTGTTTTTCCTCCCAGAATCAGTCTGCGCTTATCAATTCAGCTGAGAGGTGTTTCATTACACAGTGGTTTCATAAATGTCATTTGCATAAATAAATTAGTAATGTCATCTTATCTTTTTGTACATCATCATTTGTATTTCACAGCTGACACCAAGAAGAATTATGAGCATAAATCCCCATTGAGAGGAACAATGCAAGTGTGTTTGAGGAGGTCTTAGCTAGTTTGGCTCTGCAGGATCCACAGTGGCCGAGCGTTATGCTAATGTTCATGTATTTTGGACAGCTATTTACCCACGCATTTGAATGTTGAAGCATCAGGAACACTGCCAACTCCATTGACTGCACTTCTCAAAGGAGCTAATTAGTGGTTTGTGTCAAGTGTCTGCGAAAGCTTGGGTCACACTGCAACCTAGTTAAAGGGAAAAAACCTCACGAGAGAAAAATATGTTGCGTGCATTTTTTGATCAGTTCCTGTGGCACGTACCGGATGGCCGAGCGATTCACAGATATGATGTGAGAGAGCTGAGCGGCGTGGACAGAGTCAGGGCTGGACAGTGATTAATGTTCCTCCCACTGCCACTTCCCCCTAGCCAGTCCACCTCTCATTCTCAACACTCAGCAATCAATGCTGTGGTATTTGCAAACAGCACAGCCTAAGTCTGTATGTAAACACCTAAATATCTAGACCTTTAGATCACACTTTATATGCAGAAAGTATCAGCTCAGTTTCCAATAAAATGTGTGTGTTTCTTTAGTGTTCTTTTTTCAAAACAATCCCAGTGTTCAGTGTCACAAATCCTGAACTGGCCTTTTCATTAAGATTTAAAAGGTCAGGGCTGTCTTTAAATGGCTGCATTTCTAGGGAGGTATTTAAAGAGTAATGCTGTCCAGGTAAGAGCTCATCACTTTTCAGCTTGACAAGATTTTAATGTAGTAAGTAACCACCTCTGCTCTTGAACCATTTCCTCCATTGACCACTGACAAATTGACAGTTCCCTCAGGGCCTGCCGCCTGGAATACAAATACACTGAGAGGAAAGAAAAAGCTCAGCAAAAGAGAGGAAAAGAATGTGTGACATTTCTTTTAGCGTGTCCAGGTCGAATGTGTAACTTGTGGATGTAAATATCCCTCCCTCGGCAGATAGAGGCACGGAAGTTCAGCGGCAACTCC
This sequence comes from Bryconaethiops microstoma, assembly GCA_037577275.1. NCBI lineage: Eukaryota > Metazoa > Chordata > Actinopteri > Characiformes > Alestidae > Bryconaethiops > Bryconaethiops microstoma. Next base: position 7,817,438 of record JBBJLS010000032.1, on the reverse strand, counting down.
ACGGTGTGTGTGTTCATGGTGAACAAGCCATATGCGCTCACCTGCTCCGTGGTGGCCTTCTACATCCCACTGGGCCTGATGGTCCTGGCCTATCAGCGCATTTACGTGACGGCGCGCGAACACGCCCGGCAGATTAGCGTCCTGCAGCGGGCGGGTGGAGCGGGGAACGCCGCCTCGGACAGCGCGGACCACCAGCGCCACCACCGCATGCGCACCGAGACCAAGGCAGCCAAGACTCTGTGCATCATCATGGGCTGCTTTTGCCTCTGTTGGGCTCCTTTCTTCATCACCAATGTGGTGGACCCCTTCATAGACTACACAGTGCCCGAGCAGCTGTGGGCTGCCTGCCTGTGGCTGGGCTACATCAACTCCATGCTCAACCCCATCCTTTATGCCTTCCTCAACAAATCCTTCCGTCGTGCCTTCCTCATCATTCTCTGCTGCGGACACAAGCGCTACCGACGGCCCTCCATCTTGGCACCCGGAGCCCCTTGCACAGCTACTCAGATCAATGGCTCAACGCATGTACTTAAGTAAGTAAACTTATTTTGACCCTTTATTTGTTGTTAAGTAAGTGACCTGATTTTGACCCATTTTTATTTTTAGTAAAGTGCCTTCTAGCAGCTTAAGTGTTTGGACAGGAACGATCCTATGCAGTGCTAGGAGTAGTATACTTCCTGCCTCGAGGAGGAGGATATCCTGTTTCTGGTTATTATTAAGCTCTTACCTCATGTAGTATTAGTCCAAATACAGTGGAATGAAAGTGACGAGACAAATCTAACAGACCTCTAACAGATGTGTTCTTTCATAGCAACTGTTGCTAGGTTGGACAAGCTTTACAAAGAGTAGGCAGACAAAAAATCCCATTCAACTTAATCAGAAATTGTAGCAGTAAACTCATTTTTTGCATACAGTGGTGTCCAAAAGTGTGAGATCACACTGAAAAACTGTTTTTATATTAACTGTAGAAATACATGACAGGAATCTAAAACAGAGAAAAATGCATTGTTTCCTCTAGATTTTTTTTGTAGTTGTATTCAGTGCAAGTTCAAAGCCACTTGTCATGCATACGCGCTGCATTCTAACAACCATGGGTGTGGAGCAGTATAATCATGCAGAATTATGTTTCTTTACTTTTGATTTCTTTAAGCACCAGGAATTTCTTTGATTAAAGCTTACTGTGACTAGATGCTAGAAGACGTAGGCTACACGCTGCTCCTTCATTAAAATCATACTGACCGGTGCAACAAACTTCAGTATCACACAGTTCCATCAATGACTGGATCCGTGCCAAATTTGGGACTGAATTTAATGGTTCTTTACAATTTAAAATAGAAAATATGGCATAAGTGAGCACAGAAAACATCAGTATGCAGGTTACTAATTTCCAAATCTCATCAAAGCCAGGTGGCATGAGCTTGACCAGATTGGCTGCATGGCCCGTTTGACATGTGAAACGATGCAGAAATATTCAAGATTCTGCAGTATTTTTAGGTCACAATTAAAATGAAAGCAAATTTGTGACATTGAGAATGCTGAGGCCTTGTACAAGGACTTTTTTGTTGTTGTTGTGATATCACTTCCATTGAAGCTTGTTTTCAGATAACTTTTAGGTGAGTCTATGATAGCACAATGCTCTCAAAGCAAAAATGGGACATAAAATACAAGAAATTCTTTGGTGATAATATAATATGTAATGGAAGTATTATATTCATCAGAAAAGAATGCAATATAGTTACATTTTCTCTAGACTTTCGGACCTCAGTGTAGGTGAATTAGGTATGGTGGACCTTTTTAATGTTGTTTAGAGCCACTACGAAAGGTTGAGCCAAGTACTGTTACGGTAGCTAAGAAGGTAGCAGCCGCGACATGTTTTCTACCAGGCTATTATTAGCTTGAATAAACCATAAAAGAAAATTACATTTCACCTAAAATTACATTTAACCTATTACAGTAATGTGGCCTAATTCTCTCTGCATTTTAAGAACACTGAGTGTTCTACATTTTCTCATTATGTTCAATTGAATTTTCGTACGTTTCCGTAAAGCTGGTCTAACTCCACAACACATTTGAATCAGAATGAGAATTAGAAAACTTTTTTAATCGAGCCCAGAAATTGCTTATGCTGTGACTGCACAGACACAGAGATACAAAGACAAGAACAATACAACATATTATAGAAAGCCAAAATAAAATACCCTGACAATAATTTGCACTGTGCTCTATCCAGGAATTGCTGTAGTCAGTAAGAGAAGTAAAGATCTGTTGTGATAAATGTTGGGACATTTTGTTCACACACGGCAGTAAAACACTTTTCCCTCAGAATATCTATACATTACGTTCACTGTCAGAAGTAATTTGCTTTCTCCTCTTGAGTGATTGTATTTTACCTTTCAAAGAAGTTGTCCATTTTGTTGACCTAACAACGCTAGTATTCATTCTGACAAGTGCACCTGAGGAATGGTGATACTTTAACCTGGCCAGGTAACTAAACGCTTACAACCTCATGTTCAAACAAAGCTCAGCTCTAGTCAACACAGTGGCTCCTTGTTCTTTTACCGCTGCATTCCTTGTTTGCTCTGCAGTTGCTCTGTATATTTCTAGCCTGTGCTAGGAAACGTGCAGAGTGGTTAATGTGGAGTTATTGTTTTATGCTGAGCGCCATCCATGTCTGAGTGTGGACTTTCCCATGAGAGCTTGGAAGAGACTGGCTGAGAGCAGCTTTAAACGGTCAAATTACTCTCCCACACTCTACTCTCTCAGACAGCCTCCTGGCGTTTCAGAGATACATCCTGACGTCACTCTGTACAGTTTCATTGTACCTGATTAAACCTTTTGAGCCAAAGTCCTCTGTTTACTAACTGTTGTAAGAATTCAAAGTCATAAACTCCTGCAAACTGCTAAAGGTGGGGAGGGCTGTGGAGGACGAAAGAGCTCTCTTCTTTCCGTGTATCTCCTTTACTCGAAGGTCAGAGTGATGCTCCCTCAGGCTTTGACGAAAGGCTAGCATGCTATTTCAGATACAGATTAAATCTGGAGTTTAGCCAGCTGGTCTTTTTAAACAGAAATCCCTTCCCCCGAGGGAAATAAAATATACAGCGAGGTCTGTGCATTTGTGATTATTAATATAACATGAAAATATGGCTTCTGCAAATTGCAGATGTTAAGTTACATTTCAGCAATGCCCTAATTGAACAAATAATGGCGCAAGACTGTTTTGAATTTGGATGCTTAAAGCTCAAGCATAAATCATAAATCACTCCAATTCAAAGCCCAATGGGCAGATAGTAAATCTTTACTGTTAATAATGAATGATGGATTTATTTTTTGAATAATTTATGGTGGCACCATGCCCGAATTTGTTTTTAATAACTCCCCTTTTATGCATGGTTTGTCGGTGACATTTTGTGATGTGTCTGGTGGAAAGAGGAAGGAAGCTTTCACAGAGACCAGATATAAATAATCTGATGTCATCACCTTGCCCTCATATTCTCTCAGAGCCGAGCCGTTCGCATAGCTCAAAGCTATGTTCAAAGCTACAGTTTTGGAACTTAATAGTTCATTTGGTGCACTGTTAACCCTTCCTAACTGTTTCCTAAATCAAAAAAAAAAGCATGGGACTATACTGATGGTAGTACAAAGAGACAAGATGTCTGAAAACTGTGGTGACTCTGAACCAAAAGGCTATCAAAGTGAACTTTCATTTCAGCTCATTACATCTCCTAAAGAAAAAAAATCCTCTAAAATATCCTCCAAGTTCCACAGGAGCTAGAACTTTTTTTTGCCTTCTAAGCGTCTGGGCAGAGTTTTTCATGTAGTATACTGTAATGATGGGGGAGGGTATTAGAAACCCAGGCTGTGCCTTTTAATCTTCATCATATGTTGAGGGACTTTTGAACCCTCTTTGTCAAAAGACAGCGACCATGTATGTACCACATTAGTACCACTGAGAAACTTATTCAAAACATCTGATGGGTTTCCATGGAGACACAGCAGAATTAGAAAGAATGATTCATTCCAATTCTACGAGTTTACAGGCACTGTTCTTGGACCATCTTTCAGTGTGTCCTGTTTCAGACCCAGGAAGAATGATCAGTGTGTAAACTCGTTTTACATTATATGGCAATCCTTCAGTAAGTTGTAACTGAACCCTCCTGGATATCCTCATGAAAAGCCTACGCTACAGTTCTGGATAGTGATTGTTATTTTTGATGTGGTATTCTGACGTGCTGTAACAGTGTCATTAGTGTCATACTCAGCTTCCTCTCTGTGCTGTGACTGGTTGCGGACACTGAAATCAAATAATGCAGACCAGTAATGACACAGTACAGATTGCAGTGTTACGTTACGGATCATCAACTTTAAATATCTGCTATTATGCGATAGCAATGACATGATAGCCCTGTGACATTTCAGGAATAAAACCCTTCTGTTCTTTCGAATTCCAGCCCCAGTATTCTCAGATTTTACCCAAACAAAATGGACAAATTTGTTTCTGCAAAAGTGGTTTAGACGTTTTTTAAGTAGCGTGGGGTAATGGGCCTTTAAATAAATAATGAACAATGGACCAAGAATGCTTCTTCCTCTGGCCTCTCAGTGAACTGATTGAGTTGACATCCACCCCAGATTGAATGTCTTAGTGTCAACCTGAAGCGGAATTTCATTTCTCATTGCTTCTGGCAAAGTTGCCAGTCCGGACTCTACGCAGTCCGGTAAAGAGAACTGCCAATAATCTGCAGAGAAAAAGAAGGAAAGCATACGGATGTTTGTAGCTCTTCAAAGTCCTCTTTTTGCCACAGCGATTGTGGCCTAAACTTGGAAAAAAAAGAGTCCAGATTGGACCGCCCAGCCACCCGTGAACGCTCCTCGTAACGTCCTGCCACTTTTTGTTTTCCACAGCACTTGGAAACGTGCCGCAGACATAAATTGCGGGACTGTTTCCAAATGGTGAGGCTGTCAACATGTTAATCTGGCCGATAAACAGAGCGGCGAAGTATGCAGGGATCTCCAAGCAGCTGCTTTCTGAAGCCTCGGCTCTGCCGGGTTGCGCTGTGTTGGGAGCTCAGGGACGGCCAAGCGAGCTTAAAGAGTTCCAGCCCCGTTAGAGCCGGCGGCCTGGATCTAAACACGGGCATGGCGCTCTCTGTTTTAATTATTTAACCTTTAGTTCTTGCTTCACCACTGGCACACTGTACTGTTGGTGTTTAAGCGCAAGCATAGCCGAGAGGGGGATTCATCCATTGGGGTGTTGAGACTGAAGTGCTTTAAATACTGCTTAGAGTTCACTTCTTATTGTAATAATGCCAAGGGTACACTTAGTCACTTGTTGTAGTAATGTGTGAATAAGGCTCAAGATCTTTTAAGTACTGTCTGAAGGTAAAGACAACAATACGTGCATTAATGTCCTGTCGCCATGCATAGCCAGAACCACAAGCTTTGTCAGAGGTTTCACTGTTTAGTGCTCTTTGCTTTTTGGGAGACTACCTGTAAGCCAAATCATGGCCCCACATTGGTTATTGTTTGTGTTTAGTTTGCTGATGTGGATCAGCTTTCTCACACGTGTTTCTTTATAGACTGATCAAAAGGAAGTTCTTAGTATTGTATTTTTCTTTGCACATTGCGCTAAATGTGAGCTCACCAATGTAGAATATGCGCTTACCTCTGGCCTGTAACATGTTTTCGGTGCCTTTAATTAGTAAATGCGGGTATTATGCACGATTAGTTTCTGGCCGTAGTTCAGTGTCATTGTCATCATTGCACCTAGGGTTTAATCTGTCCACCGTAACGCACTGTCGGTTTACAGCTTTTAGGTTTGCAGAGATAATGTCTGCCATTGCCACTATAGTGTATGGTCAGCATTTTGTTTTGAAGCCAACCTTTAGAATTCATTCACCATCAGATCCTCCGTCTGCACTTTTCCCCAATGGCTCTTTTATCTGATGTCTGCCTTAGGGTCATCAATAGCATTGCTTTAAGGACTTTCTTGGGCTTGGAATTGCCACTCTAATAACGATCCAGCAAATGTGTCCCTAAATGTTCAGGCCATGTCACGCTCTTTTACAGTAATTGTCTGGTTTTCATTGTTTTCTCTGACATCTGCAATTAATCACCGGGCTACAGCATCTAATAATCTTATCTCCTTACATGAGATTTTTTTATTCAAGCTTGGCATCTAATATGACACGAGAACTAAAAAAATGAACAGCAGATTGAAAAAATGTCAATGACAGCAGAAGGCTTGTGATTAAAGTAAGACCTAAGACTTAATTCATTGACATAATATGCCTTGGGAGCCTCATTAGAGAGAAATAGTTTGCATACTCCACTGTGGGTCTTTTTCGCTACAGTAAAAAGACCATTTGAGATGTGCACACCCGGCGGGCGGATTTAGGAGAGAGTACAGTAATGGAGACGTTTTAATAACAGAAATGCGCAACCCTGAGGCCCTTGATTTAATCTCTGCACTCTATTTGATTTATTACCCTCTTAATTTTTCCCTAAGCATGACTAATAACATGCTCTCATGGGCTTATTATTAGGCCTCTGTTTTAGCACCTCATATTCCCCTAGACTCCGACAGACTCACATGGGCTAGGCCTAATGTTCAGACAGCTCTCAAGAAAATAAGTGTTCCTCTGATAAAAGCTCAGCAAACGGGCTGAGGCCAGACAGAGGACTCAACGTAACGTCTGCCACCATGAGAAATTCTGTTTGTGTTGGGTTTTAGGCTCCAGCTACTCTGGCTCTTTCTTTACTCCATAAATTATGTCTGTTGAGATTTATACACAAGGTTTAGGGTTTGGCTTAATGGTAAGACTCATCATTAATGTCAGGCTGGAACTTAGATTTTCCATATATCAGTGAAATTCAAAAGCTAGTTCACATGGAGCTTGTGTGATCATATAAACACATTAGGCACTTATCACTAATCATTAGGGAAGAGGAAATTAGAGATTTGACAAGACTGCTTTTTCTGTTCCGATGTTGATTCTGAAACTTAAAACTTGTTTTTTGGTTTTTTTTTAGGTATGTGCATACACATACACACACACACACACACACACACACACACACACACACATAGAATTTTTATCTTTTAATAAAAACAAAAAACAAAATATCACTATTCATGCAAATTTATTAAATTATACATTTTATCAGTTTTGTTTTTTTTTAATCTGTACTGTCCTGCTGGTACTTGCCTGATACCTAAACTAGATCGGTGCCATTTTTTTTTTCTATTAAACAGATTCAAAACCCATTTGAAACGTGAAGCCCTTGGAGGTACGACACTGTGACACTGCACAGAGTCTCTGAGGCTTCTTTGCTGCTGTTGATACATTCCGTTGACATCCCCTGCTCATAAACATCTGAGGGCACAGCACGGAGACTGCACTCACACACATGAGCTCCAGCGAGCGGATGACATTGCCGATTCTTCGGCCTCGGTGGAAGGGGCCGTCTTCCTCGCAGACATGTCCTGTCCTTACCCTAATGAGTGCAGAAAGGAAAAAGACATTCCTGGAAGCCCGATCTTACACCGCGTGTCTGTAAAAGAGAGGATGAAAGCTTATGGGATGATTGCAGAGGAGATTTACTCTGTGGAAACATGAGTGCAGTGGAGGTATGTGAAAAGTAGGCTGGCTACGTAACACCCGGGTGGCACTCTTTAAACCAACAGGAGTTTTACACATTAGCTCTTCTGGGGCTCCTGTGAAATATGAGCCTGAGTGTTTGTCTGTGTGTGTGGGTGAGGTGATCCAGTCTGGTTTAGTGTCTTACCCCACACACAGAGCCACAGTGATGACAGCTGGCCTTCCAGCGTGCCATCCGCAGAGCAACAGCAGTGTGTGTGAATTTGCAAAGCCAATAGACTGCCTAATAGAGCGAGCCGCTTCGCAGCGTGCCTTCATGGCTCAGGGTTACGAGCCCTGGCTTTTTAAACTCCTCATTGATATGATATTGATTGTAGGGATCTAAACATTTTACCTGCCTGTATAATTTTAGATTTGATGTTTAATTTAGTCTGCAAAGCCAGCTCCAATGCTTTTATTTATAAACAGTGCTTTTCTAACTGATTGTCAAATATGAGCTGGCACATTTTTTTAAACTCAAATAAATAGCGTAAGCAATTTAAAAAAAATAATAAATAGTGATATAAATAACATAGCTTTGGGAGGTGGAGATGATAATGTAAAAAAACAAATGAGCAGTTAACAACTCTAGCAGTTTCTTTAGAATTTGGTACACAAGCAAGAACTCATTACCTGAAAAAACACACGCAAACGCATGCAGGGCCAGAGTTGTAGAAACATACAGTGAATATACTATGGACATCGATACACTGACATTTACATTCTTTCATTTATTTTGAAGAAGTTCAGTTGTGATTGACTGGACTTTTATTCATGGCCAGTTCTTTAATCAGAACTCAAGAACGATTGAATGCTTTGCAACGATTGAATGCTAGACTGGGCCAGAGAGTAATTTACATATATATTTGTACAGGAATGTTCCAGTGGAGTGTTAATATTTCCTTAAATAAACACTCAAAATTGTTTATACCGTCGAGTCGACAAGAAAGCCCAAATAGATCTGCTATTGATTGCCATGAAGAATGATTATTTAAATCTGTAAACATCCAGAGGGAGGACGTAATACATATTTATGCAGTATTTAAAGGAGAAATTCAAAATGTTATCTGCCCAAGATTATCGTTCAGTGTATCCTCGTAATAAATTGACCATCTTGACTGAGTTACTTGGTAGAGCAGTGTATCCTCAGGACATTGTATTGGATCGGCTTTGATGATGTGTGTGGGATTTTGTAAACTTGGCTCAGAATTTGATGATAAGCACATGTAATCCGAATTCGATGTAATTCTCGTGGTGCCCTCTCTCACTCAGTGCCGGATGTTTGCCTGATGCGGTCTCAGTTCGAAACAATGGCGCATGTGTCAGCTCTTTAGAGTGAATGGAGCAAAGCTGTATGCCCTGATTGATTTGGTGTTTGATAGACTTCTCGAAAATGAAGCAGGGATTTGGTGACATGGATCAAAGAGGGCAAAAGCACAGATGGATTGAGAGAACATACACAGAAACAAAGAGTTTTTGGAGAGATACTCCACCGTCCACTGTCACTGCTCTCATCTGCTCCATACAATCCATTCAATCTCATCATTCTCTTTTTTAAGTGAATTTGATTTGTTTCATGAGATTTTAGAAACACTGCCCCCCCACTTCAGGTAAAGTCTGTGAAATGCTCGTTATCCTTTGTGGATTTCTGAGCAGATTTGCAATTAAATATAGATCAAATGGGTTAATGATATCTGTGTAAAGAAGAAGTTTAAAGGATGATAACGACTGCAAAGCTTTATTCTCTTTTAAGCTATGAAATTGTCCGGCTGCTTAAATTAGATAAGCACTCACTGTGTCTGCCTCGAACGAGGCTGGGGGGATGGAATGATGCTAAGCTCCAGTTTACCAAGAGCTCTCTGGTCATGGTTTCTGCACAGGGAACAGATGCTGCAATGTTCCAGACAAGCCTCACCATAAACAAGCCGAACAAGTCAAACCATTTGAGCACCTTGTTCTGCATTTTCAAGGGCTAATTGGATTCAGATGGTAGCAGTTGGTATTGCTGCCTATCTGAGCTTGTCCTTTTCTTATGGAACTGAGATTTACAGAAGTACGATTGCATCCTGATTGCTTTTTGGGCGCTTTCACATTACGTCATGGATCTTTCAGTGAACAGCAAACAATAACCTCTATGTGAAGACAAAAAAAAAAAAAAAAATGAGTCATGGCACTCATCTGTGTATCAATTAGCTTTGTCTGTATTGGGTCGAGCACTTGTGAGCCATTTCAGCACCATTATTTACAATGACCTTTACAAGCAACTTGTGGCGAGTCTGTTATGAAAGCAATAAACGAGGGGCCTTAGACTGGGTGTACTTTAAGTAACCACACTCAGTGCCAGGAAAAGGCAAGAGTGTGTTTGCTCTGCAAATAAAAGCCCTCGATTTGTTAGCATACAGGCATTAAATTATCATATTGATTGAATGATATTAATAAAGCACGGCAGGAAAAGAGATATTTGTAAAGCAAAACTGTCACAGATACTGCGCTATTATGAATTATATATATTGTGTGGAATTACATGTATTGTGTGCGTTTGCTTGGAAAAATCTTATCGTTTATTGGCAGTGGTCCCAGTCAACACTGTTATATCTGTTTAAGCATGATTTGTTTGTTCAACTGATTTTTTGCTTGTGTGTTTGTTTGTTTGTTTGGTTGGTTGATTGATCTGTGGATCATTTGCCCTGGATTAGTGTTTGATTGATAGATTAATGATAGAAAAATGGTCTTAAAAAGTCCATTAGCCTTAAAATAGACCGTCAATTGGCAGTACCAAATCCTAATGACTATCTTTGTACTCTTTTTCTGCCCACACGCCACTAACACCGTGAGTGCAGAATTAGCCAGGGGGGTGTATTAACCTGCTTTTCCTCTTTTCTCCTTCTCTTCCATCTCCCATTTTTCCTCGCCTGTCCTGTGTGTGTGTGGCTCTCTGCTGCCCCCTGTTCTGCTCTGCTCCAGTGGCTGCTCCTCTGCCTCCAAACTCCTGCTCTGGTTCTGCAACACTAGACCTGTTCCTGTCTAGTGCTGTGTGAAGAGCCCACAAGTGAGTTTGTCACACACACACACTCACACACACACACTCACACACACACACCTCTTGTCTGCAAGCTATCCTTCTAGTTCTGTCCTTGACACTGCATTCTTGGTTTAAAAGGTGTCTGATTAAAATTTTATGATTTGTTTATTGTGAGTGTGTGTGAATGTATGTTACTGTGTATGCAGGTCTTTTTGGGTTTGTACACTCCTAACTCTCTTTATGACCCATTTCACACTCCGATGACCTCTAAAAATATATGTTTTTCCATAATTCATCCATGGCCTTTTGTTTGCAACTATCACACTGAATAGCAACTTGCTAGGCCAAGTGCTTGTAAACACATATTACAGTCTCTAGAGGTATAAGCCAGATTTCATTATCAGATACTTGATGTAGCATACACACAATCTTACAAGGGTCCATGTTTATCATAATAAATGTGTAATTAAATTAATCAAGGCAGAGTCATTGCCCTCGATAATCAGTACGGGTTTCATGGGTTCTGCAGCTGTAGCTCCAGATGCTTTGCCCTTCATTCACAGCATATAGAATGTGCTATATTTAATAAGTGTGCATATATAATATCACTCAAAAGTTTGGACACATCTGCTCATAGAAAAGACTGCCCTATTTTTATGGTTTCCATTTTTTTAAATAATAATGAAGACTATTAAAATAATACATTTTTATCAGCCTCACTACTCCTATTCATTTGTTTGTCTTTGAAACATATTCCATTCACAAGTGAAGTATTGTGTTTGAAATTCCTAGTGATGAGCTTTGTTAAAGTTTTTGTGTTCTTAGGTTTGAAGTTTCAACAGTATCTCTTCCCTGAATTGGTATTGATTTTCTTTCTTGGGACACTTTTGTGAATTTAGCCGCAGGTTTTCTGCTGCCCTGATTCGACGGAGTTTATACCTTGAATTTTGACCAAGACAGCTCCAGAGTGTTGTTATACTGTAACCCCCCACTCATACGCGGATCAGCAGTCGAGATTTCAGTCTCTCACGGATTTTTTCTGAGAACCAAACTAACAATTTTTCGCTGAGCTCCTGCACATGTGCAGAAAAGGCAGATATCCTCCTCATTTTTTTGCTTTTGTGACGTCCGGACCTCATCCGCCACGCCCCCTCGTCCTCATAAAGAAAGAAAGTGCGTTTTGGGACGGCGAAATACCTCTGTACTCAGAGGCGGGAGGTTTGAAAGTAGCCAATCCGAGCACGTTATTTATTTCTCCTTGCTGCTGGTTGCCTGCCGCCCTTTGACGCATCCCTCACTATACTCGGAGACAGGAGGTTTGAAAGTAGCCAATCCAAGCACGTTATTTATTTTTCCTTGGTGCTGATTGGCTGCTGCCCAGAATTTCTCCCTTGGAGCATCTCGAGTGTTCTCGTGTTTTTCATTTTGTTCTTCCTAAAGCCCTTTATTTTTTATTCCGGTAACTTATATGAATTTATTACTGTATTTAATTGCTTATGTCAATGAAAACAACAGCGTGAATTACAGTACAGTCAATACAGCGGTAATATCGATATTTACATTCTGGCACTGCTAGAGTTCAGTGTAAATTGTATGGTACGAATACAAGTTTATCTTTACATTTTCTTTAAGGCTAATGAGTTTAAAATGAAATTAAAGAGTTTTGGGAGCGTATTCGTGGGAGTAGTTAGGGTTTACACTATGAAAATAGGCATTTTTAGGCATTTTTTTCCACAACACAACAAAGCGCTTTTTCACTATATGAGTGTGATCTTGGAACGTAACCCCCGCGAAAAGTGGGGAGTTACTGTATGTCTGAAATTAAACCATCCTCTGTATGGTTTAGACCATAGACCATAGTGATATGATGAAAATTTCCATGAAATACAGTGATAAATGTGGACTGCTGGTACTATCTGCAGCTGGTAGCCTAGTGGTTAGGGAGTTCGCCCTGTGATCAGGAAGTCAGGTGTTCGAATCCCAAGACTGATAGACGCACCACAAAGGTACCGTCCCCACACACTGCTCCCCGGGCGCTGTGTTCCTGGCTGCCGGATGCTTCACTTGATGAATGGGTTAAATGCAGAAGAGTAATTTTGTGCTGTTCATTTCTAGTTTTTACTTAATTTTTGCTTAGTATACAAATAATCAGTCTCAAAAAATGCTTCTGATTACACTTCATACTTAACCACTATCATTCATTTACTTGTTCATTTAAAAAGTAAAATATTCCAGTTTTTCATAGGGTAAATATTTACATGTTTAACACATGTAAATATATACCCTTTCAACAAAGATGCCAAGAGTAATATTGTTATGGTATGTTATACTGTTTTTTCAGGAATAAATTCTAGACATAAATCTAATCAAATCTTTGTTTTGCTCTGTAATCCTCAGCCTTCCAGGACTGGAGTTGAGGATTACTGATTTAGCAGCATTTTTTTTTTCTGTCAGTTTAGCTGCTTTACAGAATGAAGAAACAAGTTTTTGAGCCGTTGCCGAAATAGTGCTCAGGTTGGTTGCCCTCATGTTGCTGGAATTTCTTTCATTCTGCCTTAAATGGTGGAAAAGAAAATAAAAAGCCAACTTTACTTTTCTAAATCACATTGGGAATGCAGCAACTTGAGTAGTCAAGACACTCATTGCGATTTGCAGTGCTACTACTTTTTAATGATAAATTATTTGAAGACTAAATACGAAAACAAATACGAATTTAATTAAATGAATAGTATCGAATATTTGAAGGATGCCAACCAGCGTTAGTAATTCAGTGATGATCAAATGATGAAGTGATCAAGAGAAAAATTAGTGTCAGCGAGGACATGAGATTTCAAACAATTTAAAAAATTTTAATTAAACATGTAAAAATTAAAACAGTGCAAACCGAGCTTTGAGGTTTTGGCCCAACATTTGTATATTTTATTATTTCAGCAGTGTGCTTTTAATAGCATGTTTAAGTGTTAATAATGAAACCTGTGCTTGAAATACTGTTATGATAAAGAGAGGTAAGTTAGACTTTGAAGAAAGTTGTTCGTCGAAGAAATTTGATCTGCTTTTCCAGTAATGAGGAGACACACAGGACTGCGCCTTTCACCCTTTCTCTTTTTCTCACTCAGTGATTCCTTACTGATAACACAGGTCAACAAAAAAAAATTTTGTAATCATCAGAAACCACAACACACTTTTCTAAACCATTTTTTCATGGTGATTTAAGATCTGCTTTCATTTTTTTTTTAGTCACATCAACTTTTTGAATTATGAGTAATATTAGATTTGCAATAAGCTTGCATGCGGTTTTTATTAAACTGCAGGCAACGATCAAGTAACTGTTTCAATATTTTCAGTGTGAAGTCAGATAGACGCACACTGTGGCATAGATATAATGATCAGTG
>JBBJLS010000032.1:7784419-7803290 GCA_037577275.1 Bryconaethiops microstoma | reverse complement strand
GCGAAGTCAGATAGACACACACTGTGGCATAGATATAATGATCAGTGTCAGTCAGACACCACTGTTTCTTCAAAAACGCTTATATTATACCACTATCATGCAATATATAACCAGCTTCATCACAAAAACTTTACATGCGGGAAAAACTAAACACAGATTTGAAATCAGCATGAAAAACACTGCAAAACCCACATAAAGTTATCTCTGATGATTTTGACCCGTTGAACTGTATAATTAGAGTTTCACTTGTGTCAGTGTTAAGAGAGAATATTTTTTCCTTTTCACCTTAAAGTCTTACTACTTCTTCTTTCTGCTTCAACTGTCATATCAGACCATTTAAGATTTTTAACAAATTGTATAGTGTTGCAGTTGAAGAAACCTTATTGTGCACGAAAGCAATGTATTATATATTTTACGATGATACCAGAAATAGCTTTAATAAGATATGGCAAGAAATCGTTTCAACTTAAATCAATGTTCCTTTGAATGAAAATGAACAGAGATCGATGTGCTGGTTTGAATGTAAACCCTAAAGTGGAGGTGTGTGTCATGATCCCATATTGACTGAAAGCTCCGGGGTTTTTTTTTCATGCCCTTGTTGTTTGTGTGGGGTGCATGTGAGGTAGCTCTTTGTGCTTTTAGACTATGTGTGAGTTAATTGCTTTATCATGACATCAAGCAATCATTAGTGACCTCTCGAAAATGATTATTCCATTACACCTTTCGATAGCAGCCCCACTGGTCTCACCGGTTGAAAGAGGCCATCCATTGAAAGGAAGCCATTTGAGTGAAAATTTGTGAAAAAATTACTGTCCAGCTTTCGGTCTCAATGATCTCTTCCTGCAGCCGAAGAACTTGTTTTGTGTCGTGTATCGTACATGAACATTCGGCCTCCCACCCACCGTAGACACTGAAGCCTAGCTGCTTATCCTGTTGTCTGTGGCGGCTTATAAAGCGCTTCTAAAACTATGAGCAGCTCCAGGACTTGTTCATTTGAGCCAGTGCAATCACAGTCAATCATCAGTCGTCACTTTGCCCATGGTAGTGGAAACAAGCGGAATGAACTTATCCAGAGCAGCTCAGATCGCTGTCTGGTTTAAATTTAGCAGTGCAGATGTCGTATTGGAGGCTGTGTGCGTGCATCGGCTCAGGCATTGACATTGCCGTGTTATCTCGGGACGGATGTGAGTGAAGGAGTGGGGGGGGGGGGTGAGTTTGTAACTGACAACATCATTGACTTTTAGTTAGACCCACTTTATCGATTCCAATCAGCACTTGACACGGCAGTGGTCTATATCAAAGCTGAAGCTTAAAGTTAAAAAGGAATGACACTCTGATGCACCACCGCCCGTTCGCCTCCCTGAACTGCATGCTCCAGCCACTTCTGATATTTCTAGATTAAACATCACCAAAAAAAACGAATTTTGTGTTTTCTGATCGTTCTCATACATTGTGTTGTCTGCATAATAATCAGAATAATGATAATGATAATATTAATAGTAATAATAATAGTGACAATACAAAGAAATATCCAAGTAAATAAAAGAAAAACCATAAAATGAGGATAAATAAAAAAACAAACAATATAAAATCAACATCTAAAGGCTAATGCAAATCTTATAAAACTTGACATTTTGACAAAAATATAACATTTTCACATCTTGAGGAAGGACATTGATTTTCTTACATTTTAACTTGCATACACAGATCCCCTCTGGTTCTTGTGTGAGTTTTTATTGCATTTTCTTTCCTTATGTTTTAAGCTGTAGAATATTTATTGATGCTTTAGTAATATCCAATACAATGGAATAACAGAGGAGCCTGATTTTGTGGTACTTACATCTTACCAAGATACTGTGCTGATTTTTAAGATTGTATAGTTTGTTGACAAAGAAAGTAAGACCAAGGCAGTCTGAGAAAGTCGACAGGGAGGAGTTTAGTTCTAGCTGTGAGCCGTTCCTTTGCATGTGTATTTAATGTATTACACTGGAGAAAAAGCAGGAGAGGGCCATTTTTCAAGGGCAACCTAGATTTTTCTTTGTGTGTCTTACGGCTGTAGATTGTGGTTTTGATCGTTCCTTGTGCTGAAAAATGACTATAACTTAATCAGCAAAATTAGATTTTTCCACAGCTGCTTTTGGTTCTTCCGCACCTTTTTTTTCAGTTGTTGCTCTTTTCTTGTGTTCTTGTTGGAACTGAAGGAACGAGCTTAGATGTTTGACGTTCATTTAAGATGCTTGGTATCAGTGTTGTAAAGCAATTGCATGTATAGTGTGTAGATAAACACAAAAGTCAAATGAACACCAATGGATGTTTTTTGTACATTTTCAGTCAGCCCATGAATTAAACTAGTTTAAATCAGTCTGCATATCTACAAAATGCTAAATTACATTTGGAGAAGTGGGGTGGGTCTACACTAAATGTGAAAGAATTGTTCTCTATGGTGCTCTCTACCCTGATGCTAGATTCTCTAATGCAGGATTCTAATGCAGTTTTTTTTTATTTATTTGAAGAGCTTGAATAAAGCTGATGGTACATTTATTATCTGTCTTTTTCTCCTTCACTGCTCCTCATCATATGGCAAGGCCAAGAGGCAGGAAAACCCATCAAAGGCCCATGAAGGAGTCGAAATGTGTGGTGCAGATAGCAGCGCCATTTACAGAGCTATAAGCATCTTGGTTGTCATAGCTCTTTGAATGGTACTGCCATATGTACTGAACTACCATCAACATGACCGCCGTTGATAAAATTTGGTGCTGTGCTGTCTATTTAAATGGATCTCTAAGGTTTTACTTGTCTTTATCTGCATGTACTCTGCTCGGTATTCAGGGTAAGTATTTGGGCTGCACAATATGTACATAATAAGTTGTTGGATATTGTGATATGAAAAGTGTTAAATTATGATCATGCAGTGTGTTTCTGACTGGAAACACGGCCTTAACAGAAACTGATGTTAACTCCAGCTTTTTGAATCCTTTAATATTATCTTAAACTGACATTGATCCAATGTTTTTATTCCCTTTAAAACTACTAGCCCTTAAAATGAAGCACTTCACTTAAGATGAGCACCTAAAAGTAGACTATCACTCTCAAACGTTTTAACACTTTACTAACCCACAGGAAGAAATAAACACCTACAACATGACATTAGACGGTGGGAGTGCGTGCTATTCCAGGCTAAAATATACTTTTGCCCCTCTGTGCAAACAATGGATCAATAGAAGGAATGCCGGGATCACTCGCAGCAAGCAGCCCAGAGAGGCCTGAAGTGTTTGAGGCCGAAAAGAGTAGTGAACGTTGCAAAAACACTTCAGTTTCATTGAAATCCAATAGGCCGGGCCGAAAAGCATGGCCTTGAAATTTATTAGTGTATATCAGCATTGCTTCTTTTTTATCAGCCTATAAAGTGGGACCTGAGAGCTACGCCTATTATTAGCAGCATTACGTTATGGAAGAGCAGTCATTGCATAAGAAGAATGGCACACTTCCAGGAACCGTGCCCTAAGTATTCAAGCATTCCTTCAACTTGTTTCCATCATTATGTCCTGTTCACTGGGTAATTTTGGCGCAAGCTGTTAAGTGCCATTGCCTTTCATATAAAATGCGGTTTGTCCAAATGAT
Source organism: Bryconaethiops microstoma (assembly GCA_037577275.1). Lineage (NCBI taxonomy): Eukaryota > Metazoa > Chordata > Actinopteri > Characiformes > Alestidae > Bryconaethiops > Bryconaethiops microstoma. Next base: position 7,799,669 of record JBBJLS010000032.1, on the reverse strand, counting down.
CTTGGTGGTAATGTTACTAGCATTCTTAGGACACAACAATGGATGTGCCTCTTAAGAACAAAACTTTTGTCATTTTAGCTTTCGCTAGAGCTATTTTTCAGAGAAACGTACAGCTAACTAACACTCCTTTGAACTTTCTTCAGAGCACAGATGTGTTGTATCTGCTTTCAAACACAAAAGTGTTTATGTTGTGGTCTTGCCATGTTGTAATATGTGGTTGTGTGGTCAGTCGATGGTATTTGCTCTTCCTACAATACTCTCATTCATGCTGTACAGCGAGGCCGCAAGCAGTAGTCTGAGCAGTCATAGATGGTCGATTCTGCCACACACTCGAATGAAAACCAAACCCTTAGAAGAGCTGATCAATATAGCATAAGAATGGTTTGAATGGTTCTTCTTTTAATTAGAGTGCACTTCTTTGATTTTTTTTTTCTCTTTTGTGCGGTGTGATAATAGTCCATTACTAGGGATCTTTATGTCCTGTAATGTAAGATGTCTAATGCCAAAGGATTTAGAAGATTTAACTGCAGTCTGTTCAGTTGATACTGATGCAAAGGTCTGCGTGTGGTCCCTCCAGTGGCGTAATGGAAACTAAGTGCATCACTGTATCATATAGCATGATATTTGTCATGGCATGTTTATAAGCCCAGCGAATGCAATCGAAATGTTGTGAAATAAATAAGATAATGACTCCTCCAAAAATAGTCTTCCAACATGTTGTTTTTAGAACTCGTCTTTCAATAGTTCATTGTTTTTAAAACTATAAAACAACAGATGTGTTGAAGTTATTTTTTTCCGACCGTTCTCAGAAAGTCTATCAGAGTAATGTGACAGTGGTTATTGTGTAAGATTTATAACCTTTTTCAGAACCATTTAATAGGTTTAAAATTGACAGCATGTGTTAGGGAAAAACACACTAAAAGTAAATTACAGACTGACAGCTATTGTTGACGGCTGACACTGCATTATTTTGACCAGAGGTCTGCAGAGGCATGTAATGGAAGACCAAACCCGTCTGCTGTCTGAGACCACATCCAGGTTCAACTGGTACTGGTAAAAACAAAACCTGAGTCATTCCCTCTCATACACATTACATGATGGATTATCACAGACCTGGCTGTACAGTGCTTTGCTTAGTTAAAAAGAGCTTGAGTTGATGTGTTATTTTAAATAAAAAGTAGTGCTGGATACGTTGACGTGTTGTTATCGCGTTAACACATTATTTAATTAATGCCGACAATTATTTTATCGCGTATTAACAGTTTTTAAAAAAAATACTCTTATTTTAAAAGTTTTTCTGTGCCTCACTTTACTGTGCCTTCACCTCACTTTAACAGGGACACTCGCTACTGAACATACTGACGGCTTTTGCTGCTCCCTGATAAAAGAAAAATGTTTCTGCTGGTCCCTGTTCAGAAAAAAAAGGAACCGATTTATAAATGTTGCCTTGCTGTTGCTCAGAAAGAGCCTGATACACTGTTCTGATCGTGGCTCTGGACCGTGAGCCGGTTCTGACGATTTACGCTGTCTTGTCGAAAAATGTTCCCTTAAAATTTATACAGTTCATACAGTTTATAGTCGGATTATAACACTGATAATGATAAGAAATAGACAAGTAATATGCATAATCAGAGAATTATTATGGGGACTATAATGGTTATAAAGCTATAATGGTTCCGGCGCCCATGTTCTGCACTGTTTTTCTGTAACAAACTACATAAAATGTGAATGCCCTGCAGTGGAAAAAAGCTTTGGTTTTATGTTGGATTTGATTACATTAATGTTGAGATCAACACTGAGATCAACTCATTAGAAAACAAATCTAAGTGAGTTCGATTCCCGGTGGTGCTGCAACCATCCGTGGCCTGGAGTCCAAGAGAACACAACTGGCTTTGCTCTCTGGGTGAGTAGGATGGCCCTCCCTCTCCCCCCATCCATTAGTGTGATGCTAGCCAGGGTGGGTATCTGTAAGCTGACGTAACAGAATTGGCAGAAAGTGTTCTCCAGGCATGATGCAGTGTTGCTTTTAGAGAAAGCACTTGCTGCCTTCATCCTCCCCTGGTTGTATCGTGGGCTAGGAGAAGTCTGAGCAAGTGAGTGGAATTGGAGATTCGAGAGGCCCAACATGAGCGTGATGTTGAACATAAAAAATCGTGCCGAACCTCACCCAAAACACAGTATTTTGTTGGACTTTGCTTGGAGAGCATACCTCTGATTTTGAATCTGATTTTGAAGATAATTTGCCAGATAATGAATTTAGACATGAATTTAGTCTAAAGTTTAGTTTTAGACATTTCTAAGGTAAACTTTGCTCCTGTTATATTTATGAGGGTTACGGCTGAAGCATGTCAAGACCTGGCTTTTATGGCAAATGGCAGCAGATTTTAAAAGCAGCAAATCACTGTATTTTGAGTGGAAAAAAAAAAAGTCAGTGGCAGGTATTCAAGCGCAAGCGGTCCTGCTTTGGCTCTGTAAAAATACCTCCATGTGTCATGAAAATAAGCCTGTAGCTCAGTGGTCCAAGAAAAGCAGCAGGACTAAGTACAGAAACACTAGCGCCCTGCTGGTTAAGTGTGTCTCTTCCTCTTATGGAAGTAACCATGCTTGCAAATGTGTGGACTTTGACAAATGAAAAGACATTTATTTTTTGTTGTCAGATATTTATTTTGTAAGATCAGTGGATCTCATGAATAAAAAGGGTCTGTGCAATGAGGTACAGAACTGGACCGACAGTGATTTACATCCATGAGCATCGCAGCAGTATTGTGTGAGTGGCAGAGAATGTCGTTCAGGTTCGTGTTAACACTGCTTATTTATCTAAATAAGAATGAAATGGTGTCAGACTGCATATAACAATTTATTTTCATTTACTTATCATTATTTACTATTGCAAAGTCATTTCTCTTAAAACCCGAGCTGAGATTTCTTCACCAATTAGAGGCTTATGTTCAAAAGCTGGCTTATGCATTATAAACTCAGGCAGGGTCACAGGAGGCAGTGTGCAGGTATTTTCAGGTAAACACCAGCTGTTTGGGTTCTCAGCAGCTCTGACTCTGGGAAGGGCAGGTGTATGTAGTCAGCTTCCTTATTTATGTAGTAGCTTCTATTTGGACCCTTTAAGGAAGGGTTTGGTGAAAAATGTTATAGATTAACCAAAATGCCTAAATTTAGCTTCTTTAGTGTTCTTTCTTCTTTAGATTTGTGTAAGGATTTTACAGAAGTGTCTCACTCAAACTTATTTTGGGTTAAATAGGGCATTGGACTTAGGGCATACTAACATAAGGAACCCCCCCAACCACTTTCCCCACTCTGTACTTACATTGTAAACTTTACTTCCCAGAGTACACTACCAGTCAAAGGTTTGGACACACCTTCTCATTCAATTTTTTTTCTTTGTTTTTTTTATTTAGATTGTAGATTAATATTGAAAACTGTTGTTTTTTTTTTTACTTAGTTAAGTGGTTCTTGCCATAATGTGGAGTAGAACCGTAGTTGAATGGGATTACTAACTGTGTACCAACCCGACCATCACAACTGATGATCCCAAATACATTAAGAAGGCAATAAAATTCCACCTGTTATTTAAATACCATTCCAGGCTGATTTCTCATGAATCTGGTTGAAAAAATGCCAAGAGTGTGCAAAGCTTTCTTCAGAGCAATAGATGATGTTTTCAATATTAATCTACAATGTAGCCAATAATAAAAAACAAAGGAATTGTTGAATGATAAGGTGTGTCCAGACTTTTGACTGGTAAATTTAGGTGGTGGGGTTATATTTCTTGTTGTTTGTGTGTTGTAAAATATGTAAATTAAACATGTAAACCTGCATCTAAATAAATATTTTAAAATAATCATATACTGTACTAATATATCATCATAGTTATCTCATCCCTTACAAAGTCCTCCTGATAAATATTCATGCCATCTCTTTTTAAGAAGTTATTCCTGACTTCTGATCGAAGTCAGAAAAGAGAGATGTCTTTTTTTTTCGCGGACTAGTATGGTTACACCTTGCTGGGTCACAAGTTTTCTCTGCTGTTTCATGCATCATCCCTGATTAGTATGTGCAACCCCTGGTGTTTCCAGGCCTATTTGGAGCAATAGCTGCGAAAAAGGATGTAAATGTGAAACACTGATATATTTTGATAAAAAAATTCACGTAGTTGCTCTATTTTCTATCACATTCAAATCAACAAATTACAACCATCAACGCCCAATGCATGCTAAAACTGGGATGCTAGTTGGACTGACACTAATAATAAAGTTTTTTTTTTTTCTCATATATTATATTAATGTATTATTTAACAACAAATAATGTTTGCCACCAATGAACAATGCATTCTTAATACTTGCTGCATTTTTTCCGTAGTACATAGTATATCAGCCATCAAGAACTGTACATCCCTGACTGAAAGGTTCTTTCAGTTAGAAGTTCTCAGACTGGTCCTCAGGGATCCCGAGATGGTCCACGTTTTCACAGCTCATGGAGGAAAAATGTGGAGCATTTAGGGGTTTCTCAGGATAGGTTAGAGAACTAATGCTGTAAAGAACCAAGAGTGGTTCTTCTATGGCATCACTCGTTTTTTGGTTCCTTTATTTTTAAGAGAGTACCTGCTGGATTTTTGTTGACGTGGTGGGCTGTATACATGTCTGCTTATCAGGAGACGTTTATCAGCTCTCTGCCATGTGTTGGGCTATTTTTGGCCTGTTGGAGGAAAGAAGGAAAGCCCCTCAGTGCTGCTGTCTGTGTATTAATCATGGGCCTGCCGTTGGCCATGAGGTGGGCTTGTAAACATTTATTGCAAGATTTTAGTCAGGTTTATGCACTGGAAAAATGAATCAAATGCACCTAAACAGACCTCTCTCTTTTCCTGCTCTCAGTTTCTCACACGTACGCATGCATGTCTGTGCCGACAGGGACGTGCACTTTCAATAAAGAGTGTGCCTCTTAGGTAAACACTGGCACTCTTCTTTCCCCCAAGGGCCTCCTTGTACCTTTCCTCGTCCATTTTGCTCTCCCTCTTTCTTGCTCTTTCGGGACATCTCCTTCTTCCACTCCAAAATCTGCTCTTCATTTTGGACTGCAAAACATTCAGGTCACGTATGCTCCACTTCTTGTGTCACTCAGCTCGTAAGCAATCAAACCTTTTATCTTTGCACGTGTGTGAGTCTGGAACCTCATCCGGTGCTGGTTAAGAGTTGTTTGAAAGATACACACACATGGTTCCATGGAGCCTTATTTTACACTGACACTCAGGGCTTGCTGACAGAGGAGGCCCGGTTTGGGCCCTGATTGTGTGACTACTTGGCGAGGGTGGTGTCATGTTACTGGAGCTCTGAAGTGAAACTTCCCTGTGGCCTATGGCACTGTCTCACATGCAGAGTGATGCTGATGTTGTGACGATAATGATGTCCTACTTCGTCTAAAACATGATTGTCACATTTTTTGTAACTATTGTAACTATTGTAGAATTGTAGAACTTTTGTAACTATTGTAGAATTACTAAAATAACTGGCAGTTTGCATTGGTTTTTATGTAGTTACTGAATAAGAAGTAGAAGTGTAATAATTAATGCTGGGCAATGTTTTCTGCAATTAATCGCATTGTTATACGCAAAATTAAATAAATAATTCAAAAGTTGTGTGTTATGCACTTTTAATTTTTAAGTACTACTATATGAACAAGAGTGCAATAACATTTGGTTTGCAAACACTTAAAACAAATAAGGAGCTTTTTTAACACAGTTACTCACCTGCAGTTCAAATATTTCTGTAAATATTTCAACATTAATGTAAAATCCAATATAAAACCAAAGCTATTTGCCACTACAGTGCATTCACGTTTTATCGAGTTTGTTATAGAAAAACAAGTTTCCCTTGGAGTCCAGAGCATGGGGGGGGGGGGGTTGAACCATAAATGCAGCTGCAAAGAGAGACCAACTCCATATGAAAGTCTATGTATCTGAATGCAGTGTCATTAAAGTGTCAGGTGTCCCATTACTTTTGTCCATACAATATGAATATTATAATAATATGTCCATAAAAGAATGTGCTCCAGGGTGGAACACAATGGGCATGCTGGTGTTTCTGTTATGCCCCATGTGTGTAGGTTACATGGGCTTGGAAGCACATCATACACCACCTGGATAAGGAATTTAATATGGTGAGGCTCGACTTTCCAGATCTCAGTCCAGGTTTCAGCCGCGTTTTCCCATCTTGTCCATGCCCCCTGTAGCCTCATTCACACTGCCTTGCCGGATCTCGTCTCCTCCACAGTTGGAAAATGACCAGCCATAATACACAGCTCTGTTCATGTATGCAAGGATCATCATGTCATGCACCACACTGCTCCAGCCTCCCAACATGGACAGAGTTATTGTTTTTTATTCATTCATACTTTGTTCAAAATATTGTGAGAATATCACAACACTATCATTACACTGCTAGGAGGGAGTAAGGATATAATAAGGGAAAAATCTGCCACCGCAGTAGCTGATCCACATGCATGTCAGCATCGTAAAATTGATCAGTGTGTGAAATCGGAGCATTCTGTGTTCTCTCACGGTATAAAAATAACCATGCTGTCTTTTTTTACTGGATGCACTGCCTTTCTACTTTGTTCTAAAAATAGAAAATAAAGAAATTTGCAGCTTTGTCAGATTAGGGTTTCATCCTAATGTCCAGTACACTCCTGTCAAACATATCATCTGTTAACTATCACGATGCTGACTTTTGCAATGGTCGTATTTCAGAAGGCTGCAATCTGGAAAATGAGCCTTGCAGCCAGTCACAATATTATTGTTTACTCTGTGCGGCAAGAATCCGCATTGCTTTGGTAAATCATAGTACTAGTCTATCCCCCATATCACTCATTTCAGTCCGAAGCATCACCTCCTTATTCCACTAAAGCTCTCGTTAAGAGTAGAGTCGTATTATATAAACAGAAATTCGGTGCTGAGATTGTTTTACTACATATTGTAATATACCCTATGTTAAATATGTAGTAAAACAATCTCAGCACCAAAATTTCTGTTCATATAATTCGACTCTTCTCTTAATGAGAGCTGTAGTGGAATAAGGAGGTGATGCTTCGGACTGAAATGAGTCTCTTGTCCCTGGCACTCTTTTTTGTGCCCTGATGTGAACTGGAAGATGTATAAGTAGATGAGCTTGTAATAGATTGCCTACCCTCTCCTCCCACTAAATAAGCCTGAAATTGCAGATGGTATCATACTGTGTAGTAAGTTATCTCGGTGTGCCTTGTCTTGGATAATCCCAGCTCTCTGCAGCAGGGGAGAATTTTCCCTCTGTTTCTCGGACTTCGACTGCATTCCTTCTATCTCTGCAATCAGAGAGCTAGTGTCGCAAATTACATCAAAAGGCAATCCTGTGGACAGATAAGAAACCTTAGAAATGAGGTTTCATGTCTCCTTGCCTTTCGCAGACCACACAGTGTTATTTTTCTAATGTCACCTTTTGTTCTTTTATGTTTTCAGCACAAGGTCTGTAATGTATCACGGAAAATCACCGGAGCTGTATAGTCTTGATGTTTGTGGGTATGGTTCAGTGGATTTATTCTTCTATTTCTTCAAGCTGTCATCAGTCAGATGAGCATGCTTGCAATGTCCATGACAGTAAAAAGAACTGTAAAAACCAGCTGATCACACTGATTTTTCTTTTTTGAGGGCCTAGTTAGTGCTCAGTTAGTGTTTTATGGTTCTTTAGCTCCTCTCTGCAGTAGAACTTGTTTTGGTGAATGCAATGTCATAAACTATGATCTAAAAAGAACTGTCCTTTATATATATTTGTTAAAAAAAATTGGGTAGGAGGCAGAAAAAAGATCAGTAGTTTAGGTTTTTTTGTGTTTAACATTTACTGGAAATATATTTTTATATGGAGTTTGATGTAGTATGTAAACACGCTTATGCTGATACCACTTATATTCCAGTCCATACAGTCTGCATAGGGACTAAGTTGTAAAAGCAGTCCATTTTTCAGTTCGCTGTATTTGTGATGTCACTGAGGAGTCAATCAGAATAAAGGGATTTTACATAAATTAGTCTTAAATGCACAGTAACAGAAGTGAAAACCTGTTATTCTGAGGAATAAAGAGAGAGCGGTTAAAAATGGCATATGAAAATGAATGATGACTTTTTCTGACATGCAAGTGTCCTGATGAAAAATGTAGAATGTGGGCACTTTGAGATTTTAGCTGCAGAACCTTCACTTTTTCTTTCAGAACCTTTTATTCGAGGATCTTCAAAAGCTAAATGAGCTGGTGATCTATTTATGAGAGTTGAATTGGATTATCTTGAAATGAAGGTGATATTTTTAGCTTGGTGGAAACGAACAGGGCAAACGTCTAGAAAGCTTTTCTCATCATTCCATAGTGAGGGAAGCCCCCTAGAGAGGGGTTGATGTGGTCTGTGCTGTATTGCACTACAGATGGCCTGCCGTGGCCTGTTGGAACGGCATCTAGCAGACTTGAAAAGAGTGACTGGACTTTAATGATGTCAGTGGAGCGGAAGTGAAAACAAACACGCAGCACTCTCTCTTTCTTCCTCTCTCTCCTCTTTCTCTATCCCTCGCTTTCTATCCTCTTTTCTACTTTGTCTCTCTCTCTCTCTCATGCTGTCTGTACTCTGTGGGATTTAGAGGCACACATCAGCACACAATTCACAGATGCACACACAGCACAAACACCGACCCCGTGTAAAAATCTGCCACAGAAGCCCCTAGATATTCAATTTAAATGAGTTGTGTTTTTAATTTAAATCAGTGCATGGTGCTCATACTGTGTTTCTCAGCAAGACACAAATGTTCATGCGCCCGTTTACTGACTGGTGCACCAAGAGAGCTGTGTAAGGTGGTAACTACTGTTTAGGTCATGTAGCACGGTTGGTCAAAGCACTGCTACATAATAAAATAACAGGAAAAAATAGGTGAACTAGACCCAGAGGGAAAAAATCATATTAGGTAATCCAACATGTTTACAACAGTCCTGTATTACAGTACTGTGTAAAAGTCTTAGTCACTTGTGCATATTGTTTGATTTCATTTATATCAGCAGTGGGTTTCTTTCTGCCAGCAAAAACACAGCTGAATATTAGAATAAATGCAAACGAACAAGAAAGCAGTAAAAAAGTATCAAGATTTCTTTATTCTCAAAAGTAGTCAATATTTTGTGAGCTGGTTAGAAGAACACAGGTTTGAATCCAGGTTTCTGCTCAGTGCCTCCAGTCATTGGGTGAATTAATAAAATACCATAAGCAACACACCTTATCTAATCTACTGAGGTAAAACGAGCCAAACCAAGTATTTGATTGTAGCTAAATAAATATTGGACTTCCATGAGGAAAGAGGTCTAGATATAGTTAAGTAAACACTTTACCATACATAAAACCACCACTTACTGTATTAATATAGATTTGTATTTGTTGTCATGTTAGTGTTTTAACACTAACTAACTAAACACCACTGCCCAGTAGTAAACAGCTTTTAAGCATAATTTTCTCAGGTGCCTAAGACTTTTGCACAGTACTGTATATTAAAAAAAAAAGTCACATGAACATTTTAGGTGACATTCATCGGTAAAAGACTTTTCCCAGCCTCCTGTTCTGTTCTGTGCAGGCTTGGTCGTGTAGATCAGGACCTTTACAAACAGTACATTGTTGAGAGAGGCAATGTGGCAGTGATTCTGCTTTCTGCTTCGCAGAAAAGCTGTAGCACGTTTCCTTTCTGAACCCTGGAACATTAATGAGTGAAGGGGGTGAAGGGTTTCAAGGTAAATTTCACGCCCAATTTCTTTACAGGAATTGCCTTCAGTTTGCTTGTTTATCAAAGGGGTTTGTAATGATTTTTTTTGGGTAGACGGCCGTGCTGCTTCCAGAGAGCCAGTTCATAGGGAAACACTTAATCATATTCTGCCCCAGCGACCAGCTCGGCCCCAAGAAGAGCACTGGCTGTGCTGCAGGTAGTCCTTACTGTATGTAGGAGGCCATTATTAATTCACAGCACAGACTTTATTTCCTGACTGTTCCGGCTCTTATGAAAGGTTATCATCATGTCAGAGGTATTGAAATCTGGAAATAGCCTTCAGGTTGCTAGGAGCTGCATTGATTCATTTTCTTTTTAATAATTACTAGTCCATTACTAGCTAAAGAATTTCCTTTTTTTCTGTATGAATTAGGGTCAAAGGAATCAATAATAGGTTTTTGCATTAAAATAGCTGGAATGTACTGTAACTATTGCATATGTTTTTCATTGATTGAAAATACTTGCCAGATGTGATTTGCTCTGTTCTGAAGGAACGTATTGAAAGAACGGTTAAAGTGGTGGTGATAAGGACCAGGAGATCTGATAGGAACTAGATCTGTGAAGATTTGAATGCCTCTAAAAGCTACCTCTATTTTACCATTATCAACATTACACATGAAACTCAGATACCACTGGTGGATTTGGACAGTAAATAAAATTGCTATATTGTAAATATCACAACCCCTGGTTCCATTCACCACCACTGTAAAGATGACTATGAGTTCATCTACAATGAGTCATGTCACATCAATGCATTCTGAGTGGCTTTTCTTCCAATAACTCAACTCCACAGAAATATATAAAAAATATGATGAAAGTCGTCTTTCTGGAAACTTTTTCAAAAACGAAACCTGTGTGGCTTTTGTTGATTTTACACATCTGTTTCATCAGGTCATCAGTATTCATCCCTGATCTTTTTCTTTATGACTGCCAGCGTATTTTTAGAAATATGCAGCTCCTATGAAACACTGATGACAGTCATGCATGTTTTTTTATTATAGGAAAAAGTGCTATTGGCTGCAGACTGAAAAGAACTCAAGGAAAAAGAAAACGTGAATGGATTTTTTTGTGCTCAAGTGGTGTCCCAAACCTTCCTTTTTTAATCAGAATATTTTATAAACCCTTTTTCGATGGCTTTACTGCAGCCAAAGCAGTATCCTTGGAGGCTCTGAGGAAAGAGATTAGAATTAACCCTGTGAATGCATGCCTGGAGGACTTTGAATTGAGTGCATCTTCAAGAAAAGTGTGACTTGTTATCATGAGTACAGGCTGAAAGAGTTTTAGCTCTTAATTATTAAGGGGAACTTTACATTTAAAGTTTCCTTACACTCTGTCCAGTTTAGAATTAAAGCACACAGTAATCACTGCAGCTGACTTTTCTGTCTCTCTCCACCTCTTAGGTACTCAGTTCTTCACAATGGAAACCATATTGAACAGGAGAAACTCTCAGTGCAGAATGACACAGAGTCACAGGAATCCTGCTTCTGACACTGGCTTCTGCTTCATCAGGACCAATACTGGAAAGATGCCAATTTAACACATCCTACCAGACCTGCTACACATACTCTCGCTGGGCATCACAGGAACAAAGTACTGGGAGGTGGACTTATACATACATTTGATCCAAACTCTGAAAGTGAACAATGTTGCCAAAGGTATTTGATTTTTATTTTTGGATGTAATTAACACAAATGGAACAGACTGGTGGTACAGTGACAAGGTATATGTCTGAGTCTCTCTTGCTCCCCTGCAACTATTATTTGGCAATTATTTGGGCTAACACCAAAAATTTTTTATCAAGCTTTATTTGTGATGAACGTGTAAGAGGGAGTTTAGCGGAATTTGCAACCGGGACCAGATTTAGGCTGAAGTGGACTCCTTTGGCTTTAATCTGAGACACAAACTAAAGACACATTCATGCAGGAGTGAAATTGAACAAGATAAATAAGTGTGCATTACAAAAGCCCAAATTTTCACATTTCCATGAACATAATATTTTGCAAATAGTACTACGGTGCTATGTATAACATCAAAGACAACATTTTAAACCTCTCTAATAGGCAGATGTGATATCTGTTGTTATAGATTTCACTTAAAAGGTGCCTTTTGAGTCCACAAAAAAGGTGAATAGATAATTCTACAAAGAAAAATTAATTTGATTGAACAGTTTTCTCTTCAGCATAGCATTCTTACTGTTTCTGCCATAAAGACCTTAAGCAGAGCTCTGTTTCCGTAGTTTTGGAAATGCATCAGTGGTACTTTGCATTTGAATCACTACAGCCTATGAAATCCTTAAAATCCGTAAGTGAACCGATATTGCTCCAGTCTGGTAAAATAGAATAGTCAGCTGTTTTGGACCAATCATGTCAGCTTGGCTCTTTCTGAGACTACGTTCAACTGGTCAGGGCTGGAACAGAGCACCAAACAGGTGTTGTGACAGTAATTCAGAGCATCTCACCGTTACAGTAGACACTACAGTAAGCTCTTGAGTGCCATAACTTCATGACGTTCTGTCACTGCAGGATGCCAGGGCAGCTTTCAGCCATACCGAACAGCAGAGGTGACTCTGACCAATGCTAAAGAGAGTGCTTCCCACAAATCCAGCTTTTAGGAGGCTACAGAACAAACCCACAAACAGTTGCTTCAAACTATGAGCCGATTTTCACAGTTCCAGTCACAGTGTGCACATTATTTTAGTCTAACGAGAGATAAAAATGGCCCAAAGATTTTTACTTCTTCGTCCTTCGATAGCAGTTGGTGATGGTACTGAATGCCTCATTATATCTAATCTGTTCCTCTGGCACACCAGTTTGGCCAAGCTCTGATTTCTGTCCTTCCTAAACACAGCAGCCTACATACCAGAGGTGTTCTCAGCCTTTAACTGTGCCTCTCAGCAAAGCAAAAGGTAGTGTTCCCTTTTCAAATGCGTTTATTTAAAGAATGTAAGAGTGTAAATATCGAGAAATCTGTAACCGTGAAACATTTTCAGTGTCAGTTCGTTTCAGCAGAGGAAATATTTTCAATTTCGATTGTAATTTTACAGGGAAGTATTGACACAGTGTTGTCAGAGCATTATATACAGTAGAATATATATAAAAAAAGAAACCTAATAAATTAGCACTTAGCTTTATGCTTTTGTTTATTTCTAAATGATGACCTCTTCTGCAATGAAAGCACTTACAGCACTTTTTGTAATACATGAATTTAATTTTTCATAGATCAAACAGTATTCTGGTTGCCAATATTTTATCAAAGACCAAACGTCTTGTAGGAGAATTTGAAAACCGATGAATTTGTTTCCTTAATGTGATACACGTCTGAAAATTTGTTGACGTATGGTGGTGTGGCTTGACACAGCAAAAAGAAAAAGATGAAGAAAAAAAAAAGTAAGGTGAGGGACTTTCATGATCACTGCCATATTGTGCTCCATACATCTTTTTACTGAAACAGTAAAAATGCTCCCAGATGGATGAAAAAAGACCTAATTTGGGGATTTGAAAACGTTTAACCAGCTGATCTTTAGCATCTTGTACTAAAGATCAAAAGGTCAGAGCTTAGCATCTGTGTCTGCTTTGATTTTATTGTAAATAGAAAATATTTTTTTATGCAAGGAAACTGATGGTGGTCTGCGTGATCTTTTATATATGCTTCGGTCAGAGGCACTGCATTATTCTTCCAGCTTAGTATAACGGTTGAAGTCAACAATGGCTTGCGCATTGTCATACAGAGCAACGTCCTGCAGAGCTGTTCACTGGGCTTCTCATTTTGCGGCATTCATTAAAAACATGTACATGGTCGTGCCTTCACAGCCAACTCATACCTGTGCAGGTTTATATTTTCCAAAAGATGCTGCTGCTGTAGCTAAAATTAACAAAATTCCATCCTGTTTGATTTTGGGCGACAGAAACATCTAAGTGAGGTCATAGAAGTTTGCACTTGGCTCTTAAAACAAGCAAGCATTTGCGAGTTGACACGCCACAGCGTGAGACAAAATTGTTGGAAATGTTAATATCGAAAACCTAAAAAAAATGAAATTATTTTAGTTAAAAATCTGCGTACCTGGGGCAACGCCAACCTTGAAATTACCCTGGAGACTGTGCCAACTGTGTATTATGAAATCATTTCGAGGAATGTTAATTATCAACAGCCAGCCTGGAGAGTTATTTTTGATACTCTGGTTCCACTCTGACACTTCAAGCTTTTAATTATGTAGCACCCTTTGACCACAAGTCACTGAGCACTCAGCAATTTTAGTAGCGGAGGCAATCAAGAAAGAAATCGCTTGCATAATTTCACTAGTGTTCATCTGAAGGCTGTTTAAGCAATGATGGAGTTTTGTGATGACTGAAGCTTGATGAGAATACATTTGAGTGTGCAAGGCACAAGTGGGAGTGTTGGGGGGTTGATGAAGATATTGGAAATCTCAGGATCCGGAATCCAAACAGGGATGAGTTTTGCTCTCGGCCCACATGAACACACTCGAAAAGTTGGGGCACACTGGCCCATTACTGGTGTTAAATACACTCTTAAAAATGGGAGCGAAGCCATACAGAAGAACAACTTTTTGTTTTCTAAAGAATCATGTTTGAAATTTGAGATTTGTGAGTGTGAGGAACCTTTTAATGGCTTAAAAGTTCTTCACCAATTTAAGGGTTCTTCCTAGTGCCTTCATATTATGTGAAGGTTGTGTAATCTTTCAAAAGGTTCTTCATCAGGGTTCTTCCTTAACATTATGTAATGGTTCTTCTCCACACACACATGTCTCATGTATTAATTTGGTTCCATAAAACAGTTCTTTAGGGAACCAAAAATGTTCTTTTTCTGGCAATCTGCAAAGCTCTCTTTCTGTCACCTTTATTTTTAAGAGTGTAGAGGCTAGTTAGGACTTTCTGTTATACTAGTCAAATGTTAGTTCGAAGTTAAATTGAATTGCATTGTGAGTTGTGAAAGTAATTCCATTTACAGCTTTGAGTCTGCACTTTTTTGTTTGCCTCAAAGTCAAGCATTGACAAACAGGAGTATGTGATCAACAAAAACTTCTCATCAAATTGAAATCATAAAAATTCTCAGCATAGTATGGATTGAATGTTCAGAGTTGGTACTTTTGACAGAATTTCTCTTCTTGTTTCAGTGAAATTACAAGTGAGACATATTCAATAGCAAATTCTCCCTCTGTTTTGTTGTCAACTGTGACTTCTGAGAACCAGCCAGCAATGAGGATTTGATGGATCTTTACTTGATTGTGCTTCATAGTTTGACTTCTCTTATCAGACCAACAGTTATGTTTTACCTCAAAAAGAGTGTAAGCATTGTCCTGGATAAGTCTTCAGTATATCAGTGACCTTGGTTTAATCTATCTCTTTCACACACACACACACACACACACACACACACACACACACACACACACACACACACACACACACACACAC
>JBBJLS010000032.1:7740979-7784319 GCA_037577275.1 Bryconaethiops microstoma | reverse complement strand
CACACACACACACACACACACACACACACACACACACACACACACACACACACACACACACACACACACAGTGACACACAAACACACAAAGTACCAGACTAGCACCACTGTGTAACACCTCAAAGCCCCGAAGGCAGAAGTTCTCAGCATGGATGTGTTGTACATCTCCCCGTAAGTCGTAGAAGAACTTTTGTAAACTCAGTATTTATTTTGGTGGATTTGAAGATTGATATTTTCATGTATGGCTTCTCTTTCAGGGAGCTATGTGTATTACTTTTTCTGTTGCTATGTGACAGCTCTAATAAATGATAATTAAAGATAATGGGATATAATGAATATGTGTGTGTCGGGTGCTTTTTCTCGTGTCATTTGACAGCTTGGTTTCTGAGATGAAAAAAAAAAAGATTGTGTTTGGATATAAGTTAATCAGTATACACCATATGGCCAAAAGTGTGTGTACGTGACTCTGAATTACTTCAATATTCTGCCACATCCACTGCTAACAAGTGAAATCAAGCACGTGTAATCTCCATAATCAGACAGTGGTATTAGAATAGGTCATACTGTAAACCATAGTGATTTTAAACATGGTACTGTCATAGAATACCGCTTTTGCCACGAAGTTTGTGTGGAAACGTGATCTCTGGAGTGATGCCTTTACTATGTGGCAGTCTGAAGAACAAATATTGCCAGATCCTGCTTCTATACACCCATATAATGCACCTCTAAAGGAAGATGGACTTCATAATTGCAGGGTAAGTGTTTCTATTAAAAAAAAACTAAGAATTTTTTGCAGAGAAGCATTCATCAAGCAAGATGGTGAGTGCTGGAGGAGCAGACGTGTCCTCCATATGGTTCCACTTTGTGTTTGCAGACACTGATGGACAAGAACCACATAGCTTGTTTCCCATACATGTGCACATCAGACTAAATACAAGAGCCTGATCAAGATGGAAATTCCCATGGAGTCAGACAACAAGCAGCTGAAAAAGCAGATTTTTACCTCTTGATCTAAAAGAAGCTGCTATAGTTTCCCTAATCATTGTGTCTCTCATTCATCTTTCGTATCATCTTTGAAATGTCGCCTTCTGTTTTTCTCTTTGGTTCTTTTCTTCCTCTCTTCATTGTGTGGTTTACATCTGTCAATATGTTTAGCCTTGCTGAGAATTCGGGAATAAAAAAATGTTAATTTTTTTTAAAAAATTCATTTGCATGAACAACAGAATGACAAATTGACAGAAAGACTCTCAGTCGTGAGATACAGGCTGTGGCTCTGGCCCCGGTAGGTTATGTAGTTTCAGTATTCGCCTTTGGCAATGCCATGGTCGATTTTCAGTGGTGCCGAATCTGATTGACCATAGCCACAATCCCTGATGCACGAATGCTCATCAAAAGGCCTTCTCTCTCCTCCCTGTGGCTGTTTCTGTGCTCTCTCCACTTCACATTAATTCCCTCACCTCTCTGGCCATTTTAGTAAATACTCAGCAAAACTTTGAAGTTCTCATAATTAAGATTAGTTAGGGATGGGATTCTTTTTGGCAAGCCAGATAGGTGGCAGGCAGCACCTCCAGGTTCATGAGCTTAAGCTTGGTCTCGGTTGGCCTTGCCACCTGGGCTTTGATTGATAATGTCTCAGGTTCTCTGTTCATCACAGTTGCTGAGCTCTGAAGCCGCCGTCATCTGAAGGGGCTGAGGAATGACTTTCTCTTGATTGCATTTTGGAGTGACTTGCTGAGTTAAGTGCTCGCTCATCAGCCCCTCGATGAAAGACTCTGGGGGTTTTTTGCCTCGAAAAAAGTCAAAAAGCTTCATTTCCCCAATCTGAAATGTCAAGTGTTGTAATGGGCTTTGTGCTTAGTGTGATCCCTCCTAATTACAACACTGAGCAGCCCCATTTTTTGGCCAGGAGGAAACTCGCCAATGTAATTACTAGCACTTACGCCGGCTAGCCATGCTGCTCATTAAGGAGTGCCGGTTTCTTTGGACGCAATTAAGGCAAATCTGCAGCGTGGTGATTTTGCCTTTTCTCTTCTTTTTTCCCTTCTTGTTAACATGGTACTCTGCAGACTCTGGATGCCCATTTTTTGCTTGCTCATTTTAAGCAATAATAATAAACCCAGACAGAAGGTGAGGTGTCATGCATCCAAAGCAGAGGGATAGTTAAAGCGAAGGTGAGCATTTCCGAAGAAGAGGCTTGATAATAAAAAGCAGTTCTCTGTAGGACACACAGGCCATCCAAGCCCCCTGAGCCTCCTCTTAAACAAACAGCCATCAGCTTTTGTTGAAGCTATTTGATTAGTCATCCAAGGATAAATGATTTCAAAGCTGAGTATTGTTAGAGAGCCTCTATTCAGTCTTATCAATCGCTTCTGTTGTCATAGCAGGGAGGCAGAGGAGTCTGCCCAGGAACCTATTATCTCCAGCAGAGGTTTATAACTTTGACCTTAGCTGGAGAGCAAAGCCTGGGAGCGTTTTTATGACTCACTGCTGGTATTTCCATATCTCACTTCTACTATTTTAAAGAGTCCTGCTTAATAAATCAAGCATTTCATATTTCTTTTATATTTCTTTTTCTTTTTGCTCAACCACTTGGCCATTGTCTGGCCATACCACTGGGCCACAGAGCAGATATGATGTTTTTCTCCTTATGGAAAACTGCTGATGCTTTGACTTCTCTACACAAGTATCTTTGTCATTAGCCCAGCCAAGGCTCTTCGCTGTTCCACTTCTTGCATTCCCAAATGTCTTTCGTTCTAGACAGATGTTCTCAGGCATTGTTAATGCAACAATGCGATGCAAATATTTATGACCGGGACTGCTGCGCAGTGTGGTCACATAGTGTTTGTCAAAAAAAAGGTTGTTTTTTTTTTTCCTCACTGATTTAGGTCAGTGAGTTCATATACTTAGATTTCACCAATCCACATCAAATTTGGTGCAACTGTAGCCCCATGTGGCTGATATGGAATAAGAGGTTCGTGTCCCTATGCGGGTGTGTCCCGTCATGCTAGCACCCTTGAGGTAGGGTAGGTCCAAAAACCTATCTGGGCAATGGCTTGACGACTGTTTAGACAAAACGTATTAAATTTGATTAGCAAGTTGGCCTCTGGGAAAAAAGCTCATTACTTTCTTGTGGAATAGTGCCACCTAGTGAATAATGTCAATGCAAAAGTCCAGCACCTGATTAGGCAATAAATTGTGACATAAAGCTTTAAACTACACAAAATTTGACATGGTGTATCACTACCACATTCTTTGGAAGATTGCCAGATTTCATGCAACATGAGGGTGCTGTAACCAACACATGTCAATATCTTAAGAATTTTAAGAAAATTGATATATATTCTTGAAATCTTAAGAAATTTGATATACATTTTTGCACTTGGCTACATTTACGGCCAGCCATTAACGGCCAGTCAGAATTTAGCAGCTAATGCATGGTATTCTCAATGGCCAATCTTACTGAAATGTTCTGGGCCCACTCATAATGCCATATAAAGCCTGTTTAGTCAGTATCAAACAAATCAGCCATATGATGCCACCACAGCTAGTTCTCTGCTCTTCTGACAGGGTTTGATATGTTATTTTTTCTTTAAATCCTTACGTAACAGTTACTAACTAAGGATGAAATATACAATTTTCCCATCTGTTTTTACCACAAACATCAACATTCAATAAAAGACAAAAGACCACATTACATCATTAAAGTCTTACTGTCTGTCAACTGTGTGGTGGTAAATTGCTTTAGCAGAAAGGATTTATCACTTTGTCCACAAATGTCTAATATTTAGACAGCTGGATCTTCCTCCTGTGCTTTTGTTTTTATTACTATTATTATTTTTTTATAGAATGTGGAAAAAAAAAAACTCAGCAGAACAGATCAGAAGAGCGCTGGACTGATGGCTGTGATGATGAAAAAAACACATTTTGACAAAAATTGGTTTATGCTAACTTTTACACTGACTCCTTCTTTTTATGCCTTAATAAAGATCAGCTGCATGGTCGCTTCTATTCTGTTCTGATGGCTGATTTATTTGTGTGACTTTGTGAGTCCTTGTCTGCCCTCTGTCGCTCTGTACTGTTATTACACTCTGTTACAGGTGAAACGTGTGAAGGTGTGAAGCGGATGAGTCGTTGATCAAGAAGTCACTTTGCAGCTCCTTATTTAAGTGAAAATCTGCTCATCTAAATTAGGACTTATTAAATTTGCCCTGTACTGAAGAGGGATAATGCACTGAAATAAGAACTTTCTGTTCAGACATGACCATGAGGAACTTGAAAAAGTTTCTTAAGAGACTTTCTTAAGAAATACGTTCTTTCTTATACATACAGGCTAATCCATGAGTACGGACCTTGTCTCATGTAATGTTTATTCTTGGTCTATCATTAGTAGTAAGAACACTGACTGGATCGAGACAACCTGACTATGTGCAAAGGTACCTGCAATTCCTGATTTTTCTATTATTGCATATTTGTCCAAGTAAATGCATTTAGATCATTAATCAAAATGTAATATAAGAGATTCATACAAGCGCAAAATGTACATTCTCACTCTTATTCCATTTCTTTAAGGAACAAAGTTGTCCACCATGGAAAAAAGTGATTGTCCCCCCCCAACCCCCCAACCCCCCCTCCCCTAGTTGCTCAAACACTAAATAAATCAAATGTGGTTGATAATCAGATTCAGCTGATGGAAAACAGATAAGCTTAAGTACGGCCAGTCCTGCGTAATAAAAACCTCATTTATAATGAAGTTCACTTTCAGAGTGATGTAGTCACCAGAACATTTTTACAAGCTCACTGGGTCACGATCAAAAGAAAGTCCAGATGAGGAAAAAACACGGTAGATATATTACATCTGTTTGGAAAGGGTTACAGATCTATTTCCAGTCATTTCAGGATATTCTTGAACCACAGCGGGAGCCATCTTCTACAAATTGACAACAATTGGAACGTTGGTTGACCTTTTTCAGGAGTGGCCAGCCTGCCAAAATCATGCTGTGACAAATCATCCGGGGAGTCACCAAAGGTTCAAAGAGAACATCCAAGAAACTGTAGGTCTCTCTAGCCTTAGTTAAGGTCAGTGTTTATGACTCCGCAGAAAGAGAGGGACTGAACAAAAGTGGTATTAGTGGGAGAACAGGTAAGAAGGGAGAGCAGGGTGGAAAAACAATGCTGTCCATTAAAAAACACCCATGCCCATTCATATTTGCAAAGAAGCACATATTAAAATAATGATTTATGGACAGATGAGTCCAAACTTTTGGACAAAACGGGTCCTTTCATTTGTGCCGTTATGCAAGTTCTGCATTTCACAACAGGAACCTGCATCAGAAACAACATTCATACACTGTGGTGGTGAAAATGTCTCGCTGTCTTGGAACCTGGTTTCATAAGGAAAGAATCTATTCATCTGTCCATGACCTGGAGCTGAAACATTGTTGGGTTATGCAGTAATACAATGATCTAAAACAGAAAAGCAAATCGACTTCTGAATGGCAGAAAGGAAATAAAAGGAATGTTCTGGGGTGGCCTTGTCAAAGTCTTGACTTGAACACAATAGAACTACTGTGGCATGGTCTCAAACGAGGAGCTCATGCATGAAAACCTGCCAGTATATCAGAACAAAAGCAGAGCTAAATGGGCTGAAAGTCCTCCACAACAAGGTGAAAGGCTAATATTAAATTATATGAAATGCTGGTGGCAGTTATTGTTCCTGAATGTCATGCAACAAATTTGAATTTTAAGTGCGCAGTACGTTTTTCACACAGGTGATTCACACATTGGATATCTCTGCTCCCTAAATAAATTGAACAATAATGTAATAATGAAATATAATAAGGTAAAATAATGCTTTGTTTGATAAAGTTCTCGGCTATCAAATCTGTAATATAAAAATGTGTTGAGATTTATAAAAACTGTCCACGCCTTCACACACCCATTACAACTAGGAAAGGGGTTGCTAACAAGCTGGCTATTACACACTGTATTCGTGAAGCCACTAGCATTGCGGAAGTATGACTCTCTGGCTAAAAGGTTCCACAGCACACAGGCCTTCACTTCCAGGGGAACATTTTCTTCCCTCAGGCCACATGACTCTTAAATCAGAACTAATATCATCCACACTGTACCACACTCACACTCACACACACACTAAACTGTTCTGTCAAAAACAGAAAACTAACTCCCCAATCGCCACTGTAACTGTACATATTCTTTAGTTATTACGTATTATATACTGCACATTCTCTGTTGTGTCACTGCTTTTTGCACAGTTAGTTATAGCTGCCTTCCTCTGTCTTTGACTTTGCACATTTAACTGCTAGAATACAGTATCAGTCGTATTCATTCGTATTAGAACCATTGCTGCTCCTGTCGGCTGCGGAAGGTGGCGGGTTCGAATCCCAGGACTGCCAGTGGTACCACTGAGGTACTGTCCCCACACACTGCTCCCCGGGGGCTGCGTTCCTGGCTGCCCATTGTTTCACTTGGTGAATGGGTTAAATGCAGAGAAAAAAAATCGCACTGTTCACACTCTGTGCTGTGCGTGACAAAAATGGAAACATTACACTTAGACTTTTTATCGTCTTGTCTTGTAAATGATTGTACTGTGGCTGTTCTGTTTCTCTTGCAGTCCTGTCCTGCCTGCACTTGTGTAGTCTTGTGTTTTTCTCTTTTTGTTCTTTGTGTTGTACCTGTATGGTCCTGGAGGAACATTGTTTCGTACTGTGTAGAAGGCTAAAATGACAATAAACAGCTAGTTGACTAGACTTGAATTGATTCAGACATGTTTGGGGGCAGTGAAAACAGTTGTTTGTGACTTCGGCACCAGGGTTGGGAAACACTGGCTTACTGAAGAAAGTAATGCAGTAGTTCCCTACTATTATTACACTATATGGACAAAAGTATGCCTGACCACTAAACTAACAGTGACTTTAATGACATTGCATTCAAAACCATAGACTTTAATATGGAGTTGGTCCCCCCTTTGCAGCTAGAACAGCTTCCACTCTATTTGAAAGGCTTCCACAAGATTCTGGAGTGTTTCTGTGGGAATATGTGTAGAGCAATTATGAGGTCAGACACTGATGTTGGATGAGAAGGCCTGGCTTGCAATCTCCGTTGCAGTTCATCCCAAAGGTGTTGGATGGGGAGTAAGGTCATGGCTGTGTGCGGACCAGTCAAATTTTTCCACGCTGAACTCATCCAACCGTGTCTTTATGGAGCTTGCTTTGTGCACTGGGGCAGTCATGCTGGAATAGAAAAGGGCCTTCCTCAAACTGTGTCCACAAAGATGGAAGCATGGCGTTGTCCAAAATGTCTTGGTATACTGAAGCATAAAGATTCACTGGAAATAAGCACAAACCCTGAAAAACAGGTGTGTCCCAATACTTCTGTCCATATAGTGTACTTCACTTGAGGCATGTTGAGGGCAGTAAAAGTTCTCATGTGTGCCTGCAGGACCACTGGGAAACACTGGTTTACTTGTGATAGTTCTCTGTTGTTATTATTTTTGCCCACCAGTCCTGTTCTCCTCGCTCCAGTCCAGAAGCTGGCAGTACAGCACCTCTAAACTGTTTCATCCACCACCCAGAAGGCTCATAGGAAGACGCAGCTCGATCTTTTCGTCGGAAAGTGACTCGGATGTGGGTCAGCTGATCCTGTCTGTCCCGTTCTCTCAGACTAAGGAGGTGAAACAGAAAGCAAAGAAAAAATGTAAGTATTTGTTCTTCCTTCTTACCAGGCAGATTAATAACTGTTCTATCTGGCACTGTGCATAAAAGCATGACTAAGTTGTTTTCGCATGACTGTTTTTTTGCACAAACCCAGCTCCCCGAGCCCGTTGGCCATTTTGGAAGCTCTGCTAGCATCCATGCTAACTCGGGTCACTTGTTTACCCGCATTTCCTTCTTTATCTATCGCTCTGTCTTGTTCCTAAAAGGACACCCGATGTCTTGAGTAGCACATTTGTCTTACTATGTAGCTACAGCTGATAAATGTTTATATTAAATAAGTTTAACTTGGTAGAAAGAGACATTTTCTTTGTTAGCTATCACGCACTCGGTCGTGGCAGGCCGCTATCTGGTAGCTCGTCTTTAAAATCAATTAAAAAAAAAACAGATAAACATTATTTACGCACTGTATTTTTGTTTTATTTGAACAATAATAAACGCCTGGGCATTTTATTTGAACGCTTAGACAGTTCGGACCCTTCTTTCTTATATAAATAGCGAGAACACGAGCTTCCATTTGGCTCCCTCTTCATGCATACTGTAACCTACACATGGACAAAAGTATTGGGACACAACTGTTCTTCAGGGTTTGGGCTAGGCCCCTTACTTCCACTGAAGCGCAACCTTAATGCTTCAGCACACCAAAACATTTTGGACAACTCCATGCTTCCAACTTTGTGGACAACGTTTGGGAAAGGCCGTTTTTTTATTCCAGCGTGACTCTGCCCCAGGGCAGTAAGTAAGGTCCATAAAAACATGGCTGGGTGAGTTCGGTGTGGACAAACCTTACTGGTCCGCACAGAGCCCTGACCTCAACCCCGTCTAACACCTTAGGGATGAACTGGAACGGAATGGATACAAATTCCCACAGAAGCTCAAATCGTGCTGAAGGTCTTTCAAGAAGAGAGGAACCTGTTATAGCTTCAAAGGGGGTTACCAGCCCCATATTAAAGTCTCTGTATTTGAATGCAATGTCAGCTGGTTGCCTAGTGGTTAGGGCGTTCGCCCTGCGATCAAGAAGTCGTGGGTTCAATTCCCAAGACTGCTAAGCACCTCTGAGGTACCCTTGAATAAGGTACCGTATCAAACACACTGCTCCCCTGTGTTCCTGACTTGGTGAATGGATTTAAATGCAGAGGAAAAATTTCGTGCTGTTCACACTGTGTGCTACGGTGTGTTCACACATGACAGAACGGTCACTTTCACTTCAAAGTCCCTGTCAGTGTAATGTTCAGACGTCCCAATACTTTTGTCCATACAGTGCACTCTACACATACTCCAGCTTCAAAACAGCAATCACTTTGCCTGCAAGTTAATACTAGTAGTTGGCCTCTCAACTCCCGTCACTGTCCTCTCCTTTTTATTCATCATTTTGTCCTTTCTAAATGGCAAAACTAATGAGCTGTTTTCCATTCCTTTACAACTCCCACTGCACCCTATATGTCCAGAAATATCTAGACAACATTTCTAATTAAGGAATTCGGCTACTCTAGAACTCACTGCTAATAAAAAGTTGCGTGCACGCAGCTTTTGTAATCTCCGTAGAAAAGCACTGCTAGTAGAATGGGATGCTCTGTAGCAGAAAGTAAGCCTGAGATACAGTGTTCTCTGGAGCGATGGAGCATCATCAAGTTCAAGGTTGCTTTGTCATCAGCAGCTGTGTACTCATACATGGTGTGATGAGACATTTCTCCATGCACCACGGTGCAAAATATAGTAACTTTCAGCAGAGCGTAAGATACGACAGAGACAATAGAAAACACAATAAATGGACAGCTGTAATGGTAGTGTATGTAACAGTATAGTGTGGATGCTCTGTAAACCTTCCAGAATGGTCAGCATTGCACCATTAGATGGTTATTCCACAGGACGCAGTTAGCAGCATTGAACAAAGTGCAAGGAATAATCGAAACAATATATTAAATAGACTGTATAGCAGTGTGACTGGAATGTGAATCTGAGACAATACAGTAAGTAGACAGTACAGAAGTGTAACATAAGTGGGAAGTGTGTGTAAACCTGGATATTATTGCAACATACACATATATTGAACAAGATTACAATGTGAAGAGGATGTAGACCTTCTAGAATTAATAAAATTGTTCTCTGTATACACACGTAGTGTTGCACAGGAGCATGTACAGTTTCAGAAGTTTACATACACTGTAGAAAAGACAACAATCAGACTGAACTTCTCCTATTTTAGGTCAGTTAGGATTTAAAAAAAAAAAAAAAAAAGTTTGCATACATTTCATTAGTATTTGGTAGAATTGCCTTTAAACTGTATAACTTGGGTCAAACATTTTGGATATCCTTCCTCAAGCTTCTCACAATGCTTGGTTGGAATTGTGGCCCATTCCTCCTGGTGTTACTGAGTCTGGTTTGTAGGCTGCCTTGCTCGCACACGTCTTTTCAGCTCTACCCAAAAATTTTCTGTGGGCTTGAGATGGCCACTCCAAAACATTGACTTTGTTGTCCATAAGACACTTTGAAACGAATTTGGCGGTATGCCTAAGTCATTGTGCATTTGGAAGACCCATTTGTGTCCAAGCTTTATCTTCCTGGTTGATGTCTTGAGATGTTGCTTCAATATGTCTACGTAATGTTCTTTCCTCGTGATACCTTCCATTTTATGAAGCGCGCCAGTCCCTCCTGCAGCAAAACACCCTTACAACATGATGCTACCACCCCTGTACTTCACAGTTGGGATATTGTTCCCAGGCCTGCAAGTTTCCCCCTTTTTCCTCCAAATGTAACGGTGGTCATTATGGCCAAACAGTTTCAATTTTAGTTTCATCAGACCACAGTACATATCTCTAAAAATTAAGGTCTTTGTCCCTGTGTGTCTTTGCAAACTGTAATCAGGCTTTTTTATGTGGCTTTTGGAGTAATGGCCTCTTCCTCGCTGTGTGGCCTTTCAGCCCATGTCGGTACAGGACTTGTTTCACTGCAGATAGTGACACTCTCTTACCAGCTTCAGCCAGCCTCTTCACAAGGTGTTTTGCATTTGTTCTGGGGTTGATACGCACAGTTTGCATCAAAACACGTTTATCTCTGGGACACAGAACCCGTCTCCTTCCTGAGCGGTTTGATGGCTGGACATTCCCACTGTGTTTATGCTTGTGAATAATTGTTTGAACAGACGAGCGTGGCACCTTCAGGCATCTGGAAATTGCACCCAAGGATGAGCCAGACTTGTGGAGGTCCACAGTTCTCTTCCTGAAATCTTGGCTGATTTCTTTGGATTTTCCCATGATGTCACACAAAGAAGCAATGTGTTTGAGGTGTGCCTTAAAATACATTTACAGGTGTGCCTCCGATGAACTCAAATGTTGTAGATTAGCCGTGACAACATCATCTGGGCTTTCCCAAATTGCTTGAAGGCATAGTATTTAGTGTATGTAAATTTTGACTTTGACGAAAATAATGAAGTTCTCAAAAAATGAAGTTTCTCTCATTATTCTGGCATGTAGCAAATAGAAATTATTTTGCTTATCCTAACTGACCAAAAATAGAAGTTTAGTCAGATTTAATGTCAGACAGTGAGAAAAAAAAAGTTGTGTATTTTATACAGTGTTTGTAAACGTCTGGTTTCAACTGTATTATCATTGTGCAGGAGACAGTTCGCAGCAGTCTGATCATCATCCAATGTCACAAATGCACTTGCTAAATAGTATCACATTCTCAGACTAATGTACATACATATAGTGTATAAATCAATTTAGAAGACTAGAGGCTGTTGCTGCACCGTTATCAGAAGGCTTTTGACTATAATGAGTTTAAGTGCATGTCCATATTTGCTTGTTTTGTTGCCTGTAGCCATACATTTTATTGTATTTGATCTAAGAAAATTCTG
This sequence comes from Bryconaethiops microstoma, assembly GCA_037577275.1. Lineage (NCBI taxonomy): Eukaryota > Metazoa > Chordata > Actinopteri > Characiformes > Alestidae > Bryconaethiops > Bryconaethiops microstoma. Next base: position 7,772,733 of record JBBJLS010000032.1, on the reverse strand, counting down.
TAATTATATGCACAAACCTATTTTTCTTTCCTTTTTTTGTACAGTTTTTAAATATGTATTTAATATGAGGTTTCTTTTCAGAGAATGGACAACTGTAAACATGACTGGTGTGATAAACCATGTCATGGCAGCTCTTGGGCAGGAGGGCTCTGTGTTAAGAGCAAATTAGAAACTAAAGATGTTTTATCAGTTTTCGGTTGCAGAGATTTGTCCTTAATCATTTAAATGAGAAATCGATTGGTAAAACTGCTCTCATAAAGGGAGGGAGGGGGGGGGAAAGCACAATTCTGATGACTCCAGCTGGTTCATCACAGTGGATAGACTTGAGTCTAACCTTCTGAATTTATTCTTGCTTTTTGGCTGCCTACTCCTTTCACAATTGCTTTTTATTGAACTAAATTTTGTCCAGAGGTGTGCACAATTTGCATCACAAGTTTTGGCCATTTTGTTTTGCTTTTTCTATAGTGAAAACGGTCCTGAAATTTTGCCCTCTTTATTGTTAGCTTTAAAGACCGCTAGCTGTTTAGCTTCCTTTGGCTGAAGAAAGTGCCCTGTTCATCCCTGATCTGTTGAAGTAGTTCCATGTACTACTTCACATGCTCACTGTTTCTAAATCGTCATCCTTTGAAGGGTTGTGTAGTGGTTTGAAGTCTTTCTCTTTCAAAAAGCAGAACATCTCCCTGGAGATAAAGTACTTTTGTCGTCTTCTGACATGCCTGCCCAACTGAAATACCCATTGTCTCTCCTATAATTTTCTGCCTTTTTTAAAATATGAGAATCAAGTGCATCATGTCTTCATGGTTTCCTATCCTGACTGCGAAATGCAATGCTTCCTTTCCTTCCTGGCCATTTTAAGGATATGCATAGTTCTAAATCTTAACATTTCTGTTCAAAGCTCTATTGCACATCCCTATTATATAATCCATATTGCCTTTCCTGTAAATTCTTCATACCATTGGGCATGTTACAGTTGGGCAGTTTATCATCATGTCAGTTGTTGCTTCTTTTCATTGTCTAAATTTGTAGAGTTCACTGATTTGCTGTCCTGTGGCACTGCTGAACAATTGAGGTCATGCTTGAAATCACTGCTCCATTGTCTTTCTGCAGACCTGTGTCGTACTATAATAGAAGAGGAACTGTCCTTTGTCAACGTTGGCTTATCTTTGACACTTGGATTTTTATTCACGGACTGTCCTTCTTGGGACAATTTCATTCTTTTCTTTTTGTCATCTGGCTGAAGTTCCAGCGATTTTAGAAGCCATGTCCCAGAAACTCACACCTGATGGTGCTCAGAAAGGATTTGCTGTAGGTCGTGGGCTCTTGGCCGCCGCCGAAACTTTAAATTATAGCATGGGTGAGTCTCACTCTGATCACTATGGCTCCTCCTCCCAGCAGCTTGGTGGAATGGTGGGCTTGGGTGGAGGAGATGGACAAGACCACAGCTCTCAGCTGCCTCGCCGAGTGGGTAGCCACCTTAGCAATACCATGAAGCTATTTGCTAGCCTTGGTCTCTCACCCACCGACCTGGACGTACTGGCTCAGGTCCCAGAGGAAAACATCAGCGTGGAGACGCTTCCCCACCTTATCATGCAGCTTAAGAACCGTAAGGTGGAGGCTAGTCGGCACATGGCTGACGATCTGCCATCGCTCTCCCCAGAAACCTCGTACAGAGGGGGCCGCGATGATTGGGGAGACTTGCAGGGAGGACGACGGGACAGACTGGGGCAGAGTCAGAGCCGCGCCTCTCAGGGCGATTTTGGCTACAGTTCCATGCAAGACGTCTCTGCTCGTGGGTACGATATGCTAGATTATAGCAGCAGTAGCAGCAGCAGAGACCGCCCTTATTCCGAGCTTTCCACCGACCATTATCATGGCCTTGGCATGGGCTCATCTTCGACATCCGACCATCTGCAGCGAAGGATGGGATCTCCCTCTCAGGGAAAAATCCAGGATTTCTTGGGGGTCATGCCACAAATGTTTCCTCATGTGTGCTCCCTTTGTGACTTTGATGTGCATTCTACCACGGTGAGTAGTTCATAGCACTTGTTTCTTGAACTCACCTACCTTCTTTCCATGAACATGTCAACCTAATGGCGAAGAACCCCTAGTTCAGTGCATCCTGATGTTCACCAAATGAGTGTAAAAAGATGCATGCAGGTCAAATCCCTGTGGAGCTTATATAGAAACTACAATTTTAGTTCATATTCTTCCTTATGTGCTTCATCCTTGTCCTTTTATAGTCTGTTTTAAATCAATACAAATTATTGAACACCCAGATCCTGTTCCTTTTTTTTTTTTTTTTTTGTAAATGTAAGAACTTAATCACCACCATTATATTAAGATCTAAGCACATCTCTATTAGAGCTACTTGTCTGTTTAGGTAGTTTGGATTAAATTAAATTCACTTGTTGTAAAATTAGTGGAAAAATAATTTAATAATTGTCTAATAGCATGGTTTCTTTCTTTTTTTTTTTTTTTAAAACAATGACTTTTTGGTGTCTTTACAGGAATGGAATCAGCACACATCTGGAATGCGACATGCCGAAAACAGGAGAGTACTTCTCCAATTGTATGTACACCAGAAACATTTCCTAAAATCCTTATTTTTGTGGTTGTAAATTAATACATATAATATAGATTCAACCTTTGGAGTTTCACAACAACTAAATTGTTCACTTGATTCCATTATAGTTGAGTAGTAGTCAATATAGACAGAATATTAATATCGTGATTATACTTCTACGTGTTGCTATTGTGTTTTCCATCAGTATATTAAAGTGCTCATAACATCACTTTTTTGGAATTAAAAAGGCTTGCAGTATGTTAAATATTGTTATAAGGAATGTTTTAACCCTGTGCAAACTTTTGAATGACCTGCACTATAGGACAGCCAATCAGAAAAGACACAATTTACATATCAGATTTAAAGGCACTGTCAGCAAGCGGCACCCTGTTAAATTCAAGGGGATAAAGAGTAGCTGGAAAATGATCATATAAGAATGAATTACAGTGAATTGAGTTCTGTTTCTGGTACACAAACAAACTTGTATGTCGTGGATTTTATTTTATTTTTAAACTTGTTGGATTACGTGAGTACCTTGATTCATCAAAACACCCAGTAATGTTGACCCAGAGCTTTGATTGGTCACCCTGTCAGAAAACTGTGATTAAAGGCTCCTTTGCATATTATAATACAATTAACACAATATTTATTATGCAGCCGTGTAATATGAAGTGTTTTTGTTTTTTTGTTTTTTTCTTTGGTAGGTACCCGGATTGGGACCCTCACATGCCCTCTGGACGAATGTATGCAGCTGACAATTATTGCTTAATCAAACTAGTGTGACTAATGTAAGCATTTTCCATTTGTGCAGAACATTTATATTTGTCTCTGTGTTGGTTGTCTCCTTCAGGTCAGGGTCCCTCTCCCTGGACACAAAGGGGCGATCAGAAGGACTGCTTGGGTCTGTGCCATCGAGTGGTCTGAGACAGAGGACAGGGATGGGTTCAAAATGGGGTAATATGAACATGAGTGTTTGGGTTTTCTTTTTATTTATTTATTTATTTTGAATACTATGAAATTTACTGAACTATACATTTGTATACTAATTTTCTTTGAAATTTTTGGTAACACCTGTAAGTGATATGTACTGTCACTTTAAATCACTTTAAAATGTCTTTTTTTTTTTTTTACTATAGTACTATAGACATGCCACAGAAAGTATTTAGAGAACATAAAGTATAAGGAATGTACAGTCTGATCAACCCTTGATTATTCAGAAATTGCCTTTTTTAAAACCACAGGTACCTAGACATAACATGAATCTGAACCTACAACCTGAATTACAGATGATTGAACAACAGACAGATGCGTGACTTGAATGAGTTTTATGGTAACTGCCTTTTTTGCCCTTTTTTTTTTTTTTTTTTTTTTTAAGGATCTGATTCTGGCATGGGTACGTCAAGCAAAATGCAGTCTTATTCTACGACACCAAAGGTGAAAATGCTCTGAAATCTGATCACCTTAAAGTCTTTGTTCTCTATTTTACTGTTTTTGCCTTGAAATAAGCTTTATCTTATAGCACTTTTTGTACATATAAAGCAATTCAGATTGTTTTTTCAAAGCAATTCAAATTGCAATTCAAAAGGTTAACTTAAGTTGTAAAATAAACAATGTGTAGAAACAGAATGCATTAAGGAAAAAAGGGGTAAAACAAAGTGTGTATTCTTCTAGCATATTAAAAAATATTTATGCAATCTAAAACAAGTTAAATGGTACTTAGATTATTAACTAGAAACCAAGATGATGATTTATGAACAGGACTGATAATGCTCTGTTTACTTAGTCCTGGTTAACAGTGGCTGAAAATAAATTGGGAGACACAGAGAGAATAGGGTAGATAAGCTAATTCCCATGGACCTGTTTGTGTTCACTTACTAAAGTTATTTCACTCACAGCTGAATATAGCTTCTGCCATGTGTTCAGTAAAGGAGCTGAATGATGAAAACAGAACTTGCTTCTGTGACTTCCAAACCCTTTCAGACTCCCAATATCTCATTTGAATTCTCTCTCTGGCACTGCAAGTCAACAGCAGCTTGAGTGCTAAAAGCATGCTTTTAAAATAAACTTTGGATACCGTCATCATTAATTTAGAACAGTATTTTTTAAATGCCGGACCATTAATAAATTTTTTTGGGCTGCGTAACTGATCTTCGGCATAAAGGAGGGGTGCAATAATCGAGCGATGTGGAAGATGAACTTGAAAATGAACTTGTTAAGTTCATTTAGGTTAATGCTTGATAGCTACATCAGAGTAGCCCATGCTTTTGAAGCATGATCTTTACCACCTGAGAACTGTTTCAGAGAGCCTTGTATAGATTTCCAGCCTGTTTATAAGAATCTTGTGATCCACTGTGTCAAAAATGATAATATAGTAACTAAAACATAGTTAAGAGTACAGCAGTTTTTATAATTGGTGCTATATTTTGTAGTAATTGTTGTGGGTTGTATTTATAGTTTGGCTGTTTATTTCTTGTAACATGGACACTTTAACATGTCTTTCAGGTCAGAAACAGGGTGGTAGTGGTAAAATATGAGCAGAAGCCAGTGTTATCCAACCTGTTTGCTCTGGCCAGGCCGTTTGGCACCATCTGTGAACACCTTGTACTCAAGAAGAAGGTATTACTCTGCATGTATTAACCAATAAATTCAGAGTTCCTTGTTTATTTGTTACAATCCTTTGGATAATAACGAGTCTTTACATTCTGTTATTTGTGTTTGGTAGGCCTTCCTGGAGCTTCAGACTCACGACGAAGCTTTGGCCATGTCTAATTACTATCACAAGAAACCTGCCACCTTGCATGGAAAAGAAGTACAGATTTACATTTCGAAAGAACTGGTGGTGATTAAGGTAAGACCACAGAGTAAAATATGAAAATGGAAATAAAGAGACTTGAGTATAATTTGATCATATTTATTTATGATGACTTCTGACACCTTATTTTACTGAGACAAATGACATTTTGTTGATTTTCTAGGTGAAAATGCATTGACATATCTTTTACAGTGAACAAGCTTAAATATGCTATTTTGCTGTACAATTTCTATTTAAAAAAAAACAAACACAAATTTTGCTTTCATAAATATCTAGTCCATTTGGACTGCTCCTGTGTGGAACCTTTTTTTGCTGCATTAACAGCTGACAATGTGCATTTCCACAATGTTTGGAAGAGAGTTTCAGGCTTTCTGCACAAATTAATTTTTAAACTATATATCCAGTCTCAGCTGAGGAAAAGTGTTCCCCCAACATAACACTGAGGAGTGATTTAATGTTGGTCACTCTTGAGTGTTTATAGTGAGATGTGTTTTGCTCAGGAATGGCTTCATTCTAGGTAGGGTCCCGTATAAATCTGTATGCAGAGTTTATTTCTCTGTGGCTCACCTCACAAGCCCACCTCTTGAGGGACGTCCAAACACTTCGCCTTTTTGTTGGTGTCTTATGTTGCACAGTTTTGTTTGTAGCTTGGAGCTTTTACAGAACAGAGACTGAATACAGCATTATTCTTGTTACAGAAAAGTGACAGAGGTGATAGTGACAGCAGAACCTTGAAGGGAGGAACCAGCCCAGTGGTGTTCTTTTCCAATTTGCCAAGAGAAAACGAGAAGAAAATGGAATTACTTACAATATGTCGTCGATTTGGCACTGTTGAAAAACATCTTTTCCTGAATGATGCGGTGAAAGGCTGTTCTGTAACATACTTTAAGTCATTCCATCACCCTTGTCTTTGCATCTTTTTGTGTACATTGACAATTGTTTCTTATACTGGAATTAATTTTTTTTTTCTTATTTCACAGGCATTTGTGCAAATGAGTAATGCAATGGATGCGGAGATGTTGGTGAAGTACTACACTCTTCATCCACTGAATATTGCACGTAGGTCCATCCGCTTAAACATCTGCACCAAGTACAAGACTTTAACGTGAGTAATTCATCTACAGCTGGAGATTTTATTAATTGAGATATTTTAGAACGAAAATAAAATAAAGAAATAATAATATCTGGGCTGTCTTTTAGCGTTCCACCTGGCATGGATGATGGTGTAAGACAAGACAGAGATGAAAGCAGCAGAAGGAGCAGCAGCAGCAGAAGCAGGACAAGTTCCAAAACCTCAGCCAGGTCTCCAAGAGCCACAAGCTCTAAATCTAAAGAGCGCTCATCTGAAAGGACTGAAGCAGAAAAACCTCATAAAGATGACAAAGAAGTTCCTGCTGTTGGATCTGGTGATGAAGGAGAAGGTGTTGTGGAGGCTCATGATGAGGAGGAGGAGGAGGAGGAGGAGGAGGAGGAGGAGACGGAGGCCCATGATGAATCAGGCACAGCTGTAGAAGAAACCAACATCAAGACTGAAGCGGAGGAATCCATTACAGAGCAGGAAGATCCAGAAGCCCCAGCAGAATATGACGAAACGACAATGGACCTAGACGAAGATGAGAATGATGCTGAGGACCCTGAGATACCTGATGAGGCTGACTTGGAGCAGGAGGCTCAGTCAGAGGAGCAAGCTGAACCTGAAGCAGAGCAGGAGAAAGTCACAGAGGAGCCCAAAGACATAGATGGCCAGGATGATGTGGAACATGGCGAGGCTGATGAAGAGAATTCGGTAAGATAACATGCAGATTATTACATGAGTCAAGTTAAAAACTGAACAAGCACCTTATAAAGTTTTTCTTATAGGAATCCTGTTTGGTCTGTAAAATAAAGATGTTGATTGATCATGTGCACAGATATTCTTACTTGAACTCTCAATCTGTATGATAGGAAGGATTTGGAGAATCTGACTTCCCTGAAAATATGGATGAGTTTGTGACTCTGGACGAGTTGGGAGAGGAGGAAGAGGCTGAAAGGCACGACTCCAGATCGAGAAATAGAAGCTCAGGTACTGCCTTTGAATTGTTCAGTGTTATTCAGTGCTATGAACAGAAATAAGATCTTAAGTATTTAATACATGTTTAGACCTATGTTTCGAACGGTCACAAGGCTTAGTGTATTTTCTTTCCCAGATATATCTAAATAACCTTTTTTTTTTTTTTTTTTAAATGTTTTAGGCAGATCAAAGGAAAGTGGAGTAAGTAATAATTTTCTTTATAAATATTTTATGTAATTGGTGTCAACATTAGCTCATCAGTATGTTTAATTTGTGTGCTTAGGGTATTTGTACCCATTGTTTTTTTATTACAGATTAAGCTGCTATTCTTTTTATGGGCCAGGCATGGAGGGTGCAAGGCACATACTGACTTTGTTAGAATTTTCCGAATCTATGACAGTCCATAGAACCGCTTGGTTGATTTTAGATGAAAATTTCAACACTGATAGAGCACTGTCTAAAGTGCCCAGGCACCAGCAGGCCAAATGTCAAAGTACATTGTTGCTTATAAATTCTGAACCATTTGTCCCAGAGTTGGGATTCAAATGCATTAATTGGCTTTAACTTGTGCCATTTTGATTTTTAAAAAAAACTGCACACTAATCTTTGACTGACTGTATAACCATCAAATTTGGCATTATTAAAGAGCGGTAACTGTGATTGTTCATCATCCTGTGATGGACTGGCATCTTGTAAAGGGGTTGTTCTGACTGTCTACTTGGTTGCCCTGGGTGCTTGGCTACTTCATTGCTGCTTGCAGCTATTTCTTTACACCAGTAACAGTATATTATTATCTATTCCATCTGAAGAGAACTGAAATAATAATTAACTTCCTTTACAGGGCTTGAGAGTTGTCAATGTGATTGGATTTAAGCGTGGTTATGGCTATCTTGATGAGATCTTGTCTCTGGCCAAGCCCTTTGGTAAAGTTGTACGACACCTGGTCCTGAATGTGAGGCCTGAGGTAGGTTTTCTTAAGTAGCTAATTAAGTGCTTTACATTTCAGTAAATGGGGGAAGGGGGCATGTTACGGCTAACGAATCTTGGCTGACTTAGTTGTTGTTTTGCTCCCTGGAATATTAACTTTTCACATACAACGATTGTGTTTTGTGTTTAAGGCATTTCTGGAACTTTCCAGTGAACAAGAAGCAAGAGCAATGGTCCGTTTCTACAATGGAAATGTCACGCCATCTGTGTGTGGAAAAGATGTAAAAATTTATCATTCGCAAGTCTATCCAACCATCCAGGTGAGAAGCACTCTTCCCCTGCATGTAGTAATTTAGCGTCTAATTAGTAAAGCATCTTAAACATGTTTCTTTTCAACATTTACAGAATGGCAAAGTTGTTTACGTCGGACATATTCCACCCTTTAAAACATCAGATGCATCCTTTCTGAAAATCGCAGAGCCGTATGGGAAAATTAGACGCTACTTTTTGAATAAAACACGCAATGAGGTAAAAGGCTCAACGCAAGTGTGGAGTGCAAAGTCCTTGATTATTTACAAATGATAATGCTCTGCATAAGTGGCATCATGTTTGGCTTCATGTGTTTGCTTCCAGTGTTTCATTGAGATGGAGAGGGGTGAGGATGCTGAGAGATTTGTAGAGGCCTCCAAGGAGCATCCACCCAAGTTTCAAGGCAAACGGCTAGTGGTCTATATTAGCAGGAAGTACAAACAACTCAAACATGGGTTAGTGCCCGTTTGGTTTTTGTTTAATTAGTGACCTAGCATCGTTGCTTTAAAACACTAGGGCCTGTTTTGATTTTACTTTATTGATTCTCCAACCTGGCAGACACAGACCTCCGACCCCTGAACCAGAAGAAAAACGGCCATCTAAGAGGGAGCGCCCTGAGGAAGAGACAGAAGCCCGGGAAAACTCCCCAGTCAAAACGAACATCAAGAAGGAAGAGGAGCCCCCAACCAAGAAGATAAAAGAGGAGCCGTCCAGCACGGACAAAGCTGAGAGTTTACCAGAGGAGGAGGAACAGCAGGAGCAGGAGGAGGAGGAGCAGGAGGAAGAAAACCAAGCTGTGCCTAGCGAGAGTGTACCTGAAGTGAAGCAGGAGAACACAGAAGAGAGCAGCACAGATATAACAGAAGCTCAGAACACAGAGACTACACTGGTCAGTTTTCTGTATTCAATTTCATTTTGACCTAATTTCCTTTCCCTTTGCAGACCACTTACTTTCATTCCTATTGTGGCTTAAGTTCATGTTTGTGTCATGGAAAGCAGTCAGATTCACATTCTCTGTTGCTTCTTTATTTCTTAGAGGATTGCAAGCCTGATATGCAGAGTGATTTGCAGATTGCATTTTTACATAAATAATGTAATATAAGGGTTTCCTTTGTTGTTCACACTTAAACGGAAGGCTGAAAATGATGCCGCTACTACTTCTGCTGAACCCTGTGCTGTTGAGTCTCAGAAGAGCCAGGAGACTAAGGAAGCCCCTACTGCTCCGGCACGGGCTGTGAAAAAGCAAGAAAGCACCCTGACCACCTTGGAGCCATATAAACCAGATGTCCCAGTGGGTAAGTAATAATTTTTTATCTAACAGTAGACAAAATCACAATTGGGGCCAAAGTGTGGTGCTTTCTGTGACTTCAGTGTGTTAATTTAGGAATTACTTTCGTTCCAAACAACAGTTTTCCTTCATTTATCATATTGCAGGAGTGGAGTTTGTGAAGATGGGATACTACTGCAGAGTCTGCTTCCTTTTTTACTCCAACGAAGACACGGCTAAGAAGGTTCACTGCAGCAGCCAGGCACATTACGACAAACTGAAGGTGCTTTTTTACAACTTAAGTAGTCTTTTGATGAATCAAAAAAAAGGTTGCTTAGGCCCTAGGGTTGTGGGAAGTTTGAGTGTTGACAGGGATAGAACACACTAAACTATTCTACAGGTATATTCCTATATATTGCACATTAATTCAGATTTTTAAAATTTGTTCATACACATCCAAAACATTTGTCAGTCTGTGCTAAACAAGTGCTGATGGTGAAAACTGAAAACATACAGCCTGACAAATGTCTTTTACATAATAAACATATTCTTAAAATGGGTTGTTCCCCCCCAAGCAGGATCTGGCAACATTGCATATGCTGGTGTGGTCAGTTTCGGCAGCTACACAGTGGTCTAAAAAAGGGTAGCTCCTGTACAAACAGTATACAGCAGGCTATAATTCTATCCATAATTTAGTTTATTACTTAATATTTAAGTAGTTTTATTACTAAATAATTATTACTTCATGCACAAGCCCCAAAGTTGAACAAAGCAGGCAACTGTGTCTATAATACAGCAGAGGGAAACTGAATACTGCTGAAAACTGAAATACAATCTTTTGCAAACCCTTGTTTTTTTGTCTCTTTCTAGAAACACTTGGAAAAGGAGAAATCCAAAAAACAGAGTAATGCTGGGAAGAAATGAGTTATGGGAAAGAAGTGTTATTTGGTACTGTACAGTATTTGATTGTGCATGAGCAGTTGTCATGTAGACCAGTATATTGTTTTTTCTGTTTGTTTTTTTTTTTGGACTGTGACTTAATTCACTTATCATTAACCCTTTTTTGTTTTAGGTATTGCATATTAACTCAGAAAATCCTTTTTTTGGCCTTATGTGGATCCCGAAAGAAAAGCCCTTTAATGCTTTAATTGCTGTCTTTTTTCTGTATCATTTGACTTCTGTTGTATTATTAGCATTCCACACAGAGTGCATTTCCTAGTTGTGATCGATTTAGCTCAACAGAAAACTGACATTAAAGCAGTGTTTTACAATGATCTTTTGCTTTCATTTGCTTAACGTGAACTGTTATACTAAACCTGCTGTATGTAGTTATAACATATTTCATCCCTTGGGTAAACAGTGTAGGGAATGTGCACTGTTCAGGTGTTAATGTAGATTTGTGGTTCATTTATTGTCTAAGGAGAGTTTTATATTTTGACATTTACGGCATTTAGCAGACGCTTTTGTCCAAAGCTACTTCCATTCCCTAACTACAGGGGACAGTCTCCCTGGAGCAACTGGGGTTTAAGGGAACCCAGCGGTGGTGCTGAAGGTAGGATTCAAACCCATGACCTCTTGATCCGGAGGCAAGTATCCTACCACTAGGCCACCATCACAGGTGTGAGGTTTTCTTTTATTAAGAAAGTTCATTAATCAAGTTAGCTGGGTTTGTGACAGATAAAAGTGTATTTTTGTCCAAGAGTTATGTTGATTTACAGTTGGACTAATAATAAACTACGAAGCTGAAATGAAAAACTGAAGTCTAACCTCTACCCGCCAGACACAACCACTTTATTTAGCAAGAGACTAACCGCACTTGTAGACTGCTGGTGTATAGTAAAGCATTTTTAAGCGTATTTGAATTAAAATAAAGCTTTTTAAGAAACCCTCTAGTCTGTAAAATCGTTATCACACCGTCTGCGCTTAAACCTATGTGGGCTATACGGATCTTTACGGGAGCTCTTTTGCAGCTGGCGAGTGCTGATCATTTTGATTTAAAAGTTTTATATCATTCAGACAACTCAATATATTGAAAAGCATGCAATGAGTAAATGAGAGCCTGGTTTCCAATACTGCAGTGAAGTGCACTGGTAATTGTATAGACATGTAAATAAATTACTTAATATTCCTACTGTAAAAAATAATAGAAATCACACGCCAAATACCTAGGGGGAAAAAAACAGATTTCTCCATAATCAGTAAAGCTTTCTATTTCTGAAAAGGATAAAATTGGGATTTACATTCGGGGATTTAAATTCATGAAATCTCCAGTGTGACTTTAAAAAAAAAAAATATATCTGTTCGTGGTTTATTAACTAGTCACATTTTCTGTTACAGTTGCATTTAACTCCAAAGCATTTAACATTTTTAGTAGCTGTATTACCGTAAAGCGGTTGCACATGCGCAATCCAAAAGGTTAGCTTAGATAGCGCGACTGGCTGCAGATGGGGTGAAAGCCGGGGAAGCTAAGGAGAAACCTTTCTTAATTTGCAAGGTTTTGGACATTTAATATATTTATAACTTACGTCTCACATTTATGCCTGCAGGTAAGACAACCAAAGCTCGTGTATATAAATATTTAAAAAAAGTTGCACATTGTCCACAATGGATGTGTTCGTGTTGTTAGCCGACTAGCCAACTAACTGGTCGTCGTGAAACCAGGGTGAAACAGTGAAGCAAGACTGGAGCTGGGTAGATTTGTGTGGTTATTTGAAGATCTTGAAGTTTTAGCAAGGAGGAAGGCCAAAACGTTCAGTCCGTAGTAAGAATTTAACGTTAAAAATGTTTGTTTACTTGCTGTGCATCCGCCATTACTGACCCTCAGTCTCTCCGCATTACAAACCGTTTTCCCTGACTTAATTCATTTCACAGTTAATTTTACACACAGTACCCTGTCTATGGACTAGTTAAGGAAAAATAGAAAGGTGCTGTGTTAAAGGAACAAATGCATTTATTAATATATGAGGGGGGGGAATGCCCCTAACGTTTATTCACTGTGTAGCTTACTGTGGGCACGTAGCAAGTCAGTTAATGTAAACATGAAAAATATATGACCTGGTTAAAAAAAATTGAAAGGTGCTGTATTAAAGGAACACATACATTCATCAATTAGTGGGGAAAATGCCGCCCTTCAGTACCTCTAAAGTCAGTTTACTGTACAGCTTACTTTGGGCATTTGGCATGTCATTTAATGTTTTAGGAGGATGGTTTAGGATGTGCCTACATTTACTGACAATTATTTGAGAGATAAACCTGAAAAACATGATGATATGACCTAGTTAGGAAAAAATGGAAAGGCGCTGTATTAAAGGAGCACACACATTCATCAATTAGTGGGGGAATGCCCCCTTTAGTGCCCCTGATGTCTGTTCACTGGACATCTTACTGTGGGCATTTGAAAATAAACCTGAAAATATAAGATGTGAAAGAACTTCATTCATCCAAAGATAATTTCTTGTCATTTGCATGCTCAGTGCAGCAAAAAAAGAAGAATATATAATAAAAATAAATAAATGAAAAGATGGACAGTAAACAATAGTGCAACACAATGGCAAGAACACTAGTGTAACAAAATAACAGTGTAACACTGACATTGCTGTATGTAAAAATGTAGTGTCCTGCACAGATGTAAACTGACTTATGAAAGTGACTTAGTGTTAATGCAATAAATATAAATGCAATAAAATAGGCAGCAGATGATAAGGTAATGAGATTAACATTCAGTGACATTCAATTAAACAGATTAAACAGTTAAGTTGTATAATACAAATCCAATACAGAACAGAATAATGACTTAACTTAAAAAGTGTCCCTACAGAACAGGGAGGAAGTATACAGTCTTATGGCCACGATTTCCTGTGGCGTTCAGTCCTGCATTTGTCTTTATAACACAAAAAAGGAAAATGTTTAAACTACTCTATTCCTTTCCTTACTACACCTCTCCATCTTTTTTGTCATCTAGGTTGTATAACTGTTTTAAATTTCTGATCTTTGCGTTCTAAAAATGTTTTTCATTATTATGAAGTTCCACTTAAGGTACACTGTGTGGACAGCAGTATTGGGACGCCTGACCATTATGCTGACAGGGACTGACAGGGACTTCTGTAGAGCATTTATGAGGTCAGGCACTGATGTTGGACAAGAAGGCCTGGCTCACAATCTCTAATCCAGTTCCTTCCAAAGGTGTTGCACAGGGTTGAGGTCAGGGCTCTGTGCGGGTCAGTCAAGTTCTTCCACACCAAAACTCATCCGACCGTGTCTTTATAGACCTTACTTTGTGCACTGGAGCACAGTCATGCTGGAATAAAAAAAAAAAGTTCTTCTCCAAACTGTGTCCACAAAGTTGGGACTATGGCATTGTCCAAAATGTCATGGTCTGCTGAAGCATTAAGATTCATTGGCCCCTTCTTTGGAAGTAAGGGGGTCCCAAACCCTGGAAAACAGGTGTGTCCCAATACTTTTGTTCATATAGTGTATATAAGCTATGACAAAAGACAAGTGAAATCACAAACACTGGAATTGGAATGTCAATGCCCAATGAAATACCAGTTTTGTTAATTGATTGTGTGGGCTATTGTGATCTAGATATAGTCATTCATCTTTTTTGTGTTTGTGACTTTATGAATCCAGTACTCTATAACTGTATTGTATCTCTAAATGACTCTTGAAGGACAGCAGACCAATAGCTTAAGCTTTCCTCAGATCACAAATTTCAAACCTTAATTGCATCACCACTGCTTAATACACAACTTGAAATGAGAACCGGATACCATGTCTAGCAACACAACCCACCCAACAACAAAACCCAGTCGAGGTTCCTAAATTACTCTACGGTGTAACAGACATGAATGACGTCAGCACGAGTGAGTGTGTCTGACTGATGCTTCAAGGTAAGTCCTGTTTAAATGACACCTTACTTGGACAACCACGAGAGCCTTGACTGTGCACGTATATATGGCATTCTCCTTATCTACAACCTTTATTGACAGGTGGATGACAATTTGCTACTCACCTTCAGTGGTCTTCAACTCGCCTTTTTTGAAAACTGCCGCGCCAGCCCTCTGTTTCAACAATTTTGTCATCTAAAAAGTCATAGAGCTAAGACTCACAGGTATGTCTCACAAATACTACAGAAACTCACCAGATGATTATAGATCACATCAGGACTTGTATTCAGATTCATACCAGAGTGATTCAGATATTTACAGGCATAGAGCTAGATCAGAGTCTCAGGAGTCAAAGCACTCTGGAGCATCCTCCAGCAGGACTATGGACCCTTCTGTTCTTGTGCCTGGAAAGGCTTTGTCCTTTCTTCGGAGGCGTGAACTGGACACGCGTGACTTCTCCCGGCATGCAGACCTTCCTGATCATCTCTCTTCAGAGCGAGTTGACAGCTGGCAGGACCGCTGGGGGAACCCTCGGAAAACTGGCTCAGTGACGAGCATTAGTTGTAGAAATAGCAGTAAAGTGAGCGACACCCTGGACTACAACTACTCTCGTGATGGAGACCGAAGGCGCGATGACCGACCCTACACCTCTGCAGCTTCAGATGCATTTTCATCTGTTTCACAGTCTTATGATGACAGAGGATCAAGGCGAGATTCCGAGCCTTTGCGTCCCTTTTTGTCTGACACTCTTCTTAAAGTACCCACCAGAAAGGAGGCCTCAGACTTCCACGGCGTACTTCCTCCAGTATTTCCTTATGCATGTGTTCTCTGCGACATTACTGTCCTTAATGAAAAGGTAAGTAGTGTCTTCAACTTTCACTGAGCCAGCATTACTACATGTTCACCAAACATGACTGTAAAACTTTAAATTAACATGGACATTTAAAAATGAGGTAAGTTTAGTAAAAATACTAATGCTACAATATGTGATTTAATGTGATTAAAAAAAAAGATCATCAAAGCAGTGTTCATGCCAGTAGGTATGAAGAAATATTTCGGTCTTATATCTGCCAAATCTGGACTGATTCTCTCTTCTATTATAGGTCTGGACATGGCACATTAGAGGCGCTCGACATGGTGATAGTCAGCTGGATCTTTTGAAAAAGTAAGTAATTGCGAGCAACTCAGCAGCTTAATTTATTGATTGCACCTGTCTTTGTAATGTTTTGATATTTTACCTTTATTGTGAAATGCATTTGACAGTGTATTTGAATTGATTGTGTTTTAACACAATCAGATATGAACATGGAATGGTTTTGTTATGATAAATGGTCAGCGAAAAAGACCACTCTCTGAACATCTGTGCTCATCCATACTGAACATCTGTAACTACTGTGTAAACATAATCCATGGGAGTTTCTGTGAGGTCCAAAACCTGCTTTAATCACTACCTGCTGCTCAAGTTGCGATTCATTTATAATTTAATTATGCATTAGGTACCCCGAGTGGGATCAGAATATCGATACCGCTAGAAGGTAAGTAACTATTGTGTATGGAATTGAGAACATAAGGCAGCCATTGAAATGTTTGTTATATTTTTTGTTTTACAATTTTTTTTTTTCATTAGGAATGAGTTTCAAACACCACTGCAGTCCCCATCCAATAAGACAAGAGGTAAAAGTCTTCATCTCTTCCTAAACATTTTAAAAGTTTGGTTCTCCTGGTGACTTTACTTAGTTTCTGTTAAAACCAAAAAATGTCAGCCTTTACATTGTATTCCAATAGATCCATTTCACGACGTGCCTACCAGGAAAGAGGCATCAGACTTTCAAGGCAGGGTTCCCCCAGTATTTCCAGACGAATGTGTTCTCTGCAGATGGAGTGTATTTTCTGAAGAGGTTAGCAGTGTTTCTAATTTTCATTAAACTTACTGCTCGTTTGCAAAATGAAACTGAAAATGCAAAAATTAATATAAACTTTCAAAAATGAAGCAATTATAGAGGAAATGTTAATGCTACGTTATCTTTACATATCGTTACATATTAAATGCAACAGGTATTATATAATTGTGATAAAATAAATGACTTACATGTGGAGAGGGACCTTTCAATCACAAGTTGAATAATTTGATAGGTTAAGCCTTGATCCTGCCAGATTGATTGTTTATTCGTGATTGATTGTTTTATTGTTTATGTCTTCCTACAATTTCATGTTTCAAATTCTACAGAATGTGTTTAATTTCTTTTAATAGGACTGGTCAGAGCACATTGATAGTGCTCTGCATGCTAAAGGTCAGCTTGATCTGGTGGAACGGTAGGTTATCCAATAAGTAAATATGTGCTTTATTTTTCTTTTTTGATATTTTGTAATAAATTTCTGCTCTGATTAAACTTTAATATAATCCTTAGTTATTGGATCAGTGTTATCTATCTCTCCTGAGTGTAATCTAGTATAGTAGATGACCAGATGAATTTTTCTTTAGTTGATTGAATAATTTACTTTATTTTGGTAGGTATCCATTGTGGGATCAGAAGGTTGAATCTTCTAGAAGGTAACATTTGTGTGAATCGGAAACCTTATTCAGTCATTATACTGTCTGGCATTGTTAACCTTGTAATTTCATTAGGAATGAGCGGCATCGGACAGCACAGCCCAAAATCTTTGTTAAAAGAGGTAAATTTTTTCATCTCTTCTTGTATATTTTAAAAGTAGAATTAACCTTGTCCTGTGTGAGATTTTACTTTTTAGTTGTTTTAATATGTAACCAAAAATGCAACCAAAAATAAAGAATTGAGACTTTCCATCTTATTATCATAGACCCACTTCACAAGGTTCCTACCAGGAAGGAGGCCTCAGACTACCATGGCAAAATTCCTCCAATATTTCCTTATGCATGTGTTCTCTGTGACATTACTGTACTTTCTGAACATGTAAGTCGTGTCTTTGCTTCATTTAACCAATTTTGTCTGTTCACAACTCTGTTGCAGTTTATCACATGTGTAGCAGTGTGAGATAATTATCACAACTTGAATTAATACATTTTCATGCCTGTAGCTCATGAAATTGTATAAAATTAAGACTAATACTCTTTTATTTTTGCAGGATTGGTCAGTGCACACTAGAGGTGCTCAGCATGCTGACAGTCAGCTAACCCTTTTGGAAAGGTAAGTCATTTTAAACAACCCAATAATTATGATTTTTCTCACCATTTTTTGGTCAATGATTTCATACACGTAGACTTTACCAATTCATATTAAACTTTGTATTATTGTAGCCCCTTATGGCTGATGAAATGTCCCTTTGTGTTACTGCCCACTGAAGTGGGGGTGAATTTTGGGTAATTGTTCTACCACATTTTCGCCAAAAACTGCAACATTTGTATGGCAGATTGGCTTCAAGGATGTGTATGACCCCAACTCAATAGTGCCACCTAGTGAATAACATTAGTGTAAAAATCTAGCACTTTACTAACTGGTATCTTATTAGGTAAAGGTTAAAATCTCACAAAATGTGACATGTAACATTACTAACACATTCCTTGGAAGCAGTCAGTTTTTGTAAAATATTGTCAATGGGGGCACTGCAACTGACACATTTCAATATGTCAAAAACTGCTACAGCTAAAACTTGACATACTTGTACTTGGCCTAAATTAAATTATGTAGGCTTATTCACAATGATATAGAGATGTTATTTATACAATTTCAAACAAGACAGCCAGTGTTTTCCTGACATGGTATGGTCTATCTTCAAAATTCATTTTGTCTTTAAATCCTTATGTACTATTAACAATGTTCAAATTTCCTCTTTCATGCGTTAAAATGGTCGTTATTCAACCTCTTACAAAAAGACTGTACATTTTGGTGGTCACTTATTTTCTCAACTTCTGCGTTGGTAATGCTACAGACTGCAATGTGGTACATCTAGTTAAAATACTAATTACGCCTACTTTGTAATGTTTTATCTAAGCTATGAAAAACAGTAAACAGTGTTTTGGAAAGGATGGTGTTTTTACAATTATGAACCTCTGATGCACATGGAATATTGGCTCCAAAATGAAATTCATTAGACAACATATACCAGTAACAATGGGAAACAACATGCACTGCATTTTTGCAGACTGTTTAATACTATAGATTTAGAATTTACTGTGATGATTATTAAGTTAAATTGTCTTTAATATTGGTAGGTATCCAGAATGGGATAAGCGCATTCAGTCTGCTAGAAGGTAAGTAACTCTTAAATTGAGCAATGTCATGATTACTTCAGTAGTTAGATTGACTCAGTTTGTAGTAAACGTTCCTAATTTTAATAGGAATGAGGTCCAGGTAATGCCAAAGGTCACGTCTACAAAGAAAATAGGTAAGTCTTCATCTCTACTGGAACATTTAAAAGTTTATTTTATTTATCTTTTTGTAATTGTTTTGTATCTCTTATTAGGTGGACACCAACAAGAGATACAACAAAATAGTACTGCAAATGAGGAAAAAAAATCTAGCACAAAGGCACTAAAAGATCATGTATGTTGTTTTTTGGAATTACGTACATTTTTGTTCTAAAATGTTTCATGAGGTCATTTATAATTATTTAAACTTATGTTTGAACACAGGAAAAAGTGGTCTGCATTACATTTGCAGAAAATTCAGTGGAAGAAGGAGACTTGAAAGACATGCTTGGGCCATTTGGAGCTATTGTGAAAGTCACAATGTTCCCTACACTGGTATGACCAGTAGCTTCCTTGTATTTACACTCATTGTCCAATTTATCAGTCCCACTTACCACGTAGGTGCACTTTTTAACTTACAATGGCATACTGTAGTCTGTTTCACTTCATTCATTAGTAAGAGGTCAGGACCCCCACAGGTCCACCAGTGAGCGCATAAGTATAAATAGGTGTGTGTTTGTGTGTGTATATATTAATGAATGTGTGTGTGGGTGTATATGTCTTTTCTAGGCTTTGGTGGAAATGGAATCAAAAGACCAGGCAAAGGAAATAGTGAAACACTTTACCGATAATCCTCTGGAGATTGAAGAAAAGCAGGTTGAATTTTCCATCTCTACTAAATCTGCTCTTCAGGTAAATTGCCTTTCATGCTTATGCTATCTTAGTGTTGTATATCATGTTTTATCTAAGAAATCAATTAAAGCTGCATTATGCCTTTGGCCACTTTTTCGTGGAAAAAGTCAGTATTTGTACCATCAACCGGTTTGTGTGTGGTTCCATCACAGAGTTCTCGAGTTGTGAGCTTCACTCCGTTACCTGCTGGAGAAGGCACAACGTCAGAGTTGATGGCTATTGCTAAACGTTTCGGAACTGTAAAAAACTCCTTGTTCCTGCCATGCCGGGTATCACCTCTCTTCTATCTCATATGCAGTTTTTGTTAAATATACAAACATTAACAGAATTGTGATACTTATAAATAAACGTCTTGTTAAATACAGTGTGAAAACGATTGTTTTCATCTTCTGATCTGAAGGTACTAAAATGAGTACATTTGTTTTGATTTTTTTAGGGCTATGTGGAAATGACTGATTTAGTAGATGCAAAGAAATTGGTTGAACACTATTCAGCCAAGCCACTCAAATTAAAAAAGAAAACAATTCAAGTCACCTTCTCCTCTGAATTTGACACACTAACGTAAGCACATAAACTTATTGTCTTGTGTATTTGTTTAGTATTATGTATACTTAATTCATTGTTAGATGTTTTTTGTGTAATGGTTTTTCATTATCTTCATGAATGCTTTCTCTTTATGGTTCAGATTCTCACAAGTTGATGACAAAGCTCAATCACCAAGATCACCAAGGAGAAGTTCTAGCCCAGGAAGACACAGCTCTGAAAGGGATAGTCCAAGCCCAAAGAGAAGACGACGGTCGTCAGAACGGAGCAACTCTTCCAGGAGCTCCAGCTCAAAAGAACGAGAGGATAGGCACCATTCCCAGGAGAGACCAAAGACTTCTTCAAATTCTTCAGCTAAAGATGACGACTCTGATGATAAGATGAGTGTTGGCTATGACCACGATGCAACCATGGATTCAGACAGTGACCTTGAAGGGCTAGCTGTTATAGCAGATGATGAAGAACAGTTGCAGTGTGATGATGATGATGATGATGATGATTATGATGATGATGATGATGATGATGATGAGACTGCTGATGACCAGATGAGGGACCAAGAACAGAAGACATGTGAAGAAGTTTCTCAGCTGAGTGGTCAGCCATCCAGTTCCTCAGCAACCACCACTAACCATAACTTAACTTCTGCTGGGGAAAAGGAGAATCATTTGTCCAGGAAAAGCCTGGTGAATTCACCGTCAAGCAGAGTGGACATTCCAATCGCTCCTTCAAAGGAACAAGTAAAGACTTTTGAAGATGCTTTAGAGACTGGTAGTTCAAAGACAAGTAGTCTTAGGGAGGACCAAAAGCCTAAAGAGGAAGTGGATGAAGATCTGGAAACAGAGGAGGTGCCTTTATAGAAACTGTCACTTAAAGTATGCACCCTGTGTATATTTACATATGGCTTTTGTAAGGCTATGTATGTGTCCTTTTTTTCCATATAGTTTCCAGAAAGTCTCGAGAACTGCATCACCTTAGATGAACTTGATGAAGAATCAGGTTCAGATCATGAAGGTATTCCTTTTACAACACAGTCACTCTTTACATGTATTTTTAAGATGTTTCAAAAAATCTTTAGATAACTGTTCTCCTGTGAATTTCAGAATTAAAAGAGCAAAACTCTTCAGCTCAGTATCCTGAGGTAAGTCTTCCTCCAGCGTTTGCAGACATTTGTTTCAAGTGGAGGTTATACTGAAAAGGTTAAAACCAAGTTAAAAAAGTAATGGGGACTTCATGATGATTAACAGGGTTTATATCTAAAACATATAATTTAGTTATGTGCGAATGATACAAATATTTCAGAAATTTGGACTTGACAAATTTTGTAATGTAGTCTATGATAAATCTTAACGTTTCTGTAACATAAGCCAGCAATGTAGTGAAGTATAAACAGTTACTTTAACCAGAGTTGTTTTGAAATATTGCTGTTTTGAACAGTTTCAGAGTATAATTGATGACATAACCAAAGCCACAAGTCCTCTAGTTCCTGCTTCCTACGTGGACTCTGAGGAAAACAAAGCCCAGTCAGAATCACCTAATGAAATAACTCTTAAGACTGTGGTGAACTCAGAGGAAAGATCACTAAAATCTACAACTGACCAGTGCATAGGAAATCAGGACATAGACACAAATGGCATTGAGGTAAGTAAATCTAAAGTCTTATTCCATTAAAAATCAGACTCTTTCAAAATTATATATATGTAGTAGAAATGAAATGGTAATGAGAAACCAAACAAAATATGACACATGACATTTTTTTACATTTCAGGAAGCTTTTGGCACAGTTCTTGATGTCAGAAATCTTCCAAAAGCTGAAGCCTTCACAGATTTGGATTTTATGAACATTGCGAAGAGATATGGAGAAGTAAAGCACTACCTGTTGATGCTCAGTCGTACAAGGGTAAATAAAAGTCTTCCTAAGATTCATTGCAAAGTTTTTGCTAAGATAGGGGACCTACATAGGATATATGTACACCACTATTTTTATATTTACCATTCCGAACAAATGTCACTTTCTCTCTGTTTCCCTCTATTTACCATTAGACTCTTTCTTTACCATACTGTAAAAGTTATCAGTGGCTTGAAAAGAGGGAATATTGTTTTTATTTGCATCCATTGATGCATTGTATTATTTTGCCATGTTTTCAGGAATGAGTATTCATTGTTAAATTTACTTTTTTTCTTTCTTTTTTTTTAAGGGATTCATTGAGATGGTGAATTTCTCTGATGCTGAGCGAATTGCAGCTGATGCAAAAAATCAAGATATTGCATTGCGTGGGAGTATCCTGAAGATCAAAGTATCTGAAAAATACAACAGTTTACCGACAGCAGGGTAATCCTTTTAAAATGTATTAATTCAATAACATTATTAAAGGAACACCAAGCAGGAGATTTTTCATTATTTGGTACCAGTACATGATGGCAGGATTTTAATCAGAAACCATACATATAAGCCAACAACAGCTAGTACATTGAAAAATCTGTGTCTGTACCTGAAGGTAACTTTTATTCCTAACATTTCTTGTCTTTAAGGTTTCATTCTGATTCTGATGATGAGGAAAGCAGTAAAAGGGCCAACTCTAAGGTGAGAACAAGTCTTTATTTTTAAGAAAGTGGGGAAATTCTTATTCAGCCATTTGATGTATTTCTAACACAGACTATCAGTAATGTTCTATATAAATAATATCACATCTTTCCTAAGTCAAAAATGCTCAGTTTGAAAGACAAATATTAATGCTGTTCTGCATGTTTGGTGACTCATTACATAGGTTCTCTTTTTGAGCTACCATGCTTATGTTCATGTAGTTTTCACTGCAAGTGTTTCAAGAAAGTGGACCTTTTCTGTGCTCTAGAAAAAATGCTACAATCCCTCGGGCCCTACCTCGATGTGCTTGATTGGGTTGGAGCACAGCTCATGTTGCGGATTTTTTCCATTTCATCAGTATCAGAAAACCTTACTGATCCCGAAGGAAATTGCTTAATGTAATAGTAGAATATTAGAACATAGCGTAGAATAGTAGAACAGCAGAATTTTTCTTCAGTGTGCACAATAAAACCCAAACATATAGTAATTAGCAGCCTAATGTCGTATTTTGTATGTTCTCATTTCTAGTGAATAGTAATTAACAAATAGTGTAAAAAGCCACTAGAGCACATGTAATGTTGAAACATTTTGTTTCAGGAGTTTAGTGATGATCGGAAAATTGCTGTTGCAGAAGTAACAGCCAAACCTTCAGAGGAATCTCAAAAACCAAATGAGCCAGTTGGTAAGAACTACTGCAGTATTCTTTCTCATGCGGCCAGCCGCCTTCGAGGTTGATTTTGAGAGTGTTGCATATTACACAGCAAATATGATACAGAATCTGGAATATTACCTCATGACACCCAACAAACGTGTTTTATTCACAGGCACAGAATTTGTTAATCCTGTAATGGGCTACATCTGCAACCTGTGTAATGTCATATATGTTAGTGAAGCGGAGGCAAAAGATGAACACTGTAGGAGCCAATCACACCATGAGAAACTGAAGGTAAATATCCAGCTCTTGGTTTACCTTTAGCATTTTCCTCTGTCTGTACTGATATCAGCTTCTGAACATGCTTTCTTTCCATTTTCTAGGAGCATAAGGAGAAAATGCCTCAGATGGAAGACCATAGTACTAGAAATAAAGGAATATGTACATAAGCGCCATGTACACAGAAAGCATACTACCTTGCAGCAGGATGTTCTCTCCTGTGTTTCCTGACTAGTGCTGAAGAAAAGCCTTTCTGTTTGATCATGTACTTTCCATAGTACTATTCTTTTTTTAATTTTTTTTAGCCTGGTTATTTTTGGTTCTGTCAGATGTGTTGTTAGTAACATCCTGAAGATTGTTGTGTAATTTTGTTAATAAATATTGCTAAATCACCTCTCAGTGGGTAAGGTAACATTGATTCTCTCAATACAGTGGCACCTGTCAAGTAGTGGGATATAATAAGCAGTAAGTGAACAGTCAGTTCTTTAAGTTGGTGTGGTGGAAGCTAAAAAATGGGCAAGAGTAAGGAAGAGTGGCTACACGGCTGGGTATCAACCAAAAGTGTTTCATAGAAGGAGAACCAGCAAACCAGCAACAGGGTCATGGGCAGCCAAGTGCTCATTGATTTGCATGGGGAGCGAAGACTAGTCTGATGCAAACTGAAAAAGTTAATGTTGGATATGATAGGTGTCAGAACTGGACAATGGAGCAACTAAAGAAAGTGGCCAGATCTAATGAAACGCATTTTCTTTGACATCATGTGGCTGGCCAGATACGTGTATGTTGCTTACCTGGGGAGGAGCACACAGTAAATGGAGTTCAACTATAAGGACCTAAAGGATCTTCTGCTTTCAGAGGTCTTGTGAAATCCATGCCTTGATGGGACACTAATATTAGGTTTTTAATATGTTACGACTGATTATTTATTTATTTATTTATTTATTTACACACCCACCCACACCAATGACATTGCTATCAAACACATTAATATGGAGTTGGTCCCCCTTTGCAACTATAACAGCTTCAACTCTTCTTGGAAGGCTTTCCACAACATTTTGGACTTTCTGTGGGAATTTGTGCTCATTTATTGTGTAGAGCATTTATGAGGTCACGCACTGATGTTGGACGAGAAGTCCTGGCTCACAATCTGTTCCAGTTCATCCCAAAACTGATGGGTGGAGTTGAGGTCGGGGCTCTGTGAAGGCCAGTCAAGTTCTTCCACACCAAACTCATCCAACCGTGTCTTTATTGAGTTTGCTTTGTGCAGTGGGGCACAGTCACGCTGGAATAAAGAAGTGCCATGCTCACACTGTCCACAAAGTTGGAAAGCATGGCGTTGTCCAAAATGTCTTGGTATGTTGAAGCATTCAGACTGTCCTGGAAGTAAGGCATCGGAGCAGCGCGTGTGTTTGATTTGAAATTCTGATTGGTCCGCGGTCACGTGTTTGTTACTCGAATTTTGATTGGACCGTAGTGAAGTTCTTGCCCTAAGATGACGCCGTCTCCATGGTATCCAAGATGGCAGGGCACGGTAAGAAATCTCTGGGCTGTTTGGAGTTGAGCTGTTGTTCTCAGATAACAGACATTCTTATTACCCTTTATATCTTCTTAAAAAGATAACGCTGTCTCATACCATTGATTTATTTTAAACTTATATACGAAACAACAAAGTGTGGCTAGCAGTACTGCAGTAAAGGTTTGACCACAGTTCACTCTGGACTGACCAAAACAGATCTGGAACAGACAGGTTCCTCACACTGCAGCTTCAGTTCTGTGAAGATTAGTCCTGCTACACAGTTCAGGAGTGCAGAGAAACGTTTCTAGTCCGTGGACCGTCATTTTTTAAAGTTTTAGTATTATGCCGGTGTCCTGGTGGTTAAGGAGTTGCCCCTACAATTAGAAAGTCGTGGGTTCGAGTCCCAGTACTGCTAGTGGCACCACTGAGGTTCCCTTGAGCAAAGCACCACTCCCCCACACTGCTCGCCGAGCGCTGTGTTCCTGGTTGTCCACTGCTTCACTTGGTGAATGGGTTAAATGCAGAGAAAGAATTTTACACTGTGTGCTGTGCTGTTGTGTGTTCATGTGTGGCCACTTTAGTGTGGGTTTGTTAGGTCTCCTGTTGCTCCCTGATGAGCTATATCGACTTTCCGCTAGATGTACCATTTGTTGATGCCGCCAAATAGTTCAATTTTGGACTTATCTCATAACACTTTTTTCCACTTTACCTCAGAATCTTCAAGGTACGTTTTGGCAAAGCTCAATTGAGACTTAATGTGGCCTTTCTTAAGGAGTGGCTTTTTTCTTGCAATCCCACTCATTCAAGCCACATTTGTGGAGCACTTGCGATATTGTTGTCACATGCACACAGTGCCAAGAATTCCTGTAACTGCTTACAAGTTGCAATAAGCCTTTTGGTAGACTCTTGACCAGTTTTATCGTCGATCTTACATTCAGTTTGGAGGGACGGCCTTATCCAGGGAGGGTCCTAGTAGTACCCAACACTTTCCACTTTATCGACTTTATAGACGTACATCAGTGCTCAAGTAGTCCACATCTGTTTCTTAAACCTGTAAAGCTATACTTAAATCAACGTCCACTATTCAACCAAGTTGCTACAGGCTAAGTACACCTAAACAACACCTGTGAAAGACAAAAGTTAGGAAGGGATGGGGATAAGAGGTGTTTTTTGTTTGTTTGTTGTTTTTTTTTTGAGAAGTAAGCATGCAGAAACGAGAGGCATAGTTAGTCACCAAGGTGCTCCTTGATGAGGTGGGTCTTCAGACGACACTTGGAGACAGTCAGGGACTCCGCAGATCTGATCGGAAGAGGGAGTTCGTTCCACCACTGGGGAGCCAAGACTGAGAAGAGTCTTGACGCATGTCTTCCTTTTTTGAGCAGCGGAGGCTCAAGAAGAGCGATGCTTGAAGTCCTGAGAGGACGAGAAGTGACACGTTGTTTGATCAATGCTGATATGTATGGGGGTGCAAGTCCATTCTTGGGCTTAAAAACAAGTGTTAAGGACTTGAACTTAATGCAAGCAGCCACATGGAGCCAGTGAAGGTGTATAGTAAAGGTGTGGTGTGTGTTAACTTAGAAACATTGAAGACTAACCTCGCAGCTGCATTCTGAATGGTTTTGTTACCTTCAGTGGAAGTCCAGCCAGTAGAGAGTTGCAGCAGTCCAGTTTGGAGATGACCAGAGACTGGATGAGTAACTGTGTAGCTTTCATGCTGAGAAAGGGTCGGATTCTTCTGATGTTGTAGAGAAGGTATCTGCATGTTTTGGAGATCTGGTCAACCTACGGCGAGAAAGAAAGATCTAGTGTCATCTAGTGTAACACCAAGATTTCTTACCTTCTTTGAAGGGACAATAACCGAGTTCCCAACAGAAACGATGAGGTTGTGGCTTGGTGAAGGACTTCCTTTGTTGAAGAGGACCTCTATCTTGCTGGGGTTCAGCTTGAGGTGGTGGGCCGCCATCCAGGAGGAGATTTGCTTTAATAACAGCCTTAAGTCTGTTGGGATGCTTCTCTACCAACTTTATCTAGACTGAGTAATACTTGCCCACTCCTCTTTACAAAAATGTTCAAGAAACGTCAAATTGGACGGTGACCATTGGTGGACTGCACTCCACAAGTTTTCAGTAGCTTTTTATCATTTTTTCTCCGTCACTCACTGTGTGGTGAGCCACATTTGTGGAGCGCTTGTGATGTTTTCATATGCATACAATGACCACTCTGCCATGAATTTCTTGTAACTGCTTCAAAATTGCAATAAGCCTTTTGGTAGCCTTTCTGACCTCCTCGATCTTCCATCTGGTTTAGCGGGGCGGCCTGGTCCATGGAGGGTCCTAGTAGTACTTTCCACTTTATAGACTTTTCAAATATAGAATTTATTGTGCTCCTTGGGATTAATAAAACTTTTGAATTTTTTCATGTCCACTTTTACCTGTATGCAATTATGAATGAGGGCGGTGGAGGATGCAATCCATTGTGTGAAGCAGCATTACATTCTTCTGGACAGTGCAATATCAGAGTGTGTAGTAGGGATTGGTGATATCATTTGTTTTCCATCCAATACCAAGTTATAACTAGACTTAAATGAAAAAAGAAGGTATCTGTATGTATCTGTCCAAACACCCATACTTTACATATTATACATATACAGCTGTGGAAAAAAAATAAGAGACCACTTTTCCCTTTTTGTTGCAGTTGTAAAATAATGTAGGAGTGTTGTGTAGTTTAACATTTCCAAGTTGTAATAAATGTATGTGTATGATTTTTACATTTTCTCAAAACATTTTTTTGAATCAAGCGTGGTCAGTAGTGTATAAAACAATAGTGACATGCATATTTTACACAAACACACTCCCACAAAGTACAAAAGCAATAACCAGAAAAAAATGCATAGTCTTTTAATTTTTTTTCCCATGGTTGAATATACATATCTGTATTTGCTAAACTTGATTTTTATATTTGAGGTCACCTGCTGATATGCAGTCAGTTTGTGTAACACATTCATTTTTTTTCTTTTCTAGGAAGGCATCCCATCGTATCCTTTTAACTTAACATGTACTGTTTTTATTTTTACATCACTGTTGTCTCAGGGAAATGAACCAGTCCTTAATTGTAGCATATCCTTAACAAAATATCTCAGTTGTCCTCCATGCCTCTGCAGGTCCTCTTTTATTTGAATAGCTGGTATTTTGCTGCCTTCTTCATAGCTGAGATTTTAATGTTTGTTTATAAAGGTAAAGTGTTGTGAGATGGCTTGTCCTCAGCTTCATTTGTGCAATAATATGACTTTCATAGAGGAAACGTACTATTTTCTGTGACATCCTTAGGAGTGTTGCTTCCATACCCTCAGTCAAATCTTATACTGGACATTGTTCTTCTGCTCCTCTACCTTGGTCTTGAAATCCTCCGACTCTTTTATGGTCAGTACACAATGTTATGATTTGTTTGTATTTATGAATAAAATATGTTCATTGCCTGTAGCAGGCTTTATTGGGTGACTGAGTAATTCTAATGCTGCTTTTGCAGGCTGGAAGGGAAACCTGTGCGAGCGCTCCCTGGCGCTGTCCATTAGTGTTTTTATTCTGGTGCCCTGCACAGTGCTGAGTGTCTACTATCTACTGCTACAGACTTTTATTCTGCGCCTCGAATTCATCCTCAATGCTGTACTGCTCTGCTTCTACGGCCTGGAGTTGATTCTTTGTTTAATGACAATCACAGCTTTTGCCAGGTACCTTTTTATTGTAAGATTTATCTGGTGTATTTCTTGAGTATATCTCAAGAAAATCGTTTTCAGTCATTATTTTTAAATAGATTAAACATGTGCAGGTAGAATGATCCTTTTAGATTCAAGTATGTGAATACCACTCCTAATTACTGAGTTATGGTGTTTCAGCCACGCCCATTGCTCACAGGGGTATTAAATCAAGCACATGTCAATTCATCTCCATAGTCAAACACTGGGAGTAAAATGCGTTAGTTATGTCATTTCTGCCACAGTCAAATGTAAGTGTGATTATTGTGAAATAGAAGTGTCAAGGACCAACTATCATCTATCTTTAAGCATTAGATGGTGGCCTAGTGGTTAGGGTGTTTGCCCTGCGATTAGGAAGTCGTGGGTTCGATTCCCAAGACTGCTAAGCACCTCTGAGGTACTCTGAGTAAGGTACCGTCCCCTCACACTGCTCCCTGGGTGCTGTGTTCCTGGCTGCCCACTGCTTCGCTTGGTGAATGGGTTAAATACAGAGGAAGAATTTTATGCTATTCACACCATGTGCTGTGGTGTGTTCACGTACGACAGAATGGTCACTTTCTCTTCACTTTCATCTTTTGCTGCATCACTTATTACAGAGTTCCAAACTGCCTCAGGAAGCAACCTCTGCGCAAGAACTGTGCATCCAGAACTTCATGAACTTCATGGTTTCCAAGGCTTAGCAGTTGCAAGCCTGAGATCATAATGTAAAACGCCAAGTGTAGATCTGAATGGTATAAAGCAGTGAAAATGTGTTCACTAGAATGATGAGCCCTGCTTCGCTCTATGCTAGTCCAAAGGAGGAATCTGTGATTGTCTGATGTCAGGAGATTGCTTCCTGCAGGAATGTGTGGTGAAAACAGTAAAGTTTGGTGGAGGAGGGATAACATTGACATTATTTAGCAGACACTTTTATCCAAAGCGACTTCCATTCCATAACTACAGGGGGCAGTCTCCCTGGAGCAACTTGGGGTTAAGGGTCTTGCTTGGGAGCCCAGTGGTGGTGCTGGAGGTAGGATTCGAACCCATGACCTCTTGGTCCAGATGCAAGTATCCTACCACTAGGCCACCACCATCCCATATTAAATGTCCCATGTCATGGCGTTAAACAAACAAACCAAAAAAAATCCATTTATATCACAGACTCCACTTTAAGATCCATGGCTTTAAGAAGCCAAATGTGGTTCTTCTGTGCCCTAAATAAAACTTTTTGTACGTCTATTTTTAACAAGTGTATGGTTTAGCAAAAAATAGGTGATCTGTCACCAGCACTTCTTCAATAAACCTATTCACCCAATTCTTGCTCTGGAAAACAGACCCCTCCTAGCCATTGAAAGATTCATCTTTTTGCACCAACTTCTCTTCATATCACTGTGTTTTCAAGTTTTGTCTCAGTGAAGAAGCTGCTTGGACTCTCTCTGGACTGGGTTCATAGGCTGTTAGTGTTCTCTTTCTTTCTGTAAAAGCTGTATGGTGATGAGACACAGACGACCCATGATTAATACTGCTGTTGAGTCATCACCTAGGGGGAATTCACTTGGGCTTAAATGTATAATGCATAGCAGACATCCCATGGATCCTACCAGCTTAAATTCACCTGCTTCCCATGAATTCACTTTGCTTTTGTAAGCACAGTTTGCCATCTTATCTGGAGGACCTAGTATAAAAGACTTGGCTATGACATAATATGATTGGAAAGCATCTGAGCTGGAGACAAAACACTACTGAAAGACTCAGCTGGGATCCTGCTACCGGCAGCACACACCACAAGATAACCCCAAAGTCCCCTGTTATGTTTGGAAACAGAGCACTTGTGTTCAGTTAGACAGAATACTACCCAGAGGAGAAATAAAAGTCAAACTGAATTATGCCGGATGAACAAAAAAGGTTCAAATTAAGTAATATTACATAGAAACAAACCAACGTCGTATAAAATGATCTAAAATGATGTAAAAAAAAGACCTACTATACGTAAGATATTGGATATCAACTTTTTGGTTTGGTTTTTGGTTAAAAGCCTGAAACTATATTGTCTTAAGTGAGTGTTCTTAGATTAAGTTAAAGAAAGTAAAGGCTGTTTACAACCTTTAACAAAGTATGCATTTAGGAAAGAAATTAGTTGGATTTTAAGCGGCATGAGAAGTCAGGACACACTGTGAACAAATCATAATCAGATTGTTTAAATCACATTTGGAGTTAGATGGAGACAGCTCTTGATCACTTTTTGCACAAGTGTAAATACAGCTGTGCAACTGAAGATGCATCCGCCGAGTGCCAGAATAAACAAGAAAACAAGGGAGAAAATGGAAGATGTGCAAGGCTGAAGTTATTATTAACCAATTGCTTTCTTGCATTCTGGGTCCGTGTGAAAGTCCAGCAGGTGAAAGGTGAGAAATCATGTTTACAAGTGGGGGGTGGTGGCTTAGTGGTAGGATACTTGCCTCTTGACCAAGAGGTCATGGGTTCAAATCCTACCTCCAGCACACCACCACTGGGTTCCTGAGCAAGACCCTTAACCCCAGGTTGCTCCAGGGAGACTGTCCC